>CM053605.1:82617976-82666126 GCA_028646535.1 Procyon lotor | reverse complement strand
AGAGAGAGAGAGAGTGCACACGTGTGAATACAAACAGGGGGAGCAGCAGTGGGAGAGGGAGAAGGAGGATCCCCACTAAGCTGGGAGCCTGATGCGGGGGCTCGATCCCAGGACCCTGAGATCATGACCTCAGCCGAAGTCAGACGTTTAACTGACTGAGCCATCCAGGTGTCCCCCGAATAATGTTTTTAAAATATCAAGATATCTGCTCTATCGAGAACAGAGAGCAAGGGAGTGAGGTTGGTGAGGGAGGTCAGTGAAGAGGCTACTGTAGTACTATGGGTTCAGGGCAGACAATTGTAGGAAGTGCCTTAAGAAAGCTGACAGGATTGTTTGGAAATGGATTTCCGAGTGTGGTGATCACAGAGGAGGGGGCATTTGGGCCAAGCCTTAGAGATTTGGGCACAGCAAAGAGGAGCAGAATTGAGAGTCTGTTCTGGGTGATGAGCAGTGAAGTGATTTAGGAGATTGGGTTAGACGGGGTGCTGGAAATAACGAGGTTGTGAAGGCTGATGGGTGCCACAGAGTGAGGGCCTGAACGCTAGGCTGAGGCACTTGTCCTTTATTCTGCAGGTGAGAGAGGCACAGGGATCCTTCAGGAAGGAAAAAGAGCATGGTGGTCTCTGGGAGCAGAGTTTAGAGCAGGAGTCAGCAGACTGTGACTGTGAAGAAAGTGACTCCTGTAGGCCCTGCTGGCCACAAGCTCTCTTGCAACTGCTCAATTCTGCAGCCTAGACACAAACAACAAATGAATGTGGCTGTGTTCCAGTCCAATGTCCCTTACAAACCTAGGCCTTGGGCCCCATTTGGGGGGCTGACTGGAACTGGCCAACCCCTGGGTCAGAGGAAGGGAGAGAAGTCAGCCAGCCTTGGAGAGAATATGGAGGGGTGGGTTAGACTAATGACAGAGGGAACAGAGGACACAGATGTGGGAGGCAATGAAGCAGAGGGGAGGGGGGGCTTCATCTTTCCTGAATTTCTAGAATCAGGCAGAAGGGCTTTATTCACCAGTTAAGATAAAGAGCAAGCCACAGGCAGGAAACGGCCTGAGCTGCAGAAGTAGATGACCCCATTCCCTGCCGCATACACATCCCTGCGGAGGAGGAGAAAGTGAAGAGGAAGGTGCATCTATGTCTATTGGACGGCAAAGAGATACAAACCACAGAGTCCGCTGAGAAACAATGACCAGGGAGGCAGGGGGTGACCTGCGGAATGACCCAGCCTCGCGGGAGCTTCTAGAAGGGGGTCTGTCCCCAGGGGCAGGCTGAAGGCAAGGGTGGCTTTAGGGGTTTTATCCACTGCATCTTATTCTGGTCTGCTAGCATTAGGTAGCCCCCGTTTCCTGAATGCCCACCAACTCCTTAATCTTGGACTAGGGACACTAAGGGGCTGGGAAAGACCATGTGGTGTAGTCTTACTGCAAGTCCCAGGAGAGCCACTGTCCAGCTCACTGTAATGTCTGGGAGTGCTTCCTGGGGGGAAGGAGGCGCCTGGAAAGGCAGGGAAGGCAGGTGAGAAGTGTCCGAGTGGGGAGAGAAACACGCAAATCAGCCAATAGCAGCAGTGGGCGGGCCTTGCCAAGAAGTAAGGACAGCTAGTTTTAAGGCTGTTATGTAATTAACCTTAGGATGCATGGGAGAATTTTCATTTTTCCTCCTTGCCCCTCATCTTCCTGTTCTTGATATTGCTGAGAGGCAGAGAGCACAGCGGCTGAGAACGTGGACTCTGGAGGCAGCCCCCAGGTCGGAGTGGCAAACTCCCCTGACTGGTGTCACCTTCCCCTTGTGGGCATCCGTTCACCTCCTCTGCAAGCAGGATCATAACAGAGGCCCCCCTGCTCCCCATGACGTGGATATGGGCATCTCACCTTTAGGATGCGGGCAGGGCTCCCACCCACACTGGGCTCAGGGCAGGATGCCCTTTGCCTGTGCTCACCTCTGGGTTTCCCTTTCTGCTTCAGCAGAAGTCAGCCAGCCTTGGAGAGAATATGGAGGGGTGGGTTAGACTAATGACAGAGGGTGACAGGGGAGAGGGGTAGGGCCAGACTCTGAGGAGTCCCCTGCCCAGCACTGAGGACTGTTCCTTGCCCTTCCTCTCCCTCTGCCCCTTAAGGTGATGAGAACAGAGGAGTACCTCACAGCCCCTCCCGATGTACTTCCTGGGGCCCAGGCCTTTCTGGGACAGATATTTTCCTTCTCAAGATGGAAACTCAGCAGGTAGAGAGCATTTTGCAGTTTTAATTAATACAGATTAATCTACCTCCCAGGGCCATTTGCAGTATTAATCTCTAGCCAGTGCCTTAAGCTCCTTAGCAGACAGGCTCCGTGTTCTCACCAAGGAAGCTGGACGGGATCCTGAAGTCCTGCTCCCCCAGCCACTGCCCCCATCTCACGGAACAGCCTCCTCCTCTCTGTAAATTGGTTGGTTGGTCCTAGTGAATTTGAGTTTATCCTCTGCCTGGTGCAATTATGTGTGAAAATCCTTGATGCTTGCCTCCGGCGAGGGGAGGTAGGGATATTTGTGTGGTCTGGGCACCGAGCTGGGGTTCAATCCTGCCATGACTCCAACAGCTGAGGCTGCTCTCTGACCTCCTTGATGGGTTACTGAGCCACTCATGGGGAGCAGGAGGGGGCAGGGTGAAGACGCAGTGGAGGGCGTGTACAGGAGGGTGGAAGGAACAGCTCTGGAAAATACTGACGGATTTGATAACTTGGTGGAATAGCCTGAAACCAGAGTCCCTGATTTAGTCATAGGGCCCTGTTTAGAAATTGTGGTAAGAAATAACTCTGTGCATCGATTTGTGAAAGCTTGTTATGTATAGGGTAGGTATATCAATATAAATAATTTGCATTTGGGATTTTGCCTGGCTTAGTGCTTTGCTTTCGCTGATTTGATTTGTTCCTATGCGGGCGCCTTATTTCCTGAGAAAACCCCAAAGAACAAAGTGTTACAACTGCATCTCAGCTCTTTGGGCATATTTAAAATTTCATTCCTTGCTACGTTAGCACGTGTCTTACAGAGCAGTAATGACCTGAGTAAATCAAGTACAAAAAGACAGCAGGAAATCTCCTCTGAGGCTCCATGAGCTAAAGAACCAAAATAAAATGTTAAAAAAAAAAAAAAGCATGTACTCACTAAATTAAAGGAAATATCTCTTCACATAGGCCACAATGGCATCAGCAGAATAACGTAGGAAAAGAAAGCTGATTTTTCACGAGTTCACCATGGAAAAGGTCATAGTCCTCACCTTGGCCTTGACAAACCTTACTTGAATCAGATTCTGATACAGTGTCAAACATTTTCTTTCAAAATAGAATTTCCTCAAGAAGGAAATATGCACCGTGATTTGTCTGGTCATGACAAAAAGACAGGAGGCGCAAATAAGTTCAGTAAACAAATAGCCCCTAAGATAATATGTCTTGGAATTCACAGTGAAGATGAGCATATTAAAGGTTCTGAGAAGTCTGTAGAAAAGTGACTTCCTTAATTTACTTCCTTAATTTACTTAAGTTAGGAAGCCCGTTTATCACACAGAACTTATGAACAATCCCCTGAAATAGTTTCCTAACAAAACAGCTCTTAGATTCAGTCCATAAATTCCAAGAGAAAGCTTCATGTTGCCTTCTCAATATTGGCGATCAATACATCTGACAGATTCTTAAGCATCCATCCCCCATTGAAAACACCTGGATCCCCACTGATGAAGAGAGCTGGTGACTCTCCCTACAAAAGCCTCTAAGACAATGTTTCTCACACTCTGGTATGTACCAGAATCGTGGGGAGAGCTAATAAAAGCAGCGGGTCCAGACTTGTCAAAGTAGGCCAGGACCTGGGCCTTTGAATGGGGATCAAATGGTCCCGTAATTCGGATGCACAGCTCTGCTCCCAGAAACTGGGATGGAGAGGGCCTTGGGAGAGGTGAACTTTGGGCTTGGCCTAGAGCTCGTCAGACCACTGAACCCACAGGGGCTTCCTGAGTGCCAACCAGCTACCCAGCTGTAGGCTACAACAGTGCTACCATCTGGGGGGACTTTAGAAAGTATACTATTTGTGTGGGGGTTGGTTTGTTTGTTTGTTGGCACCAGATATTGCCCGTGGGGGGATTAATAGACTACAATGGAAGGAACCCAAAGTAGAGCTCAGCTGGTCTCTAAAAGTCCCTTTCCCTAAACAGGACTCCACCCCTGGTCTCAGATGATGGAAAGATAGCTGTGAGGAATTGAGAATGAAGTCCAACACAAATGCTTTGTGGGGGGTGGGGTGGAAGGCATTTCCAAAAGAGAGGCTGAAATATACAAAAATCTACAATCTTTTTAATGGCTTTTATAATTTATTAGGTCAGTATCCGCACTCTATAGAAAACTCAGTTATTTCCAACTCTTTTGTCATTTTGATCATTCTGAGAAAAAAAAATGTCAAAAAGCTGTTTCCAGGTAGCCTTTTCGCAGAAATTGTCTAATCAAATTATTAATCACTCTGAGTCATGGAGGTGAGCTCACCACTTCCCTCCCAAGCTATTGCCAGTTATGGGAGCCCCCTACTGGACCTGGCTGGAGCATTTTCAGTTGGATGGGATGAAACTGCCTATCTTCTGTCCACGGTGCCAATTCACCAAGCCTAACCAGTCATCCACGTCCCCCCACCTTGTGTTAAAATGAGTTGAGTCTTAAGTCTCTCACTCAAGAATCAACTAGATGGGGGCGCCAAGATGGCTCAGTTGGTTAAGCATCAGCCTTTGGTTGAGGTCACAATCCTGGGGTCCTGGGATCGAGCTTCTCACCCCCCACTCCCCACCAACGCGGGGCTCCCTGCTTAGCGGAAAGTTGCTTCTCCCACTCCGTCTCCCTCTGCTCCTCCCGCCACCGGTGCTTTCTCACTCTCTTTCATTCTCTCAAATAAACGAATAAAAGTAAAAACAAAAAGAATCAACTAGAAGAACATGTTCGTCCAAATCAAACAAGCCAAGACAACACCGGATTAAGCCTGGGAGCTGGAGGGAGGGTCTGAAAGGGACTGAGGAAGAGAGACTCTTTGAAGAAGTCCTCCTGTGAATACCAGATATTCTGCCTTATGAGATTCATCTGAAGATGCCCAAGGGCATTTTTAATACTTCCAAGGTTTAAATATGATGTGGCGTGGGGGAAGCACCCATAATTTTAAAGTTCATTCTTGGGTTTGCTAAAGGAAATGGTGAAATCTCTAAGCACTTGCTTGGAAAGACCATGCCTGGAAGACACATCTGATACAAAGCCTGCCATCCTGGCTGACATTCCCATCCCACCCAAGGGGCCACAAGGAAATCCCCATGTATTTTCTGGTGGGATGAGTCTGGGACTCATTTTAATGACTGTATCATGGTCATGCGCTTCCATTTTTAACATGATGGCTCAAAGCTGATGAAACCCGAGGACAAGTTGTTGGTATTAGCTCACATCTTGTTAGAAAACCCCTGCTCCTAGATCTAGCGTCTACGATTTGGGGAACTTTTTTCTTTTCATCTATGGATCCAGGAAATACCTAATGTGAATCTGATTTTAACATTTGCTCTGCTTGCAAGATAAAATTATTTATTCTATATGATGACATTCTCAAAAGGTGGCTTGTATCCATAGGAAACAGCACAACTGAAATAATGCTGTACCTCTGTAACCTTCCTTACCAAAACTACTCACCGGCCTTGCATTTCTCCTACATGTCATTTGCCATGATCAAATAACTTTGCTCTCTAAACATATGTTTCACCTATTTTCAAATATTTTTCATCTACCTTGTGGGAAGAAGGGTCTATAAGAGCATATAGAATCAATATATTAATTATATATTTATTATTTGAAGAGTATATTGGACTAATCATCAAATTAATTCATGACTGTTACTATAAAAACATTTCATTAACATGTAAATTTCAGCTACAAAGATGTCTGCATGGCTGATAACCAATCATGTGCCTATTTGGTGAAATTAAAGGGCACAAGGGTCCAGAACGAGTTTGAAAATTCATGGTAATTTTATCCATGCAAATAAAATAATAATAATAGCAACATTACTCCTTTGATCAAGAACTTTATGCCAGACATCCTGATACTCCTTGAGTGTTAGTAATTGGGAATCAAGAGCCAGTAACTTATAGGATGACACGCAATCATAAGGCAGAGATCCTGGAGATGCTCAGGCCCTGTCCTGCCAAGGAATGGAAGGAATCCTGTCTGGCAGCACCAGGATTTGAACCAAGAGACCGGGCATCTTGGAGTGGCTCTGCATTACTCAGTGCCACTTTGGCAAACCTTACCCTGCTCCACGTGTGTTCCCCTCCAGGTAAAATGGAGAAACAGTCCAACCTGACTCCCTCAAAGGTTTCATTTAAGACTCAATAATAGAGGTCAGTGCAAAGTATCATTGCCAGTCTCATCTATTCAATTTTTCCTAAAATGCCCGCAGAATTTGAACTTGGGAAACCCCCCTTTTTTTTCTACTAAAACACAAGCCCAATCATAGAACTTTCCTCTTCATAGACCCTTCCTTGCCCATTATCTAGAGAATACAGGTCAAATTCTTCACATGGTATTCCAGACCCCTCACAGTCTGCCTCTCCTTCCTCTCTCTGTTTTCCCAGACCAAGTGCATGGAATTTATTGGCACTTTTGGAATGTTTCATGCACTTTCACCTCTGGGTCTCTGCGCACACTGTCCAGTCATCAGTCAGCTCCTGACAAAATCCCGCTTCTCCTCAAAAGCCAGTCCAAATGTAGGATTCACTTAAAGACATTTCCCTCTTATTTATTCATTCAATAATACAAAGTGCTTGTTACACGCCAGATATCAGAATTGTATAATTTGATTTTCCCTGAAATATTCATGTGCATTTCTAACAAAACACTAATTTTAGCCTGCTTTGTGGGACTTCCATCATTTTACCACTAGATTAGAAGCTCCTTGAGGAAAGAAGGTATTCACTGCTCACCTCTCTACCCTCCATGTCAGTGCATAGAAAGCATTTGACAGATGTTTGTTGAATGAATAAACTTGTCTTATTCATCTTAAAAGTCTCACGGTTTTGTTGTTAAGGGAGTCACACAAGCTTAACGGTACCTCATATGCTCTGAATGGATGAAGGGAAACTTCTGCCACTTTTTTTTTTTTAAGGAATGAATACAATTGACCCCTGAAAAATGCAGTGATTGGGATATTGACCCCCTGAACATGGATAAACCTTGTTTCGTAAGTGGACCCGCACAAATCAAGCCCTGCATTGAGCTCCCTGCTCATAGGAAAGTCTGCCTGAGATTTTCTCTCTTCCTCTGTCCCTCCCCTTCTCACAAGTGCTCTCTTTCTCTCTCAGATAAATATCTTTTTAAAAATAAAAATAAATAAAGCAAACATACAATGGGCATTGAAAGAGAGAGACTTTGAGGGACACCCGGGTGGCTCAGTCAGTTAAGTGTCTGCCTTCGGCTCAGGTCAGGATCTCAGGGTCCTGGGATTGAGCCCCATATCTGGCTCCTTGCTCAGCGCGGAGTCTACTTGAGACTTTCTCTCTCTCTTGCCCTCTTCTCTTCTTGTGCATGTGCACATACCCCCTGCCTCTCTCAAATAAATAAATAAATCTTAGAAAACAAAATAAACCAAACAAACAAAAAACATGCATCACAAAGTTTAGAAACATTTTTCCGGGATGATAAACCTCAAACATTTGGAGAGGGTGTGTCAAGAGTGACTCATAACAAATAGCAGTAATAAATAAAGCAATTGGTAGAAAAGAGGGTACCACCCACAGAGAAGAGTTCCTTAGGAGCTTTAGTTTAAATTCCTAGGTCAGCTTTATTCTAGAGAAATGTGGTACTTTTTAACCTTCAGAAACCTACTTAATCCCAATAGGAGACAAATGATCCTATGAGAAGTTGGTGTCCCATCCTGCTCTCTTGGATCTCCTCCTTCCTCACTGTGAATATGTAGCCTCTATGTTCTTTCTGAAACTGAATCATCTTTTCCCTCTTTAATGTCATGGTAGGGGGCACGGTGGGGTGATCTCGCCACAAAACTGGCCTGATAGCTGTCTACAAGGGGTATATTTCTCATACAAAAGCCCATCTAGCAAGTACCCTATAGTCCAGAGGATTGATGAGACAAAGGAGGTAATAGGGTTGAGCTGAAGATGGACTGGAGACATATTTGTATGGTGGCAGTGTGAGCCGTAGGAACATACTGAAACTTTGAGGAAGAGGGAGGCTGGAAGAGATCATTTCTCAGGTTTGGGCTAAAGGACCATTGTTCTAGGAGCCCCTCACAATTGCTGTCCAGGTATCTCTGACCTCTATTGGCCAATGAATACATCAGTCAGCTCCCTCGTTCCCTCTCAGGGTGCCATGCTAAACACAGAAAGCAAAGGGGTGCTGGAAAGTTCCAGGCAACCTAATATCCAGAAGAAGGTGAACAGTCTTTACTTCCAGTGAAAAATGAAGGCCCTCAAACAGTCTGGCATTACTCCACAGGTCCAAAGTTAATAAGCAGACACACACACACACACACACACACACACACACACACACACACCCTAAAGCTTTTACAAAGAGACCAAAAGAAACTATAACAAAATGTTTAAAAAACACTATGTATTATTTTATCTTCCTTCTTTCTGTTTATTTATGCTTTCTACAGGAAACGTATTACTTCCCAAATCAGAACTTTTCTTTTCCCACTGACACAGATTTCCATGAAAATACAATTTGTGTTGGTCACTGGGGAACATGGGGCTAACAAGGTGCTTCAGTAATAAGGGAAGAACACAGAGTTTTTATTTTCAGGGCTTTCCGGAGCTTTTGTACGTTTTCTTTTGTGTTCTTAGAAATGTGAGCGTGACCTCCTGCCCAGAGAAATGACCTTGGATTTAAATTTGAAATACTAGCACTATCTGAATGCCTGAAAAGGGGCATTGCATTCGAGAACACAAGGTGAAACATTGCTCTGTCCTTTGTTGACAAATGATGCATCCATCAGATAACTTCTGAGAGATGGATTGTTGAATCATCTCCCAGAGATTCCCCCACTTCTACCAACTGCAAAAAGCATTTCTGGTCCCCTTCCTCTGTCCCAAAGTTACCGCAGCTGTAGTCTTTCAAAGTGGGGCCCAGAGTGCAGCCGGGAGCAGGCAAGTGGTCATACGGGGAAAATTCACTCTTTCATTTCATCCATCGCTTTCTTTTGCAATATTTGTTAGGATGGCAGGTTCGTGGGCCCCTCATTTCCCCCAGAGGTTCTATGTGTTTGTTCACTTGTTTGCTTGGCTGTCAGAGACAAAAGGAATCTTCACTACTAAAAGGTTTCTTGTGTTATTTTTTTTTTGTCTGTCCTTTATCTTTAATAACATAGCAAAACTTCTTATCCCTCATGAAGTAACATGATGTCTGAGATTTGCTTTAAAATATTCTACTGAGGATGAAAGGCTGGGTAAGCAGAGCATGACAACTAACAGGCCCTCCTGGTGGGCTCCTACAGGCTGTTAGAGACCCCTCACTAATCTTGAAAAGACAGCAGCTAACACATCCTCTCTCTCCTATTAAACTCCCTTCATATAATGCTTGTTTTCAAATCTCTCGTCTTCTCTTTTATAGACTGGGCAGGATGATGGCATTGACAGGATCTGCTGACTTAGAGCACATCCTATGTAGACTGTGGGTGTCCTTATCACCACAGACTTCAGTTTTTGCACTTCAGCCAAACTCTTAGACATCAAGAGAATCATTTTGATATTATACTATCATCACATATGTACATTACTAATTTTGCTTCCCAAGAAAAAAAGCAAAATTCCTCTTCAAGGATAGCTCACTATTTTGTCTAATTGCCATTAGTAGGATATAACAGAGTTCTCATACTCTTGAGAATTCCAACGACTCCAAAATTGACCTTGGAATCCACAGGAAAGATTAGATGGATATTTAAAACCAGAAAAAGCCCAAAAAAAAAAAAATTAAAAAATAAAAAATAAAACCAGAAAAAGCCAAAAGACTTTTATAGAGATGCTCTAAGCCTAATTATGGAAATAAGAGATGATTGTGTGAAGAAAAAGAGAGGTAGATATTGGCTAAAATATCTGGATACAGGGGCGCCTGGGTGGCTTATTCGGTTAGGCATCTGCCTTTGGCTCAGGTCCTGATTCTAGGATCCTAGAATCAAGCCTCACATCGGGCTCCCTGCTCAGCAGAAAGCCTGCTTCCCCCTCTGCCTGCTGCTCCCCCTGCTTGTGCTCTTTCCCTCTCTTTCTCTCTCTTTTTCTGTGTCAAATAAATAAAATCTTAAAAAATAAATAAAATAAAATATCTGGGTTTAGTCTAAACAACAAATGACACAACTGAGTTATTCCCATAGAGGATAAAAAAAAAATCTGAATCAAGTGAGAGCATCTGGGTTGAAAAGATACATCTTTCTTTATCCCTACACGATCTTCAATCACAAACAAATTAAGGATGGTTTTTTTATGGGCACATTGAAAAGTGTGACACTCCACTACATAATAAATCAATAGTCTTAGTCTCCCAAGTAATATATATTGAAGTACTTTTTAAAGTGCAAAATGATGAACAAATATAAGACATTATGATCATTGAGTTGGCATTTTATTTTTTTATGATTTTAAGCTCTTTTTTTATGATTAGTATGAACATTTTCCCTGGGAAACTTCATTTCTCCTTGTCTGCATGTTAATGTGCTAGTGCTAAGAAATGCTAAGAAAAATGTAGATGTTAAGTTTTATGTTCCTACACCTGCCACAAAATAATAACGTGGCAACTAGGGGGGGAAATGGATCAAATTAATGCCAAGAACGACTTAAGCTTGGTATACCTGACCTTTAAGAAAGACCTAATGGATGCAAAGCTTTCTGGAGTTCTGTCCTTATGAGGGTGTTGCTGCTCAACCACCCAGCCCATCAGGAGCTTGGACTGAGCACCTAGCACACAGCATGGGTAAGTAGCAGGCACCGAGAAGGGAAGCCTCAGAGTGGATGCTACAGAACAGATTCCCACGAAGTGAACTTACAGTGTTAAGAAAGCCAACAGTGGGAAGAAACAAGTTATGAGGGCTAGGTATAGCCTCCCAAAGCGAAAGTCAAGTTAAACTTAGATATCCAGACAAGATCCCTTGAAGACACTTCCTCCTTGCTTCCTCAGGATCCCTGAAAATAAATCAAAGGACAGTAGACTTAAAGCCTCTGTCCCATGAAGACCTTCCCCCAGCAACACCTCTGTCCTTTGGTGAAATTACTTCCCTGGAAGAAGGCACACAACATGAAAATGGGCTATTCTACTTTTCCAATACCTAATGAATGCACAAGTCCATTGTAATGGGAGAGATTTATACCAAGGCCCACTGCCATAATTAGTGAGAAAGATTTTCTTCATGAAGGGGGTTTATCCTACATCCACACCAGTCCAGAACTAAAATGAATGTTGTGGTAATAGTAGCTGAATGGCATTTATCTAGTTCCACCTCTCCTCAAGGAATTTGAGCCCCTATTCGATTACTCAAGACAACATGGGAAGTTTCTCACATCAGCTTGAAAACAGAATCATCTAGAACAATCCTTTGCCTGGCCTGACACCAGCCACAGCTCTCCTGCCTGCCCCTGAGACGTCCATGCTATTTCTGAAAGTCCACGAAAGAATGTCCTCAATAGCTGCCTCGGTTCCACATGAAGGCCAGCTCCCGTCCCAGGCCTCTCTGTATTCTCCATAGACCACTAGGTCCAAGTCAAAAGGATTCAGCAGGCAACTTGAAGAGGCTATGACTGGCCAACACGAGACAAAATTAGAGTATCATTAAAGATAATAAGAGCAGTGGATTAAAACACACTAAATGTGTTTAAATACATGAGTTCATGTGGCACCTGGGTGTCTCAGTCATTTAAGTTCTGCCTTCAGCTCAGGTCATGATCTCAGGGTCCTGGGATCGAGCCCCGCATCTGGCTCCCTGCTCAGCAAGGAGTCCCTCTCCTGCCAAGCACCGCCCCCTTGGCTTATGCACTCTCTCTCTCAAATAAATAAATAAAATCTTAAAAAAAATAAAAACATAAGTTCATAATAATATTTAAAAAGAAAAAAAAAATCTAATTGGTCACCAGAGGAGGATGCTAAAGAACTAACATATCATTGTGAAAACTATTAAACAGAAGTAAAGAATCAATGTTTTCCTTTACAAATTGTACCACAAGTAGCCAACAGATGAAGGAAAGTTTCTTTTAATAGAATTATTCTACCAGCAAATAAAGATAAAAGAATACAATTAGAATCCTGGTCCCTGGGTCTGTACTGAATGAATGGATCTAAGCAACAATCATCCATGATTATTATCCTCCAAAGGAAATCAACCTGATAATATGTGCATACCAAAAGAAACATATAATACTATTACCTGGGAAATATTCTTACTCAAAAATGGAACCTGATTCTAACCAAGCTTCTAGATTAATATACCAAGTTAAATTAAATACAAGGTAGAGAAACATGTTAATACCACAGGGTTCAAAGAGCAAAGCTTAAAATGTGAAAAAATTGATAGGACAACCTATTTTCTATGACAAATACATTACAAGGGAAATAAAAGAGGGAAAAGCTTATCAAACTAAAGAGAATTGAGACATATGAACCAACTGCAGCTTATTTACTTATTCAGATTTCTATTCAGAATATAAAGAAATCATGATATAATTGTGAACATTTTGTATTAAAGAATTATAATATTCCAGTTATGATAATGAAAATATTGTTATGTTTTTAAAAGAGGCTTTATCTTTCAGATATTGATGGTGAAATGATAGGATGCCTGAAATAATGATCTGGAAATACTGAAGAAGTCAGCAAGAATAGATCAAATAAGATTGGGTATTGATAAGTTTTTTTACCAAAGCACTAGGGACATAGGATTCACTGTACTACACTCTCTAATTTTGGATATCTTTGAAACAGTTCAGAGTAAGTTTTTGGACTTAGTGTATAAATTTTAAATGAAGTTGAAGAGAAATATCTATTTGGGAAAAATCGATTTATATAATACCACATGCTGAAATTAATTTTAAATAAAAATAAGCAGTTAAATGTTTCAAAAGAATATCATCTGCATGATGAAGAAAGATTTTTATATTGTTAGTAATAAATGTTTTCATTTTAAAATAAATCACAAATAAAATATATTGACTACATAAGAGTTTGAAATTCATATACCTTTAAAAACAAAAAGCTGGAAAAATATCTGTACAAACTATGATAGATAAATGGTTAATATTGTTCCTTCTAAAATGAATACACAAATCAATGGGAAAAGCAAAAGGACCTCAAGGAAAATGAATATAAAAAGAAAATTCATAAATCAGAAATATAAAAACTAATAAACATAAGAATATTAATCTCCACAAGTAGTTTTTAAAGGCTAATTCAAATAAATTCATAATTAATATTTTTTAAGATTTATTTATTTATTTTAGAGAGACTGAGACAGCATGAGTGGGAAGGGCAGAGGGAGAGGGAGAGAGAATCACAGGCGGATTCCACATAGAGTGTGGAGTCCAATGTGGGCCTCGATCCCACGACTCCAAGATCACAACCTGAGCAGAAATCAAGAGCTCAACTGACTGCACCACCCAGGCACCCCTATAATTCACATATTTTTAAATGTATAATATTTACTACTGGCATGGATTTTTTATATAGCCACTGTAATAGACTGCTGTTGAAAATGCAACTAAGTACAAATATTCTATAGGGCACATTTGGCAATGTGCATTAAGAAACATTAAAAAACAAAAACAAAAGTTCCCACTTTCTGAGACAAACTCAAGGAAAGTAGAGTAGATTGCACACAAGTATGGCTGCAGCTACCGTCATTCTTCCCTGCAATCAGGCCCCTTCTCAAGGTGACTACCTCTGCTCTCATCAGGGAGGGGATGTTTATTTCTCTTTCCTTTCAATCTGGCTTTGGTCATGGTCTTTGCTTTGGCCAACTGGATGTGAGAAATTGTGACATGAGCAGATACTTAAAAAACTAATTGCGCATGGGACTCGCCCCTTCTGACTGCTGGGGACCCTTCTGCCGCCATGATTAGGCCCAGGCTGGACTCCTGGAGGATGGACACTCAACACAAAGAGTTTCAAGTATCCCAGTTGTCCCAGACATTGGAGTTAGACCACCCCGCACCACCCAACCCCAGCAGAGCCAACACAGACCAGAAAAACAGATTCTCTATCCACATACAAAATCATGAAAAATAACAAATGTTTGTTATTTTAAAACTTTGGGTTTGTAGGGCTTTCTTAATAAAAGTTGAAAGACTCAAAGGAATCAGGAAAATGGGCAATTCTATATGTGCAAAGATATTCTTTTTCATCATCACTTATATTAATAAATTGGAAAAAACAAAATGCCCAATAAGAACCAATGATTAATCATAGTAACAACTACAGATTTGAAGATCATAACATTCATCAAAAATCATGTTTTCGGGGCGCTTGGGTGGCTCAGTGGGTTAAAGCCTCTACCTTCGGCTCAGGTCATGATCTCAGCGTCCTGGAATCGAGTCCCGCATCGGGCTCTCTGCTCAGCAGGGAGCCTGCTTCCCTCTCTCTCTCTGCCTGCCTCTCTGCCTACTTGTGATCTCTCTCTCTCTGTCAAATAAATAAATAAAATCTTTAAAAAAAAATCATGTTTTCAAAATATAGTATTTTACCATTGATAACTTTATCAATGATATAAAAGTTTAATATTGGAAAATGTTTGCAAAAGAAAATTAAAAATATAGAATCACACATAAGGTATGATTTTTAATTATGTGAATGTGTGAATTGTATCACAGATGGAGATATGGCCTGAAGGCTTATTTTAAAAACCACTGTCTTAAAATTTGCATGCAATGTCTCACTTTATCTTTGGGGAGATTCTTCCTGGCTTCTGTGTGGTCCCCTGAAGTTAGGCAACAGAAAGCAAGAGTGAATATGTAAATGAGTTGAAGCAATCTACATGCAAAAGATTCTGACTGAGAGGTTCTGTTTAATAAGTGTAAGACAGTTGCATTTGAAAATTACATCTCCGGGACGCCCATGTGGCTCAGTTGGCTGAGCATCTGACTCTTGATTTCAGCTCAGGTCATCATCTTGGGTTCATGGGATGAAGCCCCACTCGGGTTCCATGCTCAGTGCAGAGCCTGCTTGTCCTTCTGCCTCTGTTCTTCCCCCCTCTCATGCACTTGCTCTCCCTCTCTCCCCAAAATAAATAAATAAACAAAATCTTTAAAAATTATACATCTGATGATCAATTCCTTTAGAAAGTATTTCTTCTCTAAACCTGGGATTAACTGGCTCAACCATATACCTAGAAATCATTGCTTTTTCTTAAAGAAATGCGATGTTGTGCTGTGAGCAGTTTTTTGCAGAAGGTATAGAGCTGCACCTTTACAAAATAGAGGTTTGATCTTAGCTTCCAGATAGGAAAAGACCCAGAAATCAAGGTCCATGTTGGCCTTCATGCAGCAATAACCTGGACTTTGGGAAATGTTTTCTGAGACTTGTGTGAGTAAATCATTTGGTCCCCATGGCCAGATAGACTGTCCCTCTGCGGGTGGGGTTTGGGTCCTCTATTCTCTGAATGAACTGAAACTTGCTATTTTAATCATGCTGGAAAAGAGATTAATAGTGGGGCAGTCAAGAAAAGCTGGAGGGGCACCTGGGTGGCTCAATGGGTTAAGCCTCTGCCTTCGGCTCAGGTCATGATCTCAAGGTCCTGGGATAGAGCCCCGCATCGGGCTCTCTGCTCAGCGGGGAGCCTGCTTCCTCCTCTCCCTCTGCCTGCCTCCCTGACTACTTGTGATCTCTCTCTCTCTGTCAAATAAATAAATAAAATCTTTTAAAAAAAAAAAAAAGAAAAGCTGGAGAAGGCAATTCTCGGACTCCATCAGAGAGAGGGATTTCCATTTCCTCTGAAGGTAAGGCCAGTTCAACTTTAGGAGTGGACACTTCTAAGTAGTTTTAATTTATTTTCTGCATTACATTTCTCTTTTCTGTGCCCTAAACTTCAGTAAACTCTTCTGAAAAACACAGGCTGTTCCCACCTATACACTGAGAACTTACGGAAGTTCTGTCCTGAGAATTAGAAGGCAAGGTCAAGAGATAACCAGTGTCTTGCTGAGGAAGGTCTATTAATGCTCTCACTAGTGGTCACCAGGGGAGGCCTGGGGAGGAGTCATCCGGCCGGTTGTGTCACATGGACAGCAGCCAATGTAGCACAGTTGTATGCAGTAAAGGCCAGAGTGGGACAAGAGTTTTTCTCAGAGCATTTATCAGACTAAACCCCTGAAAAACTCCCAGAACCTGCTGAGACGCCCTTTTTGGCAACTGCATGGTTGGAACTCAACCCCACCCAACTGGACAGTAGAAACAAATGAAGGTTAAAGAAAACTAACAAGGTGACCTTATTTTATAGCCTCAGGCAAACAAGGCCAAGTGTGTTAGTACTTTATATGCAAATGTGCAAATGTCTGGGCAGGAAAAAAAAAGAATACTAGGAGTGTATGTACCAAAATGGTGACTAACCAAGTCAGTTCTTGCTGTGGGATTATTAGAAGTGTTTCTTCTCTTTTTGTATACTTTCCACATTCTTGCAAAGTTACTACCCTAAGAGTCAAAACAAATGTTACTTTTTAAAACTTCCAATGGCTTTTTGCAGCATGATGTGTAGATGTCTGAAAGGTTGAAGGTGCCCAGAATTCTTCCATCTTCTCCTGTCTGCTTCCGAAATTGTCCATCTCCCGCTGGAAAGTCTGTATTTTGTATTCACAGTGACGTCATTTCTCTTTCTTGCTCCTTTACCCTCATCTCAAACATTCTTTTCCATGCAGCCACCCTTAGGCTCTTCTAGGAAAACTTACATTTTCATAAAGGCTAAAGAAATGCAACCATAATCAGAGCGATCCAGGACATAGGCAAAAAGTGCGGGAAGGTATTTTGGTTTGTTTGACTTTTCCCAGAAACTAAGAAATCGATTCATCCACAGAGGCCCCTGGATATAATAGATTTTTTTTTTTTAACATCATCTTTTATAAAACCAGTCTTTGAAATTTTCTTTGGAGGTTAGGACTACACAGGGCCTGCTGGGTGGGCCCTCCTCTGTAGGCTGTTGTTTTTTTTTTTTACTTTTTAAGGTTTTAATTATTTATTTGATAGAGAGAGAGCGTGGGTACAAGCATAGGGAGCACAAGGAGCACAGGGAGAGGGAGAGGGAGAAGCAGGCTCTCTGGGAGCCTGATGCAGGGCTTGATCCCAGGACCTCAGATCGTGACCTGAGCAGAAGGCAGACGCTTAACCGACTGAACCGCCCAGGCGCCCCTGTAGGCTGCTTTGTAGCAGCAGCTGACACCGACTGACCACGACCAGGCTGCACGTGCAGGGACTGGCAGCTTGGCCCAGAGCACCTTGCCTAGGCCTCCAGGGCCCTGTGCACAAGGAAACGACTGGTAAGTACCCAAATCCTAACAGAAATGAATGAGTTCCTCCTTCTTGTTTCCTGTCAGGAAGCCAGTACGTGAACAGTCATGAACTTGGGGAAGGTGGCACCAGAAGTGGAGGCAAGGGCTTCAAAGGGGCCATGACGCGCCTGAAGCAAACTGTCTGCGTCCGAACTTGAGCAGGGAGAAAGTTACCGAGAACACACAGCACCGACGCCACCACTTCCCTTTCCCAGGCAAACAGCAGCCTCCACTGTCAGCCAGGGGCTGGTGCTGGCCACCGCCGAGGCAGCCTTGTCACCTTTCCCAACACATCACTGCGGTGGCCAGAGCCAGCTGAGTGGGGTCTTCCAGTCATGTCCAGCCGTGGCCAGTCTCCCTCGCCTCTAGTGCACCGTGAAACCTAGGTTTCTCCGTCAAGTCAGAAACACAAGCAGGGCATGCATACTGCAGGCCGATGGGCAGCCTCCCCCACGTCAGGCTCCAGCAAAGAGCTGAACGGAAGGCGGTGCCCAGATGGACAGGGGCATCGATACTGGTCTTGAAGCAGTTTATAGTCATCAGGCAGTTTGGATCTGAGAAACGCGGTTAATCCACATTGCAGATTAACCCAAGAGATGAATAGGATTGGCTTCATTTTATAGCCAAGCAAGCTGAGGATCAGTAAACTCATGTCATGACTCAAAGGGCAGAATGAGGGGAGACTTGAACCCACGTCAGTCTGATTAGAAGACTCAGCCACTTTCAATGATACTGCATAGCAGTGATCTGAAGCTACATATGCCAGGATTCATTGGGTTCACAAATAAATCCATCTTGCTCCAGATCACACAATTTTGAAAAGACTGGGCCATCTAGGGTTCAGGCCAAAGAGAAGAGATCACAAGGCTGTTCAACCGTGAGAGGCTCATGGCTTCATCCCCAGCAAAGAATAGAGTTTAATCCTTCAAGTAGAAACTCTTATCTGCACATGGGTAGCTTGAGGTTTTTACCAGCCACTTAGGTCTTACCTTAACCCTGTGCAGCTCCTCTCTAGTTATTGTCTGCAAAACCTCTCTCTTACACACTGAATAGTTCATACATGAAGTAATGGAACACAGAGCTATGGGCTGTGTGCTATCCTTTTGGTTTCCATTTAAATTTACAGCTTGCCTGTGTGAAAAGAGTCCCCGGGCGCTAACTAAGGTGGTGATTATACTGTCCATCAGTTAGTTTATATTTCGGCACAATGTTCGCAGCCGCTTTCCGCCCCCTCATAACAAAGGGCTGTTTAACTCAACACATATACATGCATGCCTTCTCTTAGGCATTTTTACTAAGTTAGGGAGTGTGTGTCACCCAGATGTGCCTGCCACAATATGTTAGTTGTATTGGAAAAATCACCAGAAACATATTTATGTTAGGAAACTCCCGCAGTGGGGACCACTTTTCACCACAATCTGATTTTTTTCACCATCCCACTTTAGAATTAATCATCCTGTTGCCATGTTACATTCCTCCCCACACTTAACATTTGCAAGCTAGAGAATCTTCGTTTGATAGTTTTCCCAGGGACAAAACACCTTTTTGGAATCTTCATTTCTGAATGTAGAAACCCTTTGTGTACTTTTTAGAGAATTACGATAAGGAATAAGAAGCTGGAAGTGATACACACATAAGGTTGCCAGATAAAATACAAAATGTCCAGTTACCTTTGAATTGCAGATGAACAATGATTTTTCTTATAAGTGTATGTCCTATGCAGTATTGAGACATACACTTAAAAATTGTTCATTATGTATTGGCAATTCAAATTTACCTGCGTGTTCTGTATTTCCATTTGCAAATTCTGGCTCAACTCTATCCAGAAAAAGGAAAGAGGACAAGGTTCACTGGTATTTACAAATGATTTGAAGGCCTTCAAGTAACAGCCTTAGAACAAATGCTCTAAATAGGCCTAAGATGCCTACATCTACTTTAATTTATACATTGCAATAATTTTAAAGTGGAGAAAGAAAAGAGATTTGGAGAAAGGAATGAATATACTTCAGAGGCCATGAGGTTACAGGTGTTTTTTGGGAGGACCTTTGCATGAGATTCTAGGATTTCCCAGTCTTATGGAAGATCTAACATAAAAATAGGACTCCCCTGATAATACAAGAGATTAAGGGAAATACTCTTCCAAATTGAAAATGAAGGTTCATATTGCTTATGAAGCTCTAGCAATTTTTTCTAAGTTGATCATTTTTTAATACAACTTGATTTGATATTATAAGTCCTAATACGTCCTCAAAACCACTGAAGAAAAGCAATTTAATTAAGTAATTGAATTTGTTGAAAGCTACCAAGTATACAGTACTGTGCTCAGAAAAATGAAGGTAATAAGATGAAAAGGATAGTTTGTACTCCAAAAAAATATGAGAGAGAAAGTGACAAAAATAATTATGATTGATAGCATGAAATGCATGTGTTGTATGAAAAGCATAAATAAAGTGGGCAGCCAGATGGAGACAGGAAGGGATCCAACCTCCACCAATGTGATCCCAGCATAACCTGGAAGGAAGCCTATGATTTCAATATGCAGGCAGTGAACTGCAGATACTGTAGGGTTATGAACAAAGACAGAAAGACTAAAACATCATCATGGTCCAAGTAGGACAGAGTAGACAGTGCGTAGAGTTTGGTGCCCGAGAAAGTTTAATATGGTGTGGCTAAGAGTCATATTATGGATAAATTATAATGCTAAGCTTATATATATTAGCAATAAACAGTTATCAAAGAATTTCAAGGGCAAGAAGATCTGTTTGGGTTTATTGCTATTGTTTCAAAAGATAGCCATAGAAAACAATATAAAAGCTAGACCGCAGAGTTTGGAGATCGGAACAGTAGCTTAATTTTTATTTATTTATTTATTTGTTTGTTTGTTTGTTTGTTTAAATTTTTTAAAGATTTTATTTATTTGAGAGAGAGAGTATGAAAGGGGAGACGTGCGGAAATGGTAGCCTGATGTGGGACTCGAACCCAGGACTCGAGGATCATGACCCAAGCTGAAGGCAGTTGCTTGACCAACTGAGCCAGCCACCCAGGCACCCAGAACAGTGGCTTAAGTATATACTCAGTCTCCGGGAGGCATGTTTACATTAAAGAAAAAGCAACAGGAGAAAGAGCTATTAAAGAAGACTGACAATGGCAGGTCAGAGAGGTAAAACTGCAAGAAGAAACTGGAGTCGACGAAGTCAGTTAAATAGAATGGTTAACCAAAATATGAGAGCTTTCAAGTAGGTGACTCACAGGAAGAGGCCATTGGTTTTAGCAATAAAGCATCCCTGGGAGAATTTTCACAAAGCTCTTTTAGATCAGTGGTAGGGACAAGGGCTTGGTTAAAAAGTGAACGGAAGTGTTTCTGCTTCCAGCAACCTAACTGATAAAACAAGGCAAACCCTTTTAAATGCATATCTCACTTGAAAGGAAGGGGAAAATCCTAAGAGCTAATAAAACAAAAAAACAAAAACAAAAACTACACACCCAACCAACCAAACAAAACCAGGAGAAAAAAATAAAAACAAACCAAAACAAACAAACAAACAAACACACCTACACCCAGAGAGTAAAGCAAATGCTGAATCAGTCACTATGCTGATGGAATTTTCCAGTTCCAGGGACCTACAAACATGTGGGGGAACAGGTCATAAAACCTCCACAATGTAGGGAGCTAGAACTCAGATGCCCACAAAACCCACGACCTTTGAAAGACTAGATCTTCCATGAAATGGTGGATTAGAGGGAAAGAAATCTACTCAACTACAGAAGGAAGAGAGTGTGGAAATTTAACTTCAGATCTTGTTAGGAAAATAATACCTTCCCATCCCCTAGCCATGAGCAGCCAGATAAAATCTAGGACAAATATTTCATGCAATGTACTTAATACTTTTAAAAGTATTACTTATTTATCTGAAAATAAAGTTTAACTGGGTACTCTGCATTTTTATTTCCTAAGTCTTTTCAAATGAGCCTTCCTACCCCTCCTCCACAATGAAGAATTTTTAAATATAGTTCTCTTCCATGTGAGCTCAGGGCTCAAATTTATATAAACATCAGGGTTTGTAAAACCATAAGCCAAAATACTAAGTGAATATTGTCCTGATTTGATAGCATCCCAGGATCAAATGCAAAGGAATAAATGCCCTCCCATAGCTCTCAGATTTCTCACCGATAAAGATCAGTCAATATAAGCTCTCAAATCAAAATTATATCTAAAGAAACAGGACACCAAGGTAAGGACTTTGTAGAATAAAAACCAAAAAAGTAGACTTCTCAGGACTCTGTATATGAGAAACCGCAAAAGATAACAAAACACAAGTAAGTAAGCTGGAAAGAGAACAGAGTTGGACTTATTAAAATATAATCATTGAACATAACTGAAATATCATTATTGAAATAAAAATTCCAATGGGTGCTTTAAAAAGCAAATGGGACAGAATATGCTAGAGAATTAATGAAGTGGAAAACAGACTTTAAAATTTCTAGAATGGAGCAACTAGAGGTAATGAGATGAAAAATATGAAAAAGAGTTTTAAGAGAAATGGAAAATAAAATGAGATTTAACATACATCTAATTGGAGTTTTGGAAGAGACAATATTTGAAAATATAATGACAAAAAAAAGTCCTTGATAAAAAAAACATGAGGGGTGCGTGGGTGGCTCAGTGGGTTAAAGCCTCTGCCTTCGGCTCAGGTCATGATCTCAGGGTCCTGAGATCGAGCCCCACATAGGGCTCTCTGCTCAGCAGGGGGCCTGTTTTCCCTCTCTGTCTCTGCCTGCCTCTCTGCCTGCTTGTGATCTCTCTCTCTCCCTCTCGATATCTCTCTCTCTCTCTCTCTTTCTCTCTCTCTGTCAAATAAATAAATAAATAAAATCTTTTAAAAAATAATAATAATAATAATTAAACACCTGAATCCTCAAATTCAGGAAGTACAAAAATTTTAAGGGAAAACTTTTTTTAATTTAAATATGTATATTTTTAATCCATATCTGGATATACTATAGCACTACTACAAGTAACCAAACACAAACATGACCTTAAAACCAGCAAGAAAAGGAGTGCCTAGGTGGCTCAGTTAGTTAAGTGTCTATATTTGGCTCAGGACATGATCCCCGGTCCTGGGATTTAGCTCTGCTTTGGGCTCCCTGCTCCACAGGGAGTCGGCTTCTTCCCTGCCTGTCACTTCCCCTACTTGTGTGCACAGGTGCTCTCTCTCTCTCTAATTAATTAATTAAATAAATCTTAACACACACACACACACCAAAAAAAAGCCAGAAAGAAAGTACCTTCTTTCTGGTATATATATAATATATATATTAGAATGACACCTACAAAGAAATTTAGATAACAATGATAGCAGATTTCTCAGAAGCCATGAGAATCCTTCAACTTCCAGTTTCCTACTTTCTTAAATCACCATTCAGAAAACATATTTTCTGACAAATTTTCAAGTTTACTGTAAACTTTCACAAAAGTAATGACTACAGAAAGTCTGAAATGACTGGTAGCAAAGAACTTGATAAAGGTGTAGATAAATCTAATCAAGCATGGGTAGTAAAAAAACTATATGATAGTGTCAAATGATGGAAGTTTGAAAACATGGTAGAATTAAAATATTCTACAATAATAAAAAGTTTATAAGAGATTTTTATTCACAAGGGAAGACACAGTTATTACATTAAGTTAAGCATACATATAGAATTTTAAGGATTCTATTCAAAGAATAAGAGAATAGAAATCCATAGTAATTAAGAATGAAAAATTCTTTGAAATTAAGCTTAACAACTATAGATGCCATTATATCCAAACGTTAAACTTCTGATAATCACAAGACCTTAAAAAATATAACACAAAGACCAGAGAATAGGAGAAAGATTTGCAACATATAGGTCCACACAGAGTAAAATCTAGCATAAAAGATGTCTACACGTCAGAAAGAAAACTAAACAGTTCACACAAAAAAATGTGGTAAAATGATAGGAAAAAGAAATTCATAAAAGAGGGAACATAAATAACCAACAGACATAAGATAACTGGCTCAGTATGAACCATAATCAAAACAATTACCTGAGGTACTATCTCATACCATTTATCAAATCAGCAAAAATTCATAAATTTGGACAATATCAATGATCAGAGAGGATGTGGGAGCAATGGGAATACTAATGTATTACTTACTGGTTGGAATGTAAATTGGTTCAATAATTTGTGGTTTTTTTAAAGATTTTATTTATTTGAGAGAGAGAGCTGGTGCGGGAGGGGGGGTGCAGAGGAAGAGGGAGAAGCAAATTCCCTGCTGAGCAGGGAGCCCAATACAGTGTTGCATCCCAGGACCCTGGCCTCAGGACCAGAGCCAGAGGCAGTTGCTTAACCCACTGAGGCACCCAGGGGTTCCTGGTTCAATAATTCGAAAAACAAATGGCAATCTTCATTAAATCTGACAAGGCACAAAGCCTACAATTCAGAAATTCCACTCCTAAGTATATACCCTTACAAATTCTTGCTTATGTATATAAGGAGACATGATCATGGCAATGGTATCAGAAACAAGAAAAAAGTTGGTTTGTAGTGACAAATAATTGTCAGTTAGGAACTTTCTGAATTGCCCAGTAAGAAACGAACTGAATAAGGGGCCTCTTATCAGTAAGAGGAGTCACACTTCCCAGGCGCCTGAGAACTCCAAGTGTTAGAGTTTATGTGCCCAACAACTGCAAACAGTTAATAGTTCCCCCTCAGACACTTTGACACCAAAGCAGTCTGACCATCCTCAAGTCCTACGAGGGTCTTCTCCTGTTCAGCTCACCAAAAGGGAGGCCAACAAGATGGGAACATCCCACTGGTGGATCCCTTTTTCAGGAAACCCTTCCCCCAGTGCATCCAAATGCATGTGAGCTCAAGCAGACCTCTGGAAAGATGGTAAGACACCACCTCTGCTACTTTCCTGCCAGCGAGTCCCTATTTACACCAAGTCATAATGTTGATACCTGCCCTGATCCCTTGACACAAAAGTTGTAAGCAAACTAAATGTGCATCAACAGGTGAGTTTATAAATAAATCATGGACTTCTGTACAAGGAAATACCATCACCATGGATGAACCTCACGAAAATATGGAGGAGATGCCAAGTTACAGGAGAACACAATCAGTATAGTACCACTTATCCAAAATTTAAAAATATGGAAAACAACATGACCTAGTGATTAGTCATGCATATGTACTTAGTACTACTGTAAAGAATGATATGGAAATGGTAATTACCTCAATCCAAATTCAGGACAGTGGTTGCCTCATTGTGCATTGGGAAGAAGTGAGATATGACGGCATGGGTGCCCACAGGCATCAGTTTTATTGGTAATGTTCTATTTGTTTAGCTGAGTGTTGATACACCAGACTTTACTGTGTTCTATACACATTCTTGTCTTAAATATTTCATAATGTTTCCAATGAATAACTGTGAGGTAAGAAAGCCGAGTCAGCACCTATCATTCTTGTAAAGGAGGAAATATGCAAGAACTGAGGAAAGTTTCTCTTAAGCTGGGGAAGGAGGGCCCCTTAGAGGCCCCTCAAAAGGATTTCACTAGAAAGATGGGCATTCTCCAGAATGCTCTCACATCATTCTAAAACAGTGAGATGCTTATAAATAAAATATCTTTACTGGCCTAGGGAGGTGAACCATGTAATAGTTTTATTGTAATTAATCACACAAATGTCTGCAAAACCCACATTTATTTTGCCTTTCTTTTAATACACTAGACAACCCCTACCCACAATATTCTCTCACTTGCACATAAACCACTTTCTAGATTACCTCTGCAAATGTCCACATTTAGGCTGATATCGATCACATATGCGTCTGGTCTTGTAGAGTAGTGGTTCCGCCTCTACGTGTTTGCCAGTGAATGCATGTATAAATAAAATGAATGAAACTCTCCTAAAGAATTAGTGTGTAAATAATTAGCTTAAATGGCTCAAATTCATGTTCATGGCGACCAAAGCCCAACTTCCAACAAATAAGAACAATGGCAAGTCAAGCACTGTGCGAGGCACTAGAGCCATGAAGACAGTTAAATTGTTTCCTGAGAATCCATGCCAAACTTGCATCGTAACTCTTATTACCTCTTGTGGAAATGACTCCTGCATTCTCCTATGTCCTTTGTGAAGATACATTTTATTCCATTTCTCTCTTTTTTCTATTCAGCAAATAGGCATAGGCATAGGTAGATAAAGGTGATAGTTATAGAATAAAATAGAAACTCTTGGGAGTTCTCTGGTATGTGGGGATCTTTGCAGTTACATGCGTCATATGGACATCAGAGATTTATTTTTAGTCTGAGAGCAGCACATGTCAGCAACAAGACATTTCTCTGCTTTCTCAAAGTGAAAAGTTCCCCAATTGTTTTCTTTCTCTCTAATGTCTTAATGATGTTCTCCACCCCCGTTCAAGCAATTAGATTACTGTACGAGAGGAAATATACAGTTCTAATTTTATTTTAAGAGATGTCTTATTTTTACCTTTTTCAACCATCTACTGCCTTCTTCCACAGCTGCATCTGGTTCTGCATTATCTAGCCATCAAGGGTGACGTTCCAGAAATTTGGTCTACAATCCTAGTCCATTCTGAGAGGTCAGCCAAGAGCTGGGAAGACTCTGGAAACACGGTTTCTGAAGCAGGTCAGGGTCAAGCACCAACTGCCCTGTCCACGGCCATCCCCTGCTCCTGTCTGGTTGCACCTGGCACCAACAGAGCAGGAGATGATGACGGCAAGCACGTGGGCACAGCTTCCTGCCAAGACAGGAGCCGGCCCCCAGGCCATGGCCCAAGAGTCTTCTCTGGGAGGCTGTGGTTCGTCCAGTTCAACCAGCTCAACCCGAGAGAACCCCGTGCCTCAGCACGTAGGGATGGGGGGTGGGGGTGGCAGGACTTCAACAAGTCAGAGGTAAGCTTAGCAGAGACATCCTGAGTTCAAACTCTTCCAGACCAGGCTCACCACCCATCGCCTCCACCATGTCAATGGAAAACCTATCGATTCAATAGGAAAACCTACTAAAGATCAACACATTGATCCAGCTAAACCCTCACTAGCAGATCAGCCCAAATCATATTTCACATTTTTCCCCAGGTGAACATACAGAAAGCCTTATTTTCAGAAACAGACAGTCTGCCTAGTTTTCTTTCATTCTTTTTTTTTTTTTTTCCTGTAACAATTCACAGAAGAGCGTGAATCAGTCAGCAAGAGGGGAAGGAAAGGAAGGGTGGCTGATACACCCTTAAAAAAAGGGTGTGCTGGGTAGTTAAAATATTTATAACTATAGCACGATCTTCATGGAGTGAGGCTAATAGGTTTCACAAGCAGGCAGAACTGTAAAAATACAAAACCGGGATACCCGTGACATTTCACATTGCCTCTGAAATACTGACAGGAAATACGACTTTCAGAGCAACGTTTATAAAATTGGGATAATGTGGTGAGAAATCTAACTGCTGAGGAACTGGATTCCTGCCTTCCAACAGTGGTTGGTCCATTCATTTATGGCAGCAAATAAATGTTATGAAAGTTCATGTAGAAACCATTATCTAAAAGGCTAAATATGAAAGGCTTGCCTTGTGGCCAGGCATGCGTTTCTGGCAGGGGAAGTTCAAGTTTGTTCACAATGTCTTTTTTTAGACTACTTTGGGGAAGAATGTCATCATTGGAATACTGCAAACCATAGCAAGTTTCATCTTTTTTTTTTTTATTACGGAATGAGAAATGACATCAGTTTACAAGTCTTCTGAGAAGAAAGGAATTTATTTTGTTGAAAGGCATCCAAATCTCCCTGTCTTTGGGAAGCTTTGTTACTGAAACAAACTTTATCATTGTTAATTGTTTGGCCATTTATGGGATTGGTAGCTAAATGAAACTTTGTTTCATCAACAAGTCTGTACATTTATGCATATTTTCTTGACCTAGTAATTTTACCAATGTTATACACCCATGACAATCTTAAGGAAATGCCAACATTTAAAACCCCATTATTCTTTTTTTTATTATTATTTTTTTATTTATTTGACAGAGAGAGATCACAAGTAGGCTGAGAGGGAGGCAGAGAGAGAGGGGGAAGCAGGCTCCCCACTGAGCAGAGAGTCCAATTCGGGGCTCGATCCCAGGACCCTGAGATCATGATCGAGCCAAAGGCAAAGGTTTTAACCCACTGAGCCATCCTGTGCCCCCCTCCCCCATTATTCTAAACTCAGAAGGAAAACACCAGAAGAGGAAAACCTTTAATACATATATATAATACCTAAAATTATCTCAACCTATCCCACAACCTCCCTGGTCTGCAAACTTTTCCTTTCTCCTCTGTTTCCTATAATGATAAACAAATTCTAATCATCTCTCAAGCCAGGATGCAAAGAATAATCTTTGGTTGCCCTATTCCTAGCTCCTTTATCCATTTGATATCTGGGCTACAGCCTCTGTTCTAACCTGTCTCCAATGTATCCCCACTGCCTCTGTTCAGTCTCTCAACATCTTTTACCTGAATTAATCCAATCATCTCCCAACCAATATTCCCACTCTCCATCTTCCTGTCTATGTCCCACTTTCCACCCAACTCCACTATCCTATTCAAAATCACTTTGAGGCTCCCTAAGCTTGTAGATCAAAGTCCAAAAGCCTACAACGTGGTACCCAAAACCCTCATGACCTGGGGCAGCTTTTCTCCCTCCAATGCATTCACCAAATTCTCCTATTTACATTCAATATGCCAACCGCAGAAAAACAGTTGCAGTTCTCCAAAGCACCATGCTCTCTCTCACCTATGAGCCTTCCTATCTCTGCTTTCCTCTGTTTAGAAAACACTTATTTCCAATTTTCCCACCGCTGCCTGAAACCTTTACCCACTGAACTCCTGCTTGCCTCTTAGGAGTCAGCTCTGGCATCAGTTCCACATGAAAGCCTTCTCTGAGATGCCCTTGGCCTCACATCTTGATTAAGTGCCCTCTGTATGCTCTCTGGGTACTAAGTGCTTAACACATGTTTGCGGAATGAATCCTTCACCCTAATAAGCATCTCCAGTCCCATGAAAGCTCTAACGTGACCATCATCATTTGCTTGCCACCCCATGAACGTGCTAGGGACACACCCAACTCCACACCATCACCTGCACTAGTCACCACCCTGGGATTTTTCCTTCTTCCTCAGGAAAGATTTCCCTGAACGCTTCAACCCTAGGCAACATTTCCAACCTCTGAATTCATGGCACATCTTGCATATGTTTCTCATTTAGCATTTATTTATACACAGTGCCAGAGACATCATTTATATTTTAAGTCATTTAAATTTTTTGATGGCTATCCATCCAGTTCCCCTGTCGATTATATTTTAAGTAAGTTAAAAACAGGGATGAAGATATTATGTTGTATTCCTTGTCTTCCTCCTTCAAATTCACACAGTTCAGCACAGTGTGCATAACAGAAAGTCAATACATACCATTTAACATCTGTTATAGGGTTAGGAAAAGACTCATAAATGAAGAGAAGACTACACTGTGTGATAAGTATATGTTTCATTTTCAAAAGAATAAGTTATTTCAAATGAGATCATACACAAAAAGAGAAATTCATGACCGTGAACATGATTTACTGTAGGATAGCACATGGAGCCTATGAAGCAGCAGCTGTCACACCAACAGTATGAATGCACTCAGCTGTAGGACAAGCCAGATGTCAATAAAAAGTGGGATGAAAACGAGATGTACACTCTCCAAACCAATTTGTGTGGATACTTAATCAGAGAACTCACAGTCCATATGGCAACAGTAAAAGCAAAAAGGAAAATTAAAGGAAACATAAAAAAATAACAAAACACTAAATGTCAGAAGTAATTTCAAACATATCATTAACACAATAACTGTGAGTGAGTTAAACTCCCCTAATAACCATTTCATACTCTTCATAAACAACATCCAATTATATGCCTCCTAGAAAAGATACACACTAAACAAAGGGACTCTGAAAGACCTGCTCATCCCACATATATTTCTTTGGGGATAGCAACTATACGCCCACACCATACTATATGATGTAAAGATTAAGTGTTAAAAGATAGGCAAGGATATACAAGGTGAATGCAAACAAAAAGGAAGCAAATGTCACAAATTAACATTAAAGAAGCAGTGTTAAAGGCAAGAAGCATTATGTCAAACAAAAAATTGTATTATTTGTGTGTCTGTTAATGAATACAATCGGTCAGAATCCTCATTGGAAGTGATAAATATAAGTATCTACCTTATCAAATTGTTATAAGTAGAAAGAAAAAAAAAATTAATTAATGGAATTCATTCCCAGCTCAATACCTGCTACATGGTATGTGCTCAAATACTATTTTTTTTTTTTTTTTTTAGTGTTTGTAACAGTAGTATTAACAACATCTGATAGTCATTGATATTCAGGCTATAGATAACATAATATCAAAAATACAAAAAGGAAAATATTAGAAATACAAGGAAAAGCTTATAGATCATAATACAAGGAGAATGTATAGGTTTTACACTTTTTTGTTCTTCTTGAAACAGTAAGTGACAAAAAAAAAAGTAATGAGATCTAAATAATGATTGATAATGTATGTTGGGGTATGTGTGTATAGACATATGCATTTCTGTATATTCTACAAACTCCATGATCTACAAGAAAGGCATTATTCTTTAACCAGAAGTAAACTATGAAACAATACAAAAAAAAAGAAACACCTTGACAAGTTATAATTATTCTTTCAAATAGTTCTCAAAGAGAATGTCAAAACTAAAATTATAAAATAATGGAATAATTAAAAATGATAACAGTGTGAACATGACATAGAAAAACTTGTGGGATGCAGTTAAAACTATACTCAGAAAAAAGCCAATATCTTTAAATGATTTCATTATTCAAAAAGTTAAGAAGTTAAGAATAAATAATAAATGACCAAATCTTTATACTCCAAAAAGAAAGAAATACAAATTTAGGAAAAGCCTAGGAAAATTAATATGTTTTGAAGCAGAAAATAATTTTTTTAAAAGATTTTATTTATTTATTTGACAGAGAGAAAGAGATCACAAATAGGCAGAGAGGCAGGCAGAGAGAGAGGGGAAGCAGGCTCTCTGCTAAGCAGAGAGCCTGATGCGGGGCTTGATCCCAGGATCCTGAGATCATGACCTGAGCCAAAGGCAGAGGCTTTAACCCACTGAGCCACCCAGGCATCCCAGAAAATAATTTTAAAAGCAGGAAGTGTAAACAACTTGAAAATAAATATATTATTTCTATAAGATCAAAAATAAACCCATGATAAAAGTATGAAGAAAAATCACAATATTCAAAAATAAAAATTAAAGGAGATATGGGTAAAAAATAATAATAAAAATAAAGGAGATAAGGGTATAGATAGCTAGATGGCTAGCTTATAGATCTCTCTATAAATAGACATGAACACAAATATATATTTTTTTTGAGAAGGCGAGATCTGTATTTCACAAAGTATACCTTATACCTGGCCTAATAATTTTAAAGATCTCAATAATCTAGAGGTAAATTTCTCTTGAAAAATAATCATTAAAGTTAACTGAATAAAATAGGAATAGTGGACTAATTAAAGAAGGAAAGGGAAATGTCCAAAATAATCTTTTTTTTAGGATTTATTTACTTGAGACAGAGAGAGAGAGAAAGAGAGAGCAGGAGAATGGGGGGAGGAGCATGAGGGAGAGGGAGAGAGAAACCCAAGCAGACTCCACACTGAGCACAGAGCCTAACCTGGGGCTTGATACCACATGGATCATGACCTGATTCAAAACCAAGAGTTGGATGCTGAACTGACTCAGCCACCCAGGTTCCTCCAAAAACATTTTTAACAAGCTGTTCCATTATTACACATAACTAATTTCAAGGAAAAGATCATTTCCATGCAATAATAACAATATCACTATCATCACCATCTTTATTACCATTATCTTAGCAACAAACACATTTATTTAAGGCTTTGCCTATATAATCCCATTTAATCTCACAACACCTCTGTACTATAGGTGCTTGTGTTTACCTCTTATGGGTAATGAAACTCATGCTTAGACAAGTTACATAACTTGCCCAAGGTTAGAAGACATGCAAGTGAACAAGCCAGATTTGAATTGAAGCCAGTGTATGTCCCCAAAGCCCATGGGCTCAATGACTGTACTTTACCGCTTGGTTTATATAAACAGTTTCTGGAACACAGAAAAAAATGAAAACCCTCCAAATTCATTTTGGGAAACTTGCATAAACCTGATAGGAAAACTTGATGAAACTAGCAAATAATAACAAAGCAAAAATACAATGATGGTGGTAAGGATGGTATTTATGAATTCTTCAAAGAGTCACAAATCAAGGCCTATGACTTAGAAAAGGAAGAAAGAACCATAAACAAGAAGTGTTTGATGTGATTTAATCTATTACAACACTAGGTCAAGTAGATCATATGCACCTAAACAGACTTTTTTTTAAGATTTATTTATTTATATATTTGGCAGAGAGAGAGAGAGAGAAAGCATGAGCAGGGGGAGAGGCAGAGAGAAAGGGAGAAGCAGGATCGCCCCTGAGCAAAGAGCCCAATTCAGGACCCAGATCTCAGGACTCAGGGACCATAACCTGAGCTGAAGGCAAATGCTTAACCGATTGAGCCACCTCACCTAGGTGCCCTAAACAGATGTTTAAAAGACATTAATGAAATTCATCATCTATTCCTGGTTTTTACTAATTCAAGGCAAATCAGAAATAGAAGAATACTTCTATAATATGGTAAAGAAGTTCTATCTAAAACTAATAGTCAAATGTAATAAATAATAAAACATGACAGAGAGAGAAAGAGCATTCCTCTGTGCACCAGGGACAATACAAGAATACAATGACAGAACATTTATAATCAATAGAATGATAATAGAAAAAGAAAAGACAGAGAGAAATATTGGGAGAAAATTAACTTTTTCAGACTTTCATTTCTTTCCTTTGCAAAATGGAGGCAAAGAAGTTGATTAAGTTTGGGAATTCCATACTCTAGGTGATGAGTGGCATAAGTGCTTTAAATGATTTGAATTGAGGTAGAGCATAATTCGCTTTTGGTTATGAAGTTTCCTTTTCTTTTTTTAACCTCAAAAACTTTCACAAACCTCTATGTGATAATTTTGCACTTTTTTACCATTTGTTGATTCAGAAAAAAAGATTATGATTAAACCCTACTATAAGTTTACTAATATTTTAAAAGGCCATTATAATTCCTTCTTTCATTACACTGTATGTATACATATATATCATTTACTTCTATATACTTTTGAAAAGTCATAGTACACATATGGCTGCTTGGGGCTCATCTGAATTTAGACTCGCTTTGCAGTAACTCTGCATCTCCCTCCCACTCACAAGAGTTCATGGCCCACAGGCAGGAACAGCTGCTGGAGACATCTCAGAAATCAGGAAAACAAGAAATCTGAGTGGGAGAGTATGCCTTGAAGGAGATGGTCTCTTGATCTGACAAGTCTACAAGACTAATCAGGCAGGGCTTTGTGACTCACCTTTTTATAAAAGCTGTGAAAGGCACCTGATAGTGCATGAAGTTCAGTTCCTATATTCACAACAGTAGATTGGAAGGACTCTGATTCACCCATGTAATTTCCAATTAGGGAAGTTCGGATAGGGAAAACCAAGTTCTCAAATTTAATAGAGAAAGATACATATTACCTATTATATAGAACAAAGGAAAATCACAAGGCAAAAGAAGAGGGTGCAGAGTGGTGAGTCAGATATTTACTCTTTAAGAAAGGAGAACACATAGCTCATAAACATAAGTTTTGGGGCACCTGGGTGGCTCAGTGGGTTAAGCCTCTGCCTTCAGCTCAGGTCATGATCCCAGGGTACTGAGATCGAGCCCTGCATGGAGCTCTCTGCTCAGCAGGGAGTCTGCTTCCCCCCACCCTCCCTCCTGCCTCTCTGCCTACTTGTGATCTCTCTCTGTCAAATAAATAAATAAAATCTTAAAACAAAAAACAAAAAAAACATAAGTTTCTACCACCTCCCAAAGTAGTCACATATGTCCATGCATAAAGATTGACAAGTAAAATAGTGAATAATGACAATTAAATGGAAAGCAACAATTTAGTGAAGGAGAACTCATCCATTAAAAGCTTTTCCATTCAAAATGGATTTCACCCAGAAATTGGTTCTTCATTCCTCCCTGTAGTATGCATTCTTGGTAGCTACTTTCAGAACATTGCCAAACACCATTACACATTTGCTTTATATAGCTTTTAAGTTGCTCTATAGTTTCCCTTTGGCCAAAAAACTTTATAAAAACTACTAGGGGAATAAGAAGCATAGACAGGTCACCTCTCAGGCTTGGAATCCATTGCTTGAGCAGTTTCTATCCAAATTCCTATCTCTCTAGTACACTTAAAATAGATAGTGATCTCAGCTAATTATTATATCACTGAGTTTAGTGGACTGTGTAAGAATGAATCGGTGACCTGCATTCAACTTGTACCATTTGTTACCACTCACACTGAGGATTTTTTGTTTTTAACCCAGGTAGACTTAGAAACAATTCCACCTCCAGGCCTCACTAACTGGAAAAAATTTTATCTTGCCTTTCTGCATCTCAGTCTCCTGATCAGTAATAGAGAGAGAACATGATCATGTGTAATTATCTAATGATTAATAAGTATAAAGTCTTTGGTTCACATAACGCACTGCCAAGGGATGTATTCATACTTTTCCCATCTCCTTTATCCCCTATGTCCCCAATTTTAGGGATTAGTCCATGGTCATTCCTCTTGCTGCAGTTTGTGTCTAACTCTGGCTTTAAGGCTTTGAAATGAATTTTAATATTAGAGACTGCCTTGGGAAAGCATATTATCAACTCCTTTGAGACTCAAAACAACATAATCTTCCCTTCTATATTATCTTCTTTGCTATGCCAACAGTTGGAATGCACGCCTTCAATTCAAAGTATATTAAGGAATATATTGCCAAACTCCTCTATAATTGTTCTCAGATACATGCCTTATTTCAAGTAAGTGGTAAGTTGTTTTTTTTTTTTTTTTTTAAGATTTTATTTATTTATTTGCAAGAGAGAGATAGAGATCGAGAGCGAGTGCACAGCCAAGGGAGGGGCAGAAAAGCAGACTCGCAGCTGAGTAGGGACTCCAACATGGGACTTGTTCCCAAGACCCTGGGATCATGACCTGAGCCGAAGGCAGACACTTAACGGACTGAGCCACCCAGGAACCCTAAATGGTAAGTTTCTTAAAGATAAAAAAAAATGCCTTCTACTCCTTTGTTCCTAGACAATGAAGCCCAAACATAGTGGCACTTAATAGACACTTGTTAAATCAATATCACTGTTATGAAACAAACCAGGGAATATTTCAAAAATCAATACAAGTCAATCTCATTTGCCAAACACATTTTAAATGTTCTTTAAAGATAATACCATGACAATGAATCTTTAATTCATCAATAAATTCAGATGGTTAAATAGTGGGCATAAATTTCTATAAATAATCTTTCTCTTAATACTTCAAAACATTTTAAAGACTTGATCCAAGAGAACTTGGCAATGTCTAGGAAGGACCAGGTCCTGTGGACCAGTTAGCTGTTATTCAGATGTCCAAGGGTAGGTACTGGATTTAATTGACCAAATGATACACTTCTGCAAAAATCAGCCTTTGTGCTGCCTTTATCAACAAAGAAAAGCAGAAATAAGATCATATATTTGAGAACTGAAAGAAAATTAAGGATATCAGGTGGTCCAGCCCTCCACCTTCTGGGAAGTACCGTACCATTTTAGTGATCAAACAACCAAGACCTGGGATGCTTTGATCATTTTTCCAAAGTGAAGGTTGAAGGGAGTGGAGGTTGGGGAGATGGGGGGCAAAGTTCTGGTGGTGATGAGACCTAAAGTTCTCTGGTCTTTGAGGCCGGCACTCCTTTTGCTACATCATAAGCAAGTTTAATAAATTCCTCAAATCTCTAGACTCAGGATTATCAAGATGACTGAAGCAAAGAGTAGCACCTCTCCCAGCCTTTTCTATGTCCTGGCTCAAGACAAGTGAAATTTCCTGCCCGCCAAAGGTCCTACGTCCAGCCCAAGGGCTCTCCCTTGAGATCTGTAGGTTCTGTTCTGGGCTGGTGTGGCTCGTGTCTTACCTTTTCCTAATGAACCACTGAGGGAAGTTTTTTGAGGACAGTGACTGTGTCATATTCACAGAACTACTGCAGTGTTCGTGACAATACCAGGCCACACAGTAGGTACTTCATAGTTTTCAATGAGTGATGAGTGCCTCAGCGGGGCTGACTTGCCATGAGTAGTTTAACCTGTGAACTTGGTAAAAGAACCATCTGTCATAATTACAATCTTCTTTCCCATCACAGAGTTTCCTAATTAGGGTCTTTTCAATGCTCTGGAAGTGCCATAACCTTCAACTGGGGTCTTGGACAGACTGATGCATCACATAGCAGAAGCATCAGGCTTGGCAATTCAACAGAGTTACCACTCCAGTTCAGTCAAAGCTGCCTTCAGACGAAAACTTTAGCTGTAAGCAGACATAGACCATCATTCACTCATTCAGTGCTTTCTTTGGGCTCAACTCCCACATTTCTAAATGAGATTATTTACTTCTGCAACTAGTAAGATCATGGCCACCTTATGAAGAAATATTCTCCCCAACACAACACTATCCTCGTTCTCTTCCATGTGATTTTATGCTACTGTGAAATCATTCACTTTTCCTGGTCTATAGGCTTCCACACAAATACCTAGTTTTAAGGTCCTAGTAGAGTCAATAAAGGTAAGTACAATACATATTTTTTTTCTGGGGGTGAAATTCTAGTAAGGCAGCATAAGCCACCATGCCCACATTGAGAATCCATTTCTGATTTAGTTTTTCTTTTTTAATATGGTCTTAATTTAGAATGCAAACACTAGCCTAGGGCCAGAAGGCAAAGTGAATGTCAGGAGAGAACAGAGCCTAACAAAAGTTAGGAGCAGTTGAACTTTCCACCCTACTGCTATTCACTCTTCAACTTTACCTTAGACACACAATGAGATCAGCACTGGTCTGAGACAGATTTGGGAAGTAGTCTTAGCAGGGATTCTCACTGCTCCAGATTCTCATGGTACAGCCTTCCTCACCTTGCCATCCCTTCCCCAAAGCCAGGGAGGAACCTGATCCTGAGGATTCCTAAGTGTCATCCTCAAAGTAATGGGTAGTATGAACAGTGGTACTAACAGGGAAAATTGCAGCTGCCAAATTTAGAAGCAGCTGCTGAAATTTAGTAGCCAGAGAGATTGCCAGCAGGAATGCAGAGATCCCATCTGTGGGACAACAGAGCAGAGGGAGGTCCAAAAGGTACACGGGGTGGGAAACGCCTGGAGAGGATCTGCCTGTGAACTCGGGTCCACAGGGCTGGGACCACAGAGGACGGAGCTTAGCAACCAAAAGTACAAATCAGAGCACTGCAGTCATAGCCTTCACAGGGGGGCCCTTGGCTGCTGAATCTTCCCCACTCTGTTAGATATTTACTTTCATAAATTTTCACGGGTTTTAAGGTATCTCCCTCTCTATTCAAATGCAATAGACATCATAAAAGTAGAAAAACAAGGGAGCATATTAAAAATATGTCAATGGCATGTATATGGGTTGTAGAGACAAACAGACCTGCATTCAAGTTGTGAGTCTCACCACCCGTTAGTTCTTTGACCTTGGACAAGTGGTTCAACTTCACTGAGCCTCAATTGCCTCATCTGCAAGATAACCATCTTTTCTTTTTTTTTAAGATTTTTTTATTTATTTGACAGAGAGGAGAGAGATCACAAGTAGGCAGAGAGGCAGGCAGAGAGAGGGGGGAAGCAGGCTCCCTGCTGAGCAGAGAGCCCGATGCGGGGCTCAATCCCAGGACCCTGAGATCATGACCTGAGCCGAAGGCAGAGGCTTTAACCACTGAGCCACCTAGGCGCCCCAAGATGGCCATCTTTTCAGAAGGAAACTCATTTTATATATATATTTTATTCCATCAGGGGTAATGATTACTGCTCAAAATATCCTTTAAGCATGCAGCCTTTGAGAACTTTTTACAAATTAATGACTGTACTTATTTCTCTTAACCTTGCCCCATTTCTCCCCTGTCTCTCAGGAAAACTGTTATTTACAAGATGAACAAAGCACCTGTCACATGTTAAACACTAATGCACTGGCTATTATACTGTTGTTGGCACAGTGTTTGGTACACAGTAGGTGCTCCATAAGTGCTCAAAAAGATGGGGCGCCTGGGTGGCTCAGTCGTTAAGCGTCTGCCTTCGGCCCAGGTCATGATCCCAGTAGTCCTGGGATCGAGCCCCGCATCGGGCTCCTTGCTCGGCAGGAAGCCTGCTTCTCCCCACTACCATTCCCTCTGCTTGTGTTCCCTCTCTCGCTGTGTTTCTCTCTGTCAAATAAATAAAAAACCTTTAAAAAAAAAAAAAAAGATGTTCAATCCTACCATCAGGATTCACACTAACAGAACTGAAAATGGGACAGGGGATCATTGCTTGGTGCATGGGGTCTGGAAAGTAGTCACCAGGAGAGGGGAGATAAGCCTAAATGGGTCATGAAATATTGTAAAGACAACCCCCCTCCACTCCTCCCTGCTCCAGAGCTCTCTCTCTTTCCAAGCAGAGATGGCACTGAAAGGGCTCTTACCTTAATGAAGCAAGAAATTATCAGCAATTGAAGTCCAAATTTAAAAAAAAAAGATTCAAGTGTAGGACTGTCTTCATCAGACTGGTCTCTAAATACAAAGAGGATTTTACTTAAATCATCACAATTAGAGATGTCTTTTATTTCTCCTAGGATTCAAATCGTAATAAACATGAGACATTCCCCACCCAATCCTCTCATCACCACCCCCACCGTCACAAAACCACTTTGTCTCCCCATAACATCAGCACAACCCACCTCATTGTGTACCCTGACTGGCTTCCCCTCCTCCCACTTCTCCATACTGCTCAGGAAGTAGGAAAGAGCCTAGCAACGATGTATGTGCTGGGGAAGAAGGTCACATGGCTGGCTACAGGTTAGTCAACCAGTCATGAATAATGTTGGTAGTTCAAACCACTGAAACCCATTTAATATGTGTGTGTGTGTGTGTGTGTGTTTTATGCAATCAGGGGTAATGATTACTGTTCAAAAAGAAAATACCCTTTAAGCATGCAGCCTATGAGAACTTATTATAAATTAATGATTGTATTTATTCATCTTTCTTAAACTTGGCCCTTTTCTCCTTCGGGAAAGCTGATGTTTCCAAAGACAGAAATGTGGATATCTACTTCTCAGAAAAATCAAGAGACGTTAAAGGCAGCAGTTTCAAGGATGAGAAAACTACAGCAGCACAAGACACGACAACAAATTAATGTTTTTCGTGGTGTCTAGCAACCTTCATCCTGAATGTGTATAATTAAAGTAAGAACCTGGTGCTTCTTTGCAGTGTGGTCAGAGATGGTTTTATTGAGCGCGGATCATACGAACTGAGTGCTCTATAAACTGCAGGAAGTAGTGAAGGGGGCTGGGAGAGGCCAGAGGGAGAAGGTCCTAGAAGCGCTGAGTCAGAGCTCAGCTATTTGGGGGATTCCACTCTTCTCCCTCAGGGTTCATAGAACAAAAAAGACAACCAGTTCTGACCCCTGATGATAAACAAGGGAAAGAACCCAAAACTCCACAGAATTTTGATGGATTCAAGAAACCCTAAAAAGAGCTACCTTAACGAGTTGGAAAGTTCGAAATAAAGGCAATACTAATAGAAATGCCAGGGCAAGACCAAAGCCATGACTTGGCCGACAGCCGTCCCCTAAGGACCCCACCATCTCCAGCTATCCTCAACCCTCTTTCGCATTCATCTGATGTTGAAGGAGGTAAACACTCCCTGTAGGTCCCCAGCTGCTGGTAGGGGCAGGATCCTTAGGTTCATTTGGGGCTGGAAGGAAAATCAGTTGTAAGATTATAAAGTGGCTGATGAGAATCCACATGTGGGTTAGGGAGAATTGACTGTGGCCCCTGGGGTATCCTAGGAATCACTAGCAATTGGAAAACACATCCCGCAAGCCTGTATTTAAAGTGCAAAGGGAAGTAGTGGCGTGCAAAACACGGCTTCTAACCACAGGGGGATTATAATCCCATTAGAAAAACAAGTCATGGGAAATAATGAGAGGATGAAGAAGAAAGTGAACAGTTTGGCTCTGTGGCTCATCAATAAAAAGAAAGCGATTAGAACAGCACAGGGAAGAGTGGTTTCTCTGCTGTCCTGGGAGTGGGCATTTCCAGCACCCTCGTCCCTGTTATTTTGGAGGATTCCTCATTGCATGTGACAGGGACCGGCTGGAGTGGCCCTCGGCCCCCTGCCCACCCAGCATGGGCACACAGCTCCGGCTCATTCAGCCAGACACTTCTGCCTGTTTCGGGATGTAGGCACGTCGAAGCCAAGAACCCGGGACAATCAGATGCACTCACAGAGTTTTCCGTAGTTTAATGCAATGGCTGTGCTGTCCTCCTCTCACTTCCTTTTGCCCGAGACAGGTGCTAGCTTCCTGTTGCTGAGCTGCCAGACTTGCCTAGGTTCTAGTCTCCTGACTGGTTCTCCGGCCTCCTGCTTGCTCTCTGAGCTGCGGCTCCTTTACTGGTTTCTGTTGCTTCGACCAAAAATACGGACTTCTACAGCCATCCTACTTGTAGGAAATTCCCTTATTTCTAGTGTACTATTATTAGCTTTTAAAAAATAAGAACTGTGCTTATCCATCTTTCCTAGCCCTGGAGCTCTTGGCAGTGATAGCTCCTTAGGAAGAATAAGATCAATTGAAAAAAAATTTAAAGGCATCAAATGATGAGTACTCTTCTGCTTGTGTTTGTTCTACTACTACGTGGCACCTTGTAGATGCTCATTTTGGTATTTGGGAAGAACTCGGCCTTTGGAGTCAAGTTAAATTCCGCTTCTTTCTTGGAATTCCTCAAGGCGCTCAGGCAAGACACTTACCCTCCCTGAGCCCCTGTTTCCTCATTTGCAAACAGGGACAATAATTCTTAACTCCTGGGACTATTGTGAAAATTAAATCAGACATTAAATGAGGCCATGATAGTCTTTTCAGCACATGGTACTGGAACGATAGGCTATCTGCTTGTAAAAGAATGGAGCTGACCCTTACTTATCTCCTACCATCTATAAAGATGGCTTCTAACGGGATCCCAGAGCTAAATGTGAGGGCTAAAACTATCAAACTCTTAGAAGGAACAGGAAAGTACCCCCTTAATGACCTTGGGTTAAGCAATGGATTTTAGAGGTAATAAAGAAAGCATGAGCAATACAAGAAAGAAGCAGATAAATTGGACTTCAGCAAAATTAAGAACTTTCATGGGTTAAAGGACAACAACAAAAAATGAAAAGACAAGCCACAGAATGGGAGAATATACCTGCAAAACATACATCTAATAGGAATATACTGGGCTATCTGAGGAGAAAGAGGGTGACTGGTAATAGGTAGAGGGTTCCTTTCTGGGGTGACAAAAATGTTCTAAAACTATATAGTGATGATGGTTGCACAACTTGGACAGATACTGAAAACCACTAAATTATATACTTCAAATTGTATGTGAATGACACCTCAACAAAGTTACTAAAAATTCAATGAGACAGTGCTGAAATGTCCACATCTAACCATTGCACACAAATACACATGGAGTAAGGGCTCAAAATAGTCTAGATTGTGTTGCTCTTATTTATGATGATTGATTAGGCAGAAAGTGCTAGAGAGAGTGACTAATGCAAGGTGCTTCAGGCTGCAATAGTACAAGAATCCCTCCCCTCCAAAGCTATTGGACTGAGACATTCTTTTGTAACAATCCTCCAGATGTCTCACTGGGGCTGTACTCTGTGTCCATACATGTCTCAACTGTGTTTGAACTTGTCACCACTGTATGCCTTGCCCCCAGTGGGTCTGTCCTTGGCCTTCATTCCTTCAGTCAAAATGCACTAAAAATGCTGAGGAAGTGCTCATTCTCCTCTCTTAGGAGTTGAATTGTTTCTTGTGGCCTCACCTTTCAGCACTTTTTTCTTACTGCTGATTTACGTGGAATTAATTTGCCATAAAAATTTAATTCCTGATATTCAAATTATTTGTATAAAGTCAAGGGTTTGTTTGCACTTGGTTTTGTTGTTCATTTGTCTGTTTTTCATAAAAGCATAGCAAAAAGATTAGGAAAGTATACACCAAAATTGTAACCATGAGCAACTCTGGGTGATGGGATTATATATGATACATTGGGGGTGCGTGGGTGGTTCAGTGGGTTAAAGCCTCTGTCTTCGGCTCAGGTCATGATTACAGGGTCCCAGGATTGAGCCTCACATTGGGCTCTCTGCTCAGCGGAGAAGGGAGCCCTTTCTCTCTGCCTGCCTCTCTACCTGCTTGTGCTCTCTCTCTCCCTGTCAAATAAATAAATAAAATCTTTAAAAATATATATGTATACATACATATATATATATGATACATTGTCCTCTTACATATGCTTTGCGGCATTTTCCAAAAATTCTATAAAGAATCATTATTAAAAACACACTATACATAGAAAAATACTGCATATTTAAAATGTTAAAAATTAGCCCCAAGATAGTTTACAAAGAGAATTATTTCCAAAGTTAAAAAAACTCCCAGAGATGTATTATAATGTCCACTGGAATTAATGTGTGTGTGTGTGTGAGAGAGAGAGAGAGAGAGGGAGACAGAGACAGAGAGACAAGAGTCAGCTTTATGTACATCTTACCTTTGTGGTGACGGTTCCTTTGGAATCAGGAGAACACATCTTTGCCAATATCGGGTGGAGGCAATAGGCAAACATTCATTCCATTTTGCAGATTTAACGTGACAATTTACACCACTGCTCATACATCTTTTAACCTTCCCCTGGCACCTTCACATTGGATTCTTACAGGCAAAGGAAACCTGAGCGATTTGTATCACAGAGCCACCACCCATCCATTTACAGTCTCGCAAAAAAATTCTCGTCTAGACAAATAATTAAAGTCAGAAATGTAACTTAATTAAGGCGCATCTTTCCCAAGCCCTGAGGGCCATTCCTGGGCACTTACGTAGAGCAGTCTACTATTTATGTAGACTGTTCTGGGGGGCAGCCATGGAGGTACCCTCTCAGGTACACTCTTCTCTTCCTATCTTTAAGAAGGAATGTGAAAAAGAACCAGGGTCGGGGAGGGCTGGCTGACATGGGTGTGAAGATGAAAGTGGGATGTTTTCCTAAATATGTACAGGACAACTGTCAAGAGTCACAGTGGTGTTATTAACACATCAAGAAAACAGAAACGAAATTTGATCAGTCAGGAGCCTTGTAAACCAAACCCTCGAGACAGAATATGTCCCAGAGATCACAAACCAGCCACTCAACTCCAGGGGCTTTGATGGCCTTCAGACATATTTTAGTCAGCCTACGAATCATTAGTTTAAAATTACAGCCAGCATTTAAAAGGAGGGGATTTTACCTAAAAGTCACATTTCCAACTTTTATAAAAATAATTACAACGCACAACCTCAGAGCCAGCTCTTTTTTGGCAGCAAGTGCTGGTGCTGAGTAACAACTCTGTCCTCCAGGCATTCAGCGGGACATACTCCCCAGGGCACCCACATCCTCAGGAATCCCTGTCCCTCTGCAACAATGAGATCCAGGGGCGGTCCCATTTATTATCATGCAATTGATTTTGTTTTTCTCCTTGCTGGCCCGCTTCCATTTTTGTATATCCACCTGTATGGCCTCCGAGGACATTTGGATTTGAGACCTCACCCACTCCCCCCAATCCCCACTCCAGAACCACTTCTCCTGGCTGATGCCTTACAAAGTCATTCCTTTGGCTAGAATTCTCTCCTTTTCACTCACTGGTGCCTTGTCAGAAAATGGATCCAGGTGCAATCCTGGAATTACCTTAAAGGCATCATAAACCTCTGAGAGAGAAGTAGAATGATAATGTATAGAAAAACAACTGCATTTGAAGGCAATAAACTCAGATTCAAGTCCCAGAAATAACAGGATTGTCAGAACATGTGGGTCCAGATCTCCGTTCCTCGAATTTCAGTTTCAGATCCTGAGCAATGTATTGAACCTCTGAAGTTCTTTCCTTATCTGTGAAATGTAGATATTTTACCCTGCCTGACTCACAAGGTTGTTCTGAAAACCAAAGGCTATATTCTAAGAAGGTGAGAGGACTAAATCAATTTAAGATAATTTGAGGTATGGGGGGAGAGGGTAACTTATTAAATTACTTTGGATGGTTTGGCAAAAAAAATATACCTTAGCAAATTTTCCAAATTTGCTCGCTGAAAAAGCAAATAGGATAATATGATTCCTTTTTTTTTTTTTAAGAACATTGCAAATAAAAAGTTTAATTTCAGAAACTGAGTTCACCATTTATAAATACACTAAAACATAGTACAAATCCAGATTTAACAACTTCACTAAAAGGTCATGGGCAAATGAGTGACTTGTTTCACCCAGAATATTTAATTGGTTTGAAATAAGAAAATGAATGTGTTTCTAGTTGAAGCAAAAATTCTGAAGACAGATCATTGTTAACAAAATCTGACAACTGACCCTTCATTCTGCTGTCCCTGGGATTCTAAAAGACCCCAGTGATGGCTAAAGCTTCCCTATCTAAATGCCTAAGGCTATTCTTACAACTGCAATATAACCATCTCCCCCCCACCATTAATGGGCCATCTCCTCCAAAAAGAACTTTATATATAATATGATCAAATTGGGGTCAGTGGGATCATGACTCCTAATTTGTTTTTACCATTTACTTCAGTCTGTGGGTTGTTTATGAAATGTACAGAGGTGTTTGAAGTATGTAGATGATTTTTCTCTGTAACTCTCCAGAAGATCCGGCTACCTAGAGTTCTGCCTGCCAGTGTCTACATTGCCCACTGGTACAGAAGTGTCCACCCACAAGCATTCTATAATTGGCTCATGACATGATTCTGGTGTGTACAATATATATTCTTGTGCATATGTATGTTTATAGGTGTATCTATGACATTCTGATCTGTGGCACCTAAAAAGGAGAGACTAAGCAGAAATTGGTCACAAAATGAATAACTCTTTTAAATTGTTTAAATTCTTTTTCCAAATATGAAAATGATAGATATTTATTACAAATAATTTGGTTATGGCCATAATTCTTATTGTAGGTATGTATCATAGATACACACTGTTAACATTCTATGAATTTCTTCTCTAGTTTTTTTTCTATGTATTTTTATTATTTGATTATTTTTTTCAAAATCACTGCTTTAACTGGCTATATAATATTTCATTTTATGGTTATAACATTTTATTTCTTGGATTACAGTGGTGAATGGTGCAGGTGCATTTTACTGATTATGATATTAATATATATGAATTAAAAACAAATTCAAATCTAAAAAAATTAAAAATTAAAAAAAAGGGATGCCTGGGGTGGCTTAGTTGGTTAAGCGGCTGCCTTCAGCTCAGGTCATGATCGCAGAGTCCTGGGATCGAGTCTCACATCATGCTCCTTGCTCAGCAAGGAGCCTGCTTCTTCCTCTGCCTGCTCTGCCTGCCTCTCCCCCTGCTTGTGCTCTCTCTCTCTCTGACAAATAAATCATCTAAAAAAAATTAAAAATGAATTAAAGACAAATTCAGCAATACAAAAATATACAGTAAGAAACAAGTTATCATCTCATCTTAGTGGTCAGACTTTCAAACTTTTGTTTGTATGCACATATATGCAGATAAATATATGCTTTTTTATTTTTTATTTTTGTTCCCCCCCCGGCCATGTTATTTTTTTTCCCCAAAAAAGTTTATTTTATTTTTTAATGTTACAAGATTTATTGTTCATGCACCACACCCAGTGCTCCATGCAATACGTGCCCTCCTCAATACCCACCACCAGGCTCTCCCAACCCCCCACCCACCTCCCCTCCAAAACCCTCAGTTTGTTGCTCAGAGTCCACAGTCTCTCATGGTTCATCCCCCCCTCTGATTTCCCCCCATTCACCCTTCCCTTCCTTCCCTTAAAATAGGTTCATGATACATATTTATTTTTCCACTTTTGTATCATAGGATCATTCCTATCAACTAGGCTTATATCAGATGTTCTTTTTTTTCGTTTGTTTTTTGAAAGAGAGAGTGTGCGCACATGCACAAGCTGGAGGAGGGGCAGAGGGAAAGGGAGGTGAATCTCAAGCAGGCTCCACACCCAGCACAGAGCCTGATGTGGAACTTGATCCAGCAACCCAAGATCATGACCTGAGCTAAAATTGAGAGTTGGTGACTTAATGGACTAAGCCACCCAGGCGCCCATACATCTATCTCAGTTTTTAATGGCTATATAGTATTCCTTCATGTGGTTCTACTATCACATATTTAACAATTACCTACCAATGGGTTTTTTATTATTTTCAGTTTTCACTAGCCTAAGTGTGACTGTAATAAATATCCTATGCATATTCCTTGTGCATAGGACTCATTATTTTTAAGATACAATCTTAGAAATGCATTGCTGAGTCAAAAGCATGCTCTCTCCCATTCAAGTTGCTTCCCCTCCCCCATTTAAGTTGCTTCCCCTCCCCCATTTGTGCCAATTACACTTCCATGAAGAGTAAATGAGCATGCCTGATTTCCACCTCTTCATCAGTGGGATCGTTTCATCCTTCCTAATAGTTAAAATAATGTATCATTATTTTCATTTGTATCTTTTTATTCCTAATGAGATTGAACATCTGTTCAAATGCTTCTTAGCCATTTGCATTTTTTTTTTTTTTTTGGTGAACTGCATTTCATTTCCATTAACCATTTTCTATTGGGGTAGTCATCTTTTTCTTGTTGATTTACAAGAGCTCTCTCTAGTCCATGATGTTTTTGATCACTCTCCTATTGATAGATAGTTGTTTTCCATATTTTATCATCATAAATAATATAATAATGAATATTTTATATTTGTGTATATCATATATTTGATTGTGTATATCATTGTGTAAATCATATATCAGATTGTGTACATCAGATATTTGTGTATATCATATATTATTTCTATTGAACAGATAAAATTAGAATAGAATAGATTAAAATACTCCAAATACATGTTGCTAAAACGTTTTCCATAAAAGCCATGTCAATTTATACTCCCACCATCAGATTATGAGAAAACCTATCTCATAGCAAACCGTTTCAAACCTAATCAGAGTATTATAATAGGATGTAAATCAAGACATAAAAGAGAAGTCACAGGCAGGTGACAGTCTGTCCTGCTATAGGGTTTCTAGAAGCCAGGAAAGGAGAGAAAGACCTGAACATTTTGGTAGAACTGAAAAGGAAACATACAATCTTTATTTCTTTTAGAATATGGCCTAAACCTAGCTCCGTCCCAGTTCATTGAAAATATGTGATTGCTGTTAACTGAAAATAAAGAACCTGATTAACACATTCAACTTCTAACCTTTCACATCCCACCAGCTAAGTCCAATCGTTCTTTGTGCAAATACCTGCCTCTGTTAGAAACGCTACAGGGCCAGTGAATCCAAAGAAACAACACAGCCTCTTCCTGGGGCCGATGTGAGAGTAGGGACTCCTGAAGCCAGGCCCGGATGACAGGAAACAGTAATAGCTCTGTGTTTTGCCGATTAAAGTAGGGAGAGGTGTTTTAGATGGAAGTCTAAGCCGGTGAAAACACACAAATATTACTCATTTGATAAGTAAACAACAAAACACTTTGCAACACCAAACTTGAATGAATGCTCTTTCAATAACCAAAAATCAGGTTCTCAAAACAAAAACAAAAAGCAGGTTCTCAGTTCTAGGTGCTTTTCCCAGGGAACAAATCACATCATTCGGCATAAATTACAGCATGTGGAGGAATGGCAGCAGCAAGCAGGCAGTAATGTCTAATGCAGAGAGCTGATAACGAATGTCTAATTAATGGTTCTGAAGTACTTTCAAGGTATAAATCCAATAACAACATTAAATAGCATCATCACCCAGTTAAAGCAATTAAGAATTAACAGCCTGTTTTTCTTCCTTCAAACACAGGTTATCACATCAAAAGAATCCTAACAAGCAAAACTGCACCAGTAATGTATTTTTTGTTACGTGTGTATTTTAATATATAAGCTATAATTTATATATAAATGAAAATTTCAGTTCTGTGTCTTTTCCAGTATGCTTTGCCTGATTTTGTGCATTCTTCCCACCTGCTACTGGTTATGGATCACATTATAATCACTATTTTCTAACCAAAAGCATCAAGCTCACCATTGAGACTCTACCACACAGCTTGACAGTTTCTTGCAAATGGTGTTGTCTTTGTCTTTTGTTTTAGCAGGAACATTTCAGAGCCCAATTATTAATCGTACTGCTCGGTTGTGTTTCTTTCCATTTGGTTCTTACTCCCTCCTGGGACTTTGACATTTCCAAGGACTTCTAAATCATTTTACTAACTCAGACCCCTTTTCTACACTCCAAGCAAGTGCTTCTAAATGCTAATTGGTCATTTCCACCTGATCCTCCACCCACAGCTCAGCCTCACATAGGAACCCCAGCTCTCAAGGTTCCTCTACTCCCATCT
>CM053605.1:82573343-82617476 GCA_028646535.1 Procyon lotor | reverse complement strand
TTTCTTCTTAGGTTTTTATAGTTTTAGCTCTTACATTTAATTCTATGATCCATTTGAGTTAATTTTTGTGTAAGGTATGAGTTAAGGGTCCAACTTCACTCTTTTACTTGTGGACATACATCTGCCCCAGAGCCATTATGTTGAAAGGCTACTCTTCCTCTACTGTTTCACTACTTTGAATGTGTCATCCTATGGCTTTCTGGACTTCATGGTTTCTGATGAGAAATTGGCTGTTAATATTAGTAAGAAAACTGTATACAATTCTCTCTTGCTGCTTTCCAGATTGTTTGAATTTTGGCAATCTGATTATGACGTGTCTCAGAGCGGACCTCTGGGAGTTTACCCTACTTGGAATTCATTGAGCTTCTTAGATATGTAGATTCATATTTTACATCATCATTTTCAGTTATTATTTAAGTATTCTTTCTATCCCTTCCTGTCTCTTTTCCTTTTCATACTCCCATTATGTATTTTTGGTACACTTACATATGTAGGTACACTTACATGATTTACCACAGGTCTCTGAATTTATGCTTACTTTTTTCATTCTTTTTTCCTTTCTGTTTATATATTGAATAATTCCTTTTGATCTGTCTTCAAGTTCTCTGAATCTTTTGCCTACTAAAATTTGCTATTAAATCACATTAGTGAATTTTTCATTCTAGTTATTGTACTTTACAGCTCCCAAATTTCTATTTGTTTTTCCCATAATTTCTCTTTATTCATATTCTGTTTGCCGAGATATTCTTCTCATGCTTTCCTTCATTTCTTTAGCCATGATTTCCTTTAGTTCTTTGAACATATTTATGGTCACTGGCTTAACATCTTTGTCTAGTAAGTCCAATATCAGGGCTTCCTCAGAGATCATGTCTATTGACTGCTTCCCCCCCCCCCATGCAATATACTTTCTTGTTTTTATGTATGTCTCTTCAACTTTTTGGAAAGATGGACATTTAAAATAATATAATACAGTAACTGTGGAAATCAGAGGCACAAAGCCTCTGCTGCTTCTTGATAAATGGAAATAATACCTACTTCATCAGGATATTTTTCAGATTGAATGAGTTAATGCATAGATAGCCCTTAGTGTAGTGTATATGTCGTAATAATCCCTCAGTAAATGATAATACAAGGAAGTAACCAGAAAGCTCCCATCTCTGAACAGACTGGCTCACTGCAGCTACATGAGTATGTTTCCATTTTGAAAAACACGGTATGTTTCAAAAGTGAGAGTATTGCTTATATGTAGTCTTCCATCTCCCACCATAAAGCATTTCCCAAACATTCCCATGTATTAACCTCTCTCATGAATGCTACATGCTACCTTCCTATAAATCTCAGACTTCCAAGAAACATGTCATTCATTTACTCATACATGCATTCTCATGATCAACATATATTGGGTATGTTACACACACCAGACACTAATCTTTTTCTAAGATTTTTAAAATTTGTTTATTTGAGAGAGAGAAAGTGAGTGAGAGAGAGCATAAGCAGGGAGAGGAGCAGAGGGAGGGGGAGAAGCAGACTCCCTGCTCAGCAGGGAGCCCAACCTGGGGCTCAATCCCAGGACTCTGGGATCACGACCTGAGCTGAAGGCAGAGGCTTAACTGACTGAGCCACCCACGTGTCCCTAACACATGCTGGGTACTAATCTTAACATTGGTATAAGATGATGAGCAAGCAGACAAGATCCCTGCTGTCATGGACATTAACTTCCAAGAGGGTATGAGGGTAGATTCTGGGGACTCTGCACCACTAAGAAAAATCTAAGATGGCATTTACTTAACACTTTGATAGCTTAGGTTCTGCTGTAATCCAGATTTCACCCAGGAAAACCCCCATCAGTGGAATTTCAAAGTCAGTGTAAAGATCATGAGGGAGATGTTGCATTTCTACTGTTCTGTCAAAGGCTTAAGTATCATGCAGTCTCTTTAGCAAAGTCCCAGTAACCTGCCCCTAGCTTCATGAACTTCAAGAAACAGAGATTTCCACTTTGGTGGAGAAGATGATGGTGTGCCCTAGAGCTGGGCAGTGGTGGCATCAACTTTCTGATTCCGACCTTTGTACAATGACCAACACATAGTGGCCAATTCTGTTGTGCCATTCCAAGCATTAGCTCAGAAGCTCTGCCTGCTCCCTGGCTCCTATCAGACTGCATATGCCCCTTAAATAAAACCAGTGTGAATTCCCTTCCTTCTTAAACCAGCTGAAATGGATTGCATTATCTGTTACTAACTCCAGAGCAATACAAGGAAATAAATCATAGATAGATTAAAAAAAAAAAAAAAGCACATATTCATTGTCAGAAGTGCTCTAAAAGGAGAGTGATGTAAGATGAGGAAAGATTTTTCAGAGGGAGTGGTCCCAAAGTCTCCTTGACCAAGTAAACTGAAACAGAGACTTAAGGAAGGGAGGGGCTAAGAGAAGGTGGGGAAAGAGATTTCCAGATGGAGCAAACATCAGGAGCAGAGGCCCAGATTTGGAAAAGAGTTTGTTGTATTCCATCCTCAGAAAGAACAGCAGCATGATTGGAGACTGGGGACAAAGGGCATGAGATGAGACTAGAAACCCAAGCAGGTTCTATAGTCGCTCAGAGTCTGGCCCAGTCTGGTGCCATTCTGCAAACCATTTGACCAGGACCCGTGCGAAGTCCCAAACACACGAGTAAATGATTAGAAATTTCGCAGCAGTTTGACGTTGTCACAGCAGTCAAGCAACATTTACCACATTTAAGAAAATTATCAGTCCATAACAGACGGGAAATTTGAACAACCACAAAAACAAAACTGGTCCTTTAGCACAGAGCATTTGAGAGGTGTTGTTCTCCATGTCTTGCCTCTCAAATTTATCTGTGAAGGGCCAGATAGTAAATGTTTCAGGCTTGGGGGGTCTGTAGGGTTTCTGTTGAAACTACACACCCCTGTCGCTGTAGCACAAAACAGGGAACATGTAAATACAGGGGTACGGCCGTGTTACAATAAAATTTTATTTATAAGAACAAAAGATGGGCAGAATTTGGTCTGTCGTGCAGTGGTTTATCAACCCTGTTCTAGGCCACAGTAAGGAGACTGTACGAGGTTCTAAAGGCAATAAATCCATTGACTTAACCATTGTATGTTAATTATGCTTCGATTTATTTGAAAAATAAATTTTTTCAAATAAATTTTGAAAAAACAAAAAAACCTTCTTGTTTAATTGAGACCATCCCCCACTCTTGATCCTTACCCATCATTCTTGTAAGTATTTGCAAAGTCTTTGCTTCAGTGACTCTAAGTCAGAAACAAATCTTGGAACTCCTCCCAGCCCCAATTCAGCATTCTCCTCATAGCTTTCACCCTGGCAGGTGAAGCCTCTGCTGAAGGGCAGGGTCCTTTTTGTCTATTAGCTGCATCCTCAAAGAATGAGGATGATACCCTTCAACCTGTGTTGGCCCGATGAGTCAAACTATGGCCCAACGGGTCACAGCCGTACATTCTCCAAGACCTGGTCAAACCTAGGTCCACATTGCCCTCTGAGTCATCAAGTCACCTCGGCGCCCAATTTCCTGGAGCATACTACCCCGTTTTTTTCTTCTGTACAAAGTTAGGTTTTTAAGTCCCAATGTACTTCTGTGACCACTGCCCATCTCTGGCTCTTTTGGTATGTCTGAAATGGTTGTGTTGGACAAGCGGCCCGCCACATGTGTAGTCTTGTTTTTCTCTGAGCTGAGAACACTGCCACAGGCAGGAAAGCCTTCTGCATTCACACATGTCTCCATTTACACAGCACCCACTTCATAAACACCACCCAACGCCCATACAGTAGAACGCCTTATTCTCTCCCCCACGTGGAGCATAGACCGCTGTGTGAGGAGGCAGACTCCTACCAGTAGGTCTCGCACACAGAGGGTATAGAGCTGAAGCAGTTCTTGCTGAAATCTCTTTTATTTAAGATTTCTTTCACTGACTCATGACAAACTTAATGGGTAAAACTTTGCTGTTGTAAGTTTCCCTAAAATATCCCTTCTAGGCCTACCACCGTTTATCTTGGCAGCAGGTAGCTTGGAGAGTTTTGGAAAGTCTCAGCTTGGCAGAGCCTCAGAGCTACTGGCACATTAAAGATTAATAAAGAGCATTTAACTGAGCTCAGGACACTGCAACGTGATCCTTCACCGTGAAATGTGTAAGATTCTTTGTTTGCAATGAACAACACTGAAGCCCCAAAGGGCCTACCATGACAAGCTAAGATAGGAAACAATCAGGAACTTTGTGTGTCTTTCCCTGGGAAACTGATGGGTAGGAATCAATGCCCCTGCTCAGCCACACTCTCACTTAGCATTCTCAGGAATTTAAGATGGGTATCCACGTACGACGCACATTTAGTGAGCTTACAGAACCACAGAGATAGTCCAAATGCAGCTGCCTCCTTAAAGTGTAAGAGAAGACGGACTCCAAACAAATTCCTAATCTGGCAGCTTCTCCAATCAAAGTCAAGATAAAGCAAAGCATTTGAAAACATTTCGGACTTGCTTGAGTAAAACAGAAGGCTGCTGCTTGCCTGAATAGTAACCTAGGAAGAAGAAAACATCTTTTGCATGCATAGGTGCAGGGGCTGGTAGCAGAATGAACCAGGGAAGGTTTTAAATGAAAATAAAAATGAAACAGTCCTGTCCATCCTAACTGCTGGTTCACCAGAGGAATCTATCCACTATCCATCTTGGGATACCTGAACACATGCAACAAATCCTGGAACAGGACGTGGAGGCAAACATTTAAAAATGTATCACTCGGAATTCTGGCAAGGCGCTGGCTGACGCCACGTGCTGGGTAATGCCTTGTGTCTATTTACACAGTGCAATCCCCTCACGTCCTCCAGAAAAATCCCAGGCAAACCCTGCGCTGTGCACATCAGAGCTGGGAGCCCAGTGCTGAGCACGGCCAATGCTCTTTCCTCCACCCGACATACATATTAAAGAAGAAAAACGAAAAAAAAAAAAGGAAGAGAAAAGAAAATTCTGTCCTTACCGAAAAGGCATAGCAGACAAGGACGGTGAGTGTTTCACGTTAGCCCACTCAGTGCTTTCTCTTTCATTCGGTCAATGTTCTAACGCTATTGATGAGCATTCCTGGGGTTCTCAGATCTTCCTTCAAGAGTTTTAATCACCGGCTTCCCCAGCCCGGGTTTAACAAACACCGCTGTGTTCTGTCAATATTTGTATGCAGCACCACATTGGGCAACCAGCCAACGCACAGAGTTTCAAGAGGCAAGGGGAGAAAACTGACACCCTAACAAACATGCTTCCCTCTTTTGTGTCTTTCAAGGTGGCGCTCAAAGTGTCATCTTTAATTGTGACAGGAGCTAAAGATAGCCTCTTTTTGTGACTTTCTCCACTGCCCTCAAATGCCGGGCTGGGCTGCCGGAGCTGGGCTCTCGGCAAAGTTTGTTTTTTTGTCTCCCTGCCCTGAAGTTCTCCACACAACCGCCCGCGCAGCTTGCCTCTCCACCAGCTGCACTTTAAATGTATTTTAATTGGCTGGAATGTCGAAAGAATCCATTTGGCAGTCGTTTGCATGTGAAGCACGCCCAGGGCAGCTGAAGGAGGCCCCAGAAGCAGGCCGATTACTTCATCCAAAGCTGCAGTTTGAATACCATTGACTCCTACATAACTACAGTGAACTCAGTTCTATAGGCAAGAAGGAGTAATTAATAATTTGCTGAGAAAATTCTTCATTCATCTAAAAGCCAAAAACGCAAAGGAAAAAAAAATCCCTGCAGACACAACAGTTCTTATGAAAGGCTTGATTTATAGCCTCCAGTTCTACTCTTCACAAACATTGACTTTGTATAGCATTACAGGAGGGGGGTATAATGCATAATTCGGTTTGCATGAAAAGTTAATTTAAGTAATTTTCCTTTTGAATGATCCCCTGAGATACATCGTTCTATTACCTCTTTGTACATTAGCCATATGCTACAATAAATATTGTCAATACTTGTGGCATTTCCTCATTCCCTGTATTTTTCTTGGTTGGTTGCAATAATTAGTTTGTGGCCTCCACTAGATCCAGTCACAAATAAATTCACTCTGAGTCAAAGTGGATAATCATCACTACCCAGAATTTACGAGCCATACTGAAGTTTAAAACACTCAAAGACAAATGTCAGTTTAAACAGATTCTAATCAAGGGGGAAGAGGTGCATATGCACATATATATGCATGTATGTCTCAAAAATAAAATAATGGTAAGATGTATAAAATAACAAAGAAAGGCAATAGCCTTTAAGTGGGTCTTTACCAATATTTTGCTGAGATGCCTTTCCAATAGCCTATGTAAACTGGATTTACAGATTTAGGAATTCTGGGAAGTGTATTTTGAGGAAACATCCGAACGAAACAACCCTGACCTTCACCCCTCATTAAGAACCCCTGGTTCAGAGTTAGAATATCTAGGAGGATCTTGGCACTCTGAGGATGTCTCTCAATGAAAAATGTGAGCCAGAAAACCTTGTCCAATTTGTTTTAAGGTCTTTTCCTCACTTCAATAAAATTCTGGTTCATAACAAGACAGTACAAGAGAAAGAATGGTGTATGCAAGTTGCTTGGGTGAATTTGTTGAACAGTTCATAGACTAAAAACAGAACCCAAAGTGAATGGGCTCCATTTGCAGAAAGGCAGAGGAACAGAAGATTGGGAGAAAGGATGAGGGCCAGCTCCACGGACACACAACCTAGACGGTTGCACAGAGCCCCTAGCTGAGAAAGGAACTGTCCTTGGATTAATGCTGTGTTGCTGCCATCTTGAAATCCTTCACTCCTAGCCAGGGGCCCTGAATTTTCATTTTGCACTGGGTCCAGCAAATTATGCAGCTGGTCTTGACAGAGATAGTATAAATCTATCCATTTCAACACATGGTTGGAATGGGAAAGCACTGAGGAGCATACTGAGGGTGTGGCTAACACCCTGCTTTTGGCATGCCCCACATTCTACTTTAGATTTTGGAGCCACTGAGAGGATTGAGGAAGGTGACTTGGGAAGAAGAATCTCTTCAGCAAACAGGGGGTGAAAGTGATATGGCAGGTTCTGACTGGTCTCCCCTGAGCCGATGGTTCATGGTTTGCTTTATAACCATAGTTCATCCTACTGTTTCAGAGAGATTTTTTTTTTTCTCATACATCCAGTCCCCAACTGTCATTCTATGGGCAGAAAACTCCATTTATAACCGTCATCCACTTTTAAATTATTCTAGAATCTTGATTCAAGGTCTGACAAAATTAAATCCAGTGCCAAAGGCACTGTTTACCTACTACTGCAAGGTCCAGTGGCTCACAAGTTATGGAGTTCTATGGAATGGGGACCCATGGGTCATCTTATGCTCCCAAAGGTGTTCTCTGAGACCCGCCCTTACACCTGAATTTTCACCTGCCTTGGTCTTAACAGAAACTATGCCCCCCCCCCAAATATATTTTTCTTCTAAAAAAGAAGTTGTTCTCAGATGCCAAATACTTAAAGTTGCTGGTTCTTGTATCTGTTAGCTGGATTTCTGGAACATTAACATCCTCTGATACTGGTACTTAACAAATGATTCCGGTACTTAGCAAATAAAACAGATTCACTTTCTAGAAATAGAATAGAATTTAAAAATCAGCCGGTCCAAACTATTATTTTTTTAAAGGGATAACTAAGGAAAGAAACGATTAATGACTTCCCAGAAAGTCAATAAAACAACCTGTTCAGGTTGCACACTTCCTTTTGCTACACATGGCCTGCCCAAGTGGTTCCCCATTCTGACATGCCCACTATTCTCCTGGCTCGTCTGCTTTCATGCCTCCAGATTTATTTCAAGTGCCCAAGTCCTAACACCTTTTCTTACTCCTTATGAACCACTTTCATCCACTGTACTGAGCATGCTGCAGCTATAAGGACATCTGATCTACATATGACACATGGCATAGCCATCATAAAAAAAAGCCACCTAGGAATTCTTGGATCTTTTGATATAAGTTCTTCTCGGCTACTTAGAATTCTTTATTATGTATCCTGGTAGAGGCAGATTTGAAAGTTCACAGTGTCCAAGGAACAGCAAAGTGACCCTGTTTCAACTCCCTGCCAGAGCTCGTTAGCTTATGCTGTCCTTCTTTATCCATAATCTGAAGCATGGGTTTCAGTAGGTCAGGGATTCCTTAGGCTATAGCTGATCAATATGGGGCCACATAGGAGCATATGGTAAGTCATGGACACAAAGCAAGAAACCATGCTCTGGGATGCAGAACAATCCATTAGAATGATCTGGTAGATTCTAGAAGTCATAGAAATGTCAAGGGTTAGAACCAGAAAGGCAAAGGGAAAGGTTCTGATGGAAGGTCTTAGTGCTACTGAGAATAAACCAAATGCCCAATGTGCTACTTCTCTTGCGTTGCTCCGACAGGGCCCTACTAACTTCCTCATGTGTCCATGGGTAGCACTGAGACCACTATCCATAGGTATACTAACTATATCTGCCACCCAAGATTAGAATATGCACACTCGTCTCACTCTTCAATCATGGAAACAGTGAGGCCATGGAAGCTTGGAAAGCACTCAAAACCCACATGACAAACCAAGGTCAGCCAGGCAGGAGGTCAGAATCCAAGAAGACAGATGAAGCAACAAAGTCCTGGTTTCTGGCCAACCAGAAGACTCGCACAAGGCGGACGGCCAAATCACCGAAAAAAGTCAAATCCCAGGTTTCTTGGTTCTTTGGGAAATAAAGAAGCAAATCAAGGCCAACAGCAAGTGGATTAAGATACTGATTTTTAAAAGACAATCATAAGGGGTTTCTGTTTGGAGAGGCAGGACCTTGTCTTAAACATGGCCAGCCCAGGGCTTGGGGACATTATTCACCAGGAAGTAAACAACCCACGAGGAAAAACCAACAAAACATTTGATCTGTTCAGTTCAATCAGACTGCTATTAATGGAGCTCATGCTGACTGAGCTTAAGGTCCTGCCCAGGATCACAGGGCTGAGGGAGAAATTGTCCAACATGGGGTTATACACTACTATGTTAGGGCTGCCATAACAAAGTGCCACACACTGGGAGGCTTACACAACAGAAATTTATTTTCTTACAATTCTGGAGGCTAGATATCAGCAAGGTGGATTTCTTTTGTCTTGTAGGTGGCCATCTTCTCCCTGTGTCTTTACATGGTCTTTCCTCTGTGTATGTCTGTGTCCTAATCTCCTCCTCTTGTAAGAATATGAGTTAGGGATGCCTGGGTGGCTCAGTCAGTTAAGCATCTGCCTTCAGCTCAGGTCATGATCCCAGGGTCCTGAGATTGAGTCCTGCATTGGGCTCCTTGCTCAGAGAGGAGCCTGCTTCTCCCTCTGCCTGCTGCTCCCCCTGCTTGTACATTCTATCTCTCTTTCTCTGAGACAAAAAAATAAAATCTTAAAAAAAAAATAAGGATACGAGTCAGATTAGATTAGGGCCTACCCTAAAGACAACATTTTACCTTATTACCTCTTTAAAGATTCTATACCTAAATACAGTCACATTCTGAGGTACTGAGGGTTAGGACTTCCATATATGAATTGGAGCGGGGGTTACAATTCAGCCTATAACAGGTGACTTGGAGGCTACTTCTCATTTATTCCAGAGGGACATTACTATTGACCATTCACAGATGGGAAAATTTGGGCATAGAGAGATTAAAAAATCTGTTGGAGGACACAGAGCAGAGCCCGTACGATTCTAGAGCCGCAGGTCTTAACTCAACAGCTAGCTATCTTTCCAGAAGCCAAGTTTGTTGATATATTTGATTAACATGATTCCCAACACACTTGGTACCCATAAAGTGAAACTCATACTCCATGAGTTCCCAGAGCTTGCCAATATAAGTCCAATTCATCAAGCATTTATTGATCATCTCTCAAATAAGCCAAACTTCTCTGCTGACTGGTGATTTTTCCTAAGAGATGACAACAGTAGTTATAGGCATGGGGTAAATCATTAAATTTTGGAGAAAGATGAGCCTTAAGGACCTGGGGTTAATGACTTAATGTCTACCAAGGGGTGTCCCATGACTAGGAAGGGAGGCTGACAGCTGATGGAGATCCCTGAGGATGATGTTCAGCCTTCAGGAGCCAGAAAACCACATCTCAACTCCTAAAAGTGACAATTACCTCAGAAGCTATAACTTAGAATCCCATAAGTAGCCCTGGGCAAAATGACAGATTTGAAAGTTCACAGTGAGGAACAAAGAGAAGGGAAAGAGGAGAGAGAAGAAGGAAGAAAAGGAAGGAGGAAAACATGATAGGAAACATTGGATAGGCACCTGTTATGTGGCAGGTATGATGCTAAACACTACTTACATTGCCTCTTTTGATCCTCACAAAATGCTAGGAAGGAAATTGGACTTAGCTTTATTTTAAAGATCCATAAACTCGGGCTTGGATGCGTTAAAACTTTTGCTCACATTGTCACAGAGAGAAATTGGCAGAGCCAAGATTTAAACCCAGCCTTATATATGTTTTCCTTAAACCACTCTGCCTTCCAACTCTAAACGAAGCAACAAGAAGCAAGCAGGAAGCTCATGCTGACAGTCGATGGGACTGTGCAGGGTGAGGCAGTACCTCTTCTGGGGGCCTCCTTATCCCCACAAGTCCTATACCTATGGAGGTCAAGGCCCCTGGGTGAGAAACTGTGACATTGATTTCAGAAAACAGTAGCTGCTACTAAGACAGTGAACTGCAGTGTGAACTGAAGGGAGAAAGGTCAGAGAGGCTGTCTGCTGATGGATAGGGCCAACACAGGGCTAGTTCTCTGATTACAAAATAAATGAGGTTTATTGATGGGGTTCACTTTCTTTATGCAAATGATTCCACCCCATGTATTTATTCCTTTGTTGCGTGGGGATTTGCTTTGATAAAATATATCAGCTCCAACCACCAGGGAAAATAAATCTTGCTGGCCATTCAGAAACCAGACTCCAGATTCGGGGCTGGATGAGACAACCCTTTAGTGAAATCAGTGGTCTGCTGAGCACCAGGGAATTCAGATGATGTTTATTCAGTGAACAGATAACGATTTATAGCTGGGAGAGGGACAGAGACAGAGTCAGAGAGGAGAGAAAAACACCCTGACTTGTATTTGTATTCAAAGAGTACACTTTAAAGCACCAATATTTAAAGAGCTGTCAGAAGATTAGGGGTGAATCACCCAATATTTTGGTAAGCCACAGATGGTGGCTTACCATATATGACAGCAGGTGCTGAAAACAAATATAGAATTCCAACTTCCATTTTATCTTGACCATCGAAGAAGTTATCAAAATAGTGAATGAGAAATAAAATTAATGCTATGGGGTTTAGAAATTCATTTCTGGTAAGTGATTCTTCCTAACTTTTGTCACATATAAAGTCATGATAGGATCTTACATCCTCCAAGGTTTCATGTGCTGGCTCCCTGAGAAGGCAATGCAATAGCACGTTGGAGAGCCACTCATGCATATTACTTTCTCTATGGCAGATCTTGTTTCAAGGACCTCGTATAGAACAGTTTTAGGAAGGTAGGTGCTGTTTTCACTCCCATCCTATAGGTGGAAGAACTAAGGCTTGGTTATTTGTCCTCACTCACAATGACATAAATGGAGAGCTGTGATGCAAACCAGGAAATCTGGCCCCTCAACAATGCCTATCCTGCTTCTTGTGGTAACACACTGTCCTGGGCTTCAGGAGCTGAGCAGCCGTGCGCAGAGCCCCAGCTTCGTCTGGCTTCACTTTGGTGCCCTGCCTGTCCTTCTACTACCTTCACCAAGAGAGAGGGGTGTCTTCTCCTCACATCCGCAGAGGTCTATACAGATGCCCGGTTTGATAGAGATACCTTCAACGTATTGCTTCTGTTTTTGTTTTTTTCTGCCCAGGAAGATATTTTGCTAAAGCATTCTGCGCACAGTGACTATTTTTTGGTCAAGGCTCAAGAACTACAAAAAAACCCCTATCACAACATCAATGACAAAAACCTAGTTTTTGTTATCTTGGACGTATAGATGTTCTCATGAGCGTTTCTTTTCTTTTCTTTTCTTTTCTTTTCTTTTCTTTTCTTTTCTTTTCTTTTCTTTTCTTTTCTTTCTTTATTTTTTTTCCTCATGAGTATTACTTGTCTATGGAACCTACCGTGGCTATTCCCTATCAGGTTGATCCTCCCCAGAGACCAGAGCTTAGGTGAAGGAAAAGGGTGGGTCTACAGGTAGCCATGCAGGGGAGGAGGAATTGAGGGACTCTGGGCCTGAACTTATCTTCAGACTTGTTTTCAGGTTGATCCAACCCATCTCTGTACTATATACTTCTTTCTGACAAAAAAGAAACTCCTCCTATTCAGGCTGAGGCAACAGGTCTCAATAAAAAGGTGCCAGTACTCACAGTCAGACACATGCAGGGTCAGCCTTTACTCCGCCATTTTACTAACTGTGTCACCTTGGAGAGATGCCTTAACGTCCCGAGCTTTAGAGTCTTCATCTCTAAACAGATGGTAATATGACTTTTTAAAAAGTACTTAGATAATAAATATGAAAATGTCTGGTTTCTTAGTGGTCCTTAGATTATATGAATTTCTCTTTTCCTCCATTGTTGTCCCTGGACTAAAGCTACTAAACATGAAGACAACTGTGACATTCTTACTCACAGACCTCTTCTCAAGTACTTCGGACTTAGAGACATTTTAGCCATGCATGGGGGCACTTACTGACAACATCTTTAGCTGCACAAGCAAAATCAGTTGCTAAGAGAAGTCTTATAATGGTAAATACCTGTAACGGTGAATAACATCATCAAGCTCTTCTATACGGCTTCTGAAATGAGCCTGACTGAATTCTAATTACATGTGAAAGAATCCAGAAAACACATGGGCCCACAAAGCAGTTTGCTTACTAGACTTACCACTGTGGCAAATCTTTAAGATGACTTAATGATATGAGTACATGTAATTATTTAATAACTGGATCAATTCAAAGAGAAATGTTATCCTATTTTTTTTTAAAGTAACAAAAAAATCTCCACTTTTATAAGTATGGTTGTACTTGGAAAAGCTAATCTTTCAAAGTCATCATACTCAAAGGGTATTTTTCTTATCCTCCCCATTGGCCATTTTTCAATGTCTTCCCTCTGTTCTACTTTTGTCCCCTTCCATTAAATTATAGGGGAGGCTGGGCCACCTGGGTGGCTCAGTTGGTTAAGCATCTGCCTTCTACTCAGGTCATGATCCCAGAGTCCTAGAATCGAACCCTGAGTCGAGCTCCCTGGTTGGTGGGGAGAATCTTGCTCAGCCCCCTGCTCATGCTATCTCTCTCTCTTGCTTGCTATTGCAAATAAATAAAAATAAAATCCTTACAAAAAATTATAGAACAGGCATTTAAGAAAAGCAGACTAGAGAACACCATGGCAAAAAAGAAAAAAAAAAATTTAAATGCAAGCCCAGTAAAGCTAGAACTAATTTTTGACTATATAAATACGATAAGTTTAAGAAACGTCAGTACCACATTCAGCACAGATGTCTGGAAGAGATCAGTAATATTATTTATTTATGTGTTCTAACTCAAAAAAATGGCTTGAATCATGAATGAGAAGAAAGTAAAATTGATAACAGCAATCAAGTACAGATAGTTGGCAAATATATGCAAAATTATGATTCATGGGAACAACAATAAAAAAAAAAAAACCTTTCACAGAGAAAATAAATAAATAAGCCATTCATTTCGAAGCCCAAGATCAAAATAGTGAGATGATAATTAGAGAATATTCTTCTAGGTTTGAGATCCTTTAAAAGATCACTAACCTAAATGCACCTATGTAGGAAACTTTTTATTTGGTATTGATAGAACACCTTGTGATGAACAATGAGAAGATTTTAAAAAACGACTTTTGTTCTGAACAATTTCCCGGTTCAGTTAACTTGTGTAAAAATTACATCCACTTAGGAAAAATGCAAGATTGAAATATTCAAGTACCTGTGCGCTGAATGCCAGATGAAGCAGTGGGGTTCATTTTAAAATTACAACCGTAATCGCAATTCCTTGCCACATTTCAAGTTTATATAATCTGTCCTCAGGCTATCTTCTGTTTTCTTGTTTTCTTTTCTTGTCCCAATCTACCCATTGACTCACTTGTCTTCCAGGACCTGCTATACTATTCCTACGGTAACTCTTGGGCATGTTTCACACGCACACTCGCACGCACGCACGCATGCACACATGTGCACGCTCCCACATCTACGGGTCCCCCAGGGATATAATTCTTACTTCTTGGCTGAATCCTCCAAAGCCCAAAGTTAAGTCCTATCTCCTCAGAGATGTCTCCATTCCCAGTCACCCCAGCCCACAACAAAACAGCGATTACTCTCTCTTTGGCTGTGGTAAGTGACAAATAGCATTAAAGAATATCTTATGCTGGGATTTTCTCATGAATACATTTCATCAGTCCATTTACAATTAGTTGGAAGCTCTTTGTAGTTCACTTAAGATTATTTGCCTTAGTCAGTCCAATGAGACTATACCAAGGATGCAACCGTGAAATAGACAACTATGGTAGGCATTCAGAGATCCAAGGGTCGGTTCCTTCATGGTGTAGAGCTGGTGGCTTGAAGTCAGTATGCTGGGCTCCCCTGCTTGCTAACTGAGTGATGTTGGGCAAGTTCTGTGCCTTGGTTTCCCCATTTGGAAAAGAGCGATTGTAACAGTTACCATTATAGTGTTCCTTAAGCTTGTTGCAAATAATAATTCATTTAATTCTCATAATGACACTATAAAGTAGGTCACTATTATTATTTATATCTTATAGGTTAGGAAACTGAGGCACAGAGAGGATACATTTCTTGCCTACAGTCACAGAAACAGAAAGTACAATGCCAGAGCCAGAGTTTTAATCTAGGTAGTGTAACTGCAGAATCATCTTCTTCACTACTGTGCTAAACTCCCTATCATGAAAAAGTAAAATATGCTATCAGTATAGTTTAACAAGGACAAAGAAAATATGCTAGTTATTGGGGACCATAAGGGGAAGATATAAGTAGGCATTTTTTTAATGTAGTTACTTTATATATCCAAATATTTCCATAGAGGATGTGTTACTTTCTTTGTCAGAGTGAGAATTAGGTCTGTTGGAAGGATAAAATGAGAGGGTCATGCTAACTAGTCAGCGCAGGGCCTGGCAGCTAGCAGGAGCTCGCGAGTTTGGAGCCATTACGACTATTCCTGGAATTATGGTCATCACTGAGTAGGGGTTCAGAGAACAGTGATGTCACTGCTGGCTCTTCCTTGGCCTGTCAACTCTCTGCTTTACTCTGCCGAGGCACCACCCATGGCTTGAGGCACACTTCATATTTACCTGTGATATCTCAGATCCAAATGTGTCCTTCACATTGTAGCCAAACTGGATTTTTTTTTCCTCTTTCCTCCTAAATGTCTGGTACTTTCCCAATTCCAAATATTTGTTCAGCCTGTGCCCTCCAGTATAAACGCTTTCCCTCTCAAACACACTGGTATCTGCGCATTCTTCTAAACACCTTGAATTTTTAACACAGCTACAAAGCTTCTTCCTTCGTCTCCTAAATGAATCAATGCATTCATCCCTTTATCTATTTTGTAAACAATGGTATGGTATCTATTGTACTGGGTGGCAAGCACTTTAGAGAAGCCCTGGGAGTGATAAAAACCAGAAAGCCTCAGGCCCTGTGCTCAAGGAGGCAAGAAGATCAATGATTAAGTGCCAGGTGCTAAGTGCAATGTGCATAACTTGAACAATATTACTCCTTCTTTCTTTTGAATTTCATATCCCCTTATTTACATTCTTTCTGTGACTCAGCACATTTTGTCTACTGTTATTTATGCCTGTCTTTTACACCCTGATTAGTATATAAACTGACTGAGGCCAAGGGACATGCCTATTGCTCCATGGATCATCAGGAAAACCTCATGTTCAAAATCTCCATAAATTGTACTGAACCCTGAACCTTGCCATGCAGTCGGTTATAACAATACTCCATTTATAAGAACAACTCTGAGGAGTTACTCATGAGTATAAAAAAAGAGGTTCTTTAACACGCAACACTCAACCAACCCTGGGCCACACTCAGACACAGAGAGAGGAGCTGGGAGACAGAGCTTCAGCTGCTCGAAAGCCATTGTTGCAGCCACATGGAATCCAGCAATGACATATGATTCTTTATTACTGGGCCTTAGAATCCTGAGCAATTGGATCTGCCAAAGGGGGAATATTCACTTCAGAATTTTGGATGTAAATATTCAGTCCCTTGTGCTTTTCATGTCATTGCTAATGGTATATAAAGAATGATCCAAGACAAGTATAAATAATCATTTGGCTCTACAGTGAAAATAACAGCTCTGACTTAACCAGCCAAAAATGAAATAGTGAAAACTTCAAACTCAAATCAGGAGGTTATCATCTGTATCCACCTCAGAAAGGAATTCTTAGTGTCAGAGTACAGAATGAATTTCTTAAAAAGAAGAAAGCACTAGCTCATTTCTGCAATCCTATTTCAGTTAACAAAATGGGCAGACCCCAAATTACAAGTGGGTTGTATTTTAAAGGTCTTTTGTAAGCTGAATGATCAGAACTCCATTTCCAACATGACCATTTAATGGTGGTCCAGTTCCCAGAAATAAATTTTCCAAAGGGACCTGAACATCTCTGAAAGTATTTCAGTGGGGAAGTGAGATTCCAGTTTCCCCTGCAAAACACAGGATGGAAGGACAATCTGCATGGAGTGATTTCACTGCTTAGAATGGATACACAGGTGTTCCCTTCTGTGGCAGATTACAAAAATGGCCTCACAGACCTCCCATTCCTATACACATGCCTCTTTGCATTGTGACTGAGCAGCTTCTCCTATGGGGGGACAGCGGTGTCAATACTTCCTCCTTGGAATCAAGTGGTGGAGTCTCTATTTTCTCCCCTTGAATGTGAGCTTAGTCACTGCGACTTCTTTTAGCCAATGGGATGGTAGCAAATGTGATACAAGCAGAGACTTGAAAAGTGCCTGTGCCCTGGGACTTGCCTTCTCTTGCTGCTCTGGGGAACCCTCCAAGCCAAAGCTCATTCAAGTGAGATCAAGCCAACAAAAAGATGTGTGAGGGAGTCTGTCCTAGACCATTCAGCCACACCCTAGCCACCAGCTGACTCCTGAGATCTTATGAGCTTTCCAACACCAGAGACATGGCTACCCAACCCACAGAATCATGAGAAAAAGCATTTGTTGTAAAATTCTGGGTTTGGGTAACATTTTATGTAGCAAAAGCAAATTGGTATACCTTTATCTCATGCTGCTTGGTCCATGTAAATCTCTCCCCAAATTCTACATTTTGGGAGTGAGAACCACCTGCCCAGAAATTGCTTAAGCCATACTCAGAACTCATAGCACTAGAAACATCTCTCTCTCTCAATCTCTCTCTCTCTAGCACTTTGTGACAGTTACAGATAAAAGCCAGGGAGCTGGAATGGCAGTTGTCACAAGAGGCCATCTTTCACTCTGACTTGAGCAACACCTGGTAGCACTGATGGGGGCTAGGGGCTCCAGGATGCAGAATGGGAGCAGAAGATGCCACAACAAAGATTCTCTTGCGGGGAATTCTGAAGTGGGAGATTTGTGTATCGGGGTGGGCCTCTGAAGCCAAACCGTTCAAATCCATCCTAGCAGCCACCAGATTCCCTCTGGACCTATGAGGGAGGTTGCAGGTCCTGTAAAATGGAGCCTAGAGTAGATTCCATGCACCAGGCGAGAGTTGGCGTGAGTGTTGAATGAGCCCCCTACCATTCCTGCCACTTAACTAGACCCTAGCTAAGCTCCTCATTCTTGAACATTTTGCTTTGACATCTGCTTCCCTGATTGTGCACATTTTCCAGTACTAAATGGATAGATTTGGCCTAGGATCGCCATATACATAGCACAAATGCCACCCCTCCCCATCTCCACTGATGATGGCTGTAGGGCCAAACTGGTTCCTGCTACGCCCAGCCTCAGAAGCCCTCCAATCACCCTGCTCCAAAAATCTACTTACCAGTCAGTCAGAACTGAAACATAAGCTGACCTCTTTCTGTCATTTCTGCCATGACTCCATTCTGAGCCAAGCTGAACTCTCTTTTGTTCAGAATCATCTTGAACACTATGTCTATGAATCTTATTTTTATGTACTTTCCCATATATGTGTATCATCATGGTAGGTACTGCTTACCTCCTTTCTTGGTTCTTTCTTTGCCCCAACACTTGTTTTCTTGATTCTGTTTTATTACTTTTCATTTAGGTCATCTTATTTTATATCATGTATCTTTAAAGGTTATCGCACATCTGTAATGGAACAAAGTGGTATGTAAATATATACATTATTTATGTAATTATCCCTCTCTCTCTCTTTTTTCTACCTGAAAGCAAAGATTTCATTTGTGTGTGGTTAAGTTCATTCATTCTGTCATCTTCTCAGGCCTTCTAGTACAACATCTTTCTGGATCCTGATTTTTTTCAGCCAACATATGACTGACTAAGTCCTCTCAATTTCAAGTTATCTGAAGATACAGTATATATATGCCTTTCATATTTGCATCCAAGTCTATGCTAAAAAATTGTCAAACAGGAAAGAAAACTTTGGCACGTTACTCGAGATCTTCCTCCAAACAACCTCAAATCATTCATCAGCTATGAATCTACCTAATGTTACAGGATCCAGCCCACATTTCTATAATGATATCACAAGAATCTGTCAAATGCTTAAAAAATTGGAGAAGGGGAACATTTAATTCACAGGGGAATAAAATAAGAAAAAGAACAGAGAAACAGATGATCTATTTCTGAAATGAATACTTTCTTGGTTAAAAAATTAGTAAGTCTTAAAAAAAATCAAATTTCTCTGAATAGCTCCACATCTAAATGTTTTGAAAGTTTTGTTTGTTTACCTTAATTAGGAAAATTGATTATTCTCTCATCTCTATTTCCATAGAACTTTCATTAGTGGGCTTGACCAAATATTTCTCCTGCTAGTCCCTCCGGCTGCATGGTATGATTTCACAGTCCTGCCCTCTCTGACATTTGACATGACCATGTGACTTGCTTTGTCTAAAGAAACATGATCAAAAGTACTGTATCATTTTGAGTTGAAGCCTTTAAGAGCTGATTTACCTCTGCCATGGTGTCTGGGAAGCACATGCTGAGATGTGGTCTCATCAGCCTGGATCCCTCAGAGCTCCTCTGCTGAACCACATTGAACATGTGTATGCATGAGAGGACACACTGGGTGTCGTTCGTTACTCCAACATAGCCTAGCCTGTCTAAACTGGTATATAGAGTTTGCAATGTGTGTATGCATATGAAAGCATGTGTCTGTACTGTGGTGGGGAAATAAAGATGAATTCCCTAACTTTATGGAGCCTCTATTGTAGTAAAGAAAGTCAATGACCTCTGACTTGTCATTTCATGTGATTCAGGAATTTCATTTTCATTTGTGTTCATAGTGAGTTTTATCTGAGGAAGCCACATGTTGAACAACTTCTTCCTCCACCTGAGTCAAACAGGGATGAGTAAAAAAGACTCTGTGTTACCCTCTTTCTAGAGTCTGTTTATTCTGACACATGCCCTTAAGGCAAGGGGTCTTTCCATTCTTCCCTCAGCAACATCCAGGGCTGCGGTCATTTGCTCCACTCTCTCTAACCAGCTGATGCTCCTATTGCTGGTGTGTAGACAACACCTTGAGTAGGAAAGGCTTCGGATGGAAAGTCCTAATACCCTCTGCCTCCCAAGTTCCTGAGAACAGCTGGGGTGGGAGTGGGGTGGAAGGAAGGTCAGGTTCAATTGGTCAGTTGTGGGTCTTCAATTTCGATTTCCTTTGTGGCATTTGTTTTCAGCAATGTGCTGCAAGCACTCTGTTTCCTTTCACTTAAGTTATACTCATCCTGAGGGCTCATCTGAATCAGTATTTTTAAAAAGCTCACCTGTGATTCTTTGTGCAGCCCATAGTGGAGAACCACTCAGCATAGGTACCTTTTCCAAGAATTACAGACAGGTAACACACTAAGGCCTCCCCAGAGAGAGTGAGCAGACTCCTATTATATAAAACAGAGTTGCCTTGCTTTTCTGATTGGGTTGGGGGTGGGGCTATTATTCAAGAGTGACATTGACCTTGAAAAGCATCTACCTCTGTTCCAATGAGTGGATGCAATTAGATTTTATTCTTAGTGCTTTGGGGTGCCTGAGTGGCTCAGTCAGTTAAGTGTCCAACTCTTTCAGCTTGGTTCATGATCTCAGGGCTATGAGACTGAGTCCTGTGTTGGGCTCTGCATTCAGCAGGGAGTCTGCTTGAGATTCTCTCTCTGCCTCTTCCCCCTGCTCACACACCTGCACAAGCTCTTTCTCCCTCTCTCTCTCTCAAATAAATAAATCTTAAAAAATGATTCTTAGCATTTATTACTCTCCCACTGAGGGAGGGACAGTCCTTATCTCCTTTTATACAACATATCCATATTAATTAGACAGAATCTAAATATCTATTGTCTGTAAACTCAGGCACTTTTCCAAACAGAATGTGGGCTTTGCTTATATTAAACTCTGATACTGACTGCAATTAAGTGTTTTTTTTAATCCCTTCCTCTTCATTGTCGCATAATCTCCCATTTGTTCTCAACAGGTCAGGTCTGAGAGTTTACGTTCTGGCATTTAAGCCCTAGGCTTTCAGTTTCAATCTTCCCTTTCTTTGTATCTCCAAGACTTTAACTGGGTCATGAGAAGTCATGATCTATTTAACAAGGAGCACTGGCCACTGCTTGAGAAAAAGATGACAACAAAAACTTATTGAACAATAAGAGACTAAGAAATTATCCACAGAAATGAATAAATAGTCTCAATCTCTACTGCAGTGTCATACAAACTGCGGGTTACCACATACTAGTGGTCATTTCAATTAAATTTTCAATCAGTTTGGTCATTTCTGATCAGAATTTCAAAGAACATAAAATGGAAAATATCAGCATTTGTCAGGCATAGGGAAATACAGTGTTTTATGAAATTGCATTTCATATATCTGCCTGTGAATGTGTGCACATTTGCAAGTGTGAGTGTAGGCTGTGATATAAAGCATATTAAAAATCATTCATCCAGGGGTGCCTGGGTGGCTCAGTCAGTTAAGCATCTGCCTTCCACTCAGGTCATGATCCCAGAGTCCTGGGATCAAGCCCCATATTGAGTTCCCTGATCAGCAGGAAGCCTGCTTCTCCCTCTTCCCCTGCTCCTGTCCTCTTGATTGCTGCCTCTATCTCAAACAAATAAATAAACAAATAATCTTTAAAAAAAAAAGAAAGAAAGAAAATCATTCATCCAAAAGGTATCAATGTCAGATATTCTAAAAATTTTCAAATAGCGGTTCACCTTCCTGTTGACTACCTTTTTCCATTCTGTCTTTCTGCCTTCTAAGCAGAAGCTTAGAAGCTCCATAACAGCTCCATAAAGCTGTTATTAGTCCAAATACTACTAATTAGTCCAAATGTGAAACACATTAAGTCTAAATCCACATGAGGCTTTAGATTTCCATCAATCTAGTACTATAGTTGGCTTAGACAACTTTTTGCTTGTCCAGCAACAGGGTGTAATATAGCTAATTAAAGACAAGCATCAATAACTCAGAAAGTGCCAATGTAGAAGCAGAAAGCCCTGCATAGAAAATACAACTTAAGGTTGTGGAAACAACTGTTTTAAAGGTAAAATATTATTATATACAGCTTGGGTAATTTCTTTCCAAAACATGAGCTTTTTTCATTGCCACCTAAAACTTTAACACTAATTAAGCTAGCAGAGCAATACTGGGAACTTAACATCTATTTTCAATCACCACTTTCCTGGATCTTTTTGCTCTTACCCCTGGAGCACTTGTCAAATAAAAGCAAAAAAAGTTTAAAAAGCCAAAGTCAAAAGTGAAATGATGAAGCTTGGGAGTGAATAGAGGAAGAAAAAATGCATGTGGGAGCAACCCACAAAGGAATAGGAGAACAGAAGTTGTGGGAGAGAGGGACCTCACAGTCGAAGAACAAAACATGCTCAGACCAGCTTCAAAGAATTCTTCATGGCTAGGCACAGTAGGAAAAGGTTAAAACAACATGTGCTTCTTGTGAAAAACTCCAGTACAAAAGGACACTAAATAGGACCAGGATTTTGTATTTGCTTGCACCTGCTCTCTCCTGGAAGAACTGGTAGACCCTGGAAGTGGAATTCTTTGCAAGTAATAATTCTACTTTGAAGGAAAAAAATTGATGATGAATATAGACAGGACTATGACAACCACATATGTAATTATAATGTATAATGGTAATAGGCAAGAGTGGTATTTACTAGATCATAGCTATATACATTCCAAGTAATAAAATGGAATTGGAATCGAACTTTCCCTAGATATTCATCCAAAGTAGACACCTATCAAACCCCAGGTCAAAGGCAAACTTGGTAAAGATTAGCAAATGCAATGGCCGTAAACCAGAACTCATCTCTTTTTTTATTAAAGATTTTATTTATTTAGTTATTTGAGAGAGAAAGGGCAGAGCAGAGGTAGTGGGGGAGCAGGACAGCAACCTAAATGCTCTGAGCATGGAGCCCAATAGAGGCTGGATCTCAGAACCCCAAGTTCATGAACCGAGCCCAAATCAAGAGTTGGACTCTTAACCAACTGAGCCATCCAGGCATCCCCAGAACTCATTTCTTAAAGTTAACTCCCAACTAATTTTTAGGAGACCCTACATTAGACTCACTCTCAGTTTTTCTGGTAGAAAGATCACAATCAAAATTCAAATACATAATTCTAATATTTCCATGTAATAACATTTTAAAATTTATCAGTGAAATTAATCTAAACATGGACATGCCTTCACTAAATTTTAGGCAAAAATCTCAATTCACAGATAGTACTTAAACATATAGACAACAAATTAGGCAAATACCAAACCATTTATTATTTGATCCTAGTCTCTGCTCCATGCTACCAGGGCTTCCCATTCAATTTAGCTCAGTAACCATTTACAGAGTACATAATACAGTCATTTTTTTTTTGTGGTAAGAAAATAGCCCTGTATTTTTTAAACCTCATAATTTGATGTAATTTTATACTTAGAGAAAATTTTAAAACCTATAATTTGTGTTTTCTCTCTCTCTCTCATTAAAAAAATTTTTTTTTTTTTTGCTCAGTCGGCCAGAGGTTTATCAAGTCAGTTTTATTGTTGTTGTTTTTATTGTTTCCTTTAAAAAACTCAACTTCATGTTTCATAAACTTTTCTCTGTTGTTCATCTGTTTTCAATTCTATAGATTTCTGTTCTTGTATTTATTATTCCCTTCCTTCTGCCTGTGTTATTTTGTTCTTTCTTCCTAATTTGTTAAAGTAGCTTAGATTATTGACTTGAGAGTTTTCTTTTTTTCTAATAGAAGCATGTAATGCTATAAATATTCCTCTCAGTACTGCTTTAGCTGCATCCCACAGATTTTTATAAGCTGTATTTTTATTTTATTTCAAAATATTTTTAAAGTTCTATTAAGATTTCCTCTTCAACACATTTGTCATTTAGATATATTTTAGAATTTTCCAAATATCTTTCTGTTATTGCTTATTGTTTATTTCTATAATGGCACAAGAGCACACATTACATAATTTCTATCCTTTTTAAATTTGTTAGGGCTTACTTTATGGCCTCAAGTACAATCTATATCAATGAATTTTTTATGTGCACTTGACAAGAGCATGCAGTCAAGTGTTGTTGGGTTGAATAGTCTATAAATTAGGTCATGTCATCCAATAGTATTAATCAGGTCTCCAATATTCTTACAGATTTCTTGTCCTCTTTCTTATTAAATACTCAGAGTGTTGAAATAGTCTTCCATATTTGTGATTTATTTATTTCTCCTCTCATTTCTGTCAGTTTTTGCTTCATGTATTTTGAAGCTCTGTGGCTAGGTGCATCCACATTTAGGATTATTATGTCTTCTTGGACAGTCAACTCTTTTATCCTTTTGCAATCTTATAATCTCTAATAATATGTCTTGTCTAAAGCCTGCTTTCTTCTGTTTAATATAGGTATTCCAACTTTTTATTGGTTGCTTTTTGCACAGCATATCTTTCCTATTCTTTTATGTTTAACCTATCAATGCCTTTGTATTTAAAGCAGGTTTCTGGTAGATAGCATAGTTATTAGGTCTTTCTATTTTATCCAATTTAACAATCTCTGTCTTTAGGCTAGTTTATTTAATCTAATCACATTTAATATGATTATTGCTATGACTGGATTAGAGCCTACCACCTTGCTAGTTCTTTTCTATTTGTCCCATCTGTTCCTCCTGTTGGAAAGCAGTTCTTTATGATGTTTCTACACATTATGTAGCAGGTACTGTCTCAGATTATCTTTACAAGAATGTTTGTATAAGAAAAAACCCTGGAAGGACGGAGCTAGTGTTTACTTGAAACACAGACAGCAAATTTGTTTCCTGAACCAGAGAACAGAGTTTGGTTTGTTTACTTGTTTTAGATTCCACATGTAAGTGAAATCATATAGTATTTGTCTATCTCTGTCTTATTCACTTAGCATCACTTAATGTCTTCAAGCTTCATCTGTTTTGTCGTAAATGACAGGATTTCCTTCTTTTTCATGGCTTAATAGTATTCACACATATATATGTATGAATATGGTTCCTACATTTATAGTTGTGTGTGTGTGTGTGTGTGTGTGTGTGTGTCTGTGTGATCACATTTCCTTTATCCATTCATCTGTTAATGGACATGTAGATTGTTTTCATGTCTTGACTATTGTAAATAATGTTGCCTTGACCACAGGGATGAAGATATCTCTACAATGTATTGATTTTGTTTTCTTCAGATATATGCCTAGAAGTGTAATTGCTTAATTATATGACACTTCTATGTTTAATTTTTTGAGGAATAAATAATTTCAGATAACAGAGAAACTCTGTTTCTCTCCAGTTTCTTACTCTTTCCCTCCCGAGGAAAGAAGAATTTATCTGATTGGTGACCTTGGGAAATGGAACATTATGTATGTTTGTCTTAGCCTTTCTTTGGTTCTCTCCCTTGGAACCTGTGAGCCAAAAGGCCAGGTTCCTTCCCCTCTCTGCTCTTTGTACCTCCAATTAGCAAACAAACTTACCAGGGTAGAATGCTGTATCTTGGAGAGATGGAAGAAGAGAGGTTTTTTTTGTTCAGTCTTATCAAAGTCACCCTCTTCAACCCTGCTTAACCAATGAAAGAAGTGGGCATCTGACACCCTACCTGACATTTGTGTTTTTTCTTCCTTTGGTTCACAATTATCATTCCTTAAACCCCAAGAGTAGTGGGGGGAGAAGAATTTCTCATCTGATGAGATGAGGTGAATTAAACTGTGAGGTGGAAGGGGAAGTCATGGAAGACCTAGGTTGAAAACAAGGCAGATATGATAACTACTGCCTCTGAGGAATGGAGCTGGCACACTTAAAAAGTGTTAATGCAAAAGAGGAAATGCCACACTCATTACTGATCCTGGGAGAGAAACTCATGGCAGAGCTTTCCTGTGAACTGTTCTTTCCCCACCAGGATATTTCCAGCTCCCTGCTGTGCTGGGGTAAAAACTTGGGCAGCACAAGTACTTTCTGTCGAAACCTTTTTGTAGTGTCTTATCTTAGCACTTCCAAAAGTTGAGACATAATGTGAGGTTTTGTGAACAAAAATCTTTTGAGAAAAGAAAAAGCACTCTTGATCGAGTTCTATCGATCAGAATTGTGCTTGTCATGGTAAAACACTCCCTCATGTAATGCAAATTTCTGCAATATTTTCCAAAATAAGTCAGCTAAGAAGATCATTGGTTTGGCCCTATTGTATAAGCCAGGCAACTTATCAGACCAAAGCAATAACCTTCCTATTTGTATGCAGGTCAGAAAAGAAAACAGCACCCCAGAGATATCTACCTTATTCCTGACAGAAAATACTGTAGCAAGATATTTGTATTTTGGTCTGTAGTGCCAGTAGGTAGATTTTTTATTATCATTAGTATTTTGTATATGGCACCAGGCTCAGGGACAAGCCTTCCTTCAAATGTAATAATATCTTTGTGATACAGGTGCTATCTGCCTCACATAAAAAGCTTTCTTTAGATTGTTGTAAGTATTGTGTGATTTGTAACAGATGTCAGCTCAAAGCAGAACTGTAAATACTTTGTGGCATGGTAGATAATACAGTGTTGATATTCTGGACTCTTCAAATCTTAATACAAAAATGAGTAGCAGGAAGATATGAATAGCTCAAAGGAAGAGTTGGAGTAAAATTATTATTTTGCCACTTTCTAGAAACTTTCAAAATCTTGTTCTCTGAGTACATTGTGAACCAATTCAACTCCCACACTTTTGACCTTTAAAGTTTGAGAATGATTTTTTTAAAATGTATATAAACAACCACAAAGAAGCCAATAACATCAATTGAATGTGTCTGGTAAAATTTTCAGTTCTTTCTTTTTTTAAGATTTTATTTATTTATTTATTTGAGACAGAGAGGGAGAGAGAGAGTGCATGAAGGGATGGGCAGAGGAGGAGGGATAGGGACAAGAAGACTCCCCACTGAGCATGGAGCCCAATGCAGGACTTGATACCACCACCTATGGCTTCATGACCTGAGCCAAAATCAAGTCAGTGCTCACCGACGGAGCCACCCAGGCACTCCAAAATTTACAATTCTTAAGAAGGTTTTTATGAAAGATCAGCTCAAACTGCAACATATAAAAAATTCATATTCAAGCTGAGAAAACAATATAGCCAGCAATAGATATTCACATTAGGACCATTATAAAAATTTTAATTGACTATTAAACTGCTGTTCTTAATCAGATATTCAGGTATGTAATTTTTGAAAGGCTGTTGCTATTCTCACTACACTGACTGCATTTGTTATGTCTAACAATGTTACCTTGAAGAATGGGGACATTCCTTAACCTGGAATAAGAAGACACATTACTAATAAAATTTGTAAATATGTAAGTGGAGAGTACATGTCATTTTAAGAAGGTTATGTCTGTGCAATGTTGAGACTTAAGGAGTGATTTGACATGATTATGGGATTGATTCAAACAGACACACACAACAACAAATACTAAACAACCACTGAATGATTAGACTCCAGGAAGTTGAGAATACAGAAAATGTTAATTTATGCAGATTGATAACACAGATAGATCAAGCCCTGAAGATAATTTTTCAGAATCAGTTTTCATCTGGTTAAAGATTATTTTCCTTTTCCTCCTTCCAAATGAAAGAAATTTTCTAGATGTAAGTAGAGCAATTAAACAAGTGTCAAAGCTGCCTTTTGCCTTCCTTGAATTTTGTGGTGAGGAGCCATCCCTACCCCAGGACAAAGAAGAAACCTCAGCCGTTGCCCCTCCAGAAAAGGGAGCCATCCTGGTAGTCCACGGGGCCCTGAGATACTTTAGATCAGGAGAGATCAGGAATTCCTTAGGCAGGTTCCAGTAAGGGCATATTCAGATAACCTTAGAAAGAGAGAAAGAGAGAGAAGGAATGAAAGCCAGAGAGGTTTTTCTGTAGGGCTGTATTAGTTTCCTACTGTTATTCCTACTGTTCCTACTGTTATTCCTACTGTTACAGTAATGAATTACCACCAACTCAGTGGCTTAAAACAACACAAATTTTTTTATCTTGCAGTTCTGTAGTCTAAAAATCCAGCATTCTACCCATGAGGCTAAAGTCAAGGTGTTAGGAGGGCTGCGTTCCTGTCTTAATGTTCTGGAAAGGAATCCACTTCCTTGCCTTTCTTAGCTTCTAGAGGCCACCCACATTCCTTGGCTCGTGGCTCTTTGGCCTCTGTATAGCTAGCAATGCTCTATTTCCATAGTCACACCTGTCTCTCTTTGATCTCCTACCAGTTTTAAGGAACATCACACCAGGGACCCATTCACTGAAAAATTCAAGATAATTACCCCACCACAAAATTTTAATTTTATCACATCTACAAAGTACATTTGCCACGTAAGATAACTTATTCATAGGTTCTGGGAATCAGGAAGTGGATATGTTTGGAGACTAGTACTCTGTCTACCTGCAAACTGGAATGCATTTCAGTCTTGGCTCTTGTCAAGAGTGGTTGTCTTTCATGGGCCGAGCCATCCATGCATGAGTGAGTCACCAGTCTTTTCAAGTCACAGCATGGAAAACCAACCACCTCTTAAGATTTATATGTGACACCTGCACTTAAGTACAAACCACCATCCTCAAATACTTCCTTAGGACTTTCTTGCCTAAAACTAATGTGAACAGCTTTAAATAGAGCTGTCTCTAGAGAATGGTCTGAGGTCCAAAGAAGGAAAAGCTCATAACAAAACGCATTTGCTTGAAGGGCGTATTGGTGTGAAATGTGAGAAGAGAAATAATTGCCTCAATGTTACCTCAAAACTGTGTTCTGTGAAGCAATAGTCTTTCAAGATGCTATGCACACACCCCACACACGTGTGTGCCTGCACATACATTTGGAGGCACACGGGACTTGGAAATCATTCAGGAAGTGTGGAATATTATTCACTTCATGAAGATTCTCAACACACATTAACATTTTAAAAGGCTGAGAAATTCTGCATTGGAAAAATATGTGTTTGAATAATCTATGGGTTCTTGAAAAATATAAAGGGAGTTTCCAACTTTAATTTGACCTATATTTTGGCTGTATGGTGCCCTCACTAATGGATACCCTCATGGGAGAGGTTGTATCTGGTTCCAGAATTCCTTTCTGCTGAGCTTAAGAGGAGTATGCAATAAGCTTGCAGATATCTATAAGAGTTGTCTTCAAATTTGTTCTGATTTGGTTGTCTACTCCCTCAGTAAAATTTTTCAAATGCCATTACTATTTATTTAATAATTTATACTTACTTACTTATATGTATATTATATATACATTCAAAAACTTTTTACTTTTCCAAGTTTTAATATGTAAATTATACATATATATGACTCTACTAATTTATGCCTATATCAAATACACAATTATAATAAAAATTAAATAGGTGCCTGGGTGAGTCGGTTGGTTAAGCATCTGCTTTCAGCTCAGGTCATGATCCCAGGGTCCTGGGATTGAGTCTTGCATCTGGCTTCCTGCTCAGAAGAGAGTCTACTTTTCCTTTTACTCCTCCCCCCAGCTCGGGCTCTCTCTTGCTCTTTCTCTCTCAAATAAATAAAATCTTAAAAAAAATCTTAAAAATTAAATAGACATTATTTTATACATTTAATAATTGTGGTTGCTTCATATTATCAATAGTTAACTTCTCAAGAAAAAGTACATTACAGTTTTCTTTACTAAATCTGGCTGCAAATCCATTCTGTCAACTAATTTTCTTCATGATTTTCAATGCTTTGGCCCATTCCTTATCAGATCTTATAAGATTATGCCCACTTTTACTTCAAATATCACTGAAGAAGTACTCAGCCTAAAAGTAGACGTATCATCTATTCCATTTTCTTATGACCTGAGTAGGCTTGTTTTTATCATCTTGGATCTATGATGTGTTCATGTTGTTCATCTTATCTGATTGTTTTGAAGAACGCATTTCACATCATTTGCTCATTTTGTAAAGATAAATTTAGTTAGGGGCACCTGGGCGGCTCAGTCAGTTAAGCATCTGCCTTCATCTCAGGTCATGATGCCAGGTTCCTGGGATCAAGCCTCACATCGGGCTCCCTGCTCAGCAGGGAGATGCTTGGCAGGTGCTTGGCAGGCACCTGCTTCTCCTTCCCACTCATTCTCTCTCTCTCAAATAAATAAATAAAGTCTTCAAAAAAAAAAAAAGATCAATCTAGTTAAAAGAAGGTAATCGGTAATTGTGGTTAACCCAGCATGTGTAACATGGTATACTGAAAACAGTGGGAGCATAATTGACAGGCTTTGACTAGAGAACATTTTTGTTATCTCAGCACCTTGCCTGGCTCAGAAAGCAAGGACCTGTTGACATATAGCCCAAATCCATACATCTATATCTCTGATATTACTAACAATTAATAAGAAAGGATTCTTCCACTATTTATAAAAATCAATAAATAGAAGCTGTAACATTTTTCTCCTGCCCCCTATTGGTTTGTGTTGCTCACTGTCTTGGAGTTCTAACCATATTCCATGACCAGCCTTCATTCCAAAACTGCAGTTGTAAGTTCAGGAAGGCCAGGATTTAAATCTAAATCTTCTGTTCTAACCCATTTAAGAGTTTCAAGGGCAGAATGTTCAGTAGCGCTCTTATGAAGATAAATTCTGGACTTTTGTTTGGGGAGATCAGTCTCAGGAAGATGGGGGCAGTCCTGTCCTGAGTGGCACTGATCTTCCCTGAGGGGTCTGCACCCCCTGCTGGATCACAGACTTAATAATTAACTCAGTGTGCCAGGAGAGAAAAAAGTCTGGGGAGTACCATAGGGAAGTTTGTTCCCTTAGGCCTCACGTCCCAGATGGAGAGATACCCATTAGGGTAAAATCCTTGATTTCCCATGTACAGGCAGACTGAACCATTGGACCAACAGATTAGAGCCCAGAAGCTGGGTGCTTGTAGCTCAGCCCTTCTCTTTCTCTTTGGCACCTGTCTGGACTGCAAATGAGACACAATGAGAGGTGGGCAGTCTCTACCCCTACTTAAGGAGGCCTGTGGGACCATTCCTTATCAGAAGGGAATGTCTCTATCCCTCCTTGAGGAGCCCCTGCCCTGGGCCTGCATCTGGATGCATGTGCACAGTTATAAATTATGGAGTTCCATGTTAGGTAGCTCAATGTTGCTACATACCTAAGTCACATTCTCTCAGATATCTCAATCCCTTTATAACTAGCTCCCTTACTTATTTCTAAGTGGTTCCAAAATGGATCAGGAAAATGCAACACTGAAATCTTAAAGGATCTTGGGCAAATTTACTTTAATCCAATAAGTCTGTTTCCATGCTTGCAATACGATGTTAGTGATGTCTGCCTGTTAGGGATCACCTGGCCCACACCTTAACCTTAACTGGCTATTTTTTATGTGCAGACATGTGCTAGTCTTTACATTACATTTCCTCATATAATCTTCATGATAACTGCATAGGTAGGGATTATTATTATCCCTATTTTAAGATAAGGACACTGATAACCTAGAAGGTGAATAAGAGAACATGGACTATGTACTCACGTTTTAACAGAGAAAACGTAGAAAGCATTCAGAACCTACATCCCAGTTTCCCTTCTAGAATAGCAGAGTGAATGGAGATAATGAGGGTTGAAACAGTAACACCATACAAAGGTTACTGATTGATCATCGGCTAATTATTCTTATTTCCCAGTGGTCCTCGGGGTCCAGAGTCCTGCAAGTCTTATACCCCAACCCCAAAACCTCTTTGTATCCAGTGTGCTTCAAGCTGCAAGTTATGGTCCATGGGTGAGTCATGAAATCAACTTGTGGTTCAAAGTCAACATTTTTATGAGGGAAAGAAGAGAAGGGAAGGAAGGAGGAGGAGAGCCGAGGGGAAGGAAGGAAAAGAAATAGCATGGAAATGAAAACAGAGTATTTACCACATAAGGAGCACTTTACAGTGTTTAATGAAATGGTTGCTGCTGTTGTAAATGTGAGCATGTGTACTAGGTGGCAATGTAAAGAGTATCTCCTTATTGTGGTTCATGATCCAAAATGTTTTAAATCCATAGTCCCATCTTATTTGGCTTACCATAAGCTTGTTTTCACAGTGTTAAGCTTGGCTCTAACCTTGCTTAAAGCCCCCATCTATTTTTCTGAGCTGCCTCTGGAAGAGGAAGGTGAAGGGTTGTGTGTGCCTGAGATAGTAGCAAGAGGGAATATGGCAGACAGTGGAGATGGAACTGGAAAAAGTGAAGGGGGAATTCATGACTTGCATGGACTTTGTTCTTAAGGGTAAAGGAAAGCCTTGCACGGCTTTTAATTAGGGAAGTGATGTGATCCCATTTATATAAAAGGGAGTGGATAGTAGGAGGCAGGAATGGAAATAGTGAGCAAGGTGGCATGTTCCAGGATAGTAGTTGAAATGGAGACGAGAGAGTCGAAGCTTATATACCAGTCAGGGGTTGCTCAAGGACTAAAATCACTAGGAAAAATAAGTGATAAAGATGATACCTAACACAGTGGTGCCCAGTGTATGTGAGGCTGTTGTTTCTGGGCTTGGTGCTAGCACCTGAAGGCCTCAGGGCTGGCAACTGGGAAGGAAAACAGCCAGGATAGTGGAGGAAGTAAGGACAAGCAGGAACCCGTGAGACTGAGCTGGAACTCACCAGGAAAGCCTGCAACCTGCTCTGTCTCTCCCCCTCTCCTGACCTTCAATTTGGATGATGACAGGTTCCTGAGTGAGAAACCAGACCTATAATCAAGGTGCTCAGATGCATCCAGCCCCAGACTCAGAGGAGGTGGAGTACAAGAGCGGTAGGGGCTGGAGGCTGTGGGCCCGGCCACTTCCCAAACCAGCAAGGCAACACAGGAGGTAAGCAACCACACAGGTGAACTGCAGTAGCCCTCATGCTCTGCACCCACATGCTGAGTGTTAAAAACAAAACAAAACAATACCAAGTCTTGTGCAAAATTTTTCTTGAGGCCTGTGATAACTGGGAATTACACAGGCAAGAGAATTCTGGAAAATGTGTTTCTGGCTTAGGTAAATCCACATAAAATTAACACACTGGAGGGGCCTTTCCTAATGCACAGAAAAAGGAAGCTTTAACTCTGTGCTTCCTAGAAAGAGGATGGCTCCCTGAGGGAATATAGTTAATCCGTCCTGCAGGAACAGAGACCCACAATCTCAGCACTCGATACATTACAGTTTATGTCTTACTGACACAGAGTCTACTGCAGATCTCGGCAATCCTGCAATGCAGCTCTCTGCCACACCGTAATCAAGTGATCAGGACACACCTACCCTGTGGATCCACCATTCCAACCCAAAGCCCCACCACGATCATAGCAATAGAGAAAGATAATGCACCTTCCATCCTTCAAACTAAAGAATTTATTGCACCTCTGCTCACAGCACTTCGACCATCAGAGGATGTTTTGGAACAGGCCATAGAAACAAACTATTAAGTGTTCAAGGTTTATTATCATCATCATCATCACCATCACCATCATCATCACTATAATCCTGGGACATACACTGTAGACACTCTTACCACTCATATTACTCCTACCAGTTGATAAAAAAAATTTCCTCATCAATGCCATTGTATTAAAATGGCATATCCAAGGGTTCTGCTATGCCCATTGCTAATGTAGTATGACTTCTGCATCATACATTGTCTGCCCAAGTTATGTTCTATACTGGTCTGCTACACTAGAGATGCCTGACTATTAGGAACACTTTGATGCAAGGTTTTGAGGGTGCCCGGCTGAATGTCAATATGTTGCCTGGGGAAAGAGGAGTTTCACAGTGAGATTTTAGCAATTTTATTATAAATTAAATTGGACCTAACAGAGATCAGGATCTATGTGGTGTTTTCAGATACCACTGCTGATGCCAAAAGCATGTGTATGTGTGTGCGTACATTTTCTGACACCAACCAATTATGAAAATCCCCAACATCAACTGGGTTGTGAGTGTCCCATAATTCACTTCAATTCTGACATCTGGAATTAGCATGGATCCCCACAACTTAAGGACTCAGTCCCGCAAGACCACCCTAGTTCAGATGCATCACAAATAAGGTACCCAGGCTACTCACGCTTCCACCTGGCCAACTACAAATTTAAGGGTTCCCATGACCCTCTTCCCTAACTTTTAATAATTTTCAATAACAACTCATAGAACTTATTGATGTGCTATATTTACAGTTGTAGTTTATTATAAAGAATACAAAAGAACACCCAGATCTTAAGAGGTGCATAGGGTTAGGTCCAGAAAGGTTCCAAGTACAGAGGACACCATTCCCCTTGGAGTCAGAATATGTACTCACCCAGCACATGGATCTGTTCACATACTTGGAAGCTCCCTGAACTCCACTGATTAGAGGTTTTTATGGAGGGCTCTTTAAATGGGCATGATTGATTAAATCATTGGTCATTGGCGATTGACTTCAATCCCCAGCCCCTCTCCCTAGAGGTCCAGGGGTAGAGCTGGAAGTTACAACCTTCTAATCATGGCTTAGTATCTTTCAGGGATCACCATCATAAAAATATCTAGCCCCTAACTCTCATCCTCTTACCCCCTATACCCCCCACCTCTCCTCATGTGTCATCTCATGAGCATATAAAGACATTCTTATCACTCAGGAGATTCCAAGGATTTTAGAACTCTGTGCCAGGAACTGAGGAGAAGGAGCAAATATTTATTTATTTTTATTGTTTTATATGGTGTAAAGATTGTATGACAAGTGGAGAAGACTCTAGGACATGGAGTACTGGCCACAGCACAAGGATAGAGCATAGAGGAAGAACATCACAGTATGGGTTCCTGGTGTGCTTGAGGACCATCAAATCCTGCCAGCAAGTACTAGAGAGGCAAAGGAAAAAACTGTTACATAACCACAAAGGGGACATCCTACACAAGATTGCCTAGAATAGTGGACACCTGGGTGGCTCAGATGGTTAACCGTCTGCCTTCAGCTCAGGTCATGATCTCAGGGTCCTGGGATCGAGCCCCACATCGGGCTCCCTGCTCAGCAGGGAGCCTGCTTCCCCCTCTCTCTCTACCTGCCTCTCTGCCTACTTGTGATCTCTCTCTGTCTAATAAATAAATAAAATCTTTAAAAAAAAATATTGCCTAGAATAGACAAGTTGGCATTCTAATCCATTCTTAAACAATAACTAGCCATCGTTCTACGACACATCAGAACTGAGAATTTCATGCATGCAAAACCCCCCAGGACCTCCAGGGAATAAAATAGTCTAAACAAGTGTGTATTTCCTCAAAGGAAAGAAGCTTATTTTGGCTATTTTCACTTTGAAGAATAAATAAGATGCATAATACAGGCATTTACTTAAAAGCTATACCAGAGGTCAGTGGATGTAATGAAAGTCAGGAGGGTGTCTGTATGAGTGTGGGAATGACAGAGGCCGAGGGAGAATGGGTTATCGGGAACTAGAGAACTACAGAGAGCTTTGGCATTTTCTAATTGATGTTGTTCCCCTGGGAGCTAGAACACTCTGTAACTACTCAGGTGAGTGATAATGGACAATTACCTTGAATTGAGTAACTAATTAGGTGCTTTCATGGTAAATGCTATACAGCCATGAAAGCACTCCAGGAGAGGCAAGAAAAAATTGGGGGGGAGGAGGCTGTCTTTAAGACTAATAAGTGATAATGTCTAAATGATAGAAACAAAAGTTTTTAAGAGCTAACACAGAGGAACTCAATAATACAAGGACTACATATTATCTATTATTAAGTGGAAAGAAGAGTGTTTCTCAATTTTAGTTAAACAATTTTTCCATTGAAGACCAAGTGAGGTGCTCTCATGTTTTATTCTTTACTGGGATCATGGTAGCTTCACAAGCATGTGCAGGGGGTCGTCTGATTTGAGCATTCCAAGAAGTGTGTCTTTCTCACACCTCTTTTCTAACCATTATTTAAAATTCACTCATTTAGGGCCACCTGGGTGGCTCAGTGGGTTAAACCCTCTGCCTTCAGCTCAGGTCATGATCTCAGGGTCCTGGGATCGAGCCCCACATCGGGCTCTCTGCTCAGCAAGGAGCCTGCTTCCCCCCCCCCTCTGCCTGCCTCTCTGCCTACTTGTGATCTCTCTCTCTCTGTGTGTCAAATAAATAAGTAAAATTTAAAAAAATAATAATAATATAATAAAATAAAATTTACTCATTTATTTCTACTATCTCTGGGCCTATATTTAAAATGCAATACCTCTGGGATAAGTGGGATAGAGTCACTTTTCAGGACCCTCACGTTGACCACTGTCAAAGAAGTTATTGGATGCCTTTAAGAGAAAGATGAGGGCCTCTTCAAACCTTCGATCATGGCTTGAGAAACTAATCTGCTAATGTCTCTGCTCTGTTTCTTCCCATCTGCAGGCTGAATCTGTCAAATGTCCTTCATCACTGGACTCTTCAAGCTTCATTCAGTTCTGCGTCTCCCTTCATCCCTTGACCCTGACTTAGAATCTGGTGAACTTCCACAGTTCCCTCAGCATCTGCTCCCATTTTATATTTCTGATGCAATTACATCTTTGGCTCAATTTTCTTTTCTTTCTCACACTCATGGGTCACATGTGACCATACGAAGGTTTTTAAATCCACACAAAGTAAATGAAGCTGGCTCAAGATATCAGAGAGGATCTGAAATGTCCATCTATTATGCCTCACAGACTCACTGATGCACTCCCTGTATGTCCATTTCTCCTTCTCCAGTATGGAGCTTCACCTTAACATAGAAATAATATCACTAATATCAAATGGGTTCCTTTATGGGAAATTGAGTTGCTAAGAACAGAGCTGTTAAACGCTGTCCAAGGCCAAGGCTGTTATCTCCATCACAGTGTATGTGAATGGTGCCCGTGTAGTTGCACAGAGCACAACCCATGTGCTATAAGCAGCAACCATCCCCAAGAGAATAAGATATTCATTTTGGATATATATTAAGTTTTAAATTTAAAAAATAAATAAATAAAACTCCTCCTCCTATTCCACAGAAAACGAAAAGGACCTAGGGGCGCCTGGGTGGCTCAGTCTGTTGAGTATCCAACTCCTAATTTTAATCAGGTCATGATCTCAGGGTTGTGGGATTGAGCCCCATGTTGGGCTCCACACTCAAGAGTCTCTTTGAGAATCTCTCTTCCTCTCCCTCTGCCTCTCCTGCACCCTTGCATGTGTGTTCTCTCTCTCTAAAATAAATAAATAAACAAAATCTTAAAAACAAAAAAAAAGCTAAAAGGGCCTAGGGTCAGTTCAAAGAGAGTGCCCCTTTATAAACGGGAAACCATTTAATTCCTGGGATATAGCCTGGCTCTGTCACTAATACCTGGTGAGATCTGGACAACACTGCTGATTCCTCATGTCTTGTTGATGGCAAGTATCTCAGAACCTTTGATGATCTTTTAATTCCAACCTCTACCATCCAGATCCCCCCAGGGAGAGCTGACGGCTTTGTCTACCATCATAACATTTATTAACTATGTCAGAGCAAGAAGCCAAGGTACCAATGCTCCGTAATCCATTCCCACGCGATTGTGGTGTCTTGGAGGTCAGCTGCCCCCTTCTTTGTTTTTGTTCCTCTAGGAAAAAGTGAAGTTGTTCAAGTTACTCAGTAAGTGGAATAATACAAGAGAACATGCTAAAGCACTTGAAAAGGACTAGTCACAAGCACACGTGGGTAAGCTTACTATCTCAGGAACCTATAATAAGAGCCCCCCAACTACCTAGGTATTTGAGCATGAGCAATCTGCTTAAATCCTATACCTCAGTTTCCTCTATGTCAAGGAGGCTAATAATGAAAGCTAGCAACAAAATAGGAGCCTTGAGAATAGAGCCTTGTGCATAGTCCTCATGAGACCCATGTTAGCTACTCTCATCACTTTCCAAGTGATGGTCTAAGGTGGTCTAGGTAAAAACTTAGAGCCAAATGTCCATCTACATAAGAAAGAGTGTGGCCAATACTGTATTGTCCCAGGTTGTAGGTAATTTTATTTACTGGAATGGATTTAAATCTCACTTCAACTCAAATAACTATTTCTTTGAACATGTACCATGGAGCGAGCTCACCATTTAATGGGGAAACCAATAATTTGTATATGGTAAATGCATCGAGACACCTAAGTATAAGGGCATGTGGCACAGAAAAGGGACTAACCCTAAAACCAAGACCTGTGATATTATATATATATATATAGCCTGGCCCTACAAACAGCAAAATTAAATGAAAAATCCACACTGGTACTCTTCCATTATTTTAGATGCAAAGATCAGTTGAGGTGAGGGCCTTACTGCTATGCTTAGTTGCTTATTTCACATTTATGCTGTTTTTTGTGTTTTTTTCTTTAATTTTTCTTTCCATGACTAGCCCAGGGTTGAAAAATCAATGACTTTGTCTTTACTAAGATACTTTAGAATTTTAGTAATTAATTATCTAGTTCATAAATTGCATTCTGCAATCCCTGAATGACTCTATTCTAGCACAAATTCTTTGACTGGAGAATTTCAGAAACAATAGCTTGGGATTATAGGAATCATTTTCTCCTGCATATTAAATGTGCCATGCACCTCTTATAGCTAAATAAATATTCAATTCAGCAAGCATGTTCTTAGAACTCATACTTACAAGACATTGTACTGGTATTAAGACAAGATCCTTTAGACAAGGTCCATTCAAGGAGCACATGCAGAGTCATGGAGGATAGTGAGGGTGGAGAGTGAACGATTAACAAGGCAGAATGGGCTAGGATTGCAAGAGAAGTACCCAAATCTGCATTCATGGAAGATGTGAGTCATTCTTACTTACAGGGTCAGTGAGAAGTCCAGGGATTTGGGACACTTGGAGCCACCTTGCTGGATAGAAAGGGTTTTGACAGGCAGAGGAGGGAAGGGACAGATGTTGCTGGCAAAGGGAGCCGTGTGCACCAAGGCCTGGAGAGCAAGTGCAGGGAAAGCTGAACAATCCAATCAGCTGGGCTAATTCTCAGCACACAGAAGCAAGCTGGGATTACAAAGCAACTGAAACCCCAATATGGAGCACCCTAGGAACTTCACCCTATTCTGCTGATCCTGCAAGTGTTCCAGATGTTGAGAGTAACAGATTGACATGAGGAGTCATTATATATACCCTGTGGTTCTGGGGTGGCAGCTGCGACCAAGCCAACCTCACATTGAACCCCACTCCTCCACTGAGTATTTAACTTCTCTAAGTCTTGATTTCTTCATCTGCAGGGTGGAAATAATAATGGCACCTAACTGTAGGGTTTTATGAGATGTAACCATGATGAGAATTAGTTCTGTGGCTCCTATAACGTAAATACTCAATAGACCTCGAGGATGACAGTGGCCACCATGATGGTCAAAGAGGACAAGGAGAAGGAGGACAAAGAGAGAGAAACTTGTTGACAAGGAGGATAATGTTTGAATCCATTTTTATGTCCCAACGCCTAGTACATAAAGCCTGGCATGTTGCGGGCACTCAAACTGAATTACCCTAATGAACAAATTTATCCTGGGGAACCATAAGTACAGTTGTCATCTCCTGTCCAAGACCCCAGTAAATGACTGAAACCACAGAGGGTCCTCAACACTATGTAGACCTTGTTTTTCCCTGGACGCGCACACCTATGAAAAGTCTATTGCATAAATTAGTCGCAGTAAGAGGTTAGCAACAATAAACAATAAAAGAATAATTATACCAGTGTACTGTAATCAAAGGCATGTGAATGTGGTCTCTCGCTCTCAAAATATCCCACTGTCCTGTGCTCACCTCACCCTTCTTGTGAGATGATAAAATGCCCACGTGAGAAGATGAAGAGAGGGAAAGACGCAGGTGCTGTGACGTAGTGTTAGGCCACCCCTGACCTCTGACAACAGGTCAGAGGAAGATCATCTGCTTCCCATTCATGGTTAAAAACAGGTAAATGAAACCATGGAAAGCAAACCTTGGGGAAATGGAGACTACTGTATATTTGTTGATATATTCACCAGCCTTGGGGGAATGAGGGAAAACAAATGCAGGTGGTATGAAGCGGCCTGAAGAAGAAAAAGGTAGACTGGATAATTTGAAGTGCTTATTAGAAAACTCTGTGATGAGAATAATTACTAATTATGCCAACCAAATTTATTATCTTTATATCACAATTGGGAGAAAAATGTCAAGGTCAGTGAAAACCATAGGGCTGAAATGGAAAACCTGGCACCCTTGAGAGGTAATTGGGTGTTCCTACTGGCTTCCCTCTCATTAGATTTGATGTAATTGTTTTTAAAACGTCAAGATATAATGACAAGTATGTATTTCAATATAACCCTGATGCAATAATCAAAAGGGCATTTAAAATTCACTGTACAATTACAGTCCCATTAAATCAGAGTTAACTGCCCATTTGAGTCACTAAATCTAATCTGTTATGTTGCAACACACATGCAGTGTGTCTCTGTCACAACTGAATCATAACCAGACTTTGTGCATGGCTCTGGGAAAAGTCCTGCAATAACACTTTAACAAGGGCCGCGCGATGCACACATGCAATTAACAACGTGCCCACAGAATCCTGGGAGCCCAGGACTCATATTGTCACATCAGGAGTGGGAACAAGGGCAGGACCACTCGAGTCATGCAAGCAACAGGCAGCCTGACCCATGCCACTTATGCTCCAGCTCAGGACAAAGAGGAATTTGAAAGCACTGCATGTCTTTGCACTCAAAACCCTGACTTCAAGGCTACCCCATTTTGGTGGGGGCCACTTCTGAAGGAGTGGCCAAGATGATCCGCCATGCCATCTGCATTCCTCCACCTCCCACAATAAGACAACTTCAAAAGAGTCTAAAATGGGACTGGCCTCAGGCCATTCAAAAGTTGGTGCAGAAGGGGTCTTAAGAGGAAATAGCTTTGAAAAGACAGCCCTCAAGTGCTCCGGGGCAGGCAAGAAAAAGAAAGGATCCTGCAAGGAGGCAGCTGGCCCATCCAGCTGCAGAGGGAAGCAGCATGATGGATGGCTTCCATCGGGGACAATGGGAGGCCCTGAGGGACAGGTCTTTGTTTCCAGGTTTCTGCACCCTCTCCTTTGACCTGCCCCACTGACCCATGCACTTGTGCACACTGGAGGGATGCCTGGCCCTCTCCAAGGTAAGGCCCAGCATGACCGCTCATGCAAAGGGCCTGCTGCCTGCTGCTCCCCACCCTCTATTTCCATGCCGTCCGGCCAGATGGTGACGGGGTTGGAGGTGGAATCTTGGACTACGGAGGACAATGCTTCCAATCTACAAACTCATTTCAGGATTAGCACAAATCAATGGCACGGAAAGATAGGAGCTGAGGGTGAGAGTGAGCTCTACCTCTCCTCCAAAGGGGAGAGTAAGTCATCACATCCAGGTGGCTCCTTGAGGCAGAAATAATTTGTGTTCCCAGGGATGTTTTCCGAATTAAAGTAGAAAGCGGGCAGAACAAAGGATCTGGTGAAATTCAGCATATTTCTCCCACACTTGCAGATTTTGGGTCAGCTTTGTGGGTGCGAGGGGCAGGCCCGGGCCTGTGGTGTCACCGTACACCTCACTCACTCTGGCCTTGGCATCCTTGTTCATAAAACATGTTACTACTTCCTCCCCTTCTTAATCACCAGTGCCTCCCTGGAACAAGCTCGCTGAAAAACACCACAGAGAACGAAACGTATGGTGTATCATTTATATGTGGAGTCTTGAAAAAGTTGAGTTTGTAGAAGCAGAGAGTAGAAGGGGGCTAGAGCAGGGGATGGGGGAAGTGGAGAGAGGCCGGTCAATAGTCCAAAGCTGCAGTTAGGTAGAACGAACAAGTCTAGAGATGGAAGGTACAGCATGAGGACACAGTTGATAATCCTCTATTGTGTCCTGGAAGTGGGCTAAGAGTAAATTTCAGATGTCCTCACTACAAAAAAATTAAAAGGTGACTGTGTAGGAGAGAAGGATATGTTAGCTGGACTGTACTAATTATTTTGTTATATAGACAGCTATCAAAATATCTTAATCCGTGGTGAACACCGAGGTCTGGAAACAGTAAGAGTAACGGCTACAATCGCTTTGCACCCACTTGGTGGCAGGCGACATGAGCAGGGCAAAAATCAGGCATCACTAAGCCTCGTTCCCGTGCTAGGGAGCAGTGTTATTAATCTCATTTTACACTTGAGGAGGCCTGCCTCCGGTCAAGCAGCTCGTAAACAGGTGAGCTAGGTTGGAGCTTCCTTCCTCAGCCTGAAAGCCTATACTCCTCCCACTGGGCCACATTGTCTAGGTCAGGCTCCACAACCCCAAGGCTGTCCCGCAGTTCAAGTTCAGGTGCACGTGGAATATAAACACCTTCTCACCCAGAGCACCTGAAGTGTCCTGTTGCCATCAGCAAACCTCCATCCACTGACCTCTCCCCAACAGCTCCATGCCTTTATCCCCCTGACTTTGGAGCACTCCTTGAAGATGTTCTTTCTGTGCTTGAAGTTACCGTGTGTAAAGGCACACGTGTCCTCTCTCTTCACCCTACCCCCCACCCAGCCAGAATTTCCCATGACTCACCCTCATCCAGTCACTCAGGTGGAAACTCCACACCAAGCCTGCCTTTGTCTTCTACCTCGGCTCCTGCAACAACCTCACCCCCCGCCCCCAGCTAAGGCCTCTATGATATTTCAGCTGTATAGTTGCCATAATTTCCCGTCCTATTTATCCTAGAAATAGCCCAGCATCACTTCCTGAAGTGCAGCTGGGACCCTGTCATTGCCCTGTCCCTCTGTTACCTCCACAGTGAACCCTAAACTCTTTAACAAGGACTCCAGACTCTCCTTGATATGACACACTGGGACGACACCCCCAATTTTCCCCATCACTACATTAATCTACTACCGGAACCAGCTAATCAGAATTCAATGGCACAGGTTTTGCTAGGGCCGAGATGGTATACCAGACAGTCCAAAGCTGAGCTCAGTGGGGAGGAGGGGGCAGGGGGGTCTGGCAGCGGTACTGCAGACATCTGGGATGCCTAACGGCCTGGAGTGAAGAGAGAGTCTTGCCAAAACAGTGACACCAGACACAGGACCCACATTCCATATCTGCTACAAACAGGATAGGTTCCCAGGTCTCAGGAAATGTGAGCACCCAACAGGACACCAGCCCGACAGAAAAGAACAAGACAGGACCACGAGACAGGGAAAGCCTTTCAAGGTGGGAGATGATGTGCAAAGAAGCAGGTGAAAGAGCCCAGGTGTTGGAACAAGAACGGCCTGGCAGAGAGGAAGCAGCAGCCAGGCTGGCGGAGGCAGGGTTGGCAGGGAACTTGCCAAGGCACCTTGAATGTTTCTTAGCACGACGGTGTTCATAGCTTTGTATTGTTCTGCTTCCTCGTTACTTTAAGTCACTGGAGTCAAAGATGGACATATCCAGCGCCCATTCCCCATCGGAGACGGGGGATCTGTGAGTGAGAAAGCAGGAGCTGACACGGCAGTGGTGGATTCCTTCCATGCTGTGTGGGAACAGACTCTACCCCTGCTTTTTGCTTCTTTCTCCCCAGATGAAAAACTTGAAACATTTACTATGTCCCTGAAAAACTTAGAACTGAAAAGCAAGTTTTACAATTTGGGTGGCTGATTTCATGCACTATTGTGTTCCATGGTTTCTGAGTTTCCTGGTAGCTATATCTAGATCTATATCTAGATGTGGATATATAAATATAAATTTTGTCTTAGGGTTGTGATATTACATTTTGATATGGGGAGGATAGAGAAGGCATTTTATCATATTATAAACTATGGGAAGATAATGAGGCTCTTCGTACCTCTCCTTTCCCCTGCCACACTACGGAACTGATAAAACAGTTACTCTCACTTTGGAATTTGGGTTTAAGTCGCCCTCAACAAATTCTTCTGTCACTCTCATAAAGCTCAGTTCTACAGAGCCCCACAGACATTGTTAAATACAAACTCCTGGACTCGGAGTATCAGAACTGACTGATGTTCTCATGTCCAATTTCAGTAAAACAGGATAAGCTGATTGAGGCAAAACCACCTCCAACAGAAAGAAATGATGACTTAAAAAGACTTAATTCCGGGGCGCCTGGGTGGCTCAGTGGGTTAAGGCCTCTGCCTTTGGCTCAGGTCATGATCTCAGGGTCCTGGGATCGAGCCCCACATTGGGCTCTCTGCTAAGTGGGGAGCCTGCTTCCCCCTCTTTCTCTACCTGCCTCTCTGTCTACTTGTGATCTGTCTCCCTCTGTCAAATAAATAAATAACATCTTTGAAAAAAAAAAAAGACTTAATTCCGTCTGGGTGTGAGGCAAGCCCTCCTAACACTGCCACAAAGAAGGAGACAGCTTACAAGTGCCTTTTTCCAGAACTGATGTCAATTAGAACATTTCCTAAGACAGGTCAGCCTGCAGTAATTTTCCAGTTGACTTGTCAAATAACCAGGGGACAAGCTCCCACATCTCAGTGCAATGCAGAGGCAAAGCCCTCGTAATTTCTCTTGGGTTTTCACATTTGTTCGTTTATGGTGTG
>CM053605.1:82553101-82572843 GCA_028646535.1 Procyon lotor | reverse complement strand
TGAATGGAGAAATAAACTCTGGGACATCCCTAAAATGGAATATTATTCAGCAATAAGAAATGAGCTATCAAGTGACAAAAAGATGTGGGGAATCTTCAATGAATATTGCTAAGTGAAAGAAGCCAGTCTGAAAAGGCTACCAACTGTATGATTCCAACTATACGATTAGAGATGGTAAAAAGATCAGTGATTGCTAGAAGGAAGTGAGGGAGGTGAAGTATAGGGGATTTTTAGAGGAGTTGAAATATTCTGTATGATTCTGTAATTTTGGACATGACATTATGCATGTGTCAAAACCCATAGAAATTTACAGCACAAAGGATGAACCTAGTGCACATCTATTAAAAATTAGTTTAGAAAGTCAGCAGATTCTAGTAAAGAATGTATACTGTAAGAAAATAATATATTTGCGGGGCACCTGGGTGGCTCAGTTGTTAAGCGTCTGCCTTTAGCTCAGGTCATGATCCCAGCATCCTGAAATTGAGCCCCGCATTGGCTTCCTGCTCGGCAGGAAGCCTGCTTCTCTCGCTACCATTCCCTTGGCTTGTGTTCCCTCTCTTGCTATATTTCTCTCTGTCAAATAAATAAAATTAAAAAAAAAGAAAATAATATATTTGCATTGGAAATGTACAAAACAATCCAATGAAAAGGATGAGGGAAAAGGTACTGACCTAAATAACTAGAAATTAATGGAATCTGTAGGTCAAAAGTAAAGAACTATACATAAAAGATGTAATGTAGTTGATAAAGTTATTTTCCACAAGGGAACAGGTTGACATTCTGGTACTGTTATACAACTATACTAGAATTGAACAAGTAAGCAAATGGATAGTGGCTAGTGGGATCAAAATTTCTCACTGTTGGAGTGGAAATTTATAGATAAGCAAGGGCAAGAGGTTAAAATGATCCATGTGTGTTGATCAAAAGGTACAAACCTCTAGTTATAAAATAAATAAGTCCATGCGGTACCTGGGTGGCCAAGTCAGTTGAGTGTCTGACTCTTGAATTCGACTCAGGTCATGATCTCAGTGTCATGAAATCTAGTCCCACATAGGTGTCTGTGCTGGGTGTGGAGCCTGCCTAAGATTGTCTCTCTCCCTCACTCTCTGCCCCTCCCACTTTTAAAAAAAATTTAAAAATAAAACACAAAATACAATAAATAACTCCTTGAATGGGATGTTCACCATGGTGACTGTAGTTAATAATACTGTATTACATATTTGAAAGTTGCTAAGAGAGTAGATCTTAAAAGTTCTCATCACGAGAGGAAAAAAATGCAACTGTGTGTGGTAATAGATGCTAACCAGATTTATTGTGGTGATCATTTCACAATATATGCAAAAATTGAATCATCGTGTTGTACACATGAAACTACAGTAATGCTAAATGTCAACCATGTCTCAATAAAAAAAATTAAAAGAATAATCCAGGTAGCCTAGAATTGAAGATGTCAGTGAACTAATGTTTAACTTAATGTAAATGTAAGTGGCTACATATAGAAAAGTTTACAGATAGTAGCATACACACATATATTTCTTTGCTCTGTCCACTGAGAAGGTCTAAAAGTAATGACACTGCAGTAACAGTGAGCACACCTAGCACCAATATCATTCTCCAATGAGAGGTGCCAGGACTCCTTGGAGAAATGACCGATTCGAGGACTGGGACAGAAAATATGTAAGATGAACATGGAGCAGCTTGTTGTTCAGAAAGTAAGGAAGTGCACAAACAAAAATAAAACAAAATGATCACTCACTTGTGGGGTATGTTAAGGGACATGGAAGTGAACTGAAAATGTTCCCAATGGCCAAAGCTAGAAAAACTTGTGTAACAAAATAAAGTAATATTGGATTATAACCTAAAGTATCTATATCTATATCTATATCTATATCTATATCTATATCTATATCTATATCTATATCTATATCTATATCTATATCTCTACCCAAAGTTCACTGAGTGCATTAATCAGTTTGGGGAAGAAATCATTCTCCTAGGCGGAATTCCAAATACATTATGTAGCTATTCTAGCCTCTAGGAGCATAACTCCCTACTCCTTAAATGCGAGCTATGCATAGTAAGCTCCTTCCAAAGAGTACAGTATGGAAAGAGGAAAAAAAGGAGTAACTTTACAATGTAGAAACCTGACAAACACCACCCCAGCCACATGATCAGGGTCAACATGAACAGTCATAAATCATGTTGAGAGTATATACCCTTGATGTGTTGAAAATGGCACTTTACTTCCTTCCCCAAATCCATAACCTCAGTCTAATCATAAGAAAACATCAGACAGATTCCAATAGAGGGACAGCGTGCAAAATCCCTGATTGTATTTCAAAACTGTCGAAGTCATCAAAAAAAGGAAAGTCTTTAATAGGCAAGTCTTTAATAGGCAAAAGGAGCCTAAGGAGATATGACTACTAAACATAATGTGGAATCCTGGGTGGGATCCAGGAATAGAAAGAGAACATTGGGTAAAACCAAAGAAATTTGAAAAAAAAAAAAAGAGAGAGAGAGAGAGATTTGAGTCAAGGATGCCCTTTAGTCAATGATAATACATTATCATTTCATTAGTTGTACCAAGTATTAATAATATGGGAAATTGAGTATAGGATGTCTACAGGAACTCTATACTATCTGCTCAATTTCTCTGTAAATGCACAACTGTTCTAAAAAGTGAAGTCTAATCCTACTGTGGGGAAGAACAAGTCAGCATATCTTTAAGCTAGAAGACCCATGTTCAAGGCCTTCCTTGTCATAACTCTCAAGTGTCTTTATGGTAGTCACTAAATCTCTCTAGAGTTTAGTTTATGTATTTATAAAGTTGTGGTAATACTATTACATCCGTCAGGGTTCTTCAGAGAAAGACAACCAACAGGATATGTGATATATAGGTCACATATATAATATTATAGTGTATATATAGTACTTATATATTATACATATATATAGTACACATATATTAGTACATATTCTATTGGTTGTATATATGTATATACATATATATACACCTACATATATAGTACATATATATAGTACATATATATTAGTACATGTATATAGTATATATATATAGTACATATATATTAGTACATATTCTATTGGTCAGAACTTCATAATGAGTTCCTGTAGACATCCTATACTCAATTTCCCATATTATTAATACTTGGTACAACTAATGAAATGATGATGATGTATTATCATTGACTAAAGGGCATCCTTGACTCAAATCTCTCTCTCTCTCTCTTTTTTTTTTTTTCAAATTTCTTTGGTTTTACCCAATGTATATATGTATATCAGTAGTATAATATGTTATAAGGAATGGGCTCACATGATTATGGAGACTGGCAATTCTCAAGGTCTTCAGGGTAAGGTGGCAAGCTGGAGATCCAGGAAAGCTGATAATATATAGTTCCATTCTAAAGGCTATCAGGCTCAAGATCCAGGAAGAATCAATGTTCTTCAATCAAAGGCAGTAAAAGGCATGTATTGGTTTTGAATGATTGTTTAGAATAATGGACAACTATTAATTCATAATCCCAAACCTTTTCCATTGATGTATTTAAGGGATTTTATATATTCCTATATAATCACCTTTTTTTCTTTTTTTGTCGCCATCTGTATGTAAATGAACCCATAATGAGCCTATAAATGAACCCATAAGTCACAAGGCCTTTGGCCTTCCCTCCCCTGTGATTACCTCAGTTTCTCCTGTCCACGCAGTTCATGGACTTGGTTCCTAGTCACTCTCTGGTTCCCCTTGCTCCCTGTCCATTTCAGATTTATTTCCTTTGGGACAATCTCTAATGAGTGCCCTCCCAGCCAATATTTTGTCAGTCTCCTCATGCCTTGAATACCCACATTTGCTCTTTTTAGTTTGGCAGATCTATTCTGTCCTTTTCCTCTAGATTTTTCAAATCCCTGCAAAGAAAGAAGAAGGAAAAAAGGAAGAAAAGGGAACCTCTGATCAGTTGACTACCCAGTAATGACACTGCAGTGATGCTGGGTATACCAGTATACCAGCCCCCGCCCAGGCCCTCAGGCTCTCTTGGGACCCCCCCACCCCTACGGACATAGCACTCATGCTGAGGTCACGGCTGGACACACAAGTGAGGGAGCTGCCCTGCTTCCAAGTCAGAAGTCTGCACATATCTGATATCATTACAAAATAATTTCCTTCCCACTGGCTGGTCTGGTTTTCAAGTAGGAAAAGTTGTACCCCAAAACAACAGATATTCGTGACTCTTCCATTCTGACTGCATCCTTAAGAATGTTCCCATTCTAGCTTCATTTGGGTCTCAGCAGGATCCTGGAACTAATGGTCTGACACCAAAGACTTACAGCATAACTAACATTGGCATCTAATCAGTGGCCGGCTTCCTCCCCCTGTAGCTGTGCCTCCAAGTCACTGCTTTAAGCTTGAGAGTCAGGCTCGCTGTAGACCTTGGCCGACTGCTCATGTTTTTCCCAGCAGCTGCTAAGCGTGCAAATGAGACTCTTTCACAAAAATAGTTCTATGGCTATTATAGGTCCCTGCTCTTATCGCAGAGAGGAAATGCTTATCTCTGAGTCTTATATAATTCAAATGAAAGAGCTGCATAATGTGGCTCTCTCCTTTAAATTACAGGGAATCAGTGGTCTGCCCTTCAGAAAGGTCCTCTCCCTCTGCCTTTGAATGAAAATATTTCAAAGTGGGAAATGTCCACTGATGCTTGTCACTAACAGGACACTCAGCTCCTTACCAGGCAGGGCGGTCAGTAGGAGTCTCAGACATTTCAGAGATTTTTTGCCCCTTGAGGTCCCCTTGAGGTTTCTATATTAATTAGTCTATTCCTAACATTCACACCAGACAAATACCAAGGGGAGACACTTTGGTAAAAGGAGGGCTTTGGAACCATCTCCAATGAATGAGACTATTAGACCGATATGCCCACCTGTTACCATTTGCAGGTGAACCAGACTCTATGCAAAGAATGTTACAAGAATGGCTGCTTTTCTGCAGTATTTCTCAGCCTGAAGGCTGGATATCAATTTGCAGGGATTTGAAAAATCTATGTGGCTGGTTTGCTGTTTTGTTTTTCTTCTGCTATGTCTTCTGGAAAGATCATGACTTGGCTATACTTATAAAATAGTCGTCAGGAAGTTCCATATTACTCCAAGTGTTTTATGTCTGAATATTGTTTAAAAAGCCAGTTACTAGTTATGTTTGGGTGTGGGGGGAGGAGGAATACCTGATTTTATTAATTTTGAGTCACTATTGTGAATCTGTGTATAGAATGTCACAGTTGGTGACTACCCATTTCTAGGGGTGCCATCATGGAAAGGCATTCTGATACAAGTTAAGGATAACTCATGCTTGGGATGTATATGAAGCTCTCTCAGTAGGGGAAGAGCTTTGGCGAGGAGGAGGAAAAATGGAAATTTATATGAAACCATGAGGGGCAAATGCTTTTTTTTAAAAAAATGTGATATAATTGATATACATTTGTTTCAGGTGTACATCATAATGATTGGATATTTATATGTTGTGTAATGATCACCACAATAAGTCTAATTAACATCCATTACCATACATAGTTACACATTTTTATTTCCATGTGATCAATGGGGGACAAAATATGACTGACAGATTTGACCACTCAAAATCTATGATCTCTCACTCTACCAAATAGATCTGCACATACATACAAAAATTAAACAGCAAATGACAACCTTGGCTTGAACACTTGTAATTATTTCATTGAAAGAATGCAATCAAAAAGAAGAAAGAAAATGATTCAGCAAGAAAAACACAAAAACAAAAACAAGAATAAGAATGCTCAGACCCCAGTATACAATGCAAAGAACTTACAGAATTTGGGATAGAGAAAGTAAATGGCTAATAAACCCCAAAATAAATTCTGCCTCCAGATAATGAAATACATGCAAACTAAAGCCCTTTAGCATATACCTGAATGTGTAAGTAAAAAAAAGAAAGAAAGAAAGAAAGAAACCATATGATAAGGAAAAAAACTTTTAAGATACACTCTCTTAAGCAAATGGTTTCTTGGAGTTCTCTTCTCAGGGTGCATTCTGGTGTCGTTGGTAATATGCTCTTGCTCTCAGAAAGGGGAACAAGAGTTGGTATGGGGTCCGGGCAAGCAGGCACTGGGTAGGGTACTGAGTCTGGCTTCTGCCTCTAGTCTCAGTGAACAGACCCCTCCTCATGCCTCCCATGCTGAGGCAGCTCACCAGATAGATATCACGCCAAGCTTTGTCCCCAAAGCCCTGGCTAGTGTTTACAGAGCAGGGATTTGCCGGGATGCTGAATTAGGTTTTGAGAGACAAGTTGTCCCTGGCCATGGCAGATGAACAAATAATAGTTTAGAAATAACAGTACTGTGGGCCTCAACCAGTAACTATTAAACATCTTCTAATAAAGTGCCATATATTTACTAAGCTTTGGTTTAAGGTTTTGTTGTTGATGTATAAAGTGTGGGTTGAAATTCACATAGGCTGGATCCCACTTTACCATGTGGCTCTCACACTTGTGCCCTTTTCTGAATATTTACATAACCATTTGAAACTTATAGTAGAAATATTTGGTCTATATACCTCAACATGTTGATGGAAATAGCTTTCATATTTAAAACTCATGGAAAATTATGCACTCTGTCTAAGTGCCATGTTTGGGATCTCAGCTATTTCAAATGAAGGGTATTCTTAGTTGCAAGCTGAAACTCATAGTCTCCCCTGTGGAGTGGCTCCAAGTACTTAATGTTGTAATGGGTTCCACTAGTAGATTAAGTACCCTACATGATTAATCCCAAATTTCGTCTGATTAAGGAAGTGAGATAGGGAAACAAATCTGTGGATCTAATCGTTCAAAGGGTACCCATGTTGAAAACAATTTACCCAAACTAGAAAACTACAAAAAGTTTTGACAATAGTAATAGAAATCTTAGATGATTGACCCACAGTATCATGGAGGGACATTTAGAAGGAAAGGTTATAAATAGGGCATCTGCCATGTTGCTTCACAATGTTCCAGCAATCCTTTCTTGGGTAGAATGGACCACGGGTCTGACCATTTCATTTTGTATTTTGATTCCTAATGCCATACCCAGTGATTTAAGAACATATGTTAGTAGGAGAAGACGTGCATGGGACATTCTCAAAGGCCATTTTAGACAAAGGTACCGGTTCTCTTCCGATGGGTCTCACAAACAATCTGGTGATTAATTTGGGTTTTGTTCTTTTCCTTGTCTTCTGTAGTCAGTGCTGGTAATAAGTGTGACTCCCTAGAAGAGCAGCAGAAGAGGGGAGGAAGAGGAGGAACCAGATACAGTAGTCCCCACTTACGAGCAGTTCTGCTTTACTTGGGGTCAACCATGGTCTGAAAGCAGATGTTTCCCCTTCTGACCTATCACCAGATCAGTAGCAGCCTAACGCTGCACCACAGTGCTTGTATTATTCATCTCATTATAGAGGAACTTTGTCCTCTCACAGGATCATAAGAAGAAAAGGAAGGGGGAGCACAGTATGTTAAGACATTTTGAAAGAGGGACACCACATTCATATAACTTTCATTACAGTATATTGTTATAACTGTTCTATTTTATTATTATTTATTGTGATTAGTTTCTTACTGTGCCCACTTTATAAATTAAACTTTATCACAGGCATGTATGTATAGAGAAAAAAATATATACGGTTTTGGTACTATCCACAGTTTTAGGCATCCCATGGGGTTCTTGGAATGTATCCTCTGCAGATAAGGGAGGGAGGGCCATTTATTGGATGATCCATTTTTGGATTCTTTGAAATATTGGCAGTGTGTTAATCCATGCCCTTTTCCAAAACATAAATGAATCTTACTTCATGTAGGTGAAGCTTCATAAACCTTCCTTAGGCTCAGGCAGTCATCCTGAAGAAGTTGTGTACTGCTGTATAATTCAACGAGAGCCTTTGCAGACTCCTCACAGCCAAGGCAAGGAGACCAAGGAGAGTCCAGTTTCTTCTCTTACTCCTAAAATCTTTGGATCCTTTGACCCCATTTGGTCCTATTATTTTTTGAGCTCACATTTGATCAGAACACCTGTTATCTGGCAATCTTCTAGGGCTATTCTTACTTCTCCTGACATCTGGACAGCTTTTGCCCCTACAGCTGTATGTGGTCACAGACATGGACTGGCTAAGAAAACTACGCTAGAAATCAGCCACAGGATGGTTATTGCAGGGTTACTCGGCTTTAAATGGGGTCATTTTCCGGTACTCAAATCCCAGAGATTTAACTGGCATGAAAACATGGTAGATTTGGAAGACTTGGTTGCTCTAGAATTTCAATTTCCACTTTTTAATGAAGTGGCACAGCTGTGGGGTTAGATTCGCTATTGGAATTTTATGGCATGTCAATCGGAAAGGAGAAGGAAACAAAATGACAATCATTCTCTTAACTTTGTCCTCAGCAGGTGTGTAAAGTTAAGATTGGCAACTAAATTAAGCATGGCTGGAACTAGATTCCAGTCCATCTGTTGTGCCTGCCTTGACTCATGCTCCCAGCAGGTCCCTCACCCTCTCTGGGCCTCAGTTTCATTTTCTGTCATTGGAGACTTTAAGATGAACCTTAGGTTTTTAGCTTGAGAAACCATTGTCTAGGAGCCTGCTGAAATTGGATACACAGTTGTGGATATATCTTTTGAGGAGGAGAGTGTCCAAACCTTTCATACAACTCTAAAGGATCTGTGGCCAGAACAATCTCACAAACCCCTGTATAGGATAGTCTCTGTGACTCATTCCAACTTAGATGTTCCAGGTTTCTAGAACATTGTATAACAAGGATGAGTGGATGTTGCATTCAGTTCATGCCCACTGCTTGTGATGGCGCTTCATCTAATTACTTCTGTCTACACTGACTTTCGGCTCCACTAATTTCCTATACACTTTAGTTAAATAATTCAATCATTCATTCATTTACTCATTCATCAAATATTTGCTAGAAAGCCAATTAACAAATACTGACTGAGTACCTACTATGTGTCAGTCCTTGTCAGAATGAAGCCTTACTCAAAACAGCCTCACCCAATGAACCAAGAGGCATTCTTGGAATCTTTACTATACTGTACTATTATGTGGACTACTGGGTTTTAACTTTGGCAGAATATTGGGTATCATTACAGCTCCTAGACCTGTTAAATCATAATTCTTGGGGATTAGGACCTAGGAAGCAGGATTTTTTTTTTAATTTTCACTCTTGCCCCAGCTGATTCTAAAATTTAACCAAGGTTGGGAATTATTAATTGGGATGGTGATCTCTGCCCCTGATATAACACAACTGGGTTAAGAAAGCACAAGGGATAATCAGGGAACCCATATATGATTGTTTATAATTGGAAAATTGTGTACATGTTTCCCGGTGTATTTATAATAAAATCCAAACCATAGCTACAAGTTCTTAGGTGATCTAGCCCCTATCCACACCTATTTATTCATTCAACAGTACTCACTGCACATCCAATATGTGCCAGCTGATGACCTAGGCAATAAGAATAGAATGATGATAAGTCAGACAAATTCTTTGCCCTTGGAGCTTATATTACAATGAAAAAGACAAACTGTTAACATGTAAGCACATATACCAGTAAGAGGGTCTCAAGCAGTGATAAGGCTTATGTACAAAACAAATCAGCGTAGTTGACCTGAGAGTGATAGGGTGGCTAATTTAGGTTGACTGGCCAGAGCAGGTCTCTGAAGAGATCAATTTGCAGATGAGACTTCAATACCTAAAGCTAGGCTTTTGAAGATCTGGGGGGAGAGGATGCTAAGCAACGAATAGCATGTGCAAAAGTCCTAGGGCTAGAGGGATGGAGATGATATCTGAAGATGGGAATAAGATGATTTAAGGCCTTGGAGGCATGGTTTAGATTTCATTTTAAATTCCCTGAGAATTTGCACTAAGGCCCCATTCCATAATGGAATATTTGTTTTTAAGCCATTATTATCATTAATTATAGGCAGTCCTCACTTTGCCCAGTACTGTATGATCAAATCGCAATCACCATAGAATCTTGCCAAGCAAGGACATGGTTCCTGTGTGCATGAATTTCACTTAACATGATACCACGCAAAGTGATGGTCTGTATTTCCCAAGGTTCTTTAATTCTTTTTGTTGTTGTTATTTATTTATTTTAAATTTTTTATATGTTAGACTGATGAATAGAACAGAGCCCCACACTTGATTTTGGTTGTATTTTGGTCTGTTAGAAGAAACTACTTCTCAAAATTTTAAAGAAAGGAAAACTTATATACATACAAAAATAAGGGTAAACACAGTGAAGGGATAGAATATAACTTAAAGATGAAAATTCAAAAGATTTTATTTATTTTATTTTATTTTTATTTATTTATTTATTTGACAGAGAGAGAGAGAGAGAGATCACAAGTAGGCAGAGAGAGGGGGAAGCAGGCTCCCTGCTGAGCAGAAAGCCTGATGGGGGGCTCGATCCCAGGACCCTGAGATCATGACCTGAGCTAAAGGCAGAGGCTTTAACCCACTGAGCCACCCAGGCGCCCCAAAATTCAAAAGATTTTGAAAAAGGGATGGACAAGATAAGAAGTTGGTTGAAAAAAGAAAAAAAATAAGAGGAGAGAATGTGATCAGGCTGGAGACTAGAACAAAGCCATGCACTAGATTTAGGGTACATTTTGATCTATCAGAAGAAACTGTATCCCAAAATTTTAAGGGAAAAAAAAACTCTATATGTATACAAAAAATAAGATTAAGTACAATGAAGGGATAAAATGACTATATTCATATAACAATGAAAATTTAAAAAGATTTTTAAAAAGGAACTGAGAAGATAAAATAATTAAATAATAGATATAGTTAAAAAACGTTAAAATAGGAGAGAGGAAAAATTTTAAAAATAGAATATGAAAAAATAAAAAAAAAATTAACTTTGAAAGACTAAAGGATAATAGGAAAAAAGCCATGAATTTTATGTGTTGCTTTTCCCTCGCTCCGTAGTTCTGCAGTTCTCCTGATAGGTGAACTTGGTCTTGGCTGGATGTTCTTGCTGATCTGGGGGAGGGGCCTGTTGCTGTGAATCTCAAGTGTCTTTGCTGGAGGCAGAATTGCACCGCCCTTGCCATAGGCCAGGCTAAGGAATATGCGAGGTTTTGGTCTCAGGAGCTTTTGTTCTCTGAACACTTTCCGTACAGCTTTGGAGGAGGAGAATGAAGATGGCAGCCTCCGGGTCTCGGGCAGTAGGAGCCAAGAGCTCAGAGGCCCTCAGAGAAACATAGTCCCTCCCGTCTCCCTGGTCTTTGGCCGCCCTCCAAGTTCACCAAACCTGTGACCGAGTGTTTCTATCTCTGGCGCTCGGCCCCGTCTGGAGTCTCCAAACCCAGCCGATTCCTGCAGCGCTCCCGTGGCACTCCACCCAAAGGAGGAAGAAGGGGGTCTCTCCGGATCTGCCCCTTGTGGGGTCCCTGCCCAAAGAGCAGTGTCTCGACTGTGACTTGGATCCCAGTTTAAGGTAAGCCTGAGCTGAGTGCCCACAGCTCAGCTCTGTCTCTGCAGTCGGCTTCCCCGGTCGGTTACCTGGGAGCTCTGCCACCTTCAGACACCCCTGGTCTTCCTGTGACCCCACAGGTCCTGAGACCACACTGTCCCCATGAGGGCCCCACCCCCTGCTTAGCCTCTGGAGTGATTCCCTCAGTGGAGCACACTTCTAAAAGTCCTGACTTTGTGCTCCGCTGCTCAGCGGCTTGCCGGGAGTCCACCCCTCCCCCACGGTCTATCTTCCCATATGTTGCCTCAGATTCACTTCTCCGCTTGTCCTACCTTCTGGTAAGTGGTTGATTTTCTGTTCCTAGAATTGCTGCTCTTCTCTCTTGTATCTCCTGTGGAGCTTGTAGGTGTTCAGAATGGTTTGATAACTATCTGGTTGAACTTCTGGGACCTGGTGATATCTCGTACTCCTCTGCCATCTTGCTCCTCTCTCTTTAATTCTTTTTATACTAGTCTTGCTTTCTTAATTTACTAGTGAAATCACTTGGGCAGGGTGAAGAGCTCTTGAGCTATTGGATTATTTTTTTGATTATTCATTTCCCCTATGTGACTAGCCATATTCTACCCATGGGAAAAGTAGACAACCTCACCTAACTGACCTTGGGCTTGGCTATGTGACTTGCTTAGGCCAGTGGGATGTAAGCAGACTGGATGTTTGCTATGGTCAAACAGAGGCAGTAAATGTGGACTCTGCTTAACTTTTCTCTATTGCTCTTGAATTCCTGCCTCCTCTATGTCGCAGAGAGGAGCTCCTCCTTCATCCTGATCCTGCAGGTAAAGACACACATCGTTGAGCACAGTGGAGCCAAGCTAAGCCCAGAAGAACTGATCAGAGTCATAGTCAACTTACAGCCCTTATGTAATGTGGGCAAGAGATTAAAACGTTGATTGTAGTAAGCTGCTAGGAAATGGAGGTTATCTGTTACTATAGCAAAAACTGACCAGTACACTCTAGTAAAAATGCAGTATTGTGAAATAGTCATGAAATATTTGCCATCTGATTAAATGTGGTCAGGAGCATGGACTCTGCAGCCAGACTGCTAGGGTTTAAATCCCAACTCTGACTCTCATGATCTGTGAGTACATGGTCAAATTAGTCTTTCTGTGTCTTGAGTTTCTTCATTTGTAGAATAGGGATAATAGTAGTTCCTAACTCTAGAGATTGTGTGGGGATTAAATTGATATATATATATTTACATATGCTAATACATATCGGGCCCTATATATTTTTTTTATTTAAAGATTTTATTTATTTATTTAATTGACAGATAGAGAGAGAGAGAGAGAGAGAACAAAAGAAAGGGAAAACAAGCAGGGGGAGTGGGAGAGGGAAAGAAGGCTTCTCGTCGAGCACAGAGCCTGATGGTGGGGCTAGATCCCAGGACCTTGGGATCATAACCTGAACCCAAGACACATACCTAACCACTGAACCACCCAGGTGCCCCTATATATGTATTTTTATATATAGTGTTTAGAATTGTGCCATGGCACACAGTATTTGCTGTTATTATCCAATCTTTGTTTCATTTTGACAATACAGTAATCTTTATTACACATTTTTAAAAAGTTTTTCTTCATTCCATGTACTACTTAAGGTGACTTCTTACCAACCACACTTTCTTCTGCCAAGTCAGTTTTGTCTTGTGTATTTAAGCTCGCCACACTGCCCTGAGTATACCCCCGCCTTCAGTGGACATGTTTTTTGTTCTTACCTTCAAGTCAAAGATGAATGTTTGATTCAGACCACGTGGCCAGACCACGTTTTTGCTATACATATCTGGTACTCTATCAAGAGGCAAAGTACTTTTATAAAGTAATTAATTAAAAAAAAAAAACCACCGAGTGAAATAAAATGTCAAGCAGTTGAGGACGTCCCGGTATTGGAAGTTGGAAATATATGATGGAGGAAGAGATGCTTTGAGTTAATAAAAGGGATGGACTCCACCTAAAACCAACAAGCAAAACAAAGATCAAACACCTATTCTCATCTTGCAGAAAAATTAAAAGCTCTGTAAGTCAGTATATCTGTCACTCCGGGAAGTTCCTTTCATTTCTCTTTTTCACTCATTGGTGATGCCTATTCATTTAAGCGCATATTATATAATATACGCCTTTTTGTATGACTCACTGTGTCTCAATTAAGCTTTAGCAGCCCACCGTAAAGCCCAATGTACACTGAAGGTTTTCCTTTTATTCCTTTATCTTTACTGGGCACCAACCTAAGCTATCTATCAGTGCTTTATACTCAGTTCCTGAATAGACATTTGTTACCTGGAACGTCTTCCTCAGTCTCCCAGAGTTTTCAAAAACATTCACTGCCCCTTGAAATACTTTTAAATCCAAAAATATAGACCTTTCAGTCAGAACTGATATTGCCACAGTGCAACTATTGACTGCTTGGGTTTTTATTTCTCAGATATCATCAGACAATGGATTTGAACAGAAATGGGAAATTCATCCAACTTACCAGGTTTAGCTCCATGATGTGTTGTTATTTAATAGGTGTGTTTAGCAGCACGGAATCAGAGGGCATTGGAAGCCCTGAGACCAGAGGCAGAGTCATCACTGAGATTTTATTGCTATAGATCATCTTTGGGTGAGCTGATGGTAATAGTAAAATAATAATAAAGCCAGAGATAAAACTTGCAGCTCTTCAGAGCCAGGATAATAGAGGGGGAGATGTGCATTTGAGGAGCAGGTTATCGGTGCTCTGGTCTCATGTCTTTATGTAAATAATCCAGGTCTCATTTTCCTTTTCTGTAAGAGTCCCAAGTATCTGTTGGCAACAGAAAGAAAAAAAAGTTTTCCTCAGACAGGACCCAGTTCTGGATCACCCTTTTCATTTTGTTGTTACCTTTCTTTGGTCTTATTTAACATGAGATTGTTAATTCAGTCCTTCCATCTTTCCTTGACTTTGATGGTATCAACAGTTTGAAGAGTACAGGGAAATTGTGTTTGTTTTTTTTTAAATTTTATTTATTATTTATTTGTCAGAGAGAGAGAGAGAGCGCATGAGTGAGCACAAGCAGGGGGAATGGCAGGCAGGGAGAGAAGCAGGCTCCCTGCTGAGCAAGGAGCCCAATGTGGGACTTGATCCTGGGACCCTGGGATCATGACCTGAGTGAGAGGCGGACCCTTAACCCACTGAGCCACCTGGGAGTTCCGGGAGTACAGGGAATTTGTTTTACAGAATATCCTTCAATTTGTTTCTTTCTTTTTTTTTTAAAGATTTTATTTATTTATTTGACAGAGAGAGATCACAAGTAGGCAGAGAGGCAGGCAGAGAGAGAGGGGGAAAGAAGGAGGCTCCCTGAAGAGCAGAGAGCCCAACACGGGGCTTGAACCCAGGACCCTGAGATCATGACCTGAGCCAAAGGCAGAGGCTTTAACCCACTGAGCCACCCAGGCACCCCCTTCAATTTGTTTCTAATGTTTCCTCATGATTAGACTCAGGTTTCACCCATTGGGCTGGGCTGCCCTGAGAGTGGTGTTGGGTCTCTCCCAGGGCATCACATCAGGAGGCACTCAGTGTCCACATCTTGATAGTGTGACACTGACTTGGATTGCTTGGATCAGGTGGTAACATCCAGGTTTTCCTGCTGTAAAATGATAATTTTCCCCTATTCAGTTAGTAAGTAACTAATAAGGACACCACGTTGCCATTTTGTTAATATCCTATCATAGTTTTACTCAATAGTTTAAGCATCTGTGTGCATTTTGTAGAGATGCTGTTGACCCTAAGACTCCTTGACTTCACTTTAATCCTGTCAAGGATATCTCACATTTGTACCTTCCCCATCCCCCCTATTTTGTCACCAGCAACCCACAGATGTAAGCTGAGGGCTGCGACCTTGTCTGTTTTGTTCACTTCTGTTTTCAGTGCTCATACTGTACCTGGCACAAAGAAGGCACTCTGGTTGGTTCAAGTAAGGGGATATTTTTTACTGATGCAATGATCTTATAGGAGTTCAAGTTCAGAGCTGGCTGGGCTTCATGGAGGTGAAACTCCATAACTGAGGAACTAAGACTGCCCTGGGAAGCAGTCCCTGTCTCTTTCAGCATGACTCTGCGTCTCTGTGCATTTGCTATTTTCTCTCATTCTGCTCATAGGTGCCTCCTAACATTCCTTTGCACATGATCCTGAATATTTCCACACATCTGCCTCATGACTTATGGAAGTTAGTTATCACAGCTGTTGCTCTGTTGTCTCTGTCTTTCAGGCCTCCATTCCTAGGAGAAGAATCTGATTGGCTGAGCTCCTCTCTTGGGATAGTAGGGTAATTGGCCAGCCTGCTATGGAATGTTCTGTCAGATGACCACACCTGGTCCACTCAGCTGTGGCTGATGTCAGCAGAAAACGTACACAGTGCATGGTTTACGGGGACTGGGGCTTTAGACAGAGCAGTTTCTCCTGGAGGAGGACATGAGCCAATGAGCAGACAAGTAATGGCTGTCCTGTTCGTCAGGGCTCCAGAAAGACAAAATGGTGCCTGTCAAGGAGAGTCTCATGAAGGGATTCTTTCAAAGGTGTGAACAGAGTATAGGGCAACCATGGGGTGTGGGGGAGCAGTCCCTGGGGCTGGAAATGCTGAAGGAGTGAGGAGTGAGCAGTCCCCGGAACTCAGAGACACTGAGGGCTCCCAGAACTGTTATCTCTGCAGGCGGAGGGAGGAACCTGCCTCCATTGACTCTGCTGGGCAAGGACAGAGGGATACATAGATACCCTGATCTTTTTTTCCTTCTCTCCTCTGCCCTTCTGTCATGGCTCCCATTAGCCAAACACAGCTGGGGCGAGGAAACCATTGGTTTCCCGTATAGTCAGCCTACCAGGGCAGGGAAGAAGGTGGAGACATGGAATGTGACTATTGTGGACAAACTGGCATATCCAGCACAGAGTCCATCAGCAGTTGGAGAGGCTAGTAGAAGGTAAGGATGCTGAGGCAAAGGATTTTCATTGTTATCCAGAGGTAGGACCCACACCAGGACTCAAGTCTCTTATTATGCAGGGACTTTTTGAAAAGGGTAGGAGGAGTGTTTTGTTGAAAATAGGTCTGTGATATATGTTTGTTAATAATTTATCCTCAGCTCGATTACGGTAGATACAGCTGGAGTGTCCTTAAATATATATAGCCAAATGTGAAATCGGTTTTCAAAGTCTACTGTCTCCTACAGTGTGCTCTAAATACCTGGAGTTGTTACCATTATAGTCACACTTTTGATTTAAGGCAAAAAATTCTCTCATAAAAGAATGTGTGTGTATGTACATAGATACGTGTTTGTATATACGTGAAAAATATATGCAATTATATATGTGGGTTTGTGTATATATGTGGATTTGTGTATAGGTACATGTATACATGTATGAATTAGCCATGGACACTTCAGTAAGAGTTAATTTGACATTCCTATTACATCCAAAGGCCTCAAGAAAGTTTACCACGAGGCTGGGCAAGCAGAGCTGTGGGGGAGAGATGTAATGGGAGTCATCTGAGGCACTGCGCATGGATAGAAGACCTACCAAGAAGAGGAGAGTCTACCAGAAAGAACAAGGGGCGATGGGGGGCACTGACAGCACGGGGCTCCCTTAGCCTTTTCCTTGGGGCTTATTCTTGGAGGAACCTTTCCATAATCAGCTTATACCAAGCTGTGCCCAGCAGCGCACCTTCAGTTAGACTATCCTTCTCACCTAACAATGGTTTCTTTTTCCTTTACTTGTCCAAAGTCCACCCACCTGTGGGCATAGCTCAAACCCCTGCCAGGGACCCCCACCACACCAGCTCCCCCAGATTCATGTAAATCCTCCTGTATTTTCAACAGGGACCATGTCTCATTGGGCAGTGACTCCGTGCCATAGACCGTGCTGAATACATGAATCATTATTGCCTTTCGACCTCATAATCCTCCAACGAGGAAGGGAGTCATAGTTCTGTGTCCCGAATAAGCAGGTGAGGCCAGCCTCAGCTAGCTAGCAGTGGGGTGAGACACGGTCCTGGGCTTTGTGGTTCTGCTCCTGTTTCTCTACTCCGTGCTCCCTGACATATTAGTGTTCATGGACGATAAATCCTCCTTACTATTGTCTAGGCGCTTTGGGGATAAGAATGACTTACTCTTCTCTTGGGAGCCTCTCACAGCATGTGTCAGGTTGCTAAGCGCAGACCAGGTACCACGTAAAGGTGGGCTGACCGAAGGGCTCTCCACCCATCGCCACTCTTGCTACCATCTGCCTCTTACTATCTGTTTGGTCCTGGGAGAATGCCTTAGTCACTCTCTGCCTCCATCTTTTCATCAGAGAAATGAGTTTCACAGGGTTTTTGTGTGGATACAATAAGTTATTACAGGTACTTAGGATGGGACACCTGAGAAGTATTTGATCAATGTTAGCTCTCACCATCATCACTTTAAATCCATGTTTACTGAGGTCTGAGCAGGATCAGCGTTATGTCTTGCTCACAAACTGACCATACCTTATTGAGAGGGCCCGGTTTCGCCTTCCTCCCTTCTTAATTGCCTCTTCCTGAGCAACTCCTTACCCATGCCATTAGGACTTGCCTCCATAATTAAAGAGAAAGTTACTTTCTAGGCAGGTTGGAGATACTCTTGTCATTAAAAATTTGCTGCTTGGGGCGCCTGCGTGGATCAGTTGGCTGCTCATTAGGTGCCCTAACAATACTGTGTATCTCGATGGAAGGGAACAGTTGAGTTTTCCGCACTGAGCTGCAGGCCAGATGGGTCTCAAGAGCCTTTTGGGAACCGCCTGATTCAAAGCTCCTGACCACTAGATAGCGCTGTGCCCACAGTTTTAGATTCTTCATCATTGGTTTAAAAGAAGAAAAGCAGCGCATAAAATATACAAAGAGGCTTCTCAACAGGATTACTTGGTGTGAAAAGGCACCTCCCAGGATTAAATTAAGAGCTTTTAGAAACAGTTGGTGGATGGAACAGTTTAAACCCTTTTTCGTGTTTTCTTAATTCCCAATAAGATAATTAGCCAGCAAGCAAAAAATTGTTGAAATTCCTGCAGTAGTTCTCTTGATGAAACAGCAATCATTTCTTCACCCACCCTCCCTCCCCCTTTAATTCCTGAAATATAATCTTCCCACTGGGCAAATGGAACTTTGAACTTATTTTTTAAAATGGCTCTTAAGTGATACCAACAAAATGGTGTGGATTAGATTAATACCTAAAGAGCTGAAATGAATTAAGCAATTAAAGATACTTTCCTTCCTGATTTCCCTTTGGGATACAAGAATTTCAATCAGAAAGAGCACCTGGAATGTGCAAACGAGGAGATCATGTACGTGAAAGTAATTTGTAAAATATAAAGTGTAGTTAAACTATTACTGCTATTTTTTAATTACATTTGTCTCATCGATCAAGTGGGGATTGTTTATTGAATTGTGATTTTGATAAATGCCAGATAAAATTATGTTTAGGGGAGAAAATAAACCACGATGAAAGAGCAGAAAGAGGGTGAAGGAGAGAGAATAAAGAATCAATGATAGACCTCCAAATGAATGAGTCATTTTGGAGCAGAGAACTGAGAAAGCAGCTACAAAAAAAGGATGAGTCTCTGATTTCTGCTCTTGAGAATTTACAGGGTAAGGGGAGAAATAAAACATCAGAAGTAATTTGGTAAGATCTACAGAAGCAAATGTCAATTAATGTAGGGCAAAGTAGAGCGTGTACCTAATGCTAGTAGGCTGCATATCGACCTGATTAAAGGGAAAAAGGCTTAATAATAGAAAGGTTTAAAGTAGGAATGGATTTCAAGTTTTGTAAAATGGAAGAGAGAGCCGTGGTTTGGTGAAGGCTAGGAGCATAAAGTTTGGGGGGGATTTGTGCGTTGGAGAGAAACATGGAACCTCTGAAGAAGACTGAGCAGAGAAAGGAAGCCATGTGAGAAGGGATGTCCTGCTGATTTCTGGAGTCCCCACAGTAGATGCTAATGTTAGGGTGAAACTGTCTTTCTCTGAGCATGCCGATTTACCTTTAGGAGTGCTGCTAACCTCTGAGACCTCAGCAGGGTTTTGGTTTTCAGCTCTCAACCCTCCTATCTAATAGTTCTCTTCTTAAAAGCATGAAGCCCTGCATTTGGGCACATCCACTTAAGACCTAGTCATTGGTTGAGTGCTCAGTGGCTCTTTAGGACTGAGATTCAGGGTGATTTTGATTGTTTTCCCTCTTTCTT
>CM053605.1:82537327-82552601 GCA_028646535.1 Procyon lotor | reverse complement strand
GTTACTGCCTATGTTCTCCTCTAGGATTTTGATAGATTCCTGCCTCACATTGAGGTCTTTTATCCATTTCGAGTTTATCTTTGTGTATGGTGTAAGAGAATGGTCAACTTTCATTCTTCTACATATAGTTGTCCAATTTTCCCAGCACCTAAATGGTTTTATCTTTCACAGTCTGTTTCTACTAGGATCCATTTAAAGTCCGCATTTGTGAATGGTCGATAGCACTTTTACATGTCTTTTAAGCTATAGGTTCTCCATTCATTTTTCCTTTTCTTTCTCTTGCAATCTATTTGGTGAAGAAACCAGATCTTTTATCTTTAGATTTTTTTCCCGTGGTCTGAATCTTGCCAGTTGTATCCTGTGATGTCGTTAGACATGTTCCTTGGGGCCTTGTTTTCCCATAAATTGATTGGTCAATCTACAGATTTGATTTACAGATATTTTTCTTTTGGCAAGAGTACTTCAGAATGGCATAGAAGGCATATAACCTCTGCTTGTCTCTCCTCTAACAGCCACTGATACTTAGAACCTTCATTCATAAGAAGTGGCAAAATGGTGATATTCTAAATTCTATTCCTTACGTGTTTATCAGCATAAGAAGATAAACTTCCTTTCATTGAAAGGAATGTGTGTTCCCAGTGAGTATATTTCATGTAGGAAAGACAAGATAAATGCATGATCCTTTCCCTTACTTAGCGGTTTTCCAGCAGTATCCAATTAATGCTTTTCCAACAGTAACGAATTAATGCTTTTCTTTTAAATATGAGACTATAGATTTAACATATGTGATGTGTCAATTTCCTTCAGTTGTGATCCTGATGTGGTACTTGAATAGCTCTGTGTTTGACCTGTGGTAGCTTCTCTAAGTAGGTTTCAAATTCTTCTTATACAACCCAATAGTCTTCGATAAATTCTTTGTTATCTGACCTAACAAGATACTCCAGACCCATCTTGTCTATCTCCTGTCCCAGATGAGGAGGCAGCTGTACGTTCAGGGACTCCTGGTTTCCTGTGAGAAATGTATGGGTACTAGAGTTCTCCATTACTTTTAATGTCAATTGCAAAAGCGAACTTGAGTCACCGGTGCTGATTCTTATAATTTTGACAACTGCTGCATTTTTGCTACCAGATCTTCCTGAAGCTTAGAACTAATCTTGTTTCATTTTTATGTAGCCATTTCATTTGCCTCCCTGATCCATCAGGTCCATCAGCTGGGCATTCCAAATGTGTTTCCCAGCCTGATCCACCTGAGTTCCTAGGTAGGATCCCACTGCTCTCCTGTGTGCCCTGCCATGGACCAGCCCAGCTGAGCTGCCAGCTGTTTCATGAGCCTGCCTCCTACTTTCCCACCTCTGTGCTGTTGTCCAAGATTTGCACTCACCTGGGCTGCTCTTCCTCTAGACCTCTATTTTTAGATGTCTTTGGAGACATGGCTGATTCCAAGTCTGGGATAGGAAATACACAAGCTCTCCCTTACATATCACCTCTGTTTTGGGAGCTGGTCTAATCACCTCATAATGAGAGTTCTCTTCTCTCTGAATTCTTGTGACTCAGTATTATGGCACCAGACATAAATGATATATGTATCTTCAATGGGACTATGAATTCCTAGAAGGCGGGTTCTTGACTTATTAATTCTTTAAATTCCCAGTGCTAAGCATTTTGCCCTGACACATAATAGATAGTCTGATACATGTCCATAGAATGAAAGAAGACTCTAATGACTGAATTAATTGCTTACGTTCTGCTTGGTGTTATGGGTATTAGATTGCAATCCTTTTCTCATCTCCTTTCAGTCTTAATAGACCGTAATCTCCTCGAAGGTAGAGATGACACTTCTCCGCCTTGGTCTCCTAATGCAATGACTAGCTTATCTCGGAAGAGCTGTTCATTGCATACTAGTTGAGTTGAATTTATGGAAAAAAATTTAAAAAAGAGGAATTTAAATCTAAAGACTAAGTCTCTTCTCTCAGCCAGCAAAGATTTGAACTTTTGACCTGTTCTTTTCTACCTTAGTGGCAGGGGATTTCAGAGCCAAAAGAAGGCACAAATCCATTTGCCCAGCTGTGCCATTACATAGTTTGGGATAGGCTGGTTTAATATTAATATGGCAATTCTTTAATTTTTCTCCTTCTTGCTTTTCTTACTCTCTGAGATGTCCTGTGTGATTGAAGCTCTTCTAAGCTCACTGTAGAGGCTCAGAATGGCAATCAAAAGGCTTCCCAGAAAACACTCGAAGAACAAACAACCAGTGACCCCGGGGATGATAGCACAAAAATTCTATTGACAAAAGATGGGCAGAGAGCGGTTGCCTTTATTTGGACAGAGTGAGGAAAAGAACTTGAAGTTACTCTGTTAGCCAAGTGTGCCCTGCGTGTTCTATTATTCATTTGGGGAGAGCTGCATGCCTGTAGTATCTGGAGTTAGGAGAGAGCTCTTGGCAGCTGTCCAGTGGCTTCTGATGGCAGATGTGGAGGTGGGTGATATTACCTGGACTCAGTCCCTCAGTCTGGGGGCTGTTGCTGGGCGTTGGACTCCATAGGCAGAATTTGTAGGCCCATGCTCTTTGCACCATACCAATCTTCCCTTTCTTTCTCTTTTGTGAAGAAGTTAGAAGCCACGGTCACCTTCTCTTCTTCCTCTTCCTTCTTTTTCCTTCCTCTTCTTTCTTCCTTCTTTTTTTTTTGGCCAGGGGAATTACAGAAGCCAGCTGGGTATCCCATCATAGAACCCGGGTGTCTTGAGATCTGCTTTTTTTTTTTTTTTTGAGATCTGCTTTTTAATTCCTATTCTACAGACTGTTGCAAGACACTAGTCCTCTGGCCATCCTTTTCCCTAGTCTCTTTATATACCTAATACCTGCCCTCAGTTATCCTCAAAGTCCTTTCTAGTTCTGAATACTTTTTGTTAAATTCCTAATTTTGCCTGATTCATTTTTAAAGGGTCCTTTCAAATGTCACAGCTGATGATTTTTATTTTCTTTAAAATCATCAGCTCTGGAATCCTCAGGTCTTATTTTGAGGCATATTCTTAAAATGTGGAGTTTATAACACAAAGGGTGGGTTTCCCAAATAACAGTACATGGCCTGCGCCTAGTTCTCATGACCAACCTATAAAAGATCAGCCTTTTTAGCTTCCTCGCGTTCTTGCAGACATAGAGGATACACACTCCTGCTCAAGGTATTCCAGGCACTGGAATCGAGAGAAGGGTGTCGGGCCACCTGGGGTCCCAATGAACTATGAAGTTGTTCTCTGACCTGCTTGAGGACTCATTCAGGTGCCTGGGGATGCTTTTATAGAGAGAATGCTGGGAATATATTTCCTAAATGTGTCCTCTATGCTAAGCATGGGACTACATGCATTATGTAGAGTCTGAAATTTAATTCCCACAATTCTGAGAAGTGGTTTTTATCTTCCTCAATTTACTCATGAGTCTAGGAGAGAGAAGGTGTTCACCAAAATGTTGTGAAGAAGAGGAAAAGTGAGCAGCGGGGGAAGGAGGAGTAATAGGCTTCAAGAAAAGTCGTTTGCTCAAAACCACCTAGAGTAACATGCTCTGACACCAGGTTTGTCCAATTCCAAATCTAGTGTTTTATTTCCTCCTAATTGTTACATTCAGAAAAGCCTGTGAATACCTCTCTTCTTCTATTTAGCATTTTCTGGGTTAGGTCATGGAAGGGCTGTGTGAAAATGCAAATGTTTCCTTTCAGAGGAATGACATGGGCAGCCTCTGTCTGTCTTTCTGGCCTCATGGAGGATTCCTTGACCAGATCGGTTTCACTTTTCAGGTTCTGAGGCAAAGGCTTCATTTGAGAATGGATCGGAGGGAAGGCAAGTAGCTCAAGTACTGGAGAAGCATCCAGGAAGGGGATCATAGAGATCCCGGTCTGAAAAGAGGTATAATGGGTCCCAAGACATTTCTGTTTGGCTACAGGTGATGTGTTATATACTGAGTGTGCCTCATCTCCATTAAATGATAAAATTGAACTACTGATTAGAACACGATGCTTTTGATTTTCACAGCTGGGCGTTGCTTTAGGAATCTTCTTTGTTTGCTGCTGACAATAAACAGTCTGATTTTTATCAGTGCCTAGGTCTCCCCCTTGGAGTCAGTAGACACGGTCACCGTATTTTAGATCTTGGAGTTAGGGGCTGCTTTCAAATAGCCACCTTCATGCATTATTGCTCAGTGCTGTGGGCCAGCATTTGCGGGCTCACTTGTAGTGTGAACTGGTCAACATTGTTTTCATGACTCTGGGCTACCCTTTCAACCCTAACCAGCCAGCTTGCAACACCATGAGGTGTACATGGGCCCAGAATGCTAATGACTCAAGGCAACTCTTTGTCTCTAGGGGTGAAGTCATTTATTTCACACGCTCTCTTGACAGAGACTCTCCACCCCACATTCCTCCCACCCTGGGAAAGAAATGCTTTCTTTCTGAAAGGGAAAACTGAGCTGGCCTTGGGTAGTGCTGGAAGCAGTTGAGGAGCCGCTTCTACTCTTCTTCCTCACCTTTCCCCACTGGGTACTAACCCAGTACCAGCTCCTTATCAGCGTCATCTTGGGCATGGCTGGGGGTGGCGCTACCTCTTGTTGAATGCTTTGGCCCAAGCATGGACAAAGCTCCTTTTACTTCAAATCTTGTCATAAAACTGAAACAAGATTTTTGATCCTCTGACTAGTAGGCCAAGGACAACTGAAGACTGTGTCCTGCTCAGTCCAGTTTGTTCCCTGCTGTACTGCATACTCAAGGACTCCCATGTGGTTGTGGATGAGGCCCATGGAAGGAGCTCTGTTTCAGAAACTTTGCTTTGGTCTGCACTCAGGTCAGCTCACTGACCTTGCTGCCACCGTGTCCTCAGGGTTGGTTTTCTAATAATGATAGCCAATGTTTTGGGGTTTTATCTGCCCTAGACAACCTCCCAGAAGCAGACTTAGAGCCCAGTTTTACTGATGTCCTTTGAAAGTGCACCAGCCCTCAGCTCTGGCCCTCATGTGACTTTCTAGAATTGGGTTCACTTATAGTTTCATATTTTCATTCATCCCCATGCTCCTATATTTCAACTTCTGGTAACTGATGTTCCCACCCCTCCAATTTCCACAGTGGAGACCTGGTGGTGCTGGCCTGGCTGGCCCAGATCTTTCAGGGTTACATTGGAAAGGAAGAGGACCACTACCCAGAACTGCATCATAAAGATCAGAACCAAGATTGGAAGAGCAAGGAGAACTGATAGAAATTTCAGAAGTCCCTGGGTCTTGTCAGGTTGGGTTAGTGTTTCAGAGGAAAGAACATGAAAATGAAAACATGAGAGCAGGAATGAACACATACCACGGCCCCTAAAGCAGTACATGTTCTCTCAGCCTTGGATTTTGTACATTTTCATCAGAGTTCGTGTGTATGGGGTAGATCCATTCACAACGATGGGGCAGGTTGTGCCTCTAGCAGATAAACCATAATTCTGGGTTGAGTCACTGCTCACCTTGGATTTGACACTGGTTTAACGATAAGAGTGAAATCATCATGAAAACATAGGCAACCACATATAGTATCTTTTCTTATTCTGGAGATCTCAGAGAAATGAATGGGAAGAATATCTTTTCTTCCCTTCTTGGATGCCAGAAGTCTGGCTCTAGTTTTCTTTAGCAGTTGACTTTGTCAAGCTTACTCCAATAGAATAGCCTTTTGTGTATTTTTTTCCTGCCAAATCCCCTTGGCCTCTAAACTAAAGCAAACTCCACTGAATGTTATTGCTGAATAGCTCACGGCATGTTTATGATATGTGTGACTTTCTCTGGCTGACCTCACTGAAGGGGGCTTTTGCTTAGCCAGGGACCTGTTTAGAGTGGCAGGGGATGAGAAATCATAGACCATCCAGCCTAACCTCAAAGGTAGGCAAATCTGAGAGATGTTAAGAAGGAATGAGATCACAAAACATCTGGAGAAATATGAACTGACAAAAAACTAGCCATTGTGGTTTTGTAAAGGGTAAATCTTGTTTGACAAATGTGGTGGGTAAAAAAAAAGAGAAAGAGAATGAAGGAGATCATGTGGAAAGCAGAGGGTTATAAGATAGTGGACTTAGACTATTAGGATTTCCAAAAGACTTTGCATAAGGTCTTGCTAAATAGGCTCAGGCATTGTGTGGCACCTTTAGGCTTCCCAAAGCTGTGTACTTCAAACATGGCAATAAAGAGTTCAAGTCAAGATCTAATTATCACCTTTCTTTTCCTAAGGGTACTATCCTAAATCCTCAGTTATCATACACTGGGGTAGTGAGACGAGAGTCAAGTAGGACTGTGTAGTTTAAGACCTCTAATGTCCCCTGCAAGGTTATTAGAATAATAGGTTGGCTTTGGTCTGTCTACAGGAGCTACTCTGGAAAGATGGGTGGGCCTCTTGAGTAGGACCATCCAGGCATCAGTGAAATAGATTTCTAGATAAATGGTTTTCCATCTACAGCCCACAAGCCAAATCCACCTGTGTTTGTAAATAAGGTTTTATTAGAACGCAGCTATATCCATTCATTTACATATTATCTAAGGCTGCTTTCCTGCTGCAATGGCAGAGCTGAGTACAGATGGTCCCCGACTTAAAATTGTTTGACTTAAACGATTTTTCTGATTCTATGATGGTGCAAAAGCGATATGTATTCAGTAGAAACCCTACTTCACATTTGGAAATTTGATCTTTTCCTGGGCTAGTGATATGCTATGTGACATTCTGTCGTGATGCTAGGCAGTGGCAACAAGCCACAGCTCCCAGTCAGTCACACAATCATGAGGATAAATAATGGATATACTCAGAATCATTCTGTACCCACACAGCCATTCTATTTGTCACTTTCAATACAGTATTCAGCAAGTTATGAGATTGTCAGTACTTTATTATAAATTAGGCTTTGTGTTAGATGATCTTGCCCAACTGTAGGCTAATGTAAGTGTTCTGAGCACATTCAAGAGAGGCTAGGCTAAGCTATGATGGTCAGTAATAGAAGTGTATTAAAATGCATTTTGACTTATGATATTTTCAACTTAGGATGAGTTCATCAGGATGATAACCCTATCGCTGGGTCAAAGAAATTTTGTAGTTGCAATTACATGGTCCCCAAAGCTTAAAATACTTTCTGTCTGGCAATTTACAGAGAAAGTTACTGATCCCTAGTCTAGTTCATCTGCCACCCTTTCCAATCAGCCATTTTAGGTAGCCCTATGGTGACTATCAATTTATTCTGTTTCATTTTCTTCTTCTTTTTTTTTGTAAATTTATATAAATTTATAAATTTGTATGGACATGGAATCCTGGAATGGTCAAGAAAAAGTTCTGGAGTATTCTGTTTCATTTTCTTTGAAGCATGTGGCACTATCTAAACTATCTTACTGAGTAATTTACTTATATTTTGACTATTTTCTCCAACCAGAAAGAAAACTTGAAAGGAGAGATCTTACTCATTCTGTCCCTAACAGTATATCCGCAACTCCTGACATACAGAAGTTGTTCCATCACTAGTTATGGCATGAATAAATGAATGAATGAATGAGTGAGTAAATGGATGAGTGAGTGAATACTTGTGGGTGAGAAAAAATGGTGAGGGAAGGGGAGGTGAAAATGAGACAATGCAGATGCTTAGTGACTGATAGGAAACAGAATGGTCATATAGAAGTGCATCTCATTTTATTGTGCTTCACTCACTGAGCAAATCTATTGACACCTTTTTTTCCAACACCATGTGCTCCGTGTCTCTGTGTCAAGTTTTGGTATTTCTCTAAATATTTTAAACTATTTTATTATTATTATACTATGATAACCTGTGATCAGGGTCTTTGATGTTACTATTAAAATTGTTTTGGGGTGCTATGAACCACACCTATATAAGATGACAAATTTAATAGATAAATGCTCTGTGTGATCTGACCAGCCAGTCCCTTGTCTCTCTCCCTTTCCTTGGGCATCCGTAATTCATGAGACACAACAATATTGACATTAGGCCAAGTCACAACCCTACAAAGTTTTCAAGTGAAAGAAAGAGTCCCACATTTCTCACTTTAACCAATATCTAAAAATGATTAAGTTTAGTGAGGAAGGATGTTGAAAGTTGAGACAGGCCAAAAGCTAGGCTTCTTGTGCCAAATATTTAGCCAAGTTGTGAATGCAAAGGAAACATTCTTGAAAGAAATTAAAAGTGTTGACACTTTTAAAAGAAATTAAAAGTAGTGAACACACGAATGATAAGAAAGTAAAACAGCCTTATTGCTGATAAGGAGAAAGTTTGGTTGTTCTGGGTGGAAAATCAAACCAGCCACAATATTCCCTTAACCAAAGCCTAATCCAGAGAAAGGCCCTCACTCCCTTCAATTCTAAGAAAGCTGAAAAAGTTGAGGAAGCTGCAGAAGATGAGCTGGAAGCTAGCAGAGATAGGCTCATGAGGTTTAAGGAAAGAAGCCAACTCTATAACATAAAAGTGCCAAGGAGAAGCCACACGTGCTGATGGAGAAGTTTAAGCAAGTTTTGCAGAAGATCTAGATCTAGATCTAAGAGCCTTAATGAAAGTGGCCACAATGAACGGCAGATTTTCAGTGCAGATGGAATAGCCTTCCATTGGCAGAAGATGCCATGACAGACTTCCATAGCCAGAGAGGAGAAGTTAATGGCTGGCTCCAAAGCTTCAAAGCACAGGCTGACTCTCATGTTAGGGGTGAATGAAGCTGGTGACTTTAAGTTGAAGCCAGTGCTCATTTACCATTCTTAAAGTCCTAGGGCCTTTAAGAATTATGCTAAATCTACTCTGCTTGTGTTGTATAAATGGAACAACAAAGCCTAGAAGACAGCACATTTGCTTACAATATGGATTACTGAACATTTTAAGCCCACTGTTGAGATGTATTATTAAAAAAAAATTCTTTTAAAACATTATTACTCATTGACAATGTACCTGGTTACCCAAGATGTACAACAAGATTAATGTTTTTTTCACACACAAGATCCATTCTGAAGTCCATGGATCAAGGAGCTATTTCCACTTTATTTAAGAAATACATTTCATAAAGCTATAGCTGCCATAGATATGATCTGGGCAAAGTAAATTTCAAACCTTCTGGAAAGTACTCATTATTCTACATGCTATTAAGAACATTCATGATTGGGGCACCTGGGTGGCTCAGTCAGTTAAGTGGCTGCCTTCAGCTCAGGTCATGATTCCAGGGTTCCTGGGAATGATTCCCACATCAGGCTCCTGTTTAGCGAGAAGTCTGATTCTCCCTCTCCCACTCCCCCTGCTTGTGTTCCCTCTCTCGCTGTGAATCTCTGTCAAATAAATAAATAAAATCTTACAAGTAAAAAAAAGAACATTCATGACTCACGAGAAGGGGTCAAAATTCAACATAAATAGGAATTTAGAAGAAATTCCAACCCTCATGGATGACTTTGAGGGGTTAAGGACTTCAGTGAAGTAAGTAACTGCAGATGTGGTGGAAATAGCAAAAGAATTAGAAGTAGAGCCTGAAGATAGGATGAATTGCAGCAATCTCATGATAACATTAGAATGGATGAGGAGTTGCTTCTTATGGATGAGCAAAGAAAGTGTTTTTCTGAGATAAAATCTACTCCTATGCTGTGAAGATTGTTGAAATGGCAACGAAGGAGATATATATAAAATTTAAAAATAATATATAAACTTAGTTAATAAAGCAGCAGCAGGATTTGAGAAGACTGACTTCAATTCTGAAAGAAGTCCTCCTACTGTGGGTAAAATGCTATCAAACAGCATCACAGAAAAATTGTGTGAGGAAGAGTCAATTAATGTGGCAAACTTCATTTTTGTCTTATTTTAAGAAACTGCCACAGCCACCCAGCCTTCAACAACTACCATCCTGATCAGTCAGCAGCCATCAACACTGAGGCAAGACTCTCCATGAGCAAAAAGGTAATGACACATTGCAATCTCAGATGATGGTTAGCATTTTTGAGCAATACAGGTGTTTTTGGGGGGAAGGGGAGCAGTGGGGTGAAATTTTTAAGCAAGCTCCACACCCAGCATGAAGCCTCACATGGGACTTGATCTCATGACCCTGAGATCATGGCCTGAGTGGAAATCAACAATCGGATGCTTAACCTACTGAACCACCCAGGTACCCTAGCAGTCAAGTATTTTTGATTAAATATACACTTTTTTAGATGGGGTGCCTAGGTGGCTCAGTGGGTTAAAGCCTCTGCCTTCAGCTCAGGTCATGATCTCAGGGTCCTGGGATCGAGCCCCGCATCAGGCTCTCTGCTCAGTGGGGAGCCTGCTTTCTCCCTCTCTCTGCTTGCTGCTCTGTCTACTTGTGATCTCTCTCTCTCTGTCAAATAAAATCTTTAGAAAAACTGTATATACTTTTTTAGAGACAATGGTATTATATACTTAATAGACTACAGTATAGCGTAAACATAATTTTAAAATGCACTAGGAAACCAAAATAGTAATTTGACGTGCTTTATCATGATACTTACTTTATTATGGTAGTCTGGAACCTAACGCACAATATCCCCAAGGTATGCCTGTATTTGTGCTTTCTGCTTAACTGATCAGACAACATTAGTCCCATATTAATTGGAAGAAACATTTAAATTGATCTAGCCACTCTGGTTTTGTTTTGTTTTGTTTTTTAAGAGAGAGAGAGCACGCTCACACAAGCAGGTGGAGGGGCGAAGGGAGAGGGAGAAACAGACTCCCCGCTGAACAGGGAGCCAGATGTGGGGCTCCATCCCAGGATCCTGAGATCATAACCTGAGCCAAAAGCAGATGCTCAGTTGACTAAGCCACCCAGTTGTCCCTACCCACTCTGTTACCGTAAATTAAAACCTACCTTCAGTAATCCAAAGCAAATTTTCTCTCCATGGTTTGTAAATATTTTGGGGAATGGACAATGCACACTTAGCAGTAGTGGCCTGGTAACCTCCTTGTCCTTTTGTGGCTCTCTCATTGCCAAGCTTTTGATGTCTGGGCCATTCCCACAGGATGAGATTATAGCCCACTGCTAGATACAAGAACATAAAGAGAAGTCAAGTCCATGGGATCATCTTGACTAATCCCATTTGTCATTTGAAACTTGGGCATTATCTACATTATATTTATTTTTCCTTCCAGAAGGAACCATTAACTGTTGCAATTATATACTCTTGCAAGCTATCATGTAGCCAAATGCAGCTCTGTAGTCTCAAGAAAACAATAACGTAAGCCTCATCCTTAATAAAATTCCCTAATATTTCCCGAGTGCTTGACAACAATCTGCAAGGTAAAAGGACATGGTTCTAGCCCCTATGTTCCAGTCTTGTTCCTATAGCATTTCTCAAGGAAATCTCTGAATCAAGTGTAGTTCGTGGCTAGCATGGCATTTTGTTAGATATGTTGCCATCTGGGAGAGAAGAGAGGTGCTTATTTGCATGGAAGTTCTCTTTATTCTGTGGCTGTTTTAATTTGTCTTAACGTAAATGTCATGGGCTACTAGGATCATAACAAAAGGACTCAAAAGCCAACTTTAACCAGACTCCACTGGTCAAAAATGAAACAATTTGGGAGTCAAATAAGGACATTAACTTGAGTGGATTGATATTCATCAAATATAATTAAATCCATGAATTCAAAATGACATTGGGGAGGAAAAACCCTAATCACTCACCACTGATGGATGCTAGGGAACCAACTCATCATAAACACTAAAGAAAAAGAATCAAATACTAATTTTGTCTTTCTTATACAAACTGTACCAGTGAGCAACCAAATAGTAAATAATGGGAAATTTATATTTATAGACGTATCCAGCTAATAAGTAAAGAAGGGATGCTAGCATTGGATGAACACCATGACAGAACCACTAATGAAAGAGTGGCTGATAACATCACAAAGAGAGGCAATCATGTGCCTCCTGACCAAAGAACACAGTACCACCTTTGGGGTTGTCTTGCCAATGTATGAACCTTGACTCTTAACAAGCCTCTAGATGCAACTACCAATTTATAGGAAATGCAGAGGATGGAGGATCACGTCAGGAGACGCCACTTAAATGGAGATGGCAAAATCTAGACTAGAAAGTTCTATAAGATAAATGAGATTGTTTTTTTTAACAAATGTATCATAAAAAGGAGAAGAGGAGCAAGAGGGGAACCTATGAATTGAAAAAAAGAAATTTATCAACTGCTTTCTTTATAGATTTCATCTGCATTCTGATTCCATAAACTATAATAAATTATTAACATTTGTGTAATTAGAAATTTGAACACTGATGAAATACTTGATACTAAAGAATTAAGATTTTATGTGCGAGTTGACATTATATTTTAAAAAGAACCCTTTAGAGATACTTACTGGAATATTTATAGATACTATGTCTGAGATTTGCTTTAATACAGGGAAGAGAGTTAGCTGAGGACAGAGGTGAAATAGGACTGGTTCTGAGCTGAACATTGATGGGTCATAAGTTCGTGGGGTTTATTACATTGTTCTCTCTCTAATTCTCTATTGACTGATGGCTATTAGAAAAAAATTAAAAATGACTCTCTTGGCAAAAAGAAGAGTGGTGGTTCAACGAAGTCTTTCAATGGCAGATAGAGGTGACTTATGACTATTATTCATTGTGAAACTTATTCATACGAACGTATACCTATATGTGTGCTTTATGTATAATGTAATTTTTTAAAAGATTTTATTTATTTATTTGACAGAGAGAGAGATCACAAGTAGGCAGAGAGGCAGGCAGAGAGCGAGGGGGAAGCAGGGTCCCTGCTGAGCAGAGAGCCCGATGCGGGGCTTGATCCCAGGACCCTGAGATCATGACCTGAGCTGAAGGCAGAGGCTTTAACCCGCTGAGCCATCCAGGCACCCCTTTAATGTAATGCTTTTTATATTATAACATTGGATTGTATATAATGTTATTAATTATATATATATTTGCCCATATATTATTATATATAATACATATCATACAGGTATTATCTAGTCAGTCACCGGGTTATCTTGGTGATTTAAACATATTTAAATAATCCGTTAAAAGGATTTGCTTAATGCAGTACCTGTTACTATTTCTTTACCAACACATGATAAGGGTAGTTCCAATTGTGGGAAACACAAATTTGATTCCTTAGTTTGTTCTTTCCAAAAACATTTCTCGAGAGTCCACCATGTGCCAGCACTAGTGTGCCAGCACTCTAAGAATAAAAGTCAGATAAGTCATGGCCCGGTCCTGGAGAGATTCGTTTTCTGGAGGGAGAGACAGACCAGTAAACCCCACAGAGCAGCCCTGTGAGGCATGACTTATAATGTCAAGGGCATGCAGTCAGTTTGTCCTGGAGAGAAGGGGTACCCTGGCTGGCAGGCTGATCCTGAGCAGGGGTGGGGCGCGGTGGGGAAAGGGCAGGGGAGGAGATGAGGTGGGAGGGCAGTAATGACAGCAAGGTGCTCTGGGAGGACATTTACTTGGCTTTTGCTCAATATAGCTGGACTGTTGTGCGTGGGGGAAGAGTGAGGAGAACAGACGCTGATTGGGGAACATTTAGTGCAGGATATTTTGGAGGACGTGGAGAAGCAAAAGGGACAAGATCTTTTAAAGTCCTTAACATCTCACCCCACAGAGTTCCTGTCCCGCTCTTGACCATGACAGCTGATGTGAAACAAAGCCTCTCTCCCTCTCAGATGCTGCTCCTCAGAATTCCATTTGCACACTCCCTTCTTGCCAAGCTTTCTGCTCTGCAGCTTTCCTTGTTGACCTTCTGGTCTATTCTCTGTCCTTAGCCCAGGCTTCTTTTTCTTTCTCCTCAGTCTAAATCTCAGAAGGGCCAAAGCTCTGTCATTCTCTGCACTGCGTTTGGCATATATATGTTGTGGCCACAACTGGACACAATCTGCATTACTATTCATCAGGGACCTTCATGACTTTTGTCCAGTTGAGTTTGTCAACTAGAAAGGGCTTTGGGAATTAAACCATTAATTTTTTTTTAATTCGAAGAATGATCTCAATGTGGTAGCATGTATTATATGATCACTTATCTCTATAGCTTTCATTTAACTTACCCTTTTAGAAAAAAAAAAACCACAAAAACTTAAGTAGTCCAATGAGGGCAGTTCCTTGTCATTTATTGAGAGCTTTTTTTTGGTCAAGCAAAACATTGGCATTCTTAGCTGTTCACTTATTTATACTACAGGAAACCAACAGTTACGCAAAGCCCCTGCCAACATAATCACGAGCTGCTGTGTGGAGTCTTAAGTACCTCATGGAAAAATAACTCTGAATTGGAAGTCTTCCCAAAAGCCAGCTTCATTAATGCTTTGACAACTGAGGTAGGGAAAAAAAAATCTAGAAAGCAGTTATAAATGTGAATGGCTGTTAAACTTTCAGCAGGGTGATTTAGTGTAAAACATGTAAGATATTAGCACAAATGCTCTTGCAATAGTACCATGGCTGTGTCATGCCTTTAATTTACCTAGAATTAATTGTAGGTTTAAGATGCTTTATAGTTTAATGAACACACAGAACACAGCCTCAAGCACGTTTTATTAACCTGGCTGTTCCTTGTTTCAAAATACTCTTTGAAAATGTGGGAGACAAGCTCTGTGTCTGTGTGTGTGTGTATACAGGAATGTGTGTGTGTGTCTGTGCAGATGTGCATGTGTTACCACACAAAGCAGCACAGAGCAGGATGGACATGGGCAGAGGTTGTGGTCTGGTGACACAGTCATTCTCACAGCTACCATTTCATTATGGCATTAAATCTTGGACAGGCACTTTCTGGGCCCTTGTCTTTAAAAGAGGTTTCTGGTATTTTTCTTTTGTTCTTCAGAAAGATTTTTTTAATGGATTTTTCCATGAGTATTTCCTAAATACATATTCTTTGCTTGGAAGTAAAAGGCAGGAGCTATGAACGGAGAGCAAGAGCTTTGGAAACAAGAAGCATTTAGAAGGTTATTGGGAGCATTTCATCCTTGCTCAGTAAACAGGAGAGTGATGGTAGACACTATCTTTTTGAACAGAACCGTTTGCATATTCTGAGGACTGATAGACACAGATTGGACTTCCAGAACTTAAATGCCTGTAGCACTTCAAGAAGTGTTCCTAGAGGGTTTTTCATATTTTTCGTCAGTAGTTACTTGGCCATAGTCTCTCATTTATAGTCACACACCCTATTTAATGTGCCAGGTTAGTTCTTCTGGTCTCTGGGCTGCTTCAGATGATGTGATCAACTTGCCAAATTGCAAGGGGAAGGGGGTGATGAGAGTTCACTGTATCAATGATGACCACGGTGGC
>CM053605.1:82478188-82536827 GCA_028646535.1 Procyon lotor | reverse complement strand
AATCTGGCCATTTGCAACAACGTGGATGGAATTGGAGGGTATTATGTGAAGCGAAATAAGTCAGTCAGAGAAAGACTTATCACATGATCTCTCTGATATGAAGAATCTGAGAGGCAGGGTGGGGGTTGTGGGGGGGTAGGGGAGAGAAATGAAACAGGAAGGGATGGGGAAGGAGACAAACCATAAGAGACTCCTAAACTCATGAAACAAACTAAGGGTGGCTGGGAGGTGGGGGGTAGGGATAGGGTGGCTGGGTTATGGACATTGGGGAGGGTATGTGCTATGGTAAGTGCTGTGAAATGTGTAAGCCTGATGATTCAGAGACATGTACCCTGGGGTAAATAATACATTATATGTTAATAAAAAAGAAAAAAAAAAGGAAAGAAAGAAAGAAAAGAAGGAAGGAAGAAACTAATGCCTACCAACTAGCCCTTTTTCTCTCCTCAAATGGAACAATAGGACAGAAAACACAGTTCCTGATGATTAATAATAATATTACCACCACCATCCCTGCCCCCGCCCCCACCCAGAGGCAGGGCCCAGCTCTGTAGCTCTAGGTTCTCCCAAGCCTATGGGACTATTAGCTTTTGGAATTAGCTTTAAAAATGGTCTTACAGAACTGCATTTCTCAGACTTTGAAGAACCTACTAATCCTCTAGGGATCTTATTAAAATGCAGATTTGATGCCCTAGGTCTGGGGTGGGTTGTCTCGCAAGCTGCCTGGTGCTGTTGATGCTGCTGGTGCATGAATCACGCTTTGAGTAGCAAGGGTGTAGGGGACGTACAGCTCTGAGCTTCAGTGCATGTATATAAACACGCACTTGCTAAGGCAAACATCTGCAACTTGAAAGGGGACACTGTAACAATGATCTGTTTGTCTATTTCTGAACTGGATGGCTCTAAAGATCTCTAAATTCTCCACGCAGCTTCAAGGTGCTATTGTTTTGATAACATCCATAACCACATCTTCTAAAAAACTTCTTGCACCCAAACCAATTTCAAAATGCATTTGACAGAAGGAGACGCCTTTGGGCTGTAGGGGTAAATCCCCAGTAAGTCAAGGCCCTGGGTAAAATCGCTGATCTGTGGATGTGGAAATTGAACTGGAAAGGGCTCCAAAGATAAAAGCAGGTAGCTGACATCACCTGGTGGCTCAGAGGAGCCCCCAAGCCAGGGGGCTTGGCCTTGCCTTGTGCTGCCTGTGGCTGGCTGCTTTCAACTTAAAGGCAGGGGGAGCTAAGGTTGAGAAGCCCGCCTGCATTTTTGCTCATACCTATTTTACTGGACAAATCTTAGTATAATTTAACTTTATTTTAACTAATTTAACTTTTCATTTAAGTAATTTAACTAATTAACTTAGTGTAATTTAACCCCCAAATTGTTTTGAAGTTAGACGCCTTTTGATTTTCTTTTTTCTAGTTTTGCCTTAAGAAGAGAACCGTGGGGCACTCAGACGGCTCAGTCATTAAGGGTTTGCTTTCGGCTCAGGCCATGATCCCAGGTGCTGGGATGGAGCCCTTTGTCAGACACCCTGCTCAGTGGAGAGCCTGCTTCTCCCTCTCCCTCTGTCTGCGGCTCCCCCTGCTTGTGCTCCCTCTCTTAAATAAATGAATAAAATCGTAAATAAAAAAATAAATAAATGATTAAAAATAAATAAAAAAGAAGAGAACCACTTGGAGGTGATATTGTCACTCCCCTGTGGCTTTTGTCGGCTGTGGCGTAGACATCCTACTCCCCTTTGTATAGACTCTATATTTAGGTAATACAGGATGAGATCACCCAGGAGCTGCCACAGCAGGGGCCATATTCCTTACAGAATGAAGTTAACAACTAACAGTTTTGTTGTTTCTTTCCCGCTGTTCAGCAGCCAGCCTCTCCATTTTCGGAGGGAAGTGTTGCCTTTCAACAATCTGCCCCCTTCCCAAACACCTCACGCCACGAGTCATCTTGATTCTCAGAGGCCTGTGTCTCAGAACCATGCAGAGGGCCCTGAATGGATGGAGAATGCTTAGGTGTTGGTGGTAGGACGTCTGTGCTGAGATTCTTCCCCGCTGACGCTCACCTGAGCTGCTCCTGGGGTACCCCTCAATCTGGTTTAGCTCGCTCTGGGGCTGATTCTAAGCTATCTGGCGCCACCTGCTGGAAACGTGCAAACATGGCAAAAGGGCGGATTTCCCATGAGAGTCCTAGTAGCAGAGACACTACTTCAGATCATGTCACGCTCGTTGCCTTAATGGTATGGTATATTCCTGTATTTCTGCCTCTCGTATTGGGCTTGATGTGCTAAATTTTCTTGAACCTGAACAAGTGCACAAATCTTTTCAAAATAAACATGGTTTCCTGGCACAAAACTAATGAGTTTTGAGAGATCATTAATGCCCTTGAAGCGGTCTTTGCGGATATGAAAAATATGCTGAGAAATTGAATCGGTCCCTCTTATCACAGTATTGGAATTAAGGCTATTTAATTTATCAGGTCATGTTCATGCTCTGATTTTATATACTGGGATCTAGCAATAAACGTTGTGATACTTGAAAAAATGAGACACATTCCTATTTGCACTAAGATGGTTACCAGTACATTATGAGGTTTGCGTAGTGCAATGGGAAGAACACTGCATAAGGAGCTGCTCAAACTCGGGCCAGTCACCCTGAGTGTTCCAGAGCAAGTTGCCCACCTGTTAAAACTTAGCGTCTTCAGTTGTACAAGGGCAATGACCAACTAACTACCTTGGAGGGTTGTTATCTGGGTCTAACATGGTAGAGTGTAGACAAGTTACTTGTAAAATTTTACTTACGTGATTCAGTCTTGACTTTATTAAATTCTGTCTAAAATCTTGCTACCATGAGGCTTGCACCACTTCAAAAATTATTAAGTTCTATCACTATACCTGTGGTTCAATTTCTTTCCATAGTCCTAAAATTGTCTCTTTACAGTAAAAATGACTTTCCTTTTACCCAATTTCCAACCCCAATCTCTGGTTGTCATATGGATAGATAATGACTCAATGATCTCTAGAATGATCAATCTTATGGTGCATTTGTCCAGAGGGTAGGAAGGAAAAAGCAACCCCAACATCTCTCATCGTCTCTGATGACGGCATGGAGCTGCCCTTCCAGTCCTGAACTGACTGTAACCAGACTCTCACACTCATCTGAGAAAAACAAAACCCTTCACTGGAATAAGTCATTATATTTTCAATATCTGATATTTCTGGCTTAAACCTTAAATGATACAGGACAGTTATTATTAAATAACCAACTGCCTAGTCAGTCACAGAAGAAGGAAAGTTTTTGGCATTTTCATAATCAATATTATTACAGGTACACAGTAAGACTGTTTGGCACTAGGCACTTGGTATTTGCCTACCAATTCCAAATCCACACAGAGGAGCTCATGCCTCATTTGACTAACACCTAAATTTTACTTACTTCTTGCAATTTCATCCTTGAATGTCCTAAATTTGAATCTTTTCTTAAGATTTATTAATTTATTTGAAAGAGAGAGAGCATGCCCAATTGGGGGAGGGACAGAGGGAGAGAATCTCCAACAGACTCCCCACTGAATGCAGAGCTTGATGCAGGACTCTATCTTATGACCCATGAGATCAGGACTTGGGCTGAACCCAAGAGTTGGATGTTCCACCGACTGAGTCACACAGTCACCCCATCTTTTTTTTTTAAGGTTTCATTTTTAGGTTATCTCTACACTAAACAAGGGTCTCAAACTAGTGACCCTGAGATCAAAAGTTGGATGTTTCACCAACTAAGCCTGCAAGACACCCACCTAGGTTTTAATCATGCCAATAGAGTGAGATAAAATACATAAAAAAGAGCTTAGCACAATGCATGGCACATAGCATTTAATGCTGTGAATGCATTCAGAAAACTAGAGATTTAACTAAATCTGTAAAGTAAAGGGACGTTATATGACAATCCTAATGGAAATGTGTTCCTGAAACACTAATTTATTACGTAGTACTAAGAATTATGGGTTTACTTCATGGTATAAGATACAGCACAAATAATAAACAGATAAATAAAAAATGTTAAATATTATAAAATAGATACTAATAAAAGAAAATGAAATTCAGAAAGTTATGTACTTATATGGGGAACTGCATAGTCCCAAAGTGACAAAAGGAGCCACACAGGGAGAAAGTGTTGGCAATCATTTGGTGATAGATAATCACAGGCTCAGTTTAGACTCTGCCAAAGCATGGTCCTCAGCAAGAGTATGAAACTGTCCTTGGTGACTGTACACCCTAATGCATAGTTCTTTTCTCAAGTTAAAATGGCACAAATTTCCAATAAAGGCCATATTTATCCATAGTGAAGACAAACCGAGAAGGTAGACAGCAGGCTCATGGAGTCCATGGAGCACTGGGGAATCCAAACACAGCTAGCTGGTCAACACTGTCTCCCTCGCTGTCCCATTTACTCTGTGTAGGTTACTGCAGTGTTTGAATCAGTCAAAGTGACCAGATCTGGCTCCAGATACTTTTGTTCATGGTCCTCTTTTTTTTGTTCTTGGAGGTGGATGAAGAAGTCCTCTGATATCTTCTGGATGAAGAGCTGCTTATAAAACATGACATTTCAGAGCTGGGCTAGTGGTTGACATTGCTAGATCTGGAGGACATTGACAGTCTTTTAAGACCCAGCTGGCCCCTCAGCCTGTGTTTCTTTAAGACAAGCTCAGCCCCTTAATTTGCACATTTCTTTGGTCAGTAATTGTGGATCAAAATGATTTACTAAAACACAAAATAAATGGCAGAAAGAGAAGACTACACAGGAATTAATAATCCTCTTTAGAAAATACACTCAGTTCAAGAGAGTGAAAGTAAAGGGCTCATTAGCATGAGATGTTTGCATTACAAGCACTATCTCTCACTGCTAAAGAGTGTGTAGAATAGTTTCCACTCTCACACATTTTGAATGAAAGTACACAAGAGCCCTCAGAACACTGGAGAAAATATGTAATGGTAAACTACAAGCAACTTTTTTTTTTTAAGATTTTATTTCTTTATTTTATAGAGGGGGCAGAGCACAAGTGAGGAGATGGGCAGAGAGAGAGGGAGAAAATCTGAAACAAACTCCACACTGAGCGCCAAACCTGATGCAGGGCTCGATCTCACAACCCTGAGATTGTAACCTGAACTGAATCAAGAATTGGACGCTCAACCAACTGAGTCACCCAGGTGTTGCTACAAAGGGCTTTTTATACACACACATACATATACATCTTTCTGGTAAAGAATTAAGTTCAGAGGCAAATAACATAATACGTTAGTACAGCAGATTCCATTAAATGGAATATATATTGGCTCTAAAAAATTACTCATTCCTCTCCCTTCCTTATAAATAAACACTGTATGCTGCCTTTCAGAAACATTTCTTGGGGGAGGGGCAAGATGGCGGAGGAGTAGGAGAGCCTGTTTCACCCTGTCCCCTGAAGTGAGCTAGACATCTAGCAGAGCACTCTGAACACCCAGGAAACCAGCCCGAGAGGTAAGATGACCCACTTCTGCATCTCTCCAGGGGCAGAGGAGCGGCAGTGGAGAGGTGCAGAGTTGGGAGAGCGCCGACAGATATGGGAGGATAAACAGAAGGGGGAGGGCGCCACCAGAGGGAGCTGTTGGAAAGCAATACCCTAATATGAAAGTGCCCTGGGCTTGGGGGCCCACGATGGCTTAGAGACCAGTGGCTGTGAGGACCCAGCATGGATGCAAGCCAGCGGTCCCTGGGGCTGGCGGCTACCGCAGCCACCACAGCTGCCTCCGCCTCCAACTCGGCTGAGAGGACCCACCCGCCGTGGGCTTGAGTCAGCGGTCCCGGGAGCGGCAGTCGCCGGGACTGGGCTCACCTGGAGGACCAGTGTCTCTCACGGTTTGGGTGGCACGGGGGTAGAGAGACAAAGGGGGGCCCCAGCCAACCACTGAGACGATGGCCGGGGGTGCGCACTGCCTGTGGGAGGCTGCAGTATGCTGCGGAGTTTGCAGAGGGGGAGTCTGTATGTTCTGGAAGGTTCAGAGGGGAGCAGACTGTGGCTTCTCTCTGAGGCGGAGGTTGGGGTGCAGACAATTTACTTTGCTCTGACCCTCCAAAAAGGCACGAAAAGACACCAGAGAACAAAACCCTCCAGAGAACAAAAGCACTCCTCCCCCCCCCCCAAAAAAATCAGTTTCCACAGAACCCAGCCCCTTGACGGAGGACAGGGCAACTCTACCCAAGCAGGATAGACTGAAAAACAACATGGCAGACCCCTCTCCCAGAAGACAAGCTGAAGGAACAAGAGGACTACAGCCACAGGATCCCCATAAAACTATAAAACCCCAACATCAGGGGAAAACAATATATTAAGCTCCTGATATTGCCTCACAGACTGTATATTTCATAGATACAACTTTTTTTTTTAATTCTTTCTCGTGGTTCTTGTTTTTTTTTTACCTACTTACCATTTCAACTAGATGTTTAATATGACAAATTTTATAGTAACTTTTTAACTTGAACTTTTTTCATACATACACTTTTTTCTTTTTCTTTTTCTTTTTCTTAATTTTATTTATTTTTTTTTTCAGTGTTACAAGATTTATTGTTTTGCACTCCACCCGGTGCTCCATGCAGTACGTGTCCTCCTCAATACCCACCACCTTCACACTTCCTGGGATTCACCCAGGAAGAACTGAAATACCTTTCCTCGCCCACATTGAGGGATTATAACCACCTTCTCATCACCTCCCTCCTTTTTGTGTTTTTATTTATTTTTCTTTTGCTTTTGTCAGTCTTTCTGTTTCTTTGTTTTTGTTTTTGTACTTTATAAATCTTACTCTTGGGGCTCATTTTGGCTGGGTTTTGTTTGTTTGTTTTATTTTTATTTTTTATTTTTTCTCTCTTTGATGGCGACTTCCAATTGCTCCAAAACTTTCCAGGGTACCCCTTGCCTGGATCATGGCTGATATTTTCAGCTATACATCCCCTCAAACCTCTCACCAGAATGACTAGGAGGAGGAACCCCCAACAGAGGAAAAATTCAGAGACTGTGGCCTCTGCCACAGAACCATATTGGATATGGACATAAGTAAGATGCTGGAAATAGACTTCAGGGTAACTGTTATGCAGGCAATGGCTAGGTTGGAGAAAACCATTAGTGGCAACATAGAATCTCTAAGGGCAGAAGTGAGAGCTGATCTGGCAGAACTTAAAAATGCTATCAATGAGATCCAATCTAATCTAAATATTCTAACAGGTAGGGTAAATGAAGCAAAAGATCGAATTAGTGGCCTAGAAGACAAACTGATAGAAAAGAAGGATCAGGAGGAGGCCTGGAAAAAACAGCTTGGAAGCCATGAAAACAGAATTAGAGAAATAAATGGTACCATGAAACGTTCCCATGTCAGAATTATTGGGATCCCTGAGAAGCAGGAGAGAGGGAGAGGACTAGAAGATATAATTGAGCAAATCCTAGCTGAGAATTTACCTAATCTGGGGAATGGAACAAGTGCTCATGTTCTAGAGGCAGAAAGGACATCCCCCAAGACCAACAATGTTAGAGAGACCTACCAGCATGTGATTATGAAACTCATGAATCACAAAACCAGAGAAAATATTTTAAGGGCAGCTAGGGGAAAGAGATTCCTTAAGTACAGAGGGAGGAACATCAGAGTAATATCAGACCTGTCCAGAGAAACCTGGCAAGACAGACAAGGCTGGCAAGACATATTTAGGGCACTAAATGAGAAGAACATGCAGCCAAGAATACTTTATGTGGCAAGGATGGAGGGCTGATCTGGCCATACTAAAAAAATGCTATCAATGAGATCCAATATAATCTAAAACAAAATACTAAATACTCTAACAGCTAGAATAACCAAGACAGAAGATCGAATTAGTGAACTAGAAGACAAACTGATAGAAAAGAAGGATCAGGAGGAGGCCTAGAACAAACAGCTTAGAAGCCATGAAAATAGAATTAGGGAAATAAATGATGCCATGGAACATTCCAACATCAGAATTATTGGGATCTGTGAGGGAGAAAGAAGACTAGAAGATACAGTTGAACAAATTCTGGATAAAAATCTTCCTAATCTGGGAAATGGAACAAGTGTTCATGTCCTAGAGGCAGAAGGGACACCTCACAAGATCAACCAGTCTAGAAAGACCTCCAGACACTTAATTGTGAAATTCACAAATCATAATTTCAGACAAGAGGTCTTAAGGGCAGCTACGGGTAAGAGATTCCTTATATACAGAAGAAGGACCATCAGAAAAACGTCAGACCTGTCCCCAGAAACCTGGCAAGCCAGAAAGGGCTGGCAAGACATATTCAGGGCATTAAAAGAGAAGAACATGCAGCCAAGAATACTTTATCCAGGCTGACATTCAAAATGAATGGAGAGATGAAGAGCTTCCAAGACCATTAAAGTTTAAAAGAGTATGTGACCACCAAGCCAACATTATAAGAAATATGAAGGGGGGGTTCTATAAAAGAAGAAAGAACCCAAGAGTGACATAGAACAGAAATTTACAGAGACAATCTATAGAAACAAGGACTTCACAGGCAACATGATGTCAATAAAAACTTATCTTTCAATAATCACTCTTAACGTGAACAGCCTAAATGCTCCCATAAAATGTCACAGGGTTGCAGACTGGATAAAACGACAGGACCCATCCATATGCTGTCTACAAGAGACACATTTGGAACCTAAAGATACATCAAGACTGAAAGTGAAGGGATGGAGAACCATCTTTCATGCCAACAGGCCTCAAAAGAAAGCTGGGGTAGTGATTCTTATATCAGATAAATTATACATTAAGCTAAAGACTGGAGTCAGAGATACAGAAGGACACTACACCATTCTTAAAGGGTCTATCCAACAAGATCTAACAATTATAAATATCTATGTCCCTGACATGGGAGCTGCCGACTACATAAGCCAACTGTTAATCAAAATAGACATACTGATAAGAATACATTAATTGTAGGGGATCTTAACACTCCACTCTCAGCAAGAGACAGATCATTCTAGCAGAAAATCAACAAAGAAACAAGAGCTTTGAATGACACATTGGACCAGATGGACCTCATAGATATATAAAGAACATTCCACCTGAAAACAACAGAATACTCAATCTTCTCAAGTGCACATGGAACTTCCTCCAGAATAGACCACATACTGGGTCACAAATGAGTTCTCAACTGACACCAAAAGATTGAGATTATTCCCTACATATTCTCAGACCACAATGCTTTGAAACTTTAACTCAATCACAATAAAAAGTTTGGAAGAATTTCGAACACTTGGAAGCTAAAGACCATTCTGCTCAAGAATGTTTGGGTCAACCAGGAAATCTAAGAAGAACTTAAGCAATTCATAGGAATCAATGAGAATGAAGACATATTGGTCCAAAACCTATGGGATATGGCAAAGGTGGTCCTAAGGGGAAAATACATAGCCATCCAAGCCTCACTCAAAAAAAAAAAAAAGAAAAAAAAAGAAAGAAAGAGAAAAAAAAGAAAAATCTCGAATACACAAACTCTCTTTACACCTTAAAGAACTGGAGAATCAACAGAAATTATGCCTACCGTATGCATGAGAAGGGAAATAATTAAGATTAGAGCAGAGATCAATGAGTTAGAAACCAGAGATACAGTAGAGCACATCTATGAAACCAGAAGCTGGTTCTTTGAAAGAATGTACAAGATTGATAAACCACTGGCCAGACTAATCCAAAAGAAAAGAGAAAAGACACAAATTAAAAAAAATTATGAATAAAAGGGGAGAGATCACAACTGACACCAAGGAAATAGAAACAATCATCCAAAATTATTATCAATAGCAATATGCCAATAAGTTAAGGAACCAGAAGAGATGGATGCATTCCTCGGAAACCTATAAATTTCCAAGACTAAAACAGGAAGAAATTGACAACCTAAATAGACAAGTACTAGTAACGAGATTGAAGCAGTGATCAAAACCTCCCAAAAAACAAGAATCTAGGACCTGACGGATTCTCTGGGGAATTCTACCAAACATTCAAAGAAGAAATAATATATATTCTCCTGAAGCTGTTAAAACAAACAAATAAACAAACAAACAAACAAAAGGAAAACTTCCAGACTCTTTCTATGAGGCCAGCATTATCTTGATCCCCAAACCAGTCAAAGGCCCAATCAAAAAGGAGAATTTCAGACCAATATACCTGATGAATATGGATGCTAAGATTCTCAACAAGAGCCTAGCTAATAGGATCCAACAGTATATTAAAAAGATTATCCACTATGACCAGGTGGGTTTTATCCCTGGGATGCAAGAGTGGTTCAACATTCACAAATCAATGTGATAGAATAAATTAATACAAGAAGAGAGGAGAACCACATGGTCCTCTCAATTGATGCAGAAAAGCATTTAACAAAATATAGCATCCTTTCCTGATTAAAATTCTTCAGAGTATAGGGATAGAAGGAACATTCCTCAATTTCATAAAATCCATCTATGAAAAACCCCACAGTGAATACCATTCTCAATAGGGAAAAGCTGAGAGCCTTCACACTGAGATCAGGAACATAGGATGCCCACTCTTGCCACTATTGTTCAACATAGTACTAGAAGGCTTAGCAACAGCAATCAGACAACAAAAAGAAATAAAATGTATTCAAATTGGCAAAGAAGAAGTCAAACTCGTTCTCTTTGCAGATGACTTGATACTTTATATGGGAAACCCAAAAGACTCCACCCCAAAATTACTAGAACTCATACAACAATTCAGTAATGTGGCAGGATATAAAATCAATGCACAGAGATCAGTTGCTTTCTCATACACTAACAATGAAACTGTAGAAAGGGAAATTAGAGAATCAATTCCATTTACTATAGCACCAAGAACCATAAAATACCTGGGAATAAACCTAACCAAAGAGGTAAAGGATCTGTACTCGAGGAACTACAGAATACTCATGAAAGAAATTGAAGAAGACACAAAAGATGGAAAAACATTCCAAACTCATGGATCAGAAGAATAAACATTGTTAAAATATCTATGCTCCCCAGAGCAATCTATACTTTCAATGCCATCCCAATCAAAATACCATCAGCATTTTTCAAAGTGCTGGAACAAACAATCCTAAAATTTGTATGGAACCAGAAAAGACCCCAAATCACCAAGGAAATGTTGAAAAAGAAAAACAAATCTGGGGGCATCACATTGCCTGATTTCAAGCTTTACTATAAAGCTGTGATCACCAAGACAGCATGGTACTGGCACAAACACAGACACATACACCAGTGGAACAGAGTGGAAAGCCTAGATATGGACCTCAATTCTATGATCAAATAATCTTTGAAAAAGCAGGAAAAAATATACAGTGGAAAACGACAGTCTCTTCAAGAAATGGTACTAGGAAAATTGGACAGCTATGTACAGAAAGATGAAAGTTGACCACTCTGTTACACCATACACAAAGATAAACTCAAAATGGATGAAAGACCTCAATATGAGATAGTAGTCCATCAAAATCCTAGAGAAGAACACAGGCAGTAACCTCTTGGACACTGGCCACAGCAACTTCTTTCAAGACATGTCTCCTAAGGTACGGGAAACAAAAGTGAAAATGAACTTTTGGGACTTCATCAAGATAAAAAGCTTCTGCTCAGCAAAGGAAACAGTCAGTAAAACAAAGAGGTGAACCACAGAATGGGAGAAGGTATCCGCAAATGACACTACAGACAAAGGGCTGATATCGAAGATCTATAAAGAACTTCTCAAACTCAACACCCAAAAAACAGATAATCAAGTCAAAAAATTGGCAGAAGACATGAACAGATACTTCTCCAAAGAAGACATACAAATGGCTAACAGATACATGAAAAAATGTTCATCGTCAATAGCCATCAGGGAGATTCAAATCAAAACCACATTGAGATACCACTTTACATCAGTTAGAATAGCAAAAATTAACAAGGCAGGAAACAACAAATGTTGGAGAGGATGTGGAGAAAGGGGAAACCTCTTACACTGTTGATGGGAATGCAAGTTGGTGCAGCCACTTTGGAAAACAGTGTGGAGGGATTCCTCAAAAAATTAAAAATAGAGCTACCCTATGACCCTGCAATTGCACTACTGGGTATTTACCCCAAAGATACAGATGTAGTGAAAAGAAGGGCCTATACACCCCAATGTTCATAGCAGCAATGTCCACAATAGCCAAACTGTGGAAAGAGCTGAGAGGTCCTTCAGCAGATGAATGGATAAAGAAGATATGGTCCCTACATACAATGGAATATGATTAAGCCATCAGAAAGGATGAATACCCAAATTTTGAATCAACCGGGATGGGACTGGAGGAGATTATACTGAGTGAAATAAGTCAAGCAGAGAAAGTCAATTATCATATAGTTTCACTTATTTGCAGAACATAAGGAATAACATGGAAGACATTAAACAAAGGGAGGGAAAAGTGAAGGGGGGAATCGAAGGGGGAGACAAACTATGAGAGACTATGGACTCTGAGAAACAAACCCAAGGTTTTAAAGGGGAAGGCAGTGGGGGGATGGGTGATCCTGGTTGTGAGTATTAAGTAGGGCACGTATTGCATGGAGCACTGGGTGTTATAAGTAAACAATGAATCTTGGAACACTACATCAAAAACTAATGATGTACTGTTTGGTGACTAACATAACACAATAAAAAAAATATTTCTTGAAGTTTTGCCCTGTGTCAGGCTCAGTGTTAGAAGTGAGAAATAGAAGATGCATAAACATAAGTGCTACCTTAAAGGGGAATGGCATAGTACAGTGGTTAAGACTCTGGAGCCAGATTGCCTAGTTGGGAATACCAGCTCTACCATTTATGAGATCTACAGTATGGGAAATTGCACAACCTCTTTGTCACTCAATTTTCTCTTCCAAAAAATGGGCATAACAATAATAACCTACACGTCAGAGTTATGAAGAGTAGCTGAGGAGAGTAACATCATCAACATAGCAAAATAAAGTTTTCTACCATCTTCCCCCAAAAGAACAGTAATTTTGACAATCACCCATGGACAAGGTGGAGTCTGGGAATCCATCAGACAAGTTCCAGCACACTGTTAGAACAAAAATAACCCAAAATTGGACACAGTAATGAGGATAAGAGGAACAGTTTTCCTTTCTCCTTATCTCCCCTTCCCCCAGGCAGCACAGCACAGTACTAAGAGAAGTTCTTGGCCCATGATTCCTCCCACAGGGAAAACCAAGAGCATATAAATGAGTGCCCAGCTACTTTAGCTGTGACAGACATTGCCAAAGAGGTCCTTTTGTCTCCTCACCCCCTCAGAACACTGAGCTACATGACTAAGAGGCATTAAGTGGCCTAGAGGACAGCAGCCAGGGCTCAGAATGAAACATATCAAGTAGACGCAGATCCTACTAACCATATCAGTGACTCCTTGGGAGGCTGTGCCTGTGGATCACTCCTAAGCTGGCCCATGACCATCCCCAAGATTCTGCATGCTTCTTCCAACATCCCATCCTATTTCAGTGTGCACCACCTTAACATGTTATCAATGGTGGTAAAGAGTGAGCCTTTGCAGATGGCTAGTGAGCATGTGCAAAAAGCCATCCTGACTCTGTGGGATTGAGAGAAATCACACAGACCTGAGAACATAGCATCCCCCTAAGGAAAGCAAGCAAAAGGAGCATGTCAACACTCAGCCTGGCTTTGTAAGCATACAATCTTAAAGTTATTGGTAAGAACTACTCCCTCAAAGGAAATAAGAAATGTGAAGCAAGTGTATGTGTAGGAAAGATCTGAGAAGGCCTCAGAATCCCTAACAGAGCTGAAAGAAGGTATTTCTCTCCCAAAGCCAGTCAGTAAAGACTGGAGAAGGTGACTGCTTCTTCTAATGCAAAGACAGCAATAGCAATATAAAACTTCTAGGAAAATAAAAAATCAAGAAAATGAAAGGCACTGCCAAAGAAACACAATAATTCTCTAGTACTGTCTCTAAAGAAATGTAGTTCTCTGACTGGTCTAATGAGGAATTCAAAATATCTATTTTAAGGAAGCTCAGTGAGCTACAAGAAAACACCAAAAGATGGGCGCCTGGGTGGCTCAGTGGGTTTAAGCCTCTGCCTTCCGCCCAGGTCAGGATCTCAGGGTCCTGGGACCGAGCCCCACATTGGGCTCTCTGCTCAGCAGGGAGCCTGCTTCCCCCTCTCTCTCTGCCTGCTTGTGATCTCTCTCTCTCTCTCTCTCTCTGTCAAATAAATAAATAAAATCTTAGAAAGAAAGAAAGAAGAAAGAAAGAAAGAAAGAAAGAAAGAAAGAAAGAAAGAAAGAAAGAAAGAAAGAGAGAAAAAGAAAACACCAAAAGAAAATTTGGTGAAATCAGGAAAATAAAACATGGACAAAATGAGAAATTTAACAGAGAGATAGAAATCTTTAAAAAAGAACCAAATAGAAATTCTTGAGCTGAAGAATGCAATGAATGGAATGAAAAATGCAACAGAAAGCACTGGCAGAAGACTGGATTATGCAGAAGAAAGAATCTGTGAAATAGAAAACAGATCATTTGAAAGTGTGAAGTAAAAGGAAAAACAGAATGAAAAAGAAGAAGGAAAGTCTATGTGACCTATGGATTACTCTGGAAACAATCTACACAATACTGGAGTCCCAGGAGAAGAGAGGTATAAAAGGGGCGGAAAGCATATTTAAAGAAATAGTAACTTAGAACTTCCCAACTCTGAGGAGAGATTTGGATATCCAAATTCATCCAAATAGCTTACATATATCCCCATAATTTTAACTCAAAACAATCTTCTCCAAGACACATTATAATAAAACTGTCTAAAATCAAAGACAAAGACAGAGTTTTAAAAGCAGTAAGAGAAAACAAAAAAACTTTCTCACATGCAAAGGAACCCTGCTAAGTTTATTAGCAGATTTCCCACCAGAAACATAGCAGGCCAGGAAAAAATGGAATGATATATTCAAAGTGCTGAAAGAAAAAAGTAACAGACACATGAAAAAATGTTCATCATCAATAGCCATCAGGGAGTTTCAAACCAAACCACACTGAGATACCACCTTATACCAGTTAGAATGGCCAAAATCAACAAGACAGTAAACAACAAATGTTGGAGAGGATGTGGTGGGAATGCAAGTTGGTGCAGCCACTTTGGAAAACAGTGTGGAGATTCCTCAAAAAATTAGAAATGGAGCTACCCTATGACCCGGCAATTGCACTACTGAGTATTTACCCCAAAGATGCAGATGCAGTACAAAGAGGGGCCACATGTACCCCAATGTTCATAGCAGCAATGGCCACAATCACCCAACTGTGGAAAAAACCAAGATGCCCTTCAACAGATGAATGGATAAAGAAGATATGGTCCATATATACAATGGAATAATATGCCTCCATCAGAAAGGAGAAAAAAGTATCAGGAAAGAATACTTTATTCAGAAGTTGTCCTTCTGAAATGAAGGAGAAAAAAAGCCTTTTTCTTTCTTTTTTATTTTTTTAAGATTTTTAAAATTTATTTATTTACTTATTTTGATAGACAAGTAGGCAAAGTGGCAGGTAGAGGGAGAAAGAAAGAGAAATGCTTCCCCAGTGAGCAGGGAGCGTAATGGAAACACTGGATTTGAAATATACTTTAGACTCGAACTAAATGGACCTAACAGATATGTATAGAACATTTCATACAATGGCAGAGACACATATTCTTCTCAAGCATGCCCAAAACATTCTCCAGGATAAAACCTGTGTTGGGTCACAGAATGCATCACAGCAAATTTAAGAATATTGAAATCATATCAGGCATCATTTCTGACCAAACTCGAAATCAATAACAGGAAGAACATTCAAAAATTCACAAGTATGTGGAAATTAAACAACACACTCCAGAACAACCAGTCAAAAAGAAATTAAAGAGAAATAAAAAAATATCTTGAAACTGGAGCACTTGTATGGCTCAGTTGGTTGAGTATCCAACTCTGAATTTCAGTGTAGGTCATGATCTCAGAGTCCTGGGACTGAGCCTGGCACTGGGCTCTGTTCTCAGCAGGGAATTGGCTTGAGGATTTCTCTCCCTCTCCCTCTGCCCCTCCTCCAGCTTGTGCATACTCATCTCTCTGTCTCTCTCTCTAAAATAAAAATTTTTAAAAATCTTGAAATAAATAAAAATGAAAATGTGAGATATAGTAAAATCATTTCTAAGAGTAAAGTTTATAGTGATAAATGCCTACATTAAAAAAAAACAAGGAGTTCAAGTAAACAACCAAACATTTTATCTCAAAGCAGAAAAAGAAGAATGAGCTAAGTCCAAAGGTAGCAGAATGCCCATATTCTAAGTCTATTCAAAATCATCTACAGATTCAATGAAATCCCTATCAAAATTCCAATGGCAACCACAGCTAATATCATCCTAAATTTTTCCCCTAAGATCCGGAACAAGACAAGGATGTCCACTCTCACCACTGTTATTCAACATTGTACTGGAAATTCTAGCCACAGCTATCACACGACAAAAAGAAATAAAAAGCATCCAAATCGGTAAAGGGGAAGTAAAACTGTCACTATTTGCAGATGACATGACACTATAGAAAACCTGAAAGACTCCACCAAAAAACTGCTAGAACTGATACACAAATGCAATAAAGTCACGGGATACAAAATCAATGCGCAGAAATCTGTTGCATTTCTATACACCAATAATGAAGCAGCAAAAGACATTGAATCAATCCCATTTATAATTGCACCAAAACAGTAAGATACTTAGGAATAAACCTAGCCAAAGAGGTAAAAGACCTGTACTTTGAAAACTATAAAACATAGATGAAAGATTTCGAGATGACGCAAAGAATTGGAAAGACATTCCATGCTCGTGGGTTAGAAAAATAAATATTGTCAACATGTCTATACTGCCCAAAGCAATCTCCACATTTATGCAATCCCTATCAAGCTACCAATAGCATTTTACACAAAGCTAGAACAAACAATCCTACAATTTGTATGGAACCACAAAAGACCCTGCATAGCCAAAGCAATCTTGAGAAAGAAAAGCAAAGGGGGAGGCATCACAATTCTGGACTTCAAATTATATAACAAAACTGTAGTGATCAGAACAATATGGTATTGGCACAAAAATAGGCAGATCAATGGAACAGAATAGAAAGCCCATAACTTAACCCACAAATATATAGGAAACTGAACTTTGACAAAACAGAAAGAATATCTAGTGGGAAAAAGACTGTCTCTTCAACAAATGGTGTTGGGAAAACTGGACAGTGACATGCACAAGAATGAAACTGGACCACTTTCTTACACCACAAAAATAAATTCAGAATGGATTAAAGACCTAAATGTGAGACCTGAAACCATCAAAATCTAGAGGAGAACACAGGCAGTACTTCTTTCACGTCAGCTCTAGCAGCTTCTTTCCAGATGTGTTTCTTTTTTTTTTTTTTTAAAGATTTTATTTATTTATTTGAGAGAGAGAAACTGAGAGGATGAGAGGAGCGAAGGTCAGAGAGAGAAGCAGACTCCCCGTGGAGCTGGGAGCCCGATGTGGGACTCGATCCCGGGACTCCAGGATCATGACCTGGGCCGAAGGCAGTTGCTTAACCAACTGAGCCACCCAGGCGCCCCTCCAGATGTGTTTCTTGAGGCAAGAGAAATAAAAGCAAAAATAAACTATTAGGACTTATCAAAATAAAAAGCTTCCTCACAGTGAAGGAAACAATCAACAAGACATAAAGGCAACCTGTGGAATGGGAGAAGAAATTTGCAAATGACATATCCGATAAAGTCCTGCTATTCAAAATATATAAAGAACTTCTAGAACTCAACACCTAAAAAATGAATAATCCAATTAAAAGTGGGAAGAAGACATGAACAGATATTTCTCCAAAGAAAACATACAGATGGCCAACAGACTCACAAAAAGATGTTCAACATCACTTATCATCAAGGAAATGCAAATGAAAACCACAAAGAAATATCACCTCACACCTGTCAGAATGGCTAAAATTGACAACACAAGAAATAGCATGTGTTGGCAAGGATGCGGAGAAAGGGAACCCTCTTGCATTGTTGGTGAGAATACAAACTAGTGCAGCCACTCTGGAAAACAGTATGGAGGTTCTTCAAAAAGTTAAAAACAGAATTACTCTACAAAACAGCACTCACACTCCTAGGTATTACTCAAAGAATACAAAAATACTAACCCAAAAGGATACATGCACCCCAATGTTTATATGAGCATTATCTACAGTAGCCAAACTATGGAAACAGCCCAACTGTCCAACAATTAATGAATGGATAAAGAAGATGTAGTATATATGCACGATGTTATATTACTCAGTCATGAAAAGGAATGAAATCTTGCCATTTGCAACAACATGGATGGAGGTAGAGACTGCAATTCTAAGTGGAATACATCAGTGAGAGAAAGACAATATCATATGATTTCACTAATATGTGGAATTTAAGAAACAAAACAAATGAAGAAAGAAAAAGGGATAGAGATAGGCAAACCAAGAAACAGACTCTTAACTATAGAGAACAATCTGGTGGTTACCACAGGAGTGGTGTGGAGGGGAGGGGAGAATGGGTTAAATAGGTGATGAGGATTAAGTAGTGCACTTGTTGTGATGACCACAGGGTGCTGTATAGAACTGTTGAATCACTATATTGTACACCCAAAACTAATATTACATTGTATGTTAACTAACTGGAATTTAAAAACTTAAAAAAATTCTAATGGCATTTTTCATAGAAAAAAGAAGCTTAAAATTTGTATGGACCCACAAAAGACCCCAAATAGCCAAAGCAATCTTGAGAAAGAACAAAGCCTGAAGCATAATGCTTCCTCATTTCAAACCATGTTACAAAGCTATAATAATCAAAACTGTATGATACCAGCATAAAAACAGACACAAAGACTAATGGAACAGAATCGAGTCCAGAAATAAACCTTCCATCTTACAGTCAACTAATATTTGATAAAGGAGCCAAGAATACCGAATGGAAAAAGAATAGTATTTTCAATAAGTGGTTTTGAGAAAACTATTTCATACGCAAAATAATTTAACTGGACTTCGCTGTCACACCACTCACAAAAATTAACCTGAACTGGATTAAAGCTTGAACGTAAGACCTGAAAACCATATAACTCCTGGAAGAAAACAGTGAAAAAGCTCTTTGACATGGGTCTTGACAATGATTGTTTGGATATGTCACCAAATGAAGAAGCAACAAAAGAAAAAATAAACAAATGGGACTACATCAAATAAAAATCTTCTGCAAAACAAAAGAACCAATCCACAAAATGGAAAGGGAATCTATAGAACAGGAGAAAATATTTGCAAACCTATACTCAACAGGGGATTAATATTCAAATATATATATGGAACTCACACAACTCAATAGCAAAATTTTTATGATCATTAAAAATGATCAAAGGACCAAAATAGAGATTTATTTTTTCCCAAAGAAGACATACAGATGGCCAACAGGTACATGAACAGGTACTCCATATCACCCATCATCAGGGAAATACAAATCAAAACCACAATGAGCTATCGTCTCATACCGTTAGAATGGCTGGCATCAAAAAGAGAGAACAAATGCTGAGGAAGATATGTAGGGAAGTCTTGTACACCGTTGGTGGGAATTGGTGCAGCCACTATGAAAAATTATGGTGGCTCCTCAAAAACTAAAATAAATTAATAAATGAACAAATAAATGAGAACTACCATCTGATCCCACAATTCCATTTCTGAATATTTAATCAAAGTTAAAAAAAGCGATAACTCAAAAAGGTATTTGCATCCCCATATTCACTGCAGTATTATTTACGAAAGCCAAGACCTGGAGACAACCTAAGAGTCTGACAATGAATAAATGGCTAAAGAAGATGTGGTGTATATTTACAATGGAATGTTATTCCCACCTTGAGAAAGAAGGAATCCCTGCTATTTGAAAAAACATTGATGGATCTTGAAGGTATTATACTAAGTGAAATAAGTGGGAGAAAGGCAAATACTGAATGATCTCATTTTTTAAAAATTTTTTTTCTATTTGACAGAGAGAGATCGCAAGCAGGCAGAGAGGCAGGCAAAGAGAGAGGGGGAAGCAGCCCCCCACCCCCAGCTGAGCAGAGAGCCTAATGCAATGATCTCATTTTTATGTGAAGTTTAAAAAAAGCTGAGCTCATAGAAAGAAAGAAGGGTGGTTGACAAGGGCTGAGGAGTGGAGGAAATGGACAAACGTTGGTCAAAGAGTACAAACTTTCCTATAGAAAATCAGTTAAGTTTTCGGGATCTAACGTACTACAAGGTGACTATAGCTAACAACTGTATTGTCGCCGTGGAAGTTGCTAAGAATAAATCTTGAATGTGCTCACCACACATACACACAAACACACACACACACAAAGGTAATTACGTGAGGTGAAGGAAATGTTAACTAACCCTGTGGTGGTCTTGTTTTACAATATATGTGTATCAAATCATGTTGAATACCTTTAACTTACAGAATGTTATGTCTTGATGACATTTCAATAAAGCTGAGAAAAAATAAACACTAACTGAATTAGTATTTGTGATTGTTTTAAATAAGTAAGATAAAGGCACATATGGTTCAGGGGCAAAAACAGACATGAAACCAGGCAATGTGAGCAATGTGAAAAGTGCTTTGATTGAGATGTGTTCTAGAAGCCAAAGAGGGAAGAGACCAGACCCCATTGGAAGGTCAGGAAACACTTCTCAGAGAAGGGGAGGAGGGTCCTGCAATTGCATTTTGCAGGATAAGCAGAAGTCCTCCGGAGACAAAGGAGGAAGCAGAGACTAATATCTAGGCATCTCAGTTTCCCTTCTTAGTTTATCTGTGTCTCCATCTTCTCCTAGGTCCTCCCAGACCAGGGGGAGAGACAAACCCCAATGCAAGAAGGACCCCTCAGCTGGGCTGAAAAAGAAGAGCTCAGGGTTTCACTTTCAAAACCTCGTCCCTGATTGGTCCGTCCTGGGACGATTAGTCAGCTGGCTCCCAACTGCCCTCAGGTTTCATCCCTGACCAGCGTGAGGGGGCCAATTTCAATCAGAGCTTTGCTGACCGCTGAGCCTTGTAGAGCCTATGGGACAGCTGTTTCTCCCTAAATCTGGAGGGCCCTGCTGCAAGGATGAAGAGCAGGGCAGGGTCTGGAGCGGTGGAGGGAGAGTGGCCCTCGCCGAATTCCAGCCTCTGGCTGTCCCTGAACAGCTTCCTTCCAAAGAACCAAAGCCCAGCCTGAAAGAACCAAGTCCGATGTGTACGGCACAGGAGGGATCAGAAACCTCTCCTTTCAGTCTAATCCTCCTAGCTGTGTGTTCCTGGGAAGAAAATTCCTAGACTGAGCGACAACAGCAGGATCTCACTTCCTCTGCTGAAGCCTCCCAGGTAAGAAGACTCCAGTCTCTCTCCTTTGGGGCAGAGTTCTCGTGACGGGAACTGTGGCCAACTTCCATTCCATTCCCTACTTGGGGCTCGACTCTTCCACACCCACTGTTTCCCATTTCTGCCAAGTGGCTTCTTTTGTAACAATCCCTACGCCAATTAACTGATGTCCCACAGCAGCAGACATAGGGGGACAGATGGATAAGTAAAAACAAAACAAACAGAAAACCTTAGCATTGCTTGGCTTCGTCTGGAAGAGACGGGTTCCCAGAGCTCAGAGGTTGGCACCCGTCGGAAAGAAGCAATACCAGATTAACGCGTTCACCTAGATTAGTAATTAGATAGCTACAAGTTAGTACCTGCTGACTGTAGCTAAGGAACGTTTGGCCTTGGGTGCTGCAGCCTCATAGGATTCCCATAGCCCAAAAAGTGGAGCCTTTCTTTCATAGCCAGACTTATTAACTGAGTTCCCCAAGTATGTGTGCAGCATGAATGCAATAAAATAGCATCAGTAGCTTGGTTCTGTGTAGCCCTGGGATGCCTTGTTTTTTGTTTTTTGTTTTTTTTTTTTTTTTGCACTTGAAGCTCCTCTCTCCCCTACCCTGTAACCCTGTAACCCTGTAACCCTGTTCTGGAAATCAAACAACAGCTCCATGCACAGCTGGTGCCCATTCTGTTCTATTTCCATTGGAATTTGTCTCATCAGTACGTCTTGCGAACCGTAAGTCCTAGTTTTATGGTTCTCAACTGTGGTCCCTGGAATAGCAATATCAGCATCAGCTGGAGGGGACTTGATAGAAATACGGATTCAGGGCCTCACCCCCTCACCTACTGAATAAGAAACTCTAGGGCAGAGCCCAGAAATCTGTATTTTGATAAGCTCACCACTATTGCTTCTGGGATGCAAACTCAAGTTTGAGAACCACTGATCTACTCTTGGCTGTCAAGGACCCAGTCATGCATATGTCGGGCTTCGTGGGCCATATATTTTTTCACAACTTAACTCTGCTCTTGTACTGTGAAAACAGCCATAAATATAATGTAAGATGAATGAGCTTGACTGTGTTTTAATGAATCTTGATTTACAGAAAGAGGAGGCCAGATCTGGTCCCTGGGAGGTAATCTGCCAACCTCTGAGAATTTTAAATAGTGTTTCATCCCTCAGAATTTCTATTTCAGCATGTCTCTGATCCTGGGTTCTTTGGGAGTCCTTATTCTTTGTGTGTGTTCTGTAGAAATTATATTTACCCACAGTACAAAAGAAAAAATATAACTATTAAGAAAAGTGCAAAGTCTAGCTTTGCTGAAGGCCTGGGAAACATGTAATAGCCCCATCTTACTAGAAGGAAACTGAGGCCCAGGACGTGATTGGGGCCTGCCCTGCTGCTCAGTCAACATTGTGTTCCTTGAGCACTGTGTTCCCCCTTTTCTATGAAACCTGATAGAAACAGCGCCTACCAGAGTTGTGTGACCGTAGCCCAGGACCCATAATTACATTCAGCCATGCTGCTCCGCCCAATCCATTTGCTTTCTGTGATCTAGATATCTGCACTCCTCTTATCTGGGGGCACACAACCAAGAAACAATAGAAACGGACAAAGTAGTTATTCAGTGGTTTTTGTATGTTCCTGGATTTTATTAATCAATGATCCATCTGGAGATCCTATTCTGTTCACAGAATAGCTGGTACTCTCTCCTCACCATTAGTAAAGTATGAATATTGTCCACAGGATGGGGACAGGTTTGGTCTAACCAGGACAGTATTGTTGGTCTCATCTGAAGACTTGGGGCTACAGTGATCCTCCAAAATCAGGGGAGGGAGTTGGGGTGAAGCTTCAGGCCAAAATGATCAAGAAAATTAGAAACGAACATTCCTGGGCTACTACAGTAAATGCATGCATAGAATGTCATGTCTTAACCACTGATGATGAGAAAAGCGTGAAAAGGTACGGAGCATGTTCTTCTTGCTTTTTGAATTAGTGTAAACTAGATTATCTCAGAGTAACAAACAGCTCCCAAGTTTCAGTGGCTCTAATGCAGCCAAGGACTTGGGGTGATGCAAGTGCTTCTTTAAGGCACCTTTTCTTGTGTGGCAGCTCTGGGGTCGGGTGGTTTTAATCCCGCAGCTCTGCCCCTAAAAACAAAGCCTCCTGCAGGATCTCATGCCCTGGCAGAGAGAGGTATGAGGGATGCCTACCACCTCTGCTCACAGGTCACCCAGAGCTAGGCACATGGCCCTGTCCAGCTGCAAGGGGGGGCCTGTCCTCCCTATGCCTGGAAGAGGAGGAGAATGGTGTGTGATACCAGTACTGCTGGAGCTCCACATTTCAACCACATTATGTCGTGTATGTTTCCACAGCCCCCAAAAGGAGGTCAGCTAACCTGAAAGCCAACCACAGTTGGGAGGATTGACCAAGGAGTGTGTTTTTAATTGAAGTGTGGCACACGATGTTATATTAGTTTCAGGTGCACAACATATTCAACAATTGTATACATTACTCAGCGCTCACCAGGGTAAGTGTAGCCACCACCTGTTACCATATAAGGTTATTACAATATTATGGACGATATTCCCTATACTGTACCTTTCATTTCCATGACTTATTTTATATCAAGAAGTGTGTACCTCTTAATCCCCTTTATCTGTTTCACCCATCATCTCCCCACCAGTATTTAAGAGTCTGGTTTTTTTTTAATTTTTATTTTAATTCCAGTTAGTTATCCTACTGTGTAATATTAGTTTCAGGCATACAATACAGTAATTCAACAGTTCCCTACATCACCCGGTGCTCATCATGACAAGGACACTCCTTAATCCCTTATCCCTATTTCACCCATCCACCTCCCCACCTCCCCTCCAATAACCATCAGATTGTTCTCTTAAATAATGAAGAGTCAGTTTCTTGCTTTGTTACTTTCTGTCTCTGGTTTTCTTTTCCCATTTCCTTATTCTGTTCCTTAAATTCCACATACCAATGAAATCATATGGTATTTGTCTTCCTCTAATGTATTTCACTTAGCATTATACTCTTTACCTCTATCCGTATTGTTGCAAATAGCAAGAATTCATTCTCTTTTATGGCTAATATTTCATTGTGTATATATATACCATGTTTTTTTTATCTGTTCATCAATTGATGGACACTTGTGCTGCTTCCAGTCTTGGTTATGGTAAATAATACTGCTATAAACATACAGGTGCTTGTATCCCTTTGAATTAATTTTCTTGTACTCTTTAGGTAAATACCTAGGAGTGCAGTCGCTGGATTGTTGGTAGCTCTATTTTCAACTTTTTGAGGAACCTCCATACTGTTTTCCAGAGTGGCTGCACCCGTTTGCACTCCCACCAACAGTGCAAGAGGATTCTTCAATGCCTGTTATTTCTTGTGTTCTTGATTTTAGCCATTCTGACAGGTGTGAGGTGATATCTCATTTGCATTTCCCTGATAAGTGATGTTGAGCATCTTTTCATGTGTCTGTTGCCCATCTGTATGTCTTTTTCGGATCTCTGTTCTTGTGTTCTGCCCAATTTTTAATTGGCTTATTCATTTTTGGGGTGTTAAGTTCTATAAGTTCTTAATATATTTTGTGTGGTAGCACTTTATTAGATATGTCATTTGCAAATATCTGCTCCCATTCTGTAGGTTGCCGTTAAGGCTTGTTGATTGTTTCCTTCACTATGAGGAAGCTTTTTATTTTGATAAGTCCTAATAGTTTATTTTTGCTTTTATTTCTCTTGCCTCAAGAGACACATCTGGAAAGAAGCTGGTATGGCTGATGTGAAAGAAGTCACTGCTTGTGTTCTCTTCTAGATTTTGACAGTTTCAGGTCTCACATTTAGGTCTTTAATCCATTCTGAATTTATTTTTGTGTGTGGTGTAAGAAAGTGGTCCAGTTTCATTCTTTTGCATGTTGCTGTCCAGTTTTCCCAACACCATTTATTGAAGAGATAGTCTTTTTCCCATTAGATATTCTTTCTGTTTTGTCAAAGTTCAGTTTCCTATATATTTGTGGGTTAAGTTATGGGCTTTCTATTCTGTTCCATTGATCTGCCTATTTTTGTGCCAATACCATATTGTTCTGATCACTACAGTTTTGTTATATAATTTGAAGTCCAGAATTGTGATGCCTCCCCCTTTGCTTTTCTTTCTCAAGATTGTGTTGGCTATGCAGGGTCTTTGTGGTTCCATACAAATTGTAGGATTGTTTGTTCTAGCTTTGTGTAAAATGCTATTGGTAGCTTGATAGGGATTGCATAAATGTGGAGATTGCTTTGGGCAGTATAGACATGTTGACAATATTTATTCTTCTAATCCACGAGCATGGAATGTCTTTCCAATTCTTTGTGTCATCTCGAAATCTTTCATCTATGTTTTATAGTTTTCAAAGTGCTGGTCTTTTACCTCTTTGGCTAGGTTTATTCCTAAGTATCTTACTGTTTTGGTGCAATTATAAATGGGATTGATTCATTTTCTTTTGCTGCTTCATTATTGGTGTAGAAATGCAACAGATTTCTGCGCATTGATTTTGTATCCTGCATTTGTATTGTATTTGTATTTTGTATTACTACATTTGTGTATCAGTTCTAGCAGTTTTTTGGTGGAGTCTTTCAGGTTTTCTTTTTTTAAGATTTTATTTATTTATTTGAGAGACAGAGAGATCACAAGTAGGCAGAGAGGCAGGCAGAGGGAGGAGGGGGAAGCAGGCTCCCTGCTGAGCAGAGAGCCCAATGAGGGGCTTAATCCCAGGACCCTGAGATTATGACCTGGGCTGAAGGCAGAGGCTTTAATCCACTGAGCCACCCAGGCGCCCCTCAGGTTTTCTATACAGTGTCGTGTCATCTGCAAATAGTGAAAATTTTACTTATCTTCCTTGCTGATTTGGATGTGTTTTACCCCTTTTTGCTATCTGACTGCCATGGCTAGGACTTCCAGTACCATGTTGAATAAAAGTGGTGAGTGTCGTCATCCTTGTCTTGCTCCTGAGCTTAAGGGAAAGACTCTTAGTTTTTCCTCATTAAAGATTATGTTAGCTGTGGATTTTTCATAGATGACCCCCTGTTTTTTAAATGACCTTTATTATGTTGAGGTATGCTCCCTCGCCTCGAAATCTATTTTGTTGAGGGTTTTTATCATCAATGGATTTCATACTTTGTCAAATGCTTTTTCTGCCTCTATTGAAATGATTGTATGGTTCTTATTCTTTCTCTTATTGATATGATTTATCACATTGATTAATATGCAGAATTTTGAACCATCCTTGCAACCCAGGAATAAATCTCCCTTGATCATGGTGAATAATTTTTTAATGTATTTCTGGATTTGGTTTGCTAGTATTTTATGGAGAATTTTCGGATCTATGTTCATCAGGGATATTGGCCTGTAGTTCTCTTTCTCAGTGGTGTCTTTTTCTGGTTTTGGTATCAAGGTAATGTGGCCTTGTAGAACAAATTTGGAAGTTTTCCTTCCTTTTCTATTTTTTGGAATAGTTTAAGAAGAATAGGTATTCACTCTTTTTTAAATGTTTGATAGAATTTGCCTGTGAGGTTATTTGGTCCTAGACTTTTGAGAGTTTTTTGATTACTGACTCAATGTCTTTGCTGGTTATTGATGTCTTCAAATCTACCATTTTATCCTGTTTCCATTTTGGTACTTTATATGTTTCTAGAAATTTATCCTATTCTTCTAGGTTGTCCAATTTGTTGGTATATTGTTTTTCAAAATATTCTCTTATGATTATTTTATTTCTGTGATGTCGGTTCTTATTCTCTTCTCTCATTTGTGATTTATTTGGGCTCTTTCTCCTTTTTGATAAGTCTGGCTAGAAATTAATCAATTTTATTGACTTTCCCCCGCTCATCCACAAAGAACCAGCTCCTGGTTTCATTGATCTGTTCTATTGTTTTTTTGTGGTTTCTATATCATTTATTTCTGCTCTGATTTATTACTTCCTTCTGCTGGCTTTAGGGTTCATTTGTTGTTCTTTAGCTCCTTTAGGTGCAAGGTTATGTTGTTTATTTGAGATATTTCTTGCTTCTTGGTGTAGGCCTGTACTGTTATAGATTTCTCTTACCACAGCTTTTCGTGCATCCCTGAGGTTTTAGACTGGTGGGTTTTCATTTTTATTGGTTTCCATATACTTTTTAATTTCTTCTTTGATTTCTTGGTTCACTTATTCATTGTTTAGTAGCATATTATTAACCTTCATGTATTTGTGTTCTTTCCAGATATTTTCTTGTGGTTGACTTCTAGTTTCGTAGTGTTGTGATCAGAAAATATACGCTGTATGATTTCAATCTTCTTAAATTTGTTGAGGTTTGCTTTGTATGCTAATGTGTGGTCTATTTGGGAGAATGTTCCTATGCACTTGAAAGGAATATGTATTCTGCTGTTTTAGGTTGGAATGATCTGAATATATCTGTTAAATCTTTCTGGTCTAGTGTGTTATTAAAAGCCATTGTTCCCTTGTTGATTTCTTGTATAAATGATCTGTCCATTGATATCAGTCTGGTTTTAAAGTCCCCCATTTATTATTATATTATTATCAGTTAGTTTCTTTATGTTTGTTATTAGCTATGTAATGTACTTGGGTGCTCCTATTATTTCTTTTGTTTTTTATATTCCACATGTACATGAAATCATACAGTATTTGTCATCTTAGTGTAATGCCCTCTTTGTCCATCCACGTTGTCACAGACAGCAAAATTTCATTCTTTTCTGTGGCCGAGTAATATCCAATTGCATACGCACATGCACACGCACACACACACACACACACACACACACACAATCTTCTTAATCCATTCTTCCATTCCATTCTTAATCCATTCTTCAAACCAAGACACTTAGGTTTCTTATATGATATGGTTATTGTGAATAAAGTGTAAACATAGGGGTACATACATTTTTCAAATGAATGTTTTCATTTTCTTTGGGTAAGTACCGAGTAGCAAAGTTACCAGATCACATGGTATTTCTATTAACAAGGAGGGGTTTTAATAGTTCTGACATATTATGCATACACAATAAACACTGTTATTCCCAAACACCTATTAAACACTGGTCCTTGATTTTCTAGTTCTCAGCACAGGCCTTTTTGGGTTTTACTATGATTGCCTCTACCCTTTGTAGGATTCAGATCAGCTGATGGATACAGCCAGACAGGGTGTCTGTGAAAGAGGGCAGCCAGTGAATTAGCTCCACTGAAACCAAACACAGAAGTGAAAGTGAAGACCAGTCAGTATTCTCAAATCTTTCCACTGTCTTTGGCCCTCTCCCTTCAGATAGGACACATTTACACTTTAGAATGTCCTGCTTTAGAAATAAGTCAGTCAGAGAAAGACAATTATCACATGATCTCTCTGATATGAAGAATTTGAGAGGCAAGGTGGGGGTTTGGGCATAGGGGTGGGGGAGAGAAATGAAACAGGAAGGGATGGGGAGGGAGACAAACCATAAGAGACCCCTAGACTCATGAAACGAACTAAGGGTGGCTGAAGGCAGGGAGGTAGGGTTGGGTGGCTGGGTTGTGGACATTGGGGAGGGCATGTGCTATGGTAAGTGCTGTGAAATGTGTAAGCCTGACGATTCACAGACATGTACCCTGGGGCAAATATTACATTATATGTTAATAAAAATTAAAAAATAAAAAAAAAGAATGTCCTGCTTTATCCCACTTCAGTATCTTAAATTAAAGATTATACTGAATAAGACCCTGAAAGACAAAGACTCCAGGACTCCTCTTCATGGGCCAGTCCTCTGCCTACCAACTCTTCATCTGTCCAGAACACGGTTCTTTCATAAATACCATTGCCTGAGCTCTTGTTGTGGGCCAGGCGTGGTGCTAGAAGTTTTATGTGTATTATCTTAATACCACAACAGCCCTATGAGGAGGACACTGTATTTATTTTACAGATTAGAAAACTGAGAATGAACTCAGTTCCATTACTTACTTAATAGATAAGTAATTCCACAAGTTTACACAATTAGCAAGTGGCAAAGCTGAAACCTACCCTCAGGCCAGACTATGTTGTGCTGTGTTGTCTTCTCAATCATTGCTTTTTTTTTTTTTATTCATCAAACATTTAAAGAGTACCCACAGTGTATCCTGCACTTTCACAAAGATCAACAAGGCAGAGATATAGGCGCTCTGGTTGTTCAGTCTACTGCCACAAATGTGGTTAAGATGTGCATACAATGTTTGGGGATTCTCAAGGCAAAAGCTGTAACCTACCTGGAGAGGATGGAGAAAATTCAAAGAGGAGGTAACACTGACTTCTGAAGAGGAAACCTGGAGGTTTGGTGTGGGATCAGAGGGAGAAATTCCACTTGCAAAAGTGGGTACTCTTTTATGCCTTTTGAAATCAGGATCCCAATGGGACATTAACAGGCATGTAGAATTGGTGGTTATCAGGTTCCTGGTTGGGAGCTGTAGATCACACGTACTCCTGGCTGGCCGTGGCCACTACCACACGGCACCCACACCCCACCACACCCCACCCCATACCACATACCACCCAGTAACCCACACCCCACCTCACCCCCACACCCTTACCCCACACACCACCCCCACAACACCCCACACAGTACACCACACCAGCACTTGGTTTCAGGCCAGCAGGGCCAGGTGTTGGGACTTGAGTCAGGATTAACTCTTCACTGAAGTGCCCGTATTGAGGATGCAGCCAAGGCTGCTGGCAAAGAACTAGAACTGGCTCTGGGCCTCAGTCCAGGAGTGCTTCCAGTCTCCCAGGTGCAATTCCTCTCTAAGAGTTTCCTCTGAAGTAGGGGAAGGCTGGCCCTGGGGACAGAGGAGTGTAGTGAGGTGGTCTCAAACTGTACCGCCCAGACCAGCAGCAGCAGAACCTGGAAATTTGTTAGAAAGGCAAATTCTCAGGTTCCATTCCAGAACTGCCAAATGGGAAACTCTGTGTCGTTTTTTAATCTGTGGAAATAATCCATTGCAAGAATTTTATTTTTCTCCCCAAAAGACACAGGAACTTGAAAGTTTTCCTAGGGTTGTTCAGCCATTGCATAAGCCTCTGCCTCTTGCCCCACTTCTCCAGGACCAGCCTGGGCCACCTCTTGAGAGCCACAAATTCTCATTGCCTTCTGGAAAGCCATCACATGGCATAGTACAATTTGAGAAAGGGCAAAAGAAGAACTGTGGGTTTATTGACATGAGGAATGATAGGTGGTTTACTTGGAGAAGAAACTGGAAAGAGATAGAGAGGACTGAATCTTGAAAAGAGAGGCAAAGAGAAGAGGTGTGATGGTGTGGATACTCGCAGACTACTTTTGAGGGGTTCCCAGGAGCACAGTCATGCTCTAGGCCTTGCCCACTGTCCTAGGTACCAAGAGGAGCAGGAGAAGACAGAAAATACAGGAACCCCAACAGGGAAACAGACAACAGAGCACTTCAATTTAGCCCACTGTTTATTGAGCATCTACTCTGTGCCAGGCACTCTGAAAGTGAAGAAGCAATATGGAGGAGTGGTAAGAATGTGGACCCTGCAGCCAGACTTCCTGGCTTTAGATCCCCACTTGAGGTGCTACTCGGCCAGCAGTAGCTGCATATCCATGCCTGCTCTGTGTATAAGTAGCATCTGTTCCAAATGGTCACAACCTTGACTCTACTTGCCCAGTGTCTGGATCACCCTAGTTGTTAGATCTTTCAACCATCATCCATGTTGTCACTTACCTGCAGGTTGAATTTAACAAGTTATTAGGCCTCTCCACCCTTCTCTTTCCTTACCTGTAAAGTAGGAACAGTAATAATACCTACCTCCAGTGTTAGGAAGATTAAATGAGTTAACATTAAGACTGTGCTTAGAAAAGTGCCTGGTGCATAGTAAGTTCTTGATAAACATTAGCTGTGCTAATTCTTTTCTCTCAAAGCAGAAACAGTGCCTGAGTAAAGGCCAACTTCTCAGAGTTAAGATATCCATACAGAGTGGCCTGAGTTGCTAAAAGCAGAGACTCGCTTCCCCTAGTGACTTGTTTCAAGGGCTCAACACCCACAATCATGTCAGAGCAGTGGGCAATAACTGGACAGCCACATGGTGGGAATGATGACACCACTGCCTTTCTCTAGCCAAAACAGAGCCACTGTACATGCAGACAACCCTGCTGTCCTCCAGAACCTGCAGATGCTCTGGCCCAAGTGCTGGAACAGCCTCTTGGAGCCCATTCAAATGTGGGGAAATATTTAGATCCAATTGAATTCACTCCAGATTGTTGGCTCTTATTTTAGATAAACAGGATAAGCAAAGTTGGCCTAAATGAAAACTGGTAATAAATACTCTTTTCCTGTTTTTCTAATTCTTCAAAGTCAAATGCTCCACGTCTAAAGGTCTCACGGGGGAACGTCTGGGATTTCTGGAGCTTGTTTTTACTTGGTTAATAATGAAAATTCTTGACATAATATAGACCTTTCACATACTTGTGATGCTCACAATATAGCTGAGAAGAAAGTAGGATAGGTGACCTTACCTTCATACTAGACGGTTGGAAATTGAGGCCCTGTGAATGTAGACTCTTCATCTTGAGGCTTCTGGCCATTTCTGCTGAGTAGACCAAGGTTATGAAAATATCACTCTGGAAATGTACAGCCCTTCCTATTCATTGACAGATTGGATCCTTCTTTGAGTACATAACTCTCCAAACACTCACCCACCACAGATTTGCTTCAAGATATCCATGGGCACAGTGCTCCATGCATATCAGCAATAGTAAACATGTGGCTTCAGGTGAGAAGCAGAGTGACCCATCCCAGCAAAGACTGAAGACCTCTAATCATTCAACTACCACCACCACTACCTCCCTTCCACACTAACCATTGAAAGCTGGTTCTACACTTGTTCTCATACTTCTAGTCACAAAAGAGAGAGTTAGGTACATAACTTCTGCCTCCTGAAATAGGCATTTGAGGATGGGGCAGAATGAAATTTTTTTTTAAATATTTAAAAGAGGGGCACTTGGGGGGCACCTGGGTGGCTCAGTGGGTTAAAGCTCTGCCTTCGGCTCAGGTCACAATCTCAGGGTCCTGGGATCGAGCCCCGCATTGGGCTCTCTGCTCAGCGGGGAACCTGCTTCCCCCTCTCTCTGCCTGCCTCTCTGCCCACTTGTGATCTCTCTTCTCTATCAAATAAATAAATAAAATCTTTTAAAAAAAAATAAAAGAGGGGCACTTGGGTGGCTCAGTGGGTTAAAGCCTTTGCCTTCAGCTCAGGTTATGATCTCAGGGTCCTGGGATCAAGCCCTGCATTGAGCTCTCTGCTCAGCAGGGAACCTGCTTCCCCCTCTCTCTCTGCCTGCCTCTCTGCCTACTTGTGATCTCTCTCTCTGTGTCAAATAAAGAAAATCTTTTAAAAAATATTTAAAAGAACTTACATACATTCTAAAGAAAGACAATCAGCTTTATATACAAACTGGACAATATGCAAGCATTACAATGAGAAAGGAATGAATGTGGCAATGTGCAACTTTCAAGCAGACGTGGGTAGGAAAAAAATCATAATCATGGAGAAAAAGAACTACACAGAGCACAAATGTGCAGATATATTTAATATATTTTGAGGCTCTAAACTACCATGTTAAGCTTTGTTTCTTTGCAAAAATGAATAAATAAAATCTTTCTTTCCATCATAAGAGATCATGAAATCAACTAAAAGACACCAAGGTACTTTTATTACCCTGTGACACTCTTCTAAATTTAGGTCAGTGGGCACCACCAATATTTTGTTAGAAAACTAGACAACGATTTAGCAATAAGGGCCTAATATGTGTAACTTTACATTGGTGCTTCTCCACTGGAGGCCCAGAAGGATCTAGTGAGGCCACACGGTGACTCTCCATGAGCAGTCCTACCAGGCATCCGATTGCAGCACATGCAGCAGGAGAATAGGGAGCACGGCCAGTGACCATCAATTCTTCCTCCCAAATAAGTATAACTCCTTCTTGGTCTTCTGCTATCACACAAAGCCTTAATCCAGGCCCTCCTTCCTCCCTTCCTCTTGTCCTGATCAGCCTCCAGTCTTTCTCTTTGATTCTCTTGAATGGACCTTGGCCAGATTAATTTTCCTAAACCACACATGAGCCAAGCAGTTAGCAGCAGCCAACCCTCTCTGCCACAGGGAACCCTGTGCACACTCTGCCCCTGCTACTCCCCGGCCACACCACCCACTGCTCTCTAGCAGAATCTCCACTGCATCCAGAATAGCTTTGATGTGACTGCTCTATCTACCTTAACCCACCTAAGAACCCCTGATCACCTCCTCCCCACTTTTTCCAAGTTCCTTAAGTTCCACTTCTTGCCTCTAGTCTGAAGGCTCTCCTTTTCCAAATTCTAACAACAATAGAATTTGCCATGGCTCTGTTTGCCACCATGCCGAGGAAAGGAAAATGGTGCAAGAGAGTAAAGCCAATGCAGAGAGAGAAGCTGAGATAGGAAGTGTGTTTTGTGTACAAGTATAAGAATCTTTCAGTCCTTTCTGAAATGAGGCAAATGGATCAATTTTTGTACAACATTCCAACCACAATAGCTAAAATAAAAAGAACAGTTTTAACAGAAGACAAAACGATTGTTGGCAAGAGTATTAAGCAAATGGAACTCTCCTGTACTACTAGTAGGAGGGTAAATTGCTCAATCATTTTGAGAGAACAACAGCAAGTACTAAAGTTGAGCATACGCTTGCCTCCCGAGCCAGCAGTTCCGACATAGCGAGAGCACATATGCACGGGAGACACACTGGAATGTTCACAGCTGCACTAGCTGTAATAGCCAAATCCTAGGAACAATGCAAATGCCCACCAACTGCAGAAGGAATGAATATCTTAAATGAGTGAATACAGTGACTTAAAATATGGCAATACAAATGAATGAAGTTAGCTCGGACTACAACATAGATTAATCTCATAAAGATAATTTAATGAAAGAAGCCAATTGCAAAAGAAATGGGATAAATGTTAGAACACGAAGGGTTTCTGAGATTCTGGTAATGTTCTGTTAATTGAACTGGAGGCTAGTTACATGGACGTGTTTGTTTTGTGAAAATTGATGAAGTTGTGCACTTCTGATAATTTCTCTTATACTTGTTACAAATAAATTATATTAAGGGGTGCGTGCATGTGGGAGAGAGAGAGTCAAAAGCAGAACTAGCCAGAGCATGGGCAGAGAAGGAAATAGTCCAGAAAGCATGAACAAAATCCATAAGCACAAAGGGCTGAGTTCATGGGCATGGGAATTGTGCGCCGATAAGGTCCTGAACTTGGATCAATGCTCTGCCATTGCTGTCTTACAATCCTTAATAATTTTTGAACCAGGGACCTGTATTTTTTTCTTACCCTGAGCCTTGTTGATTTCATAGCCAATTCTGAGTACAGGTTTCTTGCCAGCTCCCAGTATCCAATCGATCCAAGAACAAGTCACTGAATTGAATAGATTCAATCTCTAAAACACTTTTGGATGCCTTTTCTGGGAAGTCTTAACTACAACTGCCCTCATGACAAAGTCCCAAAGAAGTCCATTGACATCAAAGTAACAAGGAGTTGGGGAGGAGCTCACTGGATGGAACTGCTATCTTCTGAGTCCTGAGAGGGTTCCTGAATGAACCAGGAAAACCATTCCACCAGATACTAGAAAGGAGAACTGCTTCCCTACTCTGCTGGTTAGCACATTTCTGGCTTCTTTTCTTATTAAGGGGCAGAATTACCAATTTGGGAACAAGTGGACATGCTTATCTTAGTTCCCCCTTAGCCCCGTAGGGAGCAAGGAACAGGTGGTTTCTGGTATACTTTTAGTGGAGGGTGTTTGCAGCAGGTGAGGGAGGGGGCCGCCTTTTCAAATGCCACCAATTTCAGGGGAGGGATGACTGTGCCTAATTCTGGGGGACATTAACCAAAAGCCATATCCTCCATTCTGGTTTTTTTTTAATAGGTAGTAAAAGTGACATTTGGCTTAGACCTTCTCCTTTGTCTTATTTCTTGAATCATAGAAACTGTGCATGAGAAAGAGAGCTGACCAGATTTCTGACCTTCTAGAAGATTATTATGCTTTGCCTTCTCTTTAAAAATGGCAGCAGAATTCTTGTGCAAGAACCACCTACAAAGTTCCATGACTGTATTCACAGGATAAAAACCAGCCTTCAAGCTGGCCTCTGTGTGCTTGTCTTCCAGGCAGGAAGCCCTGCATCTCAGATAAAATAACCTTCTTCTCTTTCCAAATACTAATGAGCTTGCTTTTCCTCTCCTCTCTTCTCCTTCCACTGCTGGGTGCCTTTGCAGAGGGAAATCCAGCCTGTTATCACTGGGCAGCCAGGCCACCAAGGTTACTAACTCTGCTTCAGTCCTGGGAGTCCAACCAGGTAGTCGTCTCACTGCCAAAACCACTCTCTGTTAAGTTAAATCCAATTCCCCACCCTGGGTTGAGCAGCTGTTACCACAGCCTGACCATTGCCTCTATTTTCTGCCTGAATTTTGCTCAGAGTTAATCTGTTCGAGGCCCAGGAGATTTTCTGGGGTTATTCCGCATGAAAGAAAGAGCTCTGATTTTCAACTGAGAATAGATAAAATTCCCAGGGTACACCTCAAATAACTATTCTTTCTGACTCCCATCTGGTGGTCGTACTCAATTTCTGTTAGCTCCAAGAAAACCCTTTCTCCTCATGTGATGGTAGCAATAAAAACTTTTTTCCTTTATCTGCTACCAATGTCCAGAGTTCCAAATTATGAGCCCTGCATTTTTGTCACTTGCTCATTTTTGGATAACCTGTCCCTTAGTGACTTATTCTATTCGTGGGAACTTTAACCTGCATAATTTCATGCTGCCTTGCATTCATTCATTCATTCATTCATTATCTGCTTTTCATTTAGCAACCTAGTACTTAGTAAACATCCATTCCCCCTTCCCTACTATTCCTCTGCAATTTTTTTTTTTTATGTTCTCCAGTGCCTTCTTCATAGGACCTCTCCCCAAAACTCTTCCCTGTTTAAGTCCATCCTATTCTGATCAGAGCCCTCTGGTCTGACTGATTTCTTTTGTGCTTACTCAGTATTAGCTGTTTAGTCTAAAGCAGACTGTTTCATCTGCTTTTACTGAACTTCCAGATCTGACCCCCAGGGCTCCCCACACTCATCGCTTAAGCTGTACTCATGTCCAGTGATTTTCAGATGGGGAGGAGGATTTGCAGTGAATTCGTCTAAAGAGAGAGTCCTTAAAGGTCCTTTTTAGTTTATAAGAAGCATATCTAATATTTCACTGTATTTCAAGTAATAGTTATTTGTATTCATTTTGGCAATACAAGCTCTCTAAAGGGTAGCTTGATAAAATATCCCTAATCTCTGGGAATACAGAGAAAATATAATAATATTCAGTGGGGACTTGTCCTTGTAGGGAATGACCAGATTCTGTGCTAGGATAAGGCAAGGTGTTTCGATCTGTCTACACTTGAAGTACTAGGTCATCTCTGTCATCAGAACAAGATCCATGTTTCACACACATTTGTTCAAACTCTTTACTTGGAATGTCCTTCCCTCCCCACTGTGAAACCCCACTGTTCTCAATGAGCTTTTCTAGACATCACTTCATACTTTGAGTTCCTTCATTCTACTAAGTGGCCTTTCTCCTGAATGCCTATTAAGATGCCTCACCTATGACATGAATTTCACTGTGGCAAATATTAACTCATTTTTATTCATCCACCCTCATAATTTCCTTGAGGGTATAAATCATCCACAAAAAGTTTGACTTTTATTCAGGACCTTAGGATACAACAAAGATCACTTCATTCTTTCTCTAAAACAAAGGAAATTAGTTCTAAGCTTTACCACCTAAATGGAGATGCATTAAATTTGGCTTTGGTGAGCTCCCTTCTCACTTTTGCCCTCCATCCACCACCATGAGAAGAATATAATATTGGGTTTACATGGGACTAGGTAACACTGACAGGGGCTTCTCCTATGAGTAGGTTAGTGTCAGCTTTGGTGCTCACTTTCCAAGGCCATGTGGACAAGTTGAAGGAGATGGCTCCACCACCTCATGCTTATCCCCAAAGTCAAGGCTAAAGCACTTTCAACAAGGCCTTCCCACCCTTTCCATCATGACAAATCTTTGTCCCTTCTGAACCCCATCTCCTTCACCCCCCAGTTTGATATTAACTGCATTCTAGTATCTGCTTTGGCCTCAATTTTGTACATACTTACCCCTCAATGAGGACCACCCCCTGTCCTAAAAGGAAGAAATCATCTTATTCCTTTTTGTTTTTCCTACCAGTAGCTAATATAGTGCCTTAATTTAAGATATTGAATGAATGGTTAATCGTCTTCTTTCCTCTTTAATCCCAAGAGATACTTTCTGGGTCATACAACCCATACTGTAGAACTCAGCCCAAATACGCCTCCTTCAGTGAAACAGTCCCATGTCAGCCACTATGACAGCACCCAGTAAATTTCTTACCTGTCATCACAGCTATTTGCACCATTGTGTAATCATATTATCTGGGCCACAGATTGAGGTGTTTCTTTTATAGCTGTGCTTTTGTTTTCTGCTGTATCTGAAGCCATGGGATCATAGTTCTCCCCTGAGGTAAAAGCAGAGACTCTTCCTGCTCCAGGACCTCCCTCGGGAAGTAGAGAGCATCAGGATCCTCCTCCAGTTCTAAGCCACATTTTGCCACCTCCACCTTGCCCTCATGGCCTTGTCCTGTTAGAAAAAGACCTTACCTCTCTCAACTTTTTCTACTTCCAAGAGTGATCCATGCAAACCTGAGCAGGAATGGCAATTTCCTCAAATTTCCACATGAAAACCCTTTAGGGGCCATTCAGCTCATTCTCTAAATAATATTTTTTTTTTACCATTATCATGCGTAGCAATAGGGATGTTTACCTGTTGGGTTGAGAATAGCAAATACTCCAACTAGTTAATGTTCTGGACACTTGAGAACTAATAGTTGTGTAATTCTAAGTGACATTGATGACATTGTAGATTAGTCTCGGGGATTGTGAGAACCTAGTTCTCAGTACATAAGGAAAAGATCTTATTTATTTAGGGTTTAAATGGACCTCTTTTAGTAGGGTCTAGATCTGTGCCTTTCCATACAGTAGCTATTAATCAACAGTGCCTATTTAAATTTCAATTAAAAATTAAATTTCTCAGTCTCACTTAGCTGCTACCAAGCACTCAGTAGCCGCATATGACTGGTGGCTGCCACACTGACCAGCACTATATCACATTTCAGTACAGAAGGTTCTGTGGAACAGCATCACTCAAGATGCCTTGAGCACACACCAAGTGGAAAACTGGTCTCTGCTTTTAAATAGGAAATGATCAATAAACAACCACCTTCTTTACTACATGTCAGATTCTGTTGTACCTGCTTCACACACAGTGCATCATTATATCTTCATAACTTGGGAGATAAGTAATATATTACCACTCCTCTAAACTCATTTTCTAGTGCTGCAGTTGCAAAATATCACAGACATGATGGCTGTGTTTGATGGAAAACAGAAGACCAGTAAAATGAGTCAGATGAACGGCTCTACTTACCCACTTCCCCTTTCTTCCTCTTTGCTCGTTGACCATTTGGGCATAAATATATTGTGATGAGATGGGCTATAACTCCCAACCTAGAGAGATGGTAATGTGGGTAATAAATCCTGCCCAGAACCCTGCCTACAAGGGCAGCCTCTCAGGTGGGGAATGAGCAGTCACCTCATAGAGCAGGACCAATCCAGTGCAGCATAGGACCCAGATTGAAACAATTTAGGATTGCCATCATCCCCCACTGGGATTTTTGCAATGAAATGTGTTAACTACCAAATCAGTAGGATGGGCATGGTGTAAGAAACAACAGTTCCCCTCCACAGAAATAAAAATAATATGCAGCCAGCTCTCTATTAACCACAGCAACTAGAGCAATGAGAGCATAGGCAATTGAAGTTATAGAAAATCCAAAGCTTCGCTCTAGCAAGTGAGCTCATTTTCAGAGGCTTCGAAACCGATTCTAATGTAATAAACAGAGATAGAAATTTTATGAATGCAGCACACATACACACAGCTTGGCTTGGGAGGATCCCACGGGAACCAGCCCAGATACCCATTCAGGCTTGACATGCTCCTGCCGAGCTTTAGACTTCGTGTTCATAAACTCACTGCTCTTTCAGGACCTTCGGGCTTAATGCAAATTAATTAAACTGCCATGCAACTCATTTGACCATTATTGAGGTTTTAAAATAATTAAGAGTGAAAGCAACTGATTAAAGCCTTTCTAGGCTGCTGTAGCAGGTTATGAATTATATAAGTTCCATATTAATGTGACTCCTCAGTGACTGCAGATTAGCTGGGGGGGGATATTCATTAAGATGGAATAAAAAGGCAATAGTAGCCATGACATCTTTTTGTTTCATATTCCCTGACAGCTTCGAGGGGTTCAATGTGAAGGCAAAAAAAAAAAATACTATATTTCTATAGCATTTTACAAATAGGATAATATCGTTTGTCCCATTTGATTCTCCTGCTAATTCTATGAATTTGGCAAGGCTGGTGTTACTCTATTTTACATGAAAAGAAACTAAAGCTCAAACACGTTGAGTGCTTTACACAGACAGTAAAAGTGAGAATGTAGTCAAATATCCAGGGCTAACTCCCAATCCAGTGTTTCTCCAGGATGCTACCATGCCTCTATCTCTCTTAAGGATCGTAATGCTCCAAAGACAGTTTCACCAGTATGAAATTTCTAAAGAGAATGTTCCATCACTTTGGCTTAAAGCAAGGATTCACATATTAAAATAAAGCAGGATTTTCAGTGAGGGAAGAATAGAAATATTTTTGTTATGTTCTCTCCTTATACTCCATTAAAACTACAGAAAGAAAGAAAAGATAGAGAAATAACACCATTTTAACTATGGAAGCAAGCACATGGCCAAAACATAATGATTTGCACATTGCAAACACTACAAGATCTGAGTCTAGTTGAGGGACTATGGCAAGAGCCAACCCATCTTCCTCAGACAATATTAAAGAAATCAGGGCTGTGGTTACACTTAGGAGGAATAAAGGGGTTATTGATTGGACAGATACAGAAAAGCTGCTTTTAGGATGCTGGAGACATTACCTCATTAATGGTTAAATAGGTCCGTTCAGTTGGTAAACTTAGGATAGGTGTACTTTTCTAAGTATTATACTTCAGTAAAAAAATACATTTCATTGCCATAAAAGTCATAGCCAATGATCGTTACATTAAAGCCAATGATCTTCCCATTAAAGATTCAGGGTCAAAGACAGTCATAGAATAGGCAGAGGAACACTTCTATTAATTGAACACCTATATTAATTGACCTCTATGGAGTTCAGTTCTTCATTAGGAGAGAGGAATCCAAAGAAGATTAGGAGAGAGGAATCCAAAGAAGAAATCCTACCAATAAACTGTTCCTATTTTTAATCTTTTGATATCAAATTTTTATTAAGATATAATTGATATGGGGCACCTGGGTGGCTCAGTGGGTTAAAGCCTCTGCCCTCAGCTCAGGTCATGATCTCAGGGTCCTGGGATCGAGCCCCACATCGGGCTCTCTGCTCAGTGGGGAGCCTGCTTCCCCCTCTCTCTCTGCCTGCCTGCCTCCCTGCCTACTTGTGATCTCTCTCCCTCTGTCAAATAAATAAATAAATAATCTTTTAAAAAAAGACATAATTGATATAAAATTAACTCTCTTAAAGTATATAATTTGTAGATTTTGCACATATTTTTCCCATTCAATAGGTTGCCTTTTCATTTTATTGATGGTTTCTTTTGTTGTACAGGAACTTTTTAAGTTTAATGTCTCGCTTGTGTATTTTTCAGTCCTCTCTTTTTTGTAGGTCTAGCTAAAGATTCATGAATTTTTTCTTTTCAAAGAACCAGCTCTTGGTTTCATTGATTTTTTTTCCTATTGTCTTTTTAGTCTCTTGTTTCATTTATTTCTGCTCTAATCTTTGTTACTTCCTTCCTTCTACTAACTTTGGGTTTCATTTTTTTTCTTCTTCTTTTTTTAATTCCTTGCAGTGTGAAGTTAGATTGATTATTTGAGATTTTTCTTGTTTCTTGAGGTAAGCCTATCACTACAAACTGCTCTGTTAGGACTGCTGTTGCTGTATCCCATAAGTTTTGGTATATTCCATATCCATTTATCTCAAGGTATTTTTAAATTTCTCTTTGGATTTCTTCTTTGGCCTGTTTGATGTTTGGTAGCATGTTGTTTAAGCCCACTGGAATTTTCCAGTTTCCTTCATGTAATTAATTTCTAGTTTCATACCATTAGGGATCAAAAAGATGTTTGATATTATTTAAATCCTTTTAAATTTATTAAGATTTGTTTTTTGGTCTAACCATATGATCTGTCTTGGAAAATGGTCCATGTATACCTGAGAAGAATATGTAATCTGTTGCTTCTGGGTAGAAGTGTTCTATAAATTTGTATTAAGTGCATCTGTTCCAAAGTGTCATATGAGGCCAATGTTTCCTTATTGATTTTTGGTCTGGATGATTTCTCCATTGATGTACATGAAGTATAAAGTCCCCTACTATTGTTGTATTCCTATCTACTTTACCTTTAGGTCTAATTAATATTTGCTTTGTATATTTAGGTGCTCCTATGTTGGGTGCATAAATATCTACAAATGTTATATCTTCTTGTTGGATTGACCCCTTTATTGTTATGGAATACCCTTCTTTGTCTCTTATTCTTTGTTCTAAAGTTTATTTTGTCTGATGTAAGTATAGCTCTCCAGCTTTCTTTTAATTTCCATTTGCGTAGAACATCTCTTTCCATCTTTTCATGTTCAACTTGTATGTGTCCTTATATCTAAAATGAGTCTCTTGACAAGCGTATAAATGTGTCTTGGGCTTTTTTTTTTTTTTTTTAATCCATTCATTCCCTATGTCTTTTGATTGGAGAATTTAGCCGTGTGCTAGAGATAGACGTGGAGATAGACGTGTGCTTATCCCATTTTGTTAATTCTTTTCTGGCTGCTTTTATAGTTCCTCTCTGTTTCTGTCTTCTCTTGCTCTTTTCTTTTGTGGTTTGATGCCTTTCTTTAGTGTTACACTTTTATTTCTTTCTCAAAAAAATAATTTTTGTGTATTTATTATAGGTTTGTGGTTACCATGAGGTTTATATATAACAACTTATATCTATAACAGCCTGTTTTAAGCTGATAAAACTTAAGTTTGGTCCCATTCTAAAGCTCACTATTTTTATTCTGTTCCCTCACCCACATTTTTGATGTCAGATTTTATATCTTTTTATCTTGTGTATCTCTTAACGGATTACTGAAATTATATCTATTTTTACTACTTTTGTCTTTTAAACTTCATACTAGCCTTATAAGTAATTAGTCCATTACCTTTATTATATATTCATCTTTCCAGTAAGATTTATTCTTCCATAAGTGTTTCTTGTTACTAATTAGCACCCTTAAAAAAATAATAATAATTAGCACCCTTTCTTTCCAGTTTAAAGAAGTCCCTTTAACATACCTTGTAAGGTTGATTTAGTGGTAATGAACTCCTTTATCTTTTGCTTATCTGGAAAATTGTCTCTCCTTCAATTCTGAATGATAACTTTGCAGGGTAGAGTAGTCAGTTGGTATTTTTTTTTCTTTCAACACTTGGAATATATTGTGCCACTCTCTTCTGACCTGCAAAGTTTCTGCTGAAAAATCTGCTTATTATCTTATGAAGGCTCCCCTGTGTTTCTCTTGGTGCTTTAATATTCTCACTTTGTCTTTAATTTCTGACATTCTAATTATATTGTGTTTTGGTGTGGGTCTTTTTGGGCCCATCTTCTTTGGAACTCTCTCAGTTTGCTAGATCCTGATATCCCACATTTTAGGGAAGTTTCCAGCCATTATTCTTTCAATAAGATTTCTGTCATTTTCTCTCTCTCTCTCCTCCTTCCGGGAGCCTTATAATGTGGTTACTATCCCATTTGATGTTTCCCCATAAGTCCGTTGAGCTTTCTACCTTTTTTTGCCCCCTGCTTTGATGGGTAAAATCCATTGCCTTGTCTTTGAGTTGATGGATCCTTTCTTTGGCTTCATCGGGTTTGCTGCTGAATGCCTCTAGTGTACTTTTTAGTACAATTATTAGATTCTCCGTGACTTCCATTTGGTTCTTCGATTCTCCATCTCTCTGTTGAAGTTCTCACTATGTGCACATATCCTTCTCCCCAGTTTGGTGAGCATCTTTGTGATCATGACTTTGAACTTTTTTTTAGGCAAAGTACTTATCACTATTTTATTAAAGTTTTTTCCTGAGGTTTTGTTTTGTTCTTTCATTTAGAACATATTCCTCTGTTTCTTCATTGCTTGACTCTCTGAGTTTGTTTCTATACAGTAGATGAAGCAACCACCTCTATCTTGAAGGAATGTCCTCATGTGAGAAATAAAACTTGTCATTCATCCCTGCCCTGGCTCTTTGTCAACTCTCCAATCTTTCTGCTTATCCAAGCAATATATTATATTTTTAATGGCATCCAGTAGATGAGGATGTGCCAAGACCTGTCATTGTCCCTAAAGGCAGGCTCTTAGCACCCATATTCAGCCTGTTTGAAAGTCAGATCCTCTGGCAGCAGCTTTTAAAAGTGTGCCAATATATACATTCCTATGGGACCACAAGCATAAGCCCCACTGGCTACCAGAGTCAGGTAATCAAGAGGCATCCCCTAATATGGCAGTAGCCACAGAACTGGAGTGCCAGACATAAAACCAGGGCACCAGCCATGTGTGTAAGCTCCCCATCAAGAGACACCAATGCCCTGGAGCATGTTAGAAGGAAAGCACAAAGAGAGTAACCACCCTCCTAGGTCCCGGGAGAGGATTACAGCCAACCTAGATGTGTACCCCTCATGGTGCAACTATGAAGATAAGCTAATAGGCCTCTTCAACAGAAAGACTGGATGCCTCATGTATTGCTTTACTGCAGTGCCCTGGTGGTGGTAGCTAGGTAAGAATGCTTTTTCCATTTGTTTCAGTCTTGTGAGACCTACAGACATGAACCTAGAGGGCCATCACACCAAGCAATCTAGAGATGTTCCACTGGGGCCAGCTGCAAAAATCAGGGTTCCAGACACATGTACAAGCTCCTTTCCAGGAGATACTGGTGACCTGAAGTGAGGCAGAGGGAAATTGCAAACCACTAGCCCCCATGGCATTCAAAGCTAAATATCTAGTGGGGGGGGGGGGGTTGGGGGGGGGCTTGTCTCACTGGGTGCACATCATTTAAGCTCGGATGCCTGGTGTGGGGTCCAAGCCCTTTCTCTTCATAGAGAAGCTTCAGTTTGTGAGTTCTTTCCTGGTTGTGGGTCATGACACGAAGTCATGTGGTTTATGGCAAGATTATATCTCAGCTCTTCTACTACCTTTGATGTGGGTTTTCTTTCATTCATCCAATGTGGAGCAGTTGCTCAGCTAGTGCATAGAATTCTTTCAATGAAAATGGTTCCATATGTAGCTGTAGATTCAGTGTTTCCATGAGGAAGTATTTCAGGAACTTCCTATGTTGCCATCTTGAATTGGAACCTATCTATTTTTTTTATAGTGCTAGATTAGTTTGATAGTATTTTGTAAAGGCTTTTTTAGTCTATAGTCATAAAGGATATTAGTCTATAGTTTTCCTACTTTGTCTTTGTCTGGTTTTAGAATGAATTGAGAAGTATTCCTTCCTCTTCTACTTTTCTGGAAGATTGTATGAAAAATTGGTGTTAATTCTTATTTAATGATTGGTAGAGGAGCACCTGATTGACTCAGTTGGAAGAACATACAACTCTTGATCTTAGGATTGTGAATTCAAGCCCCACATTGGGTGTAGAGATTACTTACTTACAAACATACATACATGCTGACATACATAACAACAACAACGACAAAAACAAAAACATTTTAAAATAAATAGGGCACCTGGGTGGCTCAGTCAGTTAAGTGTCAAACTCTTGATTTCAGCATAAGTCATATCTCAGGGTTGTGAGATCAAGCCCTGCTTTATGTTCCCTGCTGTTCATGGAAACTGCTTAAGATTCTCTCTCTCCATCTCCCTAATTTAAAATATAAATATAAATAAATACACACACATATATATGATTGATAGAATTCACAATGAAACCATCTGGTCCTGGGCCTTTCTTTTGAGGAATGTTTTTGATTACTAATTCAGTCTCATTAATTGTTATATGTCTATTCTGATGCTCTGTTTTTTCTTGGGTCCGTTTTGGTAGGTGTTTTTTTTTTTTTTCTTTCTAGAAATTTGTCCATTTAATCAGTTTTCTAATTTGTTGGTCTGCAATTATCATGACCATCTAATCATTTTTATTTCTGTAAGGTTAATTTCTGTAAATGAAGACCCCCTCTTCTATCCCTGATTTTACTGAGTCTTCTCTCTCTTTTTTTTTTTTTCCTCATCTGTCTAGCTGAAAGTTTGTCGATTTTGTTGGTCTTTTCAAAGAATCACTGGAGTGAACAAAAAGCAACACTCATTTACTTGGACTGTAAGAATTCCCAATGTAAAGAGGCTCCATGTAGGTTAATTCAGCAGGTTCAGTGTCATGGAGGAACCTGGTCACTTCCATTAGTCTGCAGTAAGATTCTTATGCTGTCTTGGCTTTTGTTTGCCCCTCCCCATGGCTGCCACTCCACAGGTATCTATGCAGATGTGATAGTGTCAGTGGAAGAGTAAAAAAAAAAAGACAAAGTATTTTTTAAGATTTTGTTGCAGACCCTCCCCCATATTTTGTCGCCAGAACAAGTCAAATGCTTCTCCGCAGTACAGTCTCTAATAAGGCAAATGGGGCTGACAGGTAGTTAGACATATGTAATGAGATAGTTTTTCATAATTTATGAAAGAATTTTGGGTGTTTTTTGTTTTTATTTTTATTTTTATTAGATTTATTTATTTATTTATTTATTAGAGAGAGAGAGAGTACAAGCAGGGGAGTGGCAGGGAGAGGCAGAAGAAGGCTCCCACTGAGCAAAGAGTCCAACGCAGGGCTGGAATCACGCAGGACCCCAGAATCACAACCCTAGCCAAAGGCAGCCACCCAACTATCTGAGCCATGCAGGCACCTCCCCCCCTTTTTTTTAAGAAACTGATATTTCTTACACTAGAAAAAACCATTAAGCTAAAGTTCAACAATTAATTATTTGGGATTCTTTTTCTTTGTTATATGTAATAATATTTTTTATTTTAGTAATATGCATACTAAACTAAATGTATACTATAACCCCAAGTTTCTAAAAAAACCCAAGAAGAACAAACTCGTAAGGGGTAGCTATTTTTATTCAAACATAAATAACCCTAGGAGTAGTTGTATTACATAAATGTAAATTGCCTATAGTTATTTTTTATGTCATTATCCACCCTCAATATCTTGGTCTTAATTAATCCAAATCAGCTTATCTGTCATATTGGAAAGCAAAACAGAGCACTGTGTGGGAAGTGAGAAGGGTTCAGAATGTTTATAGAACTCAAAGGGATGCTGTGTTTGGGGGAGGTATGGGGGTTCCTGAGCAGCTCTCAGGTATCAAGGAGCTATGGGGGGCAGGCACATAAGGGCTGGACATGTGACTTTCCTGTATCTCTCCCTTCCAAATGCACAGAAAGCCTCCTGTGGAACATTCGAGATCTGAACCACAGTATCTATTTAATATTGACGATATGGCCTTGGGCCAGAAGTTGATGATACAAGGATGAATAGGACTCAGTTCCTGCCCTCAAGCACTCATAGTCTAATGGGAAAGATGAACTCATAAAAAGCAATTTTGAGTGCAACAATGGGGGTGCAGTGGAATGAGCAGCTGCCCAGAGGGGGCGGTGATTAATTCAGTTTCAAAAGACAGAGATAACTCTATAGAGGAAAAATAAAAATCACAGGATGTGTTTGAGTTCACCAAGGATACAGCACAAGGCAAGATTTTCCAAAGACTGAGAACAGAGGTTTGAAGCCACATGACCTGCTCAGGGAACCCACAGGACAACTAAAGTTGTTGCAGTATGGCTGTGGAAGGCAAGGAAGCCAGAGCAGGGAGACAGGGACTAGACCTCAGAGCACCTTTCTTGCCTTGCTAGGGAGAGTGAAGCTTATCTGTGGATCATGGGAATTACTGTAAGTTTTAATGTTCCAGTTTACACCCATGAAGAACATACTGGACCAGGTCAAATTGGAAGTCCAAAACCCCATTAAAAGAATGGTGCCCATGATAGATGTTGGAACTAAGGAAGTGACAGTAAGAAGAAACAAGAAACAGTCACTGACTGTCTATGGGGTTCAGTAGACAGCGGTAAAATATGCCATGCCGGTCTCTGGTTTGAGCAACCAGGTAGATGTGTGCTGGAAGTAGGTTCAGCCCAAAGCATGACAGCCCAGTGAGGGTGCATATTTAGCAAGTGAGCATAGGTCTCTTCCCAAAATACAGATTTAGGAGGCTTGAGGTGTCATCTTCTTAAGCTATGGGGGAGAAGGTCAGATTGCCTGCAGAGAGAAGATAAAGTAGGAAGGGAAACTAGAAAGACCTCCAAATTCAGGGATGAGGGAAGCGGCCTGCAAAGGAGACCAATCAGGGACGATCAGAGAGGTAGAAGATGAGAAAAAAAAAACAGTGCGTCTCTATCCAAAGGGTGAAAAAATTCCTCAAAGTGAATAATGGTCGCTGATAAAATAAAATGAAATAAAATAAAATGAGACAAAGAAGAAAAAGGGGAGGAGGAGGAAAAAGGTGAGGAGGAGGAGGACCAGAAGGAGGAAGGAGCGGAGGAGGAGACATAACCAGCATCAGTGTGGAGCTTGATCTTTAAGTGTCCCAGAACTCTGCTGCTCGTCTTCCCTGACTTTCCTCTGGGAAAGTGGGGTGAGGTCAGATGAGGCCCAGGTATGAGGTCCTGGAGGAGGGAGCAGCAGAAGCCTGTGCTGCTCTGAGCGACCCTTCCTCCCCCACCTCGCTGGTCTTGAGCAGGGGAGCTTTCTTGGTCAGCTCTAGGGAGAAAGTATATTCTCAAATGGAGGTTTCCGGCAACTAAACATTAGGAACTGCTCAAGCTGCCTCCTGAATGGTCCTCTTCCTCCATCTGACTTTGTGAGATGAAAGCCCGGGGCCCTCCCGGAGATAGCTGAGGGGAGGCCCGAGCAATTGCCTTGGCTTTGATTTCACTCACCCATGGGCTGTGGGCTACAGACAGAAACTTCCCACAGCCTCCAGCTCAGCCTCTTAATCTGCTCACTCTGCTCTCTGAAGGTGGACAAGTCTCAGTAGAGACCCCCCCACACACAGCCTATAATACCCCACTCCTAGTAAGGTATTATCTCCCTAGTGGCAGAGACAGGGTTTGATACCAGGTCTGCGTGTCCCAAAGTCCACGATGTTCCCCTTCTATTAAACAGTTCCTGTTACATTTTTATTGTGATGGCTCCTTATCCTTCTGAGTCCAATATGCCGATGAGCCTGAGATAATAAAGGCACGCGTGCCCGCCGTGTTGTGTACAAACTGGGGCTCCCTGGCTCAGAGCATATCTTAAGTATCTTAAGTTTCATAGCAGATCCTCTTTCTACATAAAAGAGCCTTTTCACAGAGCAAAGAGCCATTCCCTAGTTTACCTCCAATTTTGTGTGTAACGCTTGCTCACAGTGGAGCTCACTTCTGCCACGAAAGAAACTGGATGCCCTGAAAAAGCACCGAATCCAAAGCCTCCCTTGGTTTTCCAGGAGGGGGAAGAGGCAGAGCTGGACTCTATCACAGCAGCCCCTACAGGGGGACCACCCGGTCCCTCTGGTGTCTGCAAGCAGCTCCTCCTTCCCAAGGAGCCAGTGAGACCCCAGGTCCCCCTTTTGAGGCCCCCTCTCAGGTCATTGAAGACTTGTTTCTACACATTCTCGAGAGGGCCAGGGAAGGTGTACAGAGCCTGGCTCACACACCTGCCCCTTCTTTCTGGTCAGATGCACCCCTCGGGCAGAGAGGCTCCAGGAAACTGAGATGCATCCCTTGGATAAGCCTGTGGAACTGACTCCTGTCCCAGGCTGAACTTCTTAAGTCTGTAGGAGGCTTTCTCCTTCCCTCACTCCACCTCACTTTTAGGAATGGAATAGGTGAATTTGATTTGCAGCACGGACAGCTGCTCCCATGCCTCCCTCTGTCTGCATCTGTCCGGAATTTATGAGGAAGCTCGTATCAATCCCTGCCTACCCTAATGGGCTGAGCCCGGGCTTACCTGGACAGATGCTGTCCTCTTTGCTAGGACTTCAGCTCTGCAGCAGGCTCATGTCTCAGGCTGGTCATCTGTGTCATCTACCAGATGTTTCTCAATCTCCTCCTGAGCACAGATACGTACTTCCCAGCCCCTTTTAGGGTGGGCACAGACATCTTTATTTACTTCTTTGGTCAATAAAATGTACACAGAGGTGATGTGTATCATTCTGTAGGTGGCAACTTTAGGGGCAAGCTTTAGAAGCATTGAGATAGAGCTGCTGTCCCCTAAAAGATATGGAACAGAGCTACTTGCCAAACTCCACGGGTCACGAAGCAAAAACAAAACAAACAAACGAAAAATACCTAGGATGCCATGGAAGTCCCCAGCAAAACTCCTTGAGGAAAGAGAGGCTGGTCAGGGAAGACTTCTTGGAAGAGGAGCTGGTACTGGGTAGGAGTGGAGGCGAAGAGCCTGGCAGTGTGGAGTGGGGAAAGGGGCACTACAGGAAGACGTAGCCTGTGCAGAGGCCTACAGGATCAGCAGCCAGGGAGGGAAGGGAGGGGCAGGAGCCATCAGCAAAGGCCACACATCCTCAAAGGCCTGGCTTACCTAAGAACTCCTCCTTTCCTGGCAAATTTTGGTGACCCCAACTCCAACTAGAGAAAAGGAAAAGAGAGGGGGAAAGTATGGTGGAAGAGAATGAGAAAACAGAAAATTGAAGGAAAAGAGGACTAGAAAAGAACAGCAAGTCCAAAAAATCCAGACCAGAGGAGACAATAAGAAACAAGATGGTGCAGGGGGCATAGTGGCCCCAAGGATGTCAAGTCTTCATCCCTGGAATTTGTAAATGTGACCCTTTTTGCAGAAGAGGTCTTTGCAGATGTGTTTAACTTCATGATTTTGAGTTGAGATTGCTCTGGATTATCTGCTGGGCCCTAAATGGCATCACAGGTGTCCTGACAGGAGAGAGGCAACCATCCCAGACGAGAAAGCCATGTGGCCACTATGGCAGAGAGTGCACTGATAGGACCATGAGTCAAGGAGCACTTGGTGCCAACAGAAGCTGGGGACAGCTCTCCTAGAGACCCTGGAGGGAACATAGTCCTGTCGGCTCTTTGATTTCAGACATCTAGAGTCTAGAACTGGGAGCGAATGCACTCCTGGTGTTCAGATAGCCAAGTTGAAGTGATTTGTCCAGCAGGCACAGGAATCTAGTATATACGATGGCAGACAGTGACTCCCCTACTTCCCTTCTATAAACTCCTACCTTAACCTGTTGCCTCCTGGGTAGCCAGCGAACCTTAGTCTGCTGCCTCCTTCCCTGCACTTTCCTACCTCAGATCTTGTTTCCTTCCCTTCCATCTAGCCAGACCACACTCCAGTGCTCCCTTTGTCCTTTCCACCCTCCTTAGCCCCTCATTCCACCCTCCTCCCTTCTCCTCCCCCAGCCTCTGTGCCCAACAGAACCGCCATGTTGTTGGCCATGTTTCTCCACTCAGAGGGATTCCAGGCTCTTGGAGACAAAGAACCTATAACCATCCAGGGACTTCGTTCAATGCCAGACTCAATACACAGATTTGAGTGCACAAGAGGTAATTAATAAACCTTTGGCGGTTGACGGGTAATATGGACATGGATATTTTTACTACAACCATTTATGGAGTGCTTGTTGAGTTCCAGGCACTAAGTAATGAGAATAATAGTAACGACCATTGTAATGAACGAGCCGTTCCCACACGCCGGCTACTGTGGTGCGCACTGGAAATGTATTATGTTGTTTAATCTCACAGCCAGATTATGATTCTCTCCCTTTTACAGTAGAGTCAGCCCAGCCAGGGTGAGTAATTTGCTCAATGTCACCCAGCTAGCAACCCTCCGAGCCAGAGTTCAAGTCCAAACCTGACAGGTTCTCAAAACGATGCTCTAAGTCGAGTCTTCTGGATGGTGGTGGATGGTGGGGGGGACCCAAACTGGCCATGTTCTTGACTGCTGTCAAGGGTGCTTCAATTTCTCACACATTTTGGAGTGTTTTTTCAAGAGTGTGAATCCAGGTTTACCAGCCAGACATCAGTGTCTCTTCCGGGACTTGACTTTGGCCACTAGGTGGCACTCAAAAAGTGTGTCTGAGACACGAAAGCCCTCCACGCCAAGGGCGTTTCTGGCTTTAAGGGGTTGCCAGAGGTGAACTGGGCCAAAAGGGCAGAAAGCGCTGCCCAGAAAGAAATAAGCCAAGGGTTGGAGAAACGGACTGGAAAACATATTTCCTGAGGTGTTGAGTGCTGATAGAGAAAGATAGCAAATCCAAATGGGCAAGACAAACTATTTAAAAACATCTGTTTACCAGAGGCACATAGAAATCCCCACGGGGGTCCCAAAGAAAGGAGAATTATAGGCACAATCTCTGACAGTGAGGATGTCCAAACACCTTAAAAATCCCTGTTGAAACCGCAGCTCTTAAATGATTCAATTGCCTCTTCGCCAAAACACATAGCAACAGCCATAAATACGCTGTAATTAACATCACACTCAGAGCAAAGGGAACTTTGAAAATATTTCATTTAGTATCTCCAAGGAGTCGTAGATATTCTTCCCCACGAGTGAGGGCGTTGTCAAATTATTTATCTCCAGCCAGCTGTGCATTGTCTGAGGGAGAAGACAGCTAGAGATGGCTATGTTTTCGGTAGGAAGAATGGCAGCCCCCCTGGGCCGCACCGCAGCCCCAACCACAGGGTCCTGCTCGAGGCCTGGGTATGGGCAAGCGGCCTTGTCCAGCACCCCGGCTCCCCGAGTGTGGTTCAGGGAGCCCTTCCCAGCTGGGAACCATTTGCTCCCAGTATGCAAGGAGGTGAGCCCAGGTAGTGAGAGAGAGCACTGGAAATGCGGCTGGCAATCACACCTTGCCGTCACTTTGGGGCTGTGATGGGCTCGACAGGGTGGGTCCGGCTCAAGTATCACAAACCTGCTGGTGAGTCATTTGTGGCAAGAGATTGGAACGAGTCCCGCGCCGTACGTCCACTTGCCGATGTGAGGCAGGACAGAAATGAATTTGGGAAGCCCTGTCCCGAGGCAGATTTCTCCAGCTTGGCCTGCCCCAGGCCCCAGCCGTGAGAGGCGAAGGTTGCTAGCTGCGTGATGGTCAAGCGCATGGCCTTTACGGTCAGGGAGAACTAGACCCACTGCCTGTGGGAGTCACTGGCTGTGGTATGAGACCCACTACGTGACCTTTTGGATCTTTCATTTCCTGAAAGGGGCTAATAGTACGCACCTTACAGAGTGTTGTGAGACTGTGGCACAAGAGATGTGAGATTGTAAACGCTCAGCTGGTTTTCACACCCCTTTCTCAATCTCTCTCTGTAAACAATGCTCTTTATCTGTTGGGAGAGTTTTCGAAAACAAACCCATCTTGGTCCTTAAGAAAACAATGTTATCATCGCTATTGTCTTGGAAGTTCATTAGAACCCAAGTTCTGGACTTAACCAGTCCTCAGGTTGTCTTATGAAGAGAGAATTACAGATTAACAGACAAAAGAGAGAAAAGAGAAGGCCCAGCGGGTGAGGAATAGAGTTGAAAGGGGAAGGAAAAGTTCTCTTGGACTCGAGGACAAAGAAAGTATTCAGACCTGACACAGAGGAAGTGGAGGATGAAGAAGGCTGGGGGAGCAACGGCTCAATGCTGATTTTGGAGGAAGGTTCCAGAAGAGTGGGCCCATCATCCTGGAAGGGGGGAAAGGGGACCCTGGGCCTAGAGCTCCCCAGATAGTCTGGTGCTCAGAGCCAGAGGGAAGCCCAGCAGCCCTCACTTGTCTCAGGCCATGTTCCCAGAGAGGCCTGGACTTTGTCTATGTCTAGCACCTCATCCCGTGGCCACCTGGGCAGGTGAGGCCCTTCCAGCCCACATGACCTTGCTGCTTTCGTGGGATCCTTTCATCCAGTAAATAATATCTGAGCGCCTGCTAAGTGCCAGGCACTGTTCTGACACTGGCCACTCAGTGATCAACACAACACAGTTCCTTCTGTCCCAGAGCCCGTCTTCCACACACAGTGAGAGGAAGACTACGAAATATCAAATAAATGGCAGTCCCCTGCCATGCAAGAGTGGCATACTGCCACTTGCTTCAGCAGAGACAGCGTGCCCTATGAGTATTTAAATTACACTCTGGTGCAGGACTTTTCCTACTGAGGCCCACAGAGAATCCGGGGAAGTTCATGAACTTGGACTGGAGAAGAAAAAATTACAACTTTTTTTTTTCACTACATCTAACTAGAATGTTGCATTTCCTTTAAGCATGAAAGCCGACAACCATAGAAGTTCCTGTGACTTTGTAAATAGTAGAAGTTACAGACATTTGTATTTTATATTCCAGTGGTTGCAGGTGTTTTGAAATGTCATGACATTGCCCTATAAGGTACTCAAGACCATCATTGGGCTGCAGATGCCCTTGTCCATATGTACCCTCTGTCAACAGATGGAAGCCGAATGGGTCTCTTATAGCCATGAGGTCAGTTTGGGCAGCCATCCCTCACATCTCCCTGCAAGAGGCAGGTGAGCTCTGTAGGCTCCAACACATGGAATTGCAACACAGAATGGCCAGGCCGTACGTGACGATACAACGCTGACCCACACCCTCTGTAACAACTTGTCCAGGAAGCCAAACCCCCCAGCCTCTGCAGCAACAAATCCAGAATGCTCAGACTTAGACAACTTCTCTCTCTCTCTCTCTCTCTCTTTTTTTTTTTTTTAAAGATTTCATCCAGGGGCTCCTGTGGCAGCCCAGTAGGTTAAAGTCTTTGCCTTCGGCTCAGTTCATGATCTCAGGGTCCTGGGATCAAGCTCTCCACTCAGCAGGGAGTCTGCCTCTTACTTTTACCTGGAGCAGCTGTAGTAACCATGTCTTATCCCCCTGAGCTGATGTGATGTAGGTCATGATACCTAATCCATTGGGAAAGCTCTGGACACAGTCCCTGACACTAAGTACTCAAGAAAATAGTTCTGTTTTTTCCTTTTTAAAGAAGAGGTAGCATTTTGCTGAGGAGTTAGAATCTATGCCAGTACTTCTCAACCAGGAGCCCCCCAGGGACCATTTGACAGTGAGTGGAGATATTTTTGATTGTCACCACAGGGGTAAAAGATGCTATTAGCATCTAGTGGGTAGAGGCTAGGGTTGCTGGCAAGCATCTTGCAAGACACAGGGCAGCTCCACAGCAAAGAATTATCCAGTCCCAAAATCAGTCCTGCTGAGGCTGCCCATCCATGGAGGAGGAGTGGGGAGGTGTGGGTGACAAAAGGGGATTCTGCTGGCAGGAAGTGTGGTGATCAGGAGAGGGCACTCTGCATTGGGGTTATGGCTTGGACCCTGCTCCTGCCACTTCCTGTGACTCCACACAAGTTCCCTAACTCCTCTAGTGGTGGTGCCTCCCCGATTGTGAGCTAACCAAGCCAGTCTCCTTTCGCACAGTTTAGGTTCCTTTAGGCGGATACCAGTCGGGGAGAACTGGCCAGCTCTCTCTCTACAAGCTAGCCGGCAGTGTAAAAAGGAGGAAATGTTCAAAATTCTGCCACGCCTATAGACGTTTATTAGCAAGCAAACCTGGAAGTCCTCAAGTGTTTATCTGGAAGGCCCACCACATCCTAGCTTTCAGACCCTTACTGCTCCAGCCCACTTTGCTCAGAAGATCCCCCAGGGCAGATACGCACAATGGCTGTGGAGGCAGGGTCCCATGCTGTAATAAGCTTCAGGCACCAGTCTTCCTGTGGTGCCTCTCATGAAGGTGAGAGCTCATAGCGGCATACCAGTCAGATCAAGAATGTAGCGATTCCAAGCTATTTCTAACAATTTGGGCTCGGTGGGTCTCTCTGAATCTTTATAAAATATTTTATCCAGCTTGAATATCTTGAAGATCTGCCTGCATTAGTTTAACTGCAATCTCTCTCTCTCTCTCTCTCTCTTTTCTCTCTCTCTCTCTCTCTCTCTCTCTCTCACACACACACACACACACACACACAAATACATTGTCTACTTTAAAGTAAATCACTGGCAAGTTAAGAGAGCTCAGAGAGATTACATATACAAAGCATTTAGTGCTCTTCCTGGAATATTAATAAGTATACAATGTATATTGGCTTTTAAGATCACTTTTTTAAGGTTTTATTTGTCAGAGCAAGAAAGAGAGAGAGAGAGAGCACAAGGTGGGGAGAAGCAGAGAGAGGGAGAAGCAGGCTCCCCACCCAGCGAGAAGCCGGATGCAGGACTCGATCTCAGGACCCTGGGATCATGACCTGAGCTGAATGCAGAGGCTCAACAGACTGAGCCCCCCAGGCGTCCCTAACGTGATCATTTTTGGAAGCCTCCCTCCAGCTCCTTGAGGAAAGGGAGGAGGTTTTTGCTTTGTTTTTTGTTTTTGTTTTATGTTCATTTAGCCACTGTATAGTATATAATTAGTCCTTGATGCGGTGTTCAACAATTTGTTAGTTGAGTATAACACCCAGTGCTCACCACAGCACGTGCCCTCCTCAATACCCACCACCCTGTTTCCCCCTCCCTCACCTTTCTCCCCTCTGCAACCCCCAGATTGTTTCTTGGGGCCCATAGTCTCTCATGGTTCACCTCCCTTTAATATCTGAGAGTAACATAGGAAAGGAAGCCTCTGGCATTTGCTGAGCAGCTCCCATGAAGCTACCCACTTCACACGCTCTGTGGCATTTAACTGGCACAACCACCTGGCCAGGTGGCTTGATTATCACCAATCCCCATCTGAGGAAGCTGAAGCTCAGATGGTACAGGCACCTCGCCCACGCAGCCCGTGGGTGCCAGAGCCAAGACGGAAGCTCTCTCTCGGGTGGGAACGTCTGTAGTAGCCTCTGCTGCCTCCCCCGAATTGGTGCTGTGAACTCCCAATGAGAGGGAGATATTCAAATGCAGAAGTATTGAGAAGATAAAGCCGGAGGAGTAGGAGGCAAGTGGGAATTACACAGAATCGCTGCTGGAGGCTGCCAGCAGAGCTCGCCACAGGGGACAGGGAACGCGCTCTGATAAATGGAGAGCTAACGGGGTATTAGCTTCCCAGGGGTTGTCATGGAGTGGGTTCTCCCAGAAGCAGACCTGGAACCAAAGATTCGGTGCAAGCGACAAAAGAAAGAGTAGTGGCAGTCAGCAGGTTGGGGAAGAGGGCTCGGCCCTTCGGGACAAGCACAGCTGTCAGCATTGGCCTGGGGTCCTGGCTCCCCGGCTCCTGGGCAGTTCTTAAGCTCTGCAGGTCATTCTGGCTCTTCCAGGTCACTTGGAGTGATGGCTCCCACATACTTGGGCAGTCCTCTGAAGGCACACGCAAGCTGGGGCACTGACACACAGCAAATAAAAGGAATCCCAGGGGCTCCAGACAGGGCACCAGCAGCATGCGCTGTGGTGGTCATTGCTGGGATCCAAACGGGTTTATCCTTCAACATCCAGTAAAATCCAGGTCTTTCCTCTGGCCCAGCTGGTCTCCTGGTCAAACCTGCCTAGCCATGTTACTCAGTCATGCCTGCCCTGCTCTGCTCTAGCCACACTGACCTCCCCACCATCCTTCAGAGACAGGAAGCACACCCTAGCTTCAGCCTGTGCAATTTTCTACTCCCTACTCAGGACCCTCTTCCTAGAGGGCTTGCCCCAGAGGGTATCTTTTTCCAGGAGACCACATCACCCTTCTGAAAGGAGTGCCCCTCTCCCACATCCCTTTCCCCGGCATGCCTTTTCCCCATCACCACCTGACTCTGCATCGTATGTATTTCTTTGTTCGCTTGTTTATTGTCTGCCTCGTGACCGAGCAACATAAGCTCTGTGAGGGTAGGGACTTTTGCCTCTTTTGATCACGGCTTCTTCAGTGGCCAGAACAGTTCCTGGTACAGAGTAGAGGTCGGTCAATAAACACTTGCAGAATGAGTGAATGAACCCATGAACACAGGAATCCAGAATATATTCCCTTAAGGCAGCATTTCTGGAAGTCAGAATTCCTTGGGGGAATTTATGACAAATCCAGATTTCACAGCGGTGCCCTAAGTGGAAAGGAGAGGAATTCTAAGGGTTCCCTTGGTGGTGTTCCCACCTCCGCCCCCATACAGCTGTTCAGAGGCGTCCAGAACAAGGTGCCAGGTCGGTGGAAGGAAGAATTGCTTGGCTGCTTGGCTACCAAGGCTGGGCACTTGGCACCAGGGTCCCAGTCTCCTCCCCTCCCTGCCAGGTTTCCAGACCCCAAGCCCAGTCAGGAAGCAGGAGAACTGTCAGGTTCAAGGGTTACCTGTGAACTTAAAAAACGTAATGATCAGGGGTACCCATGATAGACCATGAGAGGACACCTACCACTTTTCACACACTGTCTAAGCCTTCTTAATTCTGTGACTTCTGGAAAAGGAGGATCCTCAGGACTGACTGAGATTGAAGCTGACTCAAAATATTTTTTAATAAATAAATGAAAAATAGCAACTTAGTATTTTAGTTGTTTTTACAGCAAGCTGTAGGTAAATTAATTACCAAGTTACAGTAGGGAAATTAATTATATCCATTTGAATATATCATTTTAATCTTCTTAAAATATGTATCCTTTAATTTATCTCTCAGTAGTATTAATAACATCTAATATTTACTCAATATTAAATTCAAATTATACTCAAGAAATCTTACATTTCTATAACTTAAATTTGAAACTCATACTAATATACATATTTGGATTAAAAGATGAAGTAAGACTATGTCACCAGAATAAGACTTATTTTGATAAAGAGAAAAATTAATGCAGGTGTCTTCCATTAACAAAGCTACTTTTAATACTTTGGGAATGGCGATATCTTTTATTTATTTATTTATTTTAAATTTTTATTTATTTACTTTTTTTCAGTGTTACAAGATTTATTGTTTTGCACCACACCCAGTGCTCCATGCAGTACGTGCCCTCCTCAATACCCACCACCAGGCTCGCCCAGCCCTCACCCCCCTCCCCTCCAAAACCCTCAGTTTGTTGCTCATAGTCCACAGTCTCTCA
>CM053605.1:82422519-82477688 GCA_028646535.1 Procyon lotor | reverse complement strand
ATTTCTGTGCATTGATTTTGTATCCTGCCACATTACTGAATTGCTGTATGAGTTCTAGCAGTTTGGGGGTGGAGTCTTTTGGGTTTTCCATATAGAGTAACATGTCGTCTGTGAAGAGAGAAAGTTTGACTTCTTCATTGGGGAAAGGCGATATCTTTTACATGCAGATTCCTGGGTCCCATCCCAGGTCCACTGAGTCAGAGCCTCTAGTGGTAGGGGGCCCTGGAATTTACATTACTACCAGGCTCCACACACAATTTTAGCACCTTCTATGAAGTTTGAGGATCCTTATGATGTCTGTCCTCAGGTGAGTAGGAATATCAGAATAAGCAGAAGGAAAGGGTAAGAGATAGACCCTGGCTAGCTCCCTCTGCTCCAGAGTACTTGGTGAGGGATCCTGTGATTAAAAACCCACCTCCCTTTCTCTTAGATGTGGAAAAGGCTGTTCTCTCCTGGCCCGGCAGACTCTGTCTCTAGAGGCCTGCTGAGGTGGACTGAATAACCCAAGTGGGAGGAGGCGTGCTTGACTTCATAAAAAAAGAAAGGTGGGCAGAAAACAAAAGGAAAATGGTAGAATTGCCAAATAGTAAAGGTTAATACTAGGAATGAAGTCACTTAAGGTTTCTTTAGGACATCGTGGAAACAGTAAAGAAAAGCCAAACTTCTTGGAGAGCAGGCAGCCTATGTGCTGAATCCAGAGAAAATCTCCGTGGCTTAAGGAAAAGGGTGATTGTGGTAGAGACGCCTCAGTTCACCCTGGCTCAGCCCCACATTTTCTCTGTCCATCTCACTAATGTGACTTGAGTTCCTTGTCTGTAAATTATGCATAGTTATCTCTGCCCTTACCCTTGACTTTTGGAAAAGTGGACTGGGGAGTCCGCTGAGAGAATATTCTCATATTGGTCAGTCATGCCTATACCCTGAAAGATGAGCAGAAACAAGCATGCCGCAGATCCCAGGCCCAAGATCTACCTTTCCATTGCTTGACCACGGCAGGCGCAGGCCACCAAGACTTTGAACTTTTGTCTTTTTTCTACCTGGACTAGTCTTTCTCCTTACCTCCATGTTCTTATGCTTATGGTTCTTTTTCTGCTTAGAACGTTCTTTCATCTCTGCATGCTGCCTTCTCATCTTTCAGACCTCCTCAGAGAGACCTGCCCAGGCCTCCTTATCCCCCAACGCTTGCCCCCAGGGACCCTGTTATGTCATCCTAAGACCTTTGTCTTAGGACGTGGCACTCTCTGAAATCATCTCGTTTGCTCATTTGTTCACAGGTTTATTGTCCACATCTTCACTGGCATGTGAGTTCCTTGAGGGCAGAAGCCTTTTCCCACAAGCACATTCCCTGAAAAGATGTCCATACATATCCAGAGAATGAGTGAATGAATTATTCGTCCCCCTTAGTCCACCTCCTCTGTTCTACGTTCAGTTCTCCCTCTTATCTCTTGATCTTTTTATCTCTGCCCTTCCCCCCAACCCCCACCTCTTCATTTTTGGACTGTCACCATTTCCCCTAGATGGTGCTGGAGGGGAAGGTTTTGGGCCCTTCCTTTCCTTCCAGGGTATTGGTCTGATACCTAACCTCAAAGGGAATCATCGAAGATAGTCAACAGTTCTCTAGCTAATGCTGCTAACAATATGGCTCTGAGGCATTATTTTGCCTACGCTCTCTCCTCATTAGAGATGGCTTTCTGGCCACTCAGTCTAGGAAGAGACCAAATGGGGAGGTGGAGGGAGAAAACTCCATTCTGCCACATTGTCTGACAGGCATCGGAGGGGGCCACATGTGGGAGCTCAAAGTGAAAAGCCCTCCGATGGTCTAAAAAAGGAGGAAAATAAGATTGCCTTCAGACAAGTAAGCAGGAAACCCACCAACATAGGATCAGGGCAGCAAGCTGGGGCCAGTCCCTTTAAAGGAGACTCTTTTTCTGACAGATGTTTGTCAGTCCTAGAATTAGGTAAATGTTTATTTAGCCTCATGACTTGCCAAACACCTTGCTGGGAGATTTCCTGGCATTATCTCCTATAATCCTCCCATTGGCCTTTTCTTCGATGCCATTGGCCTTATCATCAATGGGAACAGGAAGCATGTCTTTTGTTTCTCATAATTATTCTCTGTATATTTTGTCCAAACATCACAGCGCAGAACATAATTCTGGGAGGAGCAATAGGCATTGGTGGATTGATTCCTGTAGCCAGAGGGTTCTCCGTTCTCAAATAATCTCCTCCCATGACTTCTCTCTCTACAACAGCTGCATTGCCCTTAACCATAGATTCTTCTGTTCCCTCTGTGAGGAATACCGCTTTCATCTTTCTTTGACAAACATCATTTATTTTAAAGCAGTATAGCCTGGTGGGTGGATGAAGGGGGTCAGAAAATGCAAAGTTCCAGTTACAAAATAAATAAGTCCTAAAAATATAATGTACACTGTGGCAGCTGTCATTATTAATACTATATTGTATATTTGAAAGTTACTAAGAGAGTAGATCTTGAAAATTCTTACCACAATAAAAAATATAACTTTGTCTGGTGATGGATGTTCAGTAGACTTCTGGAAATGTCATAATATATATAAATATAGAATCATTATGTCATACCCCCAAAACTAATATATTGTCATGTCAATTTTGTCATATATATATTGGTGGCTGGGATAATGGACATTTGAAATTAAGAAACCCAGGTTTCAATTCCATTGCTGCTACAAAACAGCCATGGGACCACAGTGGGCAAGTTAACCCTTTGTATCTGTTTCCCTAAAGGGAAATCAGTCTCAGAATAAATGATCCTAGAATTATTCTAAAAGTTATTGTAAAGTGTTGAAGTGTAAGTTTTAATTATTATAAACAGTTAGAATGTAAGTAAAGACAAAGCACAGTACTTGGAAGGAAAAGTCAAGCGAGAGAGAATATTTCGGGGAAAAGATAGGGCTCACCAAATGAGAGCCGGTACGATTTTCTTGGTTGCTAGCAAAAGAAACTGCATTTTGCTGACTTCAGGAGAAAAAATGGAATTTATGAAGATACTAGGGTGCTCACTGGCTTAAAGGGTAATCAGAATGGTCAGCCTTGGGAAGGACCTCGTCTGTTGAAATTCATTTAAGGGCCTGATTCTGGGTATCACACTAAGATGATTTAGCTCCAATTGCCTTCCATTCTAATCCTGGTCTCAGTTCACTTCACATTTGAAATCCAGGATAGAAAATCTGGGTCAGGTCGCCTCTTCTCTTTGGGGAGCAGTGAGGGTAACCACATGACTGGGAGTCCCGGGGCCAGGGTTGAAATCCCTATCAGTTTCTGATTGCTAGTGTAATGAATTGTCACACAATTAGTGGCTTAAAATAACACACATTTATTATTTTACAGTCATGCAGATCAGAAGTCCAAATTGTCTCCATGGGCTAACATCAGGTTATCAGCAGTGCTGTGTCCCTGCCACCTGCTGCGACAACTCGACATAACTAAGGTAATCTCGGCCTAACTATCCCACCTTTGCCATGTACAGTAACCTGATCAAAGGAGTGCTATCCCATTGTATTCACAGGTCCTTCCTATGCTCAGTGGGAAGGGATTATACGCACCATCTGTATGTCTAAAATATACCCTCTAGTAGAGTCAGGATAGACAGGTAAACAGATTGTAGAACAGTATATGAGATGTTGGCACTGAAGTGTGTATGAGACCTTATGGGCAATTATGAGTAAAACTGTCTGGAGAAGGAAGGGAAAAATCGGGATTCAGAAAGGAAATGAATTCTGAGCTGAGTTTTGATGGATGAAATTTGGTCTCTGATGTGAGCTCCACATATATACCAAGGGGGAACCAAATTCAGATTGTCTCGATAAAAGACTAATGCTTTAATCTAGACGATCCCTGAATTCCAAAAATCCCAGAAACTAAATCTAGGCAGAATTAATCACTTAATCAGCCAGTCAGGCCACTCTGACTTGCTTTGGCAATTAAAGGAAGCTTACTTAGATAATGCATCTGGAGCCCATTTGTAAAGCTTGCTGCATCTTGAAATTCTTTTTATTTTAGGATTACTGGTGAATTTTCAGAACCTCTTTTCAAAAAAAAAGAAAAATTGCCCATTGGAGCAGGCACATGTGGAGTTGCTGGGAGGAAAAACAGTCCTAGTATTGTCTAGATAGTATGGTAGTTGAATTCGCCGATCAGCCAGTTGTCCTGGGCTTATTAGTTCCTTTTTAATCTTACATTGCAATATAGAACGGCAGGATGGCATGAAATATGAAAAAGAAAAGAAGGGAGGGAGAGCAGGATGATTATTAAAACAAGCACAGACTGAAAGGGAGCAAGTAGAAAGTTATGCATGAATTTGCAGCTTGCTAACAGTGATTGATCATATAGGTCCACTGGCCAGTGGAGGGGACACGGGCGTCCTTATTCCATAGACGTATCTTTTTCATCAGGTCTAAGGTTGGTCCAGCCTAGAATTAACCAAGCCTGAAAACTTGGAGAATTCAAATTTTGTTTGTTTGTTTGTTTAGTTGTAAATTTTTATCCAAGTAACTCATGAGCAAGTTTTTAACATCAGGTATACAGAGGGATGTGTGATGAAAGGCAGTCCTCTCCATGGATGCCCCCCACCCCAATTCCTGTTTTCAGTTGTTGGAGTACTTAATGCACTGTCTACACATACTGTGTTTATGTCCCTCTACCTTTGTGGACTAATTTGAGGGGAAATCTCTGGACTCTCTTTAGTAGATGAAGGTTTATCTCACCTGTAACATCATACCAACCCCTAACTTCCCCTAACTTCCATGACGTTTTACCACTGTTTGCACTGCTTCTGTTGATTATTTGTATCACTTTTTTTTTTTTTTGAGAGAGAGAGAGTGCACACACAAGCAGAGGTGGGGGGAGGGACAAAGAGAGAAGGAGAAGCTACTCCCTACTGGGCAGGGAGCCCTGCCCAGAATTCAGTCCCAGGACCCTGGGATCATGACCTGAGCCAAAAGCAGAGGCATGGCCAACTGAGCCAGCCAGGTGCCCCTTTTTATCACTTTCAGTCAACCTTTATTTCTTGTTACATTCCCCATTAATAGTAGTACCTCTTGACTTTCTCCCATGCGTTGGAAGGATTTTTTTATAACAAGGATGTTGGCAGGTGAAAATAGTCACACAGGACGTTAATAGATGGGCCATAAAAAAGGTGTTTCATGTATAAATATGTTTAAGAAACCCTGGGAAAATAAATAGAACTCGTTTCTCTGTAATGGATCATCTCAGGAGCTTTGATGTGCAAACATGTGGTGCAAAGCTTCAATAGTGTGTGTAATGTGCAGCATTTCTCAAACTTTTGATCATAGGAACTTTTTTACTATGGAACATCTATGAATATCTCAGGGAAATGTTTATGAAAAGGTAGAGGAAGCCATCTCCTATTTGATGTAGTGGGAGGAGTACCAAAGTCTCCTTTTAGCAAAACAGACATGACCTTCTCACCCACCCCACCCCCCCAAGCACCTGCTACCTCCCAAGGTTCCAGTAAATGCTAGCACATTGCACCCCGTGAGCTCTGTCCTAATAGCAGCACCATTTTGCATAGAGAGGGACTGAGGTTTAGCAATGCTGAATATTTTGCCTAGCATCCCATAGCTAGTTAAGTGGCGGAATCAGGATTCAAACCAAGGCTCAAATGCCCTAACTACTCTAACCTATCTCCCTCATGGCCACCACACAGCTTGAAATGCAGAAGTACTTTTAACAGAGATTAGTCACTTGACCTAGAGTTCCATAATCTTTATGCTGGCTCTTACCTCTGCAGAGTAGATTATAATACACCGATAGGATTTACTTTCCTTATCTCGTCTGAGTCTCACCCAACCCTGTCACATATATCTCTATATGCTAGGCATATAGAGAAGTTGAGTGAGCTGGTCAACTCAACATAACTAGCCAGGGACAAAAATAATCAGGAGTTTGCTTTATTACTGGCTATATCCAAAAGAGTTGACAGATTTAGCAAATAAAAACCTAAGATGCTCAGTTACATTAGGATTTCAGATAAAGAATAAATAACTCTTTAATTAACGGTTCTTTAATGTAATTAGGTCCCGAGCAATACTTGAGACATACTTGTACTAAAACATTGCCCATTGTTTATCTGTCATGTTTATCTGCATTTTATCATACAATTGAGAACAAAACTCAGAACACAGGATTAAGTGAGAGAAGGGCAGGGTCGGGGGAGCGACCAGGAAGCAGTGTGAGTCTGCCCGGTCTCTGAGTGACTGCTGTGTAGCAGTGGTTTAAGATGGACCATGAGATAATGATTCTCTTAGCCTTCTGCACAGCCAGACCAAGCCTGGGGTGGCAGGAACACAAGGTCAGGCACCTCTTGCCACAGCAGTCTCTTCTAGGGCTCCCCGAAGGGTGACCCAAGTATAGCAAGGTTCAGTGGTGGGCCCATGCTTCTCTCAGATGGCATCCACAGTAGTCCCATCTGGACCTTTATGTCAACAGCCAGCTGCAAAGCACTTAGCTTCCCACCATGGATAAGAGACTCACAGACCTGCTAGAGTGCATATTCTAAATGCCCACAGAGCAGCGCACATAGCCCAAGGTGCAACTCATTGGGGTGAAGGTGGTCAGGGGTTCCTGGCAGGTGCGGCTCTAGGCAGTATAGCCTCAACTCTCTATTTTGTATATAACAGATAAGTGTTGTTTTGTGGCTAATTACTCGCACTAGCAACCCAGCGAAGTTCCTGGTGTCTGCTTAGCCATGCATATTCTGTAAATTGGAGCTTCATTGTCATTTTCAAATACTTGATGTGCAAAAGATAGTTTTCATTTGAACTCTCTTTGCATTGTTATAAAATAAAATTGAACATACCATTTGTCAATAAAAGAAAAGGAAGCCTATTAAAATCTTTAAATATAACTTTAATTCTTGCACACGTTTGAGTGGTCGTAAAATAAAAAAAGATTTCAAATTTTTTATCACCTCTGTGTGAAGCTGTTTTCAGTGGTGATGATGAGAACATGAAGAGAACACATTAAGAAGGCAATTAGGATTTGCTTGTAACCATTCCAACATAAAACTTGATAGAAAAAGCTATGTTGGCTTTCCACTTCCACTTGGGATATAGAAAGTCACAAGAGAACATCACTCCCACCCTAACAGTAAGAACGAGCCAGCTAATCTACAAAATCATAATTCTTTAAAGCCTATAAGAGCATTCAGGTAGTAAAGAAACCTATTGATCCCAAATACAAAAAGTGGCAATGACCTCCTAGGAGAGCTGCTTTTATGCTTGGCAGCACAGCGAATGGAAAGAGGAAACTGATAAGAAACCAGCAGCTGCACATTTAGTGTGATGTTAAGGGACTTTAGACTCCCCAGGAACTAGGACACAGGGTTCTGCACCCACCCACCGACTTTTTCCCTTGGGCCTTCACTGAGAGCTCCCAAAACAGCTTGAGGGTAGGGGAAAAGAGCAGAAGCCCCCGAGGCACAGGTGTAAGGAGCCACCCCACCCACCCTGGAACTCAGATTCTGGCTGATTATGAGGCAGTAGTTGTCTGCCCCAGGGAGGAAGCTGGAGAGCTGAAGAAAACATCTCTTCTCCCAGCTGCAGGTGCGCATGACCTGCCCGCCGCATCTAAGGAGAACTGAGAAATTCCACTGACACCTATGGCTTCACCTGACTAGGGTAGGTCCTTTTCCCTGTGTGGGAAAGGCCTGGAGAGCCCAAGAGGACATTCGGCCCCTGCTGAAGTCCAAGACAGCACAGGGACACTGAGAGAAAGCCCAGACCTTGCACTGAGGACAGGCAGGGGCCATTTGTAGTTGGGAGAGGGCGGGAGGGTAGAGACAGGCATGAGGTGAAGGCAAACAGAGCCTGAGAAAGTCAGAGATAGAAAGGAAGAACTGACAAGTTCTCCCCAAGCATTCACATTCCAAGTCTTGCTAGAGGAAAGGGTCTGACTCCTCTATCAAGTAGCCTACATAAAACTAAATCTGACTAAAACAGCAAAACCTTCAGACCAAGATCAACTACAGACAAGAGTGTCTCAAACCTTCTTGGTAGTGGCCTGCCAGACAAAAAAGTTCTACTGTTTTCTAGATATGAATATTATTTTCTTCCAACTCTACAATTTATATGTAATCCGTGATGTCTAAATTAAATCAAAACCAAACTCAAAAACATGTGAAATAGTAAGCAAAAATTACTTTTCCTCAAGGAGAAAACAGGAAATAAAACCAGACCTGTTGAATAGAACTATTGTTGGAATTATCAGACAAGCACTCTTAAAATAATAATAATAATAAATGTATAAAAGATAGAGTGAGAAAAGTGAACAACATGTTTGAACAGATGGACAATTGCAGAGGCTAACGGAAATGCTAGAAATGAAAAGTAGATCATAGATAAAATATCCTTTCAGTGAATTTATTAATAGATTGGATACATCAGAGGAAGGAATCTGTGAAATTGAAGACAGTCAGACAGTTTGTTTTTGAACTCTGTTTGCATTCAATATTTCTGATATATATGTTATATATAATGCGTGTATATGTATATATATAAATATATATATAATATGTTCAAATAAGCATATAATTTGAGTCTCAGAAGAAATTTGAATGGCCTAGCATTTTCCAAGATATATGGAAAACATTACCTCAAGATGCAAAAAAACTCAGCAAACTCAAAGAAGGATAAACACAAACACCAATAAAAGCACTTTTAGACACATCATAATCAAGCTGCTGAGAAACAAACATAAAGAGAAAAATCTTAAAAGCTGCCAGTGAAAATAAGACCTATTACATAAAAGGAACAACAATAGAAATTACAGCTTCTCACTAGAAACAATGGAGCCCAGAAGATAGTGGAATGACATCTTTAAAGTATTGAGAGGAGGAAAGAAAAAATCAATCTAGAACTCTAGTTTTAGTGCAATTATTTCCCAAAAATAAAGGCAGGCAAAATAAAGACATTTTCAACAAGGCAAAAGTGAAGGAAATTGTTTCACACAAACCTCTAGTATAAGGAATACAAAAATAAAATTTTTAGGCTAAAAGGAAACAATGCCAGACAGAGACCCAGTTCTTGAAGAAGAAATAAAGAATACCAGAAAGACAAAACATGTTAGTAAATATAAAGGATATTAAATACACACGCACACATGCACAGACACACACACACAATTTAAAGACTCTTGAACATTTAAAGTAAAATAATAACCATGCTATGTGAAGTTCTGGCATATTTAGAAATAGAATATATGATAAGGGCACAAAGGGTGAGAAAGTAATAATTAAAATAATTATTTTAAGATTCTTACATTGTACAATAGTGGAACAATTTATTATAGATGAGACAAGTTAGAGATGTATATTATAATCTCTAGATCAACCACTAAAAAATAAAATTGCATAAAAGAAAAATGATAAGTAACACAGAAAATAAAAATAAAAATACCTAAAAATATTTAATTCACACACACACACACACACACACACACACAGAGGCAGAAAAGGAGAAACAAAAACCATAGAGCATATGGAACAATATAGATTAAATGTCACTACAGTAGATTAAGACCTACATGTGTCACTAATTGCATGTGGACTAAAGAGCCAAATTAAAAGTTAGAGATTTTCAAACTGGCTAAACAACAAAAACAACCAAAGTATATGTTGTTGACAAAAAACACATTTCAAACATAGGGACACAGAAAAGTTGAAAGTGAAAGAATGGAAAGTGGAAAGGGATATAAAATGCAAATACTAACCATAAATAATCTACCATTATTATATTTTATAACCAAAGTAGACTTCAAGACAACAAGCATTACCAAAGTAGAGAGGCATTTCGTTTTTTTTTTTTTAGTGAGAGGCATTTCTTAATAGTGACAGGGTTAAGTGACCAAGAAAATGAAGAAGTTTCAACGTGATGGAACCAAAGAATTACATAGGTCCACAATTGATGAAGAATTTAGCACCAATCTCTCTGCAACTGATAGGATGACTAGACCAAAAAAAATGAGTAAATAAATAACAAAGACATGGAAGATCTAACCCAACTTAACTGACAGCTAGGGAACACTATACTCAAGAACAGAAAAGGATTGTGTAATCTTCTGAAATGCACAGGAAGAATTCACCAAGGTAGACTATTTTCTAGGCCATAAAACAAGTCTCAATGAATTCCTGAAGTCAAAATCAGTCAGAGGATATTCTTGGGCTGTAATAGTACTAAATCAGAAATCAGTGATAATAAAACATTCCGATAGAACTTTCTGCAGTGGTGGAAATGTTCTATATCTGTATTGACAATGATAGTCACTGTCTGTATGTGACTATTGAGCACTTAAAATTTTTCTAGGGTGACTTAACAACTGAATTTTAAATTTTAATTCATTTTAAATTTATCCACATATGGCCAGTTACTAATGTATTAGGTAGTACAAATCTAGAAAATCTCCAAATATATAGCACACATATGCAAAAGATTTCAGATCAATCACATATTCAAACTTAAAAGCTAAAACTCTAAAGTTTAATAGTATGAAATGTAAGAGAATATTTTCATGACTTTGATAGGAATGAAAAAATCATAGAGACCACAGAAAAAGCAGTAACCATAAAAATAAAATACTGACAAATTGGACTTCATTAATACTAAAAACTTCAGCATGCAACAAAAATACCGTTAAGAAAAGAAAAACAGAAGTCCCAGGTGGGGAGAAAATATTTATAAAACAACATCTGACAAAGGAGCGGTATCCAGAATATAAAGAACGCTTAAACTCAAAATAAAAAGACAGCCTAAATAACAACTGAGTAAATCTTGAACAAACACCTCACAAAAGATGATTTATAAATAGCTGGTAATGCATGAAAAAAGTGTCCAACATAATTATTCATCAAGAAAATTCAAATTAAAATGATAATTAGGTATCATCAGAAACCAGCCAGAATGGCTAGAAGTAAAAACATTAACATTCCTAATCACTGACATAGATGTGAAAGCAACAGAATTCTCCTGCATTGTTAGTAGGCGTGTACAATGATACAATGACTTTGGAAACGGGGAGTTTTGTGAAAAGCTAAACACGCATCTGCCGTATTACCTGGCCTCTTTACACTAGGTGTTTATCCATGGAAAAGGAAAATATGTGCTCACAAAAAGCCCTGTGCAAGGATGTTTACAGTAGCTTACTTATAATGCCAAAAATTAAAAATAACCCAGGTATCCATCAACAGGAGACTAGATATGCAAACTATAGCATATTCACACAATGAAATATTACTTAGCAATTAAAAGTAACAAATTGCCAGTACACACAACTGGCAGAATGAGTCTTGAAAATGTAATGCTTAATAAAAAGAATGAGACACAAAAGATTCTATGCTGTATTAGTCTGTTTATATGAACTTCTAGACTAGGAAAACTTTCTACAGAAATAGATACCAGACCAGATAGTGGCATCTGAGTTCTAGGCATTCATTGAGCGCAGACATAAAGGAACTTTCTAGGGTGATAAAAATGTGCTAGTATATCTTGACTGGGGAAGATGTGTACACTTGTCAGAAAGATCAAAATTGTACATTTAAAATCTGTGTATTTCATTGGATGCAAGTTATGCCTCAATAACCATTTCTCATAAATAATAAAGCTATGTTCAGAAAAGCAGGGTAAAGTTTCTCATTAAAAAGTTTAAAATATTTTTACTTACAAGTGTAGTAGAAACTCAATATATAATATCTTCTATGGTACATGTATTCTATTTTTCTTTTAATTTCTTATATGAATATATGAATTTCTTATATGAATTTACCAAGCCTTATCTACGTGTTCCAGAATGCTCTGCTATTTGTTGAGTGTGCTGAGCAAATGTTATGTTTTTCCACACGTGCTACAACCTGAAAATGCTGGGAAGCTCTGCTCCACCTGGAGGTGAAACAGAGGGGGGGCCATTAAGAAGAGAGACCTGTTTGGGAAAAAGGATGCACAGAAATGTGAAGGAGTTTAATGTGAAGGGATTAAAATGAAGTAGAGTCTTTGCATCAAAAGTTCTTGGCACAATTCCTGGTTCTATAGCTGGTGCTCAATAAAAATTTCCTCTCCCCGGGGTGCCTGGGTGGCTCAGTGGGTTAAAGCCTCTGCCTTCAGCTCAGGTCATGATCTCAGGGTCCTGGGATCGAGCCCCGCATCAGGCTCTCTGCTCAGCAGGGAGCCTGCTTCCCCCTCTCTGCCTACTTGTGATCTCTCTGTGTTAAATAAATAAATAAAATCTTTAAAAAAAAATTTCCTCTCCCCTATTGGGCACTATTACTTTTAGGAAGTGTGGATCTTGTCTCTCCATATGGAAACCTACAGGTTGTATTTGGGGAAATGTTTTTTCTATTTTTTTCAAGCCTTTATCTTCCTATAAAACAAGGTTGAAGTAGTCAAGGGATCCAGTTTGGGCTGCTCTTCAGAAATGAGCTAATGTATCAAAAAAGAGTATTCTGTCTTCACAGTTATGGCCTCCAAGTATATGCAAATAAGGCAGTCAGAATTCATTAATTGGTCTTTGTGCAGTCATGTGAGTTATGGAAAGGACAGTGTTCATACAAAACTAAATACCATGTCAAAATTAAGATGACAGCAGGGAGCTTTTCAGAAATATGAAAAGACTTTCTTCTAGACAGTAGCCAAATACTTATTTAAAATATCAGAGTTAGAAATTCATTTATTTATTGACATACCAAGTGTTCAGGAAGAATTAAAAAAAACTTTCTTCAAACATTCCTTATGACTTAATCTCTCAAATTAATTTATGAAGAGTATGCCACTGCTTGATGAAATGTCTTTCAAGCAGTTTTAAGCCAGTAAAAAGTAAATAGAGTTATTTTTTAATGATACCATTGTTTTAGACTTGGGTTAATGATCAAAACCATTTCTTGGGTGTTATTTCATGCTTTGAACAGGAGGCAGGGAAAGCTAGTTTCTTTTTGGCTGTGACCTATTCTGTATTTCTCTAACATTTAACTTTTATTTTTTAATTTGGAAGACATTTATGGGACACCCACAATATGCTCTTTCACACACATTCCTGCTTTTGATTTTCACGGCCTCCTTGTCCCCTTTTACAGATGGTGGAGTTAGGGGTCCACAAAGGTGGCTGATTTATTATCCAGGATGAATAGAAAATTTAGCTGGGGGATTAAGTCTCTGCTGTCCCTATTTCCCAGCGGTTTCTAATATGCCACTTGTCTCTGCGCCCCCCGCACTCCATAAGCATATCTGAAGGAGAGAGGCCACCATCATGTCAAAAGCCCCTCCTCCTTTTAAGGGGCATCTGCCAGTGGGGGGGACCTCAGAGCAATGTGGCAAAGGGCAGAGGCACCCAGCAAGCATATGCGATTATCAGGGCTCTGCTGGGTGGTCTCTGCCCTCCCCACAAAAGAGTTTTTTGCTGATTAGCTTTTCCCCACTTTGTGTACATAAGAGTACTTCGGGCCTAGGATCCCTGCCTCCCGCCCTCGAGCCGCACACAGACCCCACCCCCCTAAGCATACAGTAGGTTCGGACAACCACACATTTCCCCGCTTGTCAAGGACTGTGAGTGGGGAATGGGCCACTTGAGTGTAAGAATAAACAGTATCTAACCACCTTGCATGATTTAAGGGGCACAAAAGCCACCCTTGAGAAAAGACATCACACTTAACAGTTTCTTGTAAAGGTATGAAACTCTCACCATTGCATTTCCCCTTCAGGGGCTTTCTTGAACCTTTTTTGTTTTAATGAGTTTAACTGACTTTTTTTAGCTAAGTCTAATACCTCAGCTAACTCAGGAACTGGTGAACTTGGTTAAAATGGCTCCTGAGGAAGGCAAGAGACAAACAGATTTTTGCCTTAGGAGTTGATATTTTGGGCTCCCATCCATTTTGTCCCAGGCAAAGCTCACCTCTTTCTTAACCTGTAGCGCTTCCTTTGCCCCAATATTGGCTTTACAAAATGGAAAATGGGGATTTGAAAACAACATCTCACACAGAGCAGTATTATTGACCTTTAGACTACTTATCTAGGTTTCCAACTCAGAGAGGTTAAATAGTGATAAAAACAATAGAGAGCTAACATTAAGTAAGCCCTCACTAGGGAACAAGTGTTATGCAAAGTATCATGTATGGACTTTACAAACAGTATTCTTTCCTCTCATTTCCTCTTCACAATGACCCAGCAAGATCGCTACTATTATTATCCCCATTTCACAGATGGGAAAGAGAGGTTGGAGAGGACAGGTCACTCACCTAAAGTCGTATAATTGGTGAGTGGCAAAACTGGAACTGGAACACAGGTCAGATTGATGCCAAAGTCCACACTCAACCACTCCACCAGATAGGCTGTCTTTTCTAGAATTTGGATTCTAACCCAAATGCACTTTATACTGCCATATTTCCCAGCAAGAAACACCAACCACAGGAAGCCACTCACACAGATGGTTTGAACGACTCAACTGATTCAAATGGTCTCTTCTGTAGCAACCGCATCTAAACAACACCCTTCAGTGTTGCGAACACCCACGTGGATTTTGTCAGACCCATTCCTACACTGCGTCTTATTGTCTGGGTGACCTTGTAGATATTATTCAACCTCTCTGAGCTTCCATTTCTGAGTCCTTAAGTGGAAAAATTAGAGTGCCCACCTGAGAAGACTGTTGTAGGAATTAGATGAGGAGGTGTTGGAAAAATCAGGGGGGGATACTGCCCTTGTTTTTAATCATAATCTTACTAGTACCTAGCCAGATGACCTTGAATACATTACATAGTTCCCTTGACCTCAGTTTCCTCATGGATAAGATAAGAACAAAGGGCTAGATGATTCTTTAGTTACCTTCAAATGCTAATATTTGATAATGCTATGAATATGTATGAGATGACTTTGTAATCTAGAAATTACTATAGAATTTACCATATTGCTATGCCATGATCACCTTTTTATTTACCATGCAGTTGGGGAAGAGAAAAGTGAAATGATACCTCTTGACTGCTTTGTGTGTGCTCTTCCATTTCTTCCTCACCATCCTCCTAAGAGACCGGTATATATTTAAAACAAGTATCACAGAATAATCTGAAGTTCAAAGAGATAAAATGACTTGCCTAAGTTAGGGCAGTTAAACAAGAGGAGATAGCTTTCAAATTTATGTCTCTATGTCTTAACCCATATTCAGCCTTGAAAGTGGCCTCTTAAGAGTCACCAATCTCACAAGGGACCTTGGGAACCAAGGGGAATAATGGCCTAAACAGTTACCTCACCATGGCAGCGATTTTCAGGGTTATATCTTTATGTGGATCTTAGCCATGGGAATCAAGGGAATCAGTGGGGAGGGGAACACCACATGATTTGAGGACCTCCACCTACCACCAGGTCACTAAAATACATATCACATGCTCCAGCAGGTGGGATCACCCACACAAAAATGAGAGCACAAATTTTCTTTGAAAGAATTTGCTATTCTATCCCACCAAAAGTAGGGACATTGCCACTTAAGGAAAAGAAATAATTTACAATTTGTGAAACCATGAACAGTATCATATTTATGTATGTGCAACAGTATTTCCTATATAGTTTTATCATTTGACCAGAAGGACATCCTATGATTTCTTGGTTCCTGCCATGTTCATCTCCTTATGATCATGACTAACATGTGATCTTTGAAATAAGTTTCAGCACTCTGAAGATTTGGGGTATAAAAGATGGCTGCTAGGCTAAAACTGTATCAAAGTGTTTCTTGTTGACAACCATAGAAACTCTAACAAAGTATCCATGGTTGACATACTACTTATTTCTATTATATTATTATTACAAAAATAAGTTGCTCTTGGGACTTGAAAGAAGTCATTCCAAAATGATAAACTCTAAATTCAGAAGCATGGTTACTTCTGCAAGGTCAGAGTTGGGGAGGTATAAGAGGCATGTGGGAGACTCCAGTATATTAACTATGCAGCTCTCCATCTGCTGTATTTTTAATATTGTCTGAAGCATTTTTAAGAGGCTAATTTATTATTAATCTCTGTCATACACTTAAAAAATAAATTTAAGTGATGGCTGTGAATACATAACTCAAACGTATATCACAACATATCTCTAATGACTTTTCACTTGTGTTGAGAAAATATCTTAAACTGCCCTTGAGGTCATTAGTTTCTGCTTAACTACATGGTTTGTAGTTACTGCAGTAACTACAGTTACTGCTTAACTACATGAACTACATGGTCAGTTCATTTACTGTAACCAGTTTTAAAGGCACCAACTGAAATTTCAGCTCTGAGAACTTTCATTACTTTCATTACAAGAAATATGGTATATTTGTACAGGATATTCTATTTGTACTTTAACCCATATGAAGAAAAGTTGATTATTTTAATTATTACCAGTCTGTGGGGAGTTGGAAACAGACTTAACATCATGCTATCACTAAAGCATAATTAAAGGATTTTTTTCCTGAGCTGATATTATAAATACTAGCATTCATTCTAAGTATTACTTTTGAAAAGAAATTTTACAAATTGCAATAATATTCCCTTCTGTATAGATGTGAAAGAGTGATTTAATTTCATTTTTACTTTGATTTCAAATCCTTCTTGTATTTATTTCATTAAATAACTTAATTTTCTCCAAATGAGAACTAGTTCCTCTAACTCCATCTTTGTATCCCTCATAAGCACGTGTTCCTTTGTTAAGCCAATTCAACCACCTGGTGATGAATATTTAATTTGAAGAGAGTCTCCAGCATCTGGTGTTAACTATCAGTCTCTTTGCATCTGGTTTCGCTGTGATCTTTGTATATTTATGTTTAGTCTTTTCACTGACATTTTATAAAGAAAAGGAATGTGGGACCAACTAGGTAAAGGAGAAGGAATAAAATTAAAGCAACAATGAGATGATGTAGCAGACTTTTTATCCTATTTGGTAAAAAAAAAAAAAACCTACAAAATTAAGTAGATGATCATAGAAAGCTTTAAGTCTCAAAAAATATTTTAGAACTTACTGTGATAAGATTTCCGTATCTTATAAAGAGTACAGTAAGTTGGACTAGTTGTCAGATATACGTTATCTTCCAGAAGGAATGATCCATTCAGTCTGATGTTAAGCAGACCCTCCAGTGGTGGTTTTGAAATCTTTATGGAACAGATGATATTAAAGATTTGGGGACGAGGAGCAACCGTAAAGTAGAAGGTGTAACTGCTTGTGTTACCCACCTGTGAAAGACAAGGAGGTGAGCTTTACAATGAGAGGAGAGTAAGACAATAAAAGTCAGTTTTCCTACTGTATAATAAATGAAAGGACATTATCCACTATGTCCTGAAAATACTACAGGAAGCTTTTTGGATAAATACAACTGAATTAATCATAATGGAAATGAAAGTGCTTTAGCTTATACTTATCTGAAAATCCAGTAGGTCACCATCTGCTGTAGAATTAAGTCAAAATCGAGAACTGTTTATTAACTTAAAATATGCCACAAAATGGCAAAATAGTAAAAACTTAGGACAAAGATTGAAATTAACCATAATATAATTCTACAAATTATCTTTTGCATTTAAAAAACACTAAAATATTGTCCACATGCACAATATTTGGTAAATATTTTCATGGATATAGTGATACCTATTTCATATGATTTTTCTGAAGACTAAGTGTAAATTTACATAAAGTATGTGTCAAACACAGTGCTTCACACTTAGAAAGCCTTCTGATAAATTATAGCTATGAGTTGCCACCTGTCTGTCAAACTCCCAGATAAAGTGACCTGACATTCACTTGATAGAGACCATGATACCTCATTAGGCCATCCATTCCACTGTTGGATAACTCTAATGCTTAGAAAGACAATTTTTATACTGATCAAAATCTGTGTTCTAACTTTCTACTGTTGGTATCAGTTTTTGTTCATTGGAACAGCATAGAGCATCTACTCTGTCTTCTCTATGGCAATCCTTTAAACAATTCTACATGGCTACATCCTCTTTCTCTAAGTCTTCTCCTTCCTGACCTGGGAATGTCCACAGTAGTCCATTCTACAGCAGCCAGGATAGCTTAGATTAGGGTTACCTCGGGATTTAATGTATAATAATTATCCCACCCTTATTCCAGGCACTATCATTGGAGCTTCAGTTTGTGTGTTAATACTTAGGACATTTCTCATTGTAGATGACACATAATTAGCTGGGGTTAAAAGGGAAGTCCTTAGATACTGTAGGTCATTAGACTAGAATGATAAAGAGAGAGGAAGAATGCAGTTGAGCTACAGAAATAACTGACCAGGGAACCTCAGTTCCATCTCTCATCTGTTCTGCTCTCTGCAGACCAGGTTCCTTTGCTGCCCCAATGATGTAGACATGACCACCTACCAATCTAGAGCTTTATCTCTTAGAACTCAGGCTTCCCAAAAGAAAACAGTTTACCACTCTGATTCTATGATCATCATATTTTAAAATCAGATGAACTTAATAATTATTAAATCAGAACTTTAGAGTGTTCCTATTTTAAAATCCTTAGAGATGGGATCTCATTCTTGAATCAAATGTCCAATCCTGAGCCCACCGATTGTGGCCAGGGACCAGGTCAGGTTTTGACTTAAGTGCTTTTGTTGTAATCATTTGGATTAGGTGAAAGAATGATTTTTAGAAAGTAGAAATTTTCTGGAAATTTTTTGTAAGGCTTACAAGTGTTTATTAAAAAAAACACTGTTTTAGTTTCCATTTTTTGACTGGCAGTTAATTAAACCCCTAGACCATTTATATTTAAATTACTGTATAGTCTGATGTGTCCCATACCTATTGAAATTTCATATAATAATTTCTCATCCAACATATATTATTAATGTATTCCAATTGTTTGTCTAAAGTCCAGCTTTGGGGTGCCTCAGTGGCTCAGTGGGTCAAAGCCTCTGCCTTTGGCTCAGGTCATGATCTCAGGGTTCTGGGATCAAGCCCCACATCTGGTTCTCTGCTCAGCAGGGAGCCTACTTGTGATCTCTCTCTCTCTTTCTCTCTCTCTCTCTGTGTCAAGTAAATAAATAAATAAATCTTTAAAAAAAGTAATAAAGTCCAGCTTTGACATCTTCATGGTGGGTGATAAAGTGGACAGAGTCATGAACAATCTTGTTACAGTCTATTAGAAACTTCTTTCAAGGTTGACCAAGATCCAATAATCAATACAGTTGAGTATGATCATTCAACCAGCCATGATGTCTTAGATATGAGTCTTTCCAGAAGCACTTAAATGTAGATGTCAGAGACACTGAGGTTAGAAGATTCATCACCTCCTCGTGTGTTAAAGGATATTTAATATTATTTGCTTGTGTTTTCAGTCTCTTTTTTCAAGATTTTATTTTTAGAGAGAGAAAGTGGGGAGAAGGGAAGAGGGAGAAAATCTCAAGCATACTCCCCACTGAACAGAGGAGCCCAACACAGGGCTTGATCTCATGAGGCATGAGGTCATAACCTGAGCCAAAATCAGCCGCTGCTCAACCAACTGAGCCATCCAGGTCCCCCAAGAACTTCCTAATTTTAATATCCAAGTCAACATTTTGTAGTTGGTATATTTTGATTCCCACTTAGAAAACTTTGTTTATCTGAGGGGTGCCTGGGTGGCTCAGTTGGTTAAGTGTCTGCCTTGCTCAGGTCATGATCCCAGAGTCCTGGGCTCAAGTCCCACATCAGGATCCCCACTAAGCAAGAAGTCTGCTTCTCCTTCTTTTCTGTTCTTCTACCCACTTGTGTTTACTCCCTCTCTTTCTTTCTCTTTCTCAAATAAATAAATAAAAATCTTAAAAAAAAAGAAAAGAAAAACTTATCTGAGATAATAAGGATATCCTCATTTTTTTCCAAAGGCTTTTCTTTTGTTTAACTTGTGCATATATAAATCTATAATCCACTCAAAATTGATTTCTATAAGGTAAGGATAAAGATTAGTTTTTCCCATGTGGATAGCTCAACACTATTAATTAAAAACAACATTCTTTATGTATTACACAACAGTGTCACCTTTAGCAAATATCAGGTAACAGAACAGAACTCTGTTCTATTCCATTGGGTTTTTTTTTATCTAACTTTACTCAAACTTCAATCTATCTTAATTTTAATCACTTCATGATTATCCTGACATTCAATAGTGTAAGCCCTCCAACTTCTTTCTTTTTACTAATTAATTCCATAACCATTTTTGACCTCTTAACATTCTTGTATGAATTTTAGAATTGGCTTGTCAATTTCTACACAAAATCTGCTGAAATTTTAATTAGGATTGTATAGAGTGTAAAGATTAATTTAGGGAGAGTTTATATCCTAACAGTTTTAATTCTTTCTAACCCATGAAGAGAGCAAGAGAAGACTCTCAATTTAGGTGTTTTAAATTTATCTTGGCACAGCTTTTTTTTTCCATTTTTAATATTTTAATTTTATTTTTAAATTTTTTTTATTTGAATATAGTTGACCTATAATGTTACATTAGTTCCAGGCTTACAACATAGTGATGCAACAATGCTATAACTCTATGTTATGCTGTGCTCACCACAAGTGTAGCTACCATCTGTCACCGTAAAATGCTATTGTAATTGCATTGACTATATTCCCCATGATGTGCCTTTTATTCCTGTGACTTATTCATTCCATAACTAGAAGCCTGTATCTCTCATTCCCTTAGCCCATTTTACCTTGCCTCTCCCCCTTTCCTCTGGCAACCATGAGTCTGTTCCTTGTATTTATAGGTCTGATACTGGTTTTTTCTGCTTGTTTTGTTTTTTAAGGTTCCACATATGAGTAAAATCATCTGTTATTTGTCTTTCTCAGTCTGACTTATTTCACTTAGCCTAATACCCTCTAGGTTCATCCATGTTGTTACATATGGCAAGATGTTTAACTGACTGAGCCACCCAGGCACCCCCGTACCACATCTTTTTTATATATTCATCTATTGGTGAACACTTAGGTTACATATATATCTTGGTGTTACAAATAATGCTACAATAAAATAGGAGTGCAAATATATTTTTAAATTAGTCTTTTTGTTTTCTTTGGATAAATACCCAGTAGTGCAATTCTACTTTTAATTTTTTGAAGAACCTCCATACTATTCTCCCCGGTGGCTGCACCAGTTTGCATTTCCAACAGTAGTGCTCAAGGGTTTTTTGTTTTTTTTTTCCTCCACATTCTTGCCAACTCTGGTTTCTTGTGTTTTTTATTTTAGCCATTCTGACATTAGACATTCTGAGCATGTTTTCCTTTGTGTGTTGGCCATCTGTATGTCTTCTTTGGAAAAATGTCTGTTCAGGCCCTCTGCCCATTTTAATCAGATTTGTTTGGTTTCTGTGTGTTGAGTTATATAAGTTCTATATATATTGTGAATATTAACTCCTTATCAGATATATCATTTACAAGTACTTTCTCCCATTCAGTAGGTTGCCTTGTTTTGTGAATGGTTTCCTTCACTGTCCAAAACCTTTTTATTTTGACGTAATCCCAATAGTTTATTTTTGCTTTTGTTTCTCATACCTAAAAATATGTTGCTGCAGTTGATAGCAGAAAAATTAATATCTGTGTTGTCTTCTGTGATTTTTATGGTTTCAGATCTCACATTTAGGTCTTTAATCCACTTTGAGTTTATTTTTGTGTATGGTATTAAAAAGGGGTCCAGTTTCATTCTTTTGCATGTAGCTGTCCAGTTTTCCTAGCACCATTTATTAAAGAGACTGTCTTTTCCCAATTGTATTTCTTGCCTGCTTTGTCATAGATTAATTGATCATATGAGTGGGCTTATTTCTGGCCTCTCTGTTCTGTTCTATTGATCTGTGTGTCTGTTTTTGTGCCAGTACCATATTGTTTTGTTTACTGCAGCTTCGTAGTATATCTTGAAGTCTGGACTTGTGATACCTCCAGTTTTGTTTTTCTTTTTCAAAATTGTTTTGGCTATTTGGGGTCTTAAGCAGTTCCATACAAATTTTAGTATTATTTGTTCTAGTTTTATGAAGTGTGTTGTTGGTATTTTGATGGGTATTGCATTGACTCTGTTGATTGGGTAGTATGGAAAATTTTTCAGATTTCAAGATATATTTACAAAGCTGTAGTAAACAAAACACAAAAGCCTGAATAATTGATCCACTGATGTAAATAGTCCCCTACTATTATTGTGTTACTATCAATTTCTCTCTTTATGTCTGTTAACAGTTGCTTTATGTATGAAGATGCCCTAGTATTGGGTGCATAGATATTTACAATTGTTATATTCTCTTGTTGAATTGATCCCTTTATCATTATGTAATGCCCTTCTTTGTCTTTTGTTACAGTTTTTGTTTTAAAGTCTGTTCTGTCTAATGTAAGTATTACTACCTTGGCTTTTTTTTTTTTTTTTTTTTTTTTTGGCTTCCATTGCATGGTAAATGTTTTTCTAGCCCTTCCTTTTTATTCTGTATGTGTCTTTAGGTCTGAGATAAGTCTCTTGTAGGTAGTATATAGATGGGTCTTGCTTTGTTTTGTTTTGTTTTTATCCATTCTGCCATCCCATGTCTTTTGATTGGAGCACATAGGTCATTTATATTTAAAGTAACTAATGATCTGTATGTGCTTATTGTTATTCTGTTATTTGTTGTCTGGTTGTTTTTTTTATAGTTCTTCTCTGTTCCCTTCTCCTCTTGCTCTCCTTTGTGATTGATGAGTTTCTGTAGGGTTATGTTTGGCTTTCTTTCTGCTTATTTAAATTTTTTTTTTTTTTGTATCTATTATAGATGTTGGGTTTGTGGTTACAGTAAGGTTCATATATAACAACCTAAGTACATAGTAGTCTATATCAAGTTGATGATCATTTAAGTTCAAATACATTCTAAAAACACATACACACATGCACACACACACACACACATACACACCCCAAAAACAAAAACAAAACCAAAAAAACCTCCTGAAAAAAGCTACCTTTTTTTTTTTACTCCCTCCTCCACATTTTATGTGTATGTTGTCATAATTTACATCTTTTTATTCATAATTTTCTTATACCTGCTTATGGTAATTTCTTTTCCACTTAAAGAAGTTCCTTTAACATTTCTCGTAAGACTGGTTTAGTGGTGATGAATTCCTTTAACTTTTGTTTACCTGGGAAACCCTTTATCTATCCTTCAATTCTGGAAGATATTCTTGCCAAGTAGAAAGTTTGTAAGTTTATAGGTTGTAAGTTTTTTTTTCAGCACTGTGAATAAATATATCATTTGGTAAAGTTTTACAGTTTTTAATGTAGAGATCTTAATCATCTATCATTTAATGCATTCCTAGATTTGAGGGGGTTTATGCCAATGTAAATTATATTTTTTTAATTTTCATTTCATTTGTGATATTTTTATTGCTGATAAATAAAAATACAATTGATTTCATATACTCAGCTGGTTCCAATAGCCTAGATAATTCACTTGTCAATTTTGCTAGTTTGTCTTTAGATTTTTAAAAACTATTTTTTGTGTATATAATCATGTCTGTTTATAATGACAGCTTTATTTTGTCTTTTTCCAAGACAAACCTTATGAACCTTCTTTCTTTTTATGGCATGTTGCATTGCTTAAGATATCCATTTTTCTTTTAATAAAAGTAATTAGAGCAAATATCCATATCATGTTACTAATCTCACAAAGAAAGTTTTAAATAACTCACTATTAAATTGATTTGTCTGCCTGGTTTGCTAAGAGTTTTTAACCATAAATCAGTATTGTGTTTTATCAAAAGTTTTTTCTGTAGTTATTAAGATAATCATTTTATTTATTTCTATTTTATTAACAAGCTATTATTAGCTTTTGTAGAATGAACTTCATTTGGTTGTGATGCATTATCTAACTTATATTTCACTAAATTCCTTTTGCTAATATATTTTTTATATAGGTTCATGCTACATATTAGTCTGTACTTTTCCTTTTTTATAATTTTTGTAAATAATTTAGTTATTAAGGTTATGCTGGGCCCATAGAAAAGCTGGGAAGGGTATCTTCTTTTACTATTTTTTTGAAAAAGCATACATATATTGGTGTTATTACTCCCTTTAGTACTTACTGAAATTCACCAAAGAAACCATCTGGGCCAGGAATATATTTTGTGGAAAAGTTTAAAATAAAACATTTAATAAAAAACATTCTAATTCTTTAGTAGATATATGCCATTCCCATTATGTCTTATTGTGTTATATTTTTCAAGGAATTTATTTTCTTTAAACTGGCACAAAGTTATTTATAATGTCTTCTTTTAAATGTCTATAGGATCTATACTAATTTATCTTTTTTTGTTACTGACATTAGTTATTTGTTTTCTCTTTTTTTTCCTTAACTCAATCTTGCCAGAGTTTTGTCAATTTGGCTCATCTTTAAGGAACAAACTTTTGATTTTATTGATTTTCTTTATTTTATTTTCTTTCCTACTTTTGATTTTTATTTTTATAAAAATAACTTGGACAATGCACTTTTATTTTCATGATTTCCTTTCTTCTGTCTTTGGATTAATTTTGTGTGTGTGATATTTTGTTCTTTTCAGTTTTAGAAATAGAAAATTGAATTAATGATGTATAAAATTTTATTTTCCTTCTAATATATATATTTAAGAATATAAATTTTGCTCTAGGCACTGTATGAATTTTTCCTATTTTTGTTAATCTGAAGACACATTTATCTCACCTTTATATTTGAAGGACATTTTTTGATGATTATAGAATTCTAGGTTGGCAGTTATTTCCTTAATCACTATTTACCTGGTTTCCACATATATATGCCATATATTCACTATTATTTAGTTTAAAATATCTTCTAATTTCTTTGATTCGTGGGTTGCTTAGAATTTAATTGCTTAATCTAAAAGCAGTTCGTGCTTTTCTAGTTAGATTTTCTTGTGTTTTTCAAGAGCAATTCCACTGTGCTCAGGCAGCATACTTTTAACGGTTTCAATCCTTTGGAATATATTTTAGATTGCTTTATGACCCAGCATATGGCAAATTCTAGTAGTGTTCCATGTGCATTTGAGAAGCACTGTATGTTCTGTCTTTGTTAGATACAATGTTCTGTATTAGGTTAGGATACTTCCAGTTTTTTCCTACTATAAATAATCATACAATATACATCTTTCTATACGTTTAACTTTTTCTTCTTCTTGATTTATTTCCTTAGAGTAAATTTTCAGGAGTGTTATTACTAGGTCAAAAGTTTAGGAACGTCTATGTGGCTTTTTCTCTTTATACAGTATTACTTACTAAAAGTACTATATCTAATTACAATTTTAGTTATGATGCATGAAATCACCAAATTCCCCAACAGTGTTAGGTGTTGTAGTTATTTTGTTAATAATGTGACACTAAATTGTAACTCAAAGTTGATGGTAACTTTCATGTCTCTGATAACTAGACAAGATGAACTTTTCTAGGTATTCATTTACTATTTCAATTTCCTCTCTTAAAAATTGCTATGCATCTGTTTAACAATCTACTGGGAACATGATACTTTTAGAATAAATTTGAATGAGTAATTTTATAATATCAGCAGTTTGCCCTTGGCTTACATATTTGGTGTGAACATTTTCCCAGTCTATTATCTTTTTAATTTTAGCTTTGCTGTTTTTCACCAATCATGTTCAATTTGTGTATATTTGAATCTGTTCACTTGTTTGTGACTACTCTTATCACTTCAAAATTGTGACAATGTTTGATTCTTTCCCAGCTGCATATTTCTTTTTTTTATTCTCCTAAAGTTTTTGTTAATATATTGTATAACACACAGTACTGTCCAGTAAGAATAAAATGCGAACCATATATAGGATTGAAAACTTTCTATTGGCCACAGTCAGAAAGTGAAACAAAACAGGTGCTGTTAATTTTAATCATATACTTTATTTAGTCCAATATCCAAAATATGAGCATATTTTGCTTTGCATGGCTCAATATGCATGAATTTTAGTTATTACTGTTCAGTTAAATATTAGTTCCCCAACAGTTCAAATTTCAGTTACTCCGGTATATTACCTGAGTAATTGCATAAACTATGAATTTTGCTGCTAGACTTAAGTCCACAAATAACTACATAAACAGCAAATATGCACCCTTATCAGGGACCAGTCATATCATTTCTTTCCAAGTCTGTTGGTGATGGGTCACTGCACATTCACTGTTCAGTTAATGCATAGATAGTGAAGCGTGTAGTTGTGTTGACTTCCTGTCTTTGAGCGGCAAACCCATGTGACACTTTAAAAAATGAAAGATCTAAAGAGGAACTTGGCCAACAAAAGCAACAAAGACAGCAAACAAACAAAAACAATATTGTTGGAATGGAAAGTAGGTGTGACAAAAAACAGATGACTATGGGAGGATGACAGTTCTGCTGCTCAAGACACTCTAGATGCTCAGCTGGAGGAATCTAATGAAGTCAAACCTATCAACAGAGAAACAGGCTGTGATGAAAAGGGTAAAGATGTCCCAGAGGCGATGACACCAGCAAACAAAACAAAACAAAAACAAACAACAAATCCCCTCACACACACATTAAAGAAACATTCAGAGATTCTTCACGACTTTGGGAAAGCAAAGGATAAAATGTTGGGAGCCAATCCCAAAAACAGTGGATAATTCGCCAAGACTTAGAAAAGACAATTGCTCTAAACTAGAACTTCTTTGACAGGAAGGCAGCAAGCACTGTTCAGACCACCCTTGATAAATTTATTACAAAGGAAAAAAAATCCTTCAATTTTATTACTTCTAATAGTTTTTAAACTTAAATTGTGTAACAAATAAATTAATTTTACTATTTTCATTTCTTTAAACATTTATAATGGACAGTAAGATTTTTTTAATATTTTCACAAAACTTCTTAAAAGTCACATAATAATCCAAGTTTCCCCCCATTGATTACAACAATCATTTGTAGGATTTCAGCTTGTGCAGTCCTTTTATGGTTCTTCACAGCCATGCAAAACAAGGACTGAAATTATCATTTCAGCAAATAATCAACATAAAAGTTTGAGGTCTTTTACATTCTTTTTTCATGGGAGAGCTTCAAACCATAATAGTTTTACACTTAGAGAACAGCTCAGTTCATACTAGCCATGTTATGTGACAGGTACTTAATTGCCACCAAGGCCAGTGGATATGGTTTATGACAGCTCGAGTCTAGAGTGTTCTTTCCTTTCAAGCCAGAGTTGAAAAGTGTTGGTGTTGGTTAGAATACAAGTAACGGACTAGAAACTTGCTGTTTGAACAAATCAGAATTTAGTATGGGGAACAATAAAGAGATAAAGTTTCTCCCTCAGTGATAATGAAGGCACAGACATTACTCCAGCTCCCTCTGGAAGAAAGGCTGAGAAAGTAAGCCTTGAACTATTCCCATAAACTCATTGGAATCAGCCTTGTTGGAATAATATGAGAAAAGAAGAAAGAACTAGTCTTCAGGGAAAATACTGGCTCCTTAGTGCCTCATGTGAGCTGAAACATCTTGGCTCATCTTAGCTCTTAGACGATTTGTAAGTGCGTTGGGTTAACACATTATCTCTGAAATATCACATAGAGGCTCCAGGCCTCTGAATAGTGAGTAATCTCCTTGGAGTTTTGAAAATTCTTCTACAAGTTAGTGAAGTCAGCAAAATATTTATTTGATTTCCTCCTCAGCTTCACATTCTGGGAATTCCCAGAAGCTTAATAGGAATGGCAACAACACCTGCTCGGCTGTCAGGTTGCAGGCATCTTTCTTCCTAATATCCCCCAAATGATCCCCCTGCCTGTTGTCCTAATTTCTCTAGATTTTTCCTGGGTGACCGAGATTATAACTTCTATGCCACTTTCTTATCCTTGCTCCACCTAAGACAATTGGCCCATAAATATTTGCACACAGTTAACATGTAAAGTTAGATGCAAAATGTGTGTGGGGGCACACACTCAAGCTACTACACCTTCTAACGGATTTCTTATTCATAAGGAAAAGAGGATAGCAAAGTGGTTTAAAGCACAATCTTTTAAAGGCGAAACTCAGTCCAAACTTCACTGCTATCAGGGGGTCCTGGGTGGCTCAGCTGGTCAAGCATCCAGCCCATGATCTCAGCTCAGGTCTTGATGTCAGGGTCATGAGTTGAAGCCCTGCATTGGGCTCCACCTTACTTAACAAAAAATATTTCAATGTCATCACTTACTAGCTACATAATCTTGAACATATGTTACTTGATGGTTTTGTGCCTCGAGTTCCTCATCTGTAAGATGAGAATAATAATAGCTCCAACTTCATACAGCCAATAAAGGAATTAAATGAGATCATGCACGGAAAGTGCTTAATGTTTGTTACACTGTAAATGCTAAAGTAAGAGCCATTCTTCAATATTGGTGTTGCTATTGTTTTACTATTAGTGTGATTATTCCTGTTACAACTTTTGATTGAGAAGAGAAAATCAAAAACATGTAACAAAAGAAAAGGAATCCAACTTCAAAGGTAGCACTGAGTGAAGATGTACTTAGGCGAAGGGCATTCTGGCAGAAAACCACATATTATCCTAACTATCTGTACCACTCCTCAGACATCCCCTTTACCAGTGTATTTCCAGTAGTCCTGTGACGGGACCAGTCAGTCCCTCTGCCTCTCTGGAAAGGCCCCGCCCATACCTGCAAGCATCTCTCCTTTGCCTTCCTCACTTCAGCTCTGGCCTCCCAGCTCTTTTCAGTTTCATTTTACTTACTCTTGGGCTCATTGATACCTTCACATGGTACAAAAGTTTAAATACACAAAAAGGTAAGAATAATATATCTTTCTTCCATTTCTATCCTCTATATCCAGATCCCTAGAAGCAGCCATGATAACTGGGGATACTTTATGCACAGACAGCAAATACACACACATACATTTTCTTTTTGAAACCCCTGTACTTTGTTTTTTCATTTAATAAAACTTAGAGTTTATATAGTACTAATGCCTTAAAAATTGTCTCATTCTCTGTTTAAATCTGCATTATTTTTCGTGGGATGGATAAACTATAATTTATCTAATTCCCTATAGATTGTTTCAATATTTTATCATAATGCTTCAATAACTATGTACATATATTGTTTAAATATATTTTTTCAGATTTCATAAGTTCTAAGATTGTTTCAATATTTTATCATAAATAATGCTTTAATAAATTACTGTGTACACATGTAATCTTACATACCTGTGAGATAAGCTCCTAGAAATTTAATAACTGGATCAAAGGGTAGATGCTTTTTAAATTATTGTAGATTTTGCCAAATTACACTCCATGAAGCTTTTGCTAATTTATAATCCCACTAATGATGTAAGAGCGTGTCTGTTTCCCAACACTCAACGCACATACGTTGTGTTAAATTGTATGACCTTTTCCATGCTTTTCTTTAGGCAAAGCAATCTTAACCTATTCAATATGGCATCTCTCTGGTCATATGTTCTTATGAAAAAAATGTTTTTGTTTCTTCTAAATTTTCTCACAGTGGACTCTTTGCAATGTACCTGTGACACCTAGGCTGTCTTTTGTCCATAGTTCCAGACCCTTGATCCTCCTTTTCCTCCTCTGTGCTTGTGAAGATCTCCTCCATGATGCCTATGGGACCCTCATGGTCTGGGTCAGCCCACTTGGCACTGGGAAACCCTCAACTAGGCAGAGCAAATGGCTTGGGGTAGGATCAGACTTCCATTCCCTACCCCCAGTCTGAAGCACCTGCCAAGGGAGGTAAAGGATGGCCTTCACCAAATATATTTCCTTGGTAATTTAGTCAGATGCCATTGACTAAATCATGGCACCTTTCTACATGGGAATACCAAACATCCCTGAAAAATGAACAACTTCATGAATCAACATGGATGGACCTCAAGGATATATATCAAGCATAAAAGCAAGTCAGATAAAATACATACCACATACATAATACTATGTCTATTAAGTACTAAAACGAACAAACCAAATGACATGTTTATTAATATATACATGTATGGTAAAACTATGCAAATTGTAAGAGAATAATAAATAGAAAATTTGGGATCTTGGTATTCTGGGGGCAAGAAGAGCAGACAGGACAATTTGACCAGGAGTTTCAGCTGTGTCAGTGATATTCTTTTGCTTAATTTGCGTGGTCGGTTCCTGGGTGTTCATTTTATTCCTCTACTTGATAACTTCTATGCTACTTACATCCTTTTGTACATATGACTATTTCATAATAATTTTTATAGAAAGCTACAGAAGTATAAACCAGAAGAGTGGCCATGACATATTAAGTAAAGGGAAACAGATAACAAAATAATGTGTACATTATAATCCTGCCTCAAACAGAATAACATACACACACACACATACACATATTCTAGATAGATATTGACCACAGGTATAATAATGGGTATCTGAATGGAATTATAATTTTTAAGACTTTTCTTATTTTTCTGATAAGTATTTCCCAATTTTTCAGCAACCAACATCTTCCCTTTTGTAATAAGAACATATTTTGAAATATCTTTAAAATAATATACCAAATGCCACTACCAAGTATTTAGTAATAGGTAACACTTAATGAGCTTACTCTATGCCAGGTTCTATGTCAAGGGCATTATAAGTATTTTCTTACTCAGTCCTCATGAAAAGTCAGAGTAATTGGCAGTAATATCCCCACTCCACTTAGGAGAAAACAGAAAGGCTGACAGGGTAAGTAACTTGCCAACAGACACCCAGATAGTCAGTGACAGTGCCAGGACTCAATACAGTCTGTCTTCCTGTCAAGCATGTGCTCCTGCCCAAGCTGTCATGTAACACTCACTGTCCAAGGGAAGCCAGAAGGAGCTATACAATGTCAACAAGTGTTAAAGGTCTGGAATTTCACCTTACTTTTCAAGCTGATAAGCTAGCCTGTTATTTTTGGAAGAAAACACAAGACACATGGGTCAGAGGCAAAAGTCTTTGGCAGTCACAACCTGTAAAGCATAAGCATTGTGTTGGTTTGCATCTGTTCCTCATACCCCCCAAGTCCCATGGGGTGACATGGGTGGGCCTAGATGAGTGCCTTCAAACATACTGAATCTAGGGGACCCACCACATTTGCAACTTGCTTTTTGAGACAGAGGTTATCTCATCTCTCAAGTTGCTTGATGCAAACACAATCCTGAGAAATGTCTCAAGAGAAGATCATTCAGGGCCTTGAATTTATGGCATATCTAGCAAGAAGGTGCAGGGCCCATGGAAGATTGCTCCACAACATATTGTCAAGACTCTTCAAGCTGCAAATTATAGAAATCCAGCTTAAACTTGTTTAAACAAACCAAAACAAAAAGGATGAAGAAAAATGTATTGCCTTAAAACTCTTCTCTTTTTTTCTCTCTCTCTCTCACCTCCTTTCCTCTATGTTGTCCCCCTTCACTGACAGGCACTCTCCTTGTTATCAGAGGAAGACTACCTATAATATCAACCCCAAACCAGAACATGCCTTGTTTTCAGCACTTATAATTAAGTCTCAGTGGCTATGTCTGATCTGCATTGGGTCCCGTGTCCAATCCTAAACCAATCACTGGGACCAAGTGAAATAGTGCCCTGAATGCCCATTCCTGCTCCCTTGTCCCCCTCTAGAGCTGACAGTGGAGTCAGTCCCATCCTAATCATCTAGACTGAGAGTGGGATTTTTCCCCATAGAAAATCAGAGTGCTGGTAACAGAAGACAAAAGAGTGGGTGCTCTGAAGATAAAAATGCACATTGTGTCCAGGAATGGGCTATCTCTAAAACATCACAGATGACAGTAAGCTAGTTGGACTGACAAGATGAAATGTAGAATATTCTGATAAGATTTGCAAAGTTCCACAGATCTTGGGGTTATTTCTGTAGAAATGGTTCCCACCTACTGGTACTCCCCAGGACTTCCGGCATCTGAGGCAATTATCAGAAGGTTGTAGCAGCTTGACTGCACCCAAATGCAGTGTGCATGGGGATTTGCCAATACAGAAGGGAGAAAAAAATACAAAGAATGAGGAAATTATTCCAAGCTAATTGGTTTATAATTGATTCCAGTGCTCTCCCTCAGTCTGATATATCTTCTCAACTCTCCTGCGATGAAGAACCAGGAATAGTGTTCCAATATGAACATACCCAAGGGAAAAGTTAGTCTGAAGAAAAATTACCTAGGCACCCAGAGTTGCTTTTGTTAGAACATGATATTTTGGATGAGAAAGGAGTATACTCTCATAATGGCTTTGTATCCTCAGCTAAAAGTAGCAGAATCAAAAAGATTGCTCCACTCCCAATGTTTGGGCTGAGTGATGAATTGAGGTTCTTTAGGAGGAATGATAGTTGTCCAATTTCTCCTTCCTAGCTATCACTATCACCACTATCCCTTTCCATTTTCAATAAAGTAGCACCTAAATTTGTTGTAACTGGTATGATGGCGGGTGAGAGCCACTCACTCAAAGTTCCCTACCTCACAGAAGGGATAAGGACTAAGGATGTCACTCAAAGGTACAGTCCTTCTTAGCAAAAATGCCTTCAATAAAATTCTGTTCAGTGGAACATAGAGCAGATAATGGGGCAGAAAATCTGTAAGTACATGAGATCTATATGAGTACAGAGTGGGCAACCCCCCAAATAGTTGTTAGTTTGAGCTAAATTCAACAGCAGAACAGCCCAGCTTTCTCAACTCTACCATGCAGTGCTACTTCTCCAACTTCTGCCAACCATCAAGTGAAAATGCAAATATTGTCATTTCAAGAAAATGGAATTTTGTAGTTAAAAGGAATGTGTTGGGTAGAGGGGACTCACCACAGACCTCAAAAGCTATGATGGCCTTTTTAGTGTTCTAAGTATCCTTTCCTTTCTTTTCCACCTTCTGAATCCTAACAGAATCCATACCACTATGCCCAGGTTTTCAATCTTTATTCTCAGGGATGCTCTTTCTAAAGAAATCTCATCCTAGAGCAAGTGTTGACTGGAAGACAAGGAGCATGTATTATTTATCTATTGCTACGTAACTAATAATCCCAAAGTTTAGCATCTTAAAACAGAAAATATTTATAATCTGTAGTTTCTGGGAGTCAGAAATCCAGGTGGCTTGGGTGACTCTGGCTTAGGGTCTCTCCCATGGCTATAATCAAGGTTTTGGGGCTGAATCATCTAAAAGTCCAACAGGTGAGGAGGCTAAGTTCCTCTCCATGGCTGTTGGCCAGAGACATCAGTTCCTTTCCACATGGACCTATTCATGGGGCAGCTCACAACACGGCAGCTGGCTTCCCTCAAAACAAGCCAGAAGAACAAATGGATAGAGTGAGCAAGATGGAAGTCACAGTCTTATAACCTAATATCGGAAGTGGCATCCCATAACTTCTGCCATTTTTTTTTCTAAAAGTGAGTCACTAGGTCCAGTCCATACCCAAATGGAGAGGACATGGTCATATGTACCAGGAAATAGGGATCACTGAGGCCTTCTTAGAGGCTCCCTACCACCAACCACACCTATGTTATGTGGATATGCCCCACACCTAATGGAGAGCCAGGCAAATAGTTGGCTCAGCAATACTTTGTACACCATAATTAATCCAGTCCTGAGGGCTCACGCCAAGTAGAGTAAGATACAAGAGATAGACAAAGAATGGTGTGGTGTAGAAGTACATACGAATTTTATTGTAGCAATTCAAGTATGCAAGAATTATAAAATTTTCTATACCACAACCTAATTTTTATTTGAATCCTCATTCTGCCTGGATGGCAAAAATGTAATCTCAGTCAATGGGACTCCACTTCCCACTTGTCCAGAGTAGTTTTTCAGTTCCAAAGAGATTATTTAGTGCCAAGGCCATGGGGCAGGGGAGAGAAGAGAGGGTATCTCCTGATCCTTGAGTCATAGGTGTTGGAGGAAATATGCTTCACCCCATTTGCTCCTCAGTCACTTATGCATATCCTGAGATTTCTGTCCATGTGTCCCTTTTGGGGCTACATTTCTCTATTCCATTTATGACTCATTGTGAAGTTTCTGAGCAAGAATAGAACACAGGATTCTCACCCAGGCTCTCTGTGGCTGATCTTGTGAGATATCTTGCTCAGACATAACTCATCTAGCTTCTTGTGGTGTCCCAGAACCATGGTCACAGAGGAAGTTTTCAGAAATCCCCTGCTCTCCAGCCCCTCCAAATTCTCTGTAGCTACATGGGCTCCCATGCCCTACCTTTGAAGTAGGGTGCACAACTGTCCTCTCAGACCTGATAACTTTTCTGCTCTCATTGCCATCTACCTCTTTCCTATTCCCTGTCAACCCAACCCTCAGCCCAGAGGACACTTTTCAATGTATTGGGTAGGGAAACAGAGGGAAGACCCTCTTCTGTGTTAACCTTGGGCATTTTCACTTCCTTCATCTTCACACTTTCTTATAATTCCCCTACCCTACCCAGGGCACTTCATCCCTTCTCCCTCATGGTTCAGGTTTCAGAAACGTAAAGCCAGTGACTGGCAGGCTACCCTGCCTTTCCAAACCCTTCCCTGATGCAATGAACACAGAATGGAATCTGGTTTGCACAGGAAGGTAGGAAAAAGAGAAAAGAAGGGAAATCAAAGGGAAATTTTTTAATAGTGAATCTGAAAAAGAAAGAAGCAGATTCAGGAAGCCAAAGGGCACACAGAGATAAAGGTAATGTTACATGGACTGTTGGGAAACTGGAGAGAGGAAAAGTACTATGCTCATGTCTCTGGCAGATGACTTTCTGTCCTTTCTCCATTGTTGCTCTTGGTCTTGCTACACTCTGATCCACTGCCTTTGACCACTCCCGCAGTCAGAAAGAAGCTCCTGAGACCTGGTGTCTCCTGAGCTTTTTATGATGTGGACACACTCCTGAGAAGTTGCATAGCCTCCCCTTGTCCATTTAGACTCATGCTTCTGGAAATAGATGGCCCACTAGAAGAGTCTGGGATACTCAAGAGGTGACAGGCACATTATTATTAATAAAAAAATAGTACACTAAAAATTAAAAAAAAAGCACTTACATTACTAAACTACCTTACTGTCTCCAAGTTTCTCTTTAATTCTCACATCCAAAAGTTAGCTGTTACTAATTGTATAACTGATAAAGAAACTGAAACCAGCAAGACAAGGATTCAAGACATGAATCCAGATACTCTATGCTAAAATCAGGGATCTTTCAATTAAAATATGGCAAAACAAATCTTTGCAAGAACAAAAAGCTGAACAATTCTTTGGACTAGTATAAGCAATCAATATACTTATTGATGTTCATTCATTTTCTGCACTTTGTTCCAAATATTAAGAAAGGCGAGAGCAGCAGGAAAATTAGAATGTTCTCGTGTAATTTCTATTTGCTTGTTTCCTGTTTTTACAAAGGATGGTAACTGGAGCTATCAAAAAATTTTAAGGTATTTTTGTGGCTGATTTGTTCATCTGAGAATTGCTGCCAATTAGCTCAATTGTTAGACCATCCTGAGAGCAAGCATTCAAAAGCCAGGTATAGGCAATCAGCATGGTCCGCCCAAGACAGCAGGGGCAGTGGCTCAGTAGGAAATTTCCTTCTCCCATAGCAAAAGCAACTCATCAAAAGCATTGGATTAATTGTGGGCTAACTGGCATTGTTATTTAGTTCTCAGGGGCCAGTTCTGGCCAAGCCCCCTTCTTCTGTTGGTGAGGAATTCTGTATAGAAACATGGAACTGCTACATCAGAAGGACTTTCAGGCTGACCAAAGGTTCTCTCTGTGGAAGCCAACAATGCTTTTGCAACAGGTATAACAACCCCAGAAATATCACTCATTGTCTGAAGACAGAATATTTAACATTTCTCCACATTAGGCTTTCTGATTTCTCAGTGCTATTGAGAATAGCATATTTCTATGATGCTATTATGAATTGATAAAATAACATTGTATAAAAGCATTTTTGAATTTTTTGTCTTTGTGTACTAAGGTAATAAAAGGTTACTATTACTAGAAAAGTACAGTTTTTATCTTTTAAGGAGTCAGCAGTAATGTTTTGCATTGTAAAGGGATCCTGATGCTTTAAACTCTTGGAAATCATTGATGGAAGTTATCCAGATGATCCATGCTCACACATTCTGGAAGCAAAAGGATTAAAACTGATCCTAGAATACTGCCCAACATGATTTACAGATTAATGTAATCCCTATCAAAATCCTGGCTGGCTATTTTTTCAGAAATTGACAGAGTTACCTAAAATTTATACAGAAATATAAGGAACCCAAAATAGCCAATACAATCTTGAAAAGGAAGAACAAAGTTGAAGGACTCACACTTCCCAGTTACAAAACCTATTACAAAACTTCAGTAATGAAGACAGTGTGATACTAACATAAAATAGACATAGAGATCCATGGAATAGAACTGAGAATCAATTAATAAACCCCAACATTTATTGTTTACTGATTTTTCAATGAGGGTGTAAAGACAATTCAATAGGGAAATAATAGTCTTTAACAAATGGTGTCACATGCAAAAGAATGAAAGTGGATCCCAACCTCATACTATATAAAAAAAATTAACTCAGATGGATGATAAACCTCAATGTAAATTAGAACTTTAACAGTCTTAGAAAAAAATACATGAGAGTAAGTCTTTGGATTAGGCAATGGTTTCTTTGATATGGTCCGCAAAACACAAGTCACAAAAGAAAAATAGATGAATAGGACATTATCAAAATTAAAAGCTTTTTCTTCTTCCAAGAAAACCATCAAGAAGTAAAAAGACAACCCACAGAATGGGGGAACATATTTGCAAATCTGATAAGAGACTAGAACCTATGATATGTAAAAAATTCTTACAACTCAACAATAAAAAATCGAATAACTCAGTTTAAAAATAAACAAAGTATTTAATAAACATTTCTCCAAAGAAAATTTATAAATGGCAGATAAACACATGAAAAGATCAGCATCATTTATCATGAGGGAAATTCAAATCAAAACTACAATAAAATACAACTTTATACCCGCTGGGATGACTAGAATTTAAAAAACAGGCCATGATAAGTTAGCAAGAATGTTGACAACTTTTGTAAAACAATTTGCTAGTTCCTCAAAATGTTAAGCATTTGTTAATAGCCACTGTATGACCTAGCTATTCTCATTCCTAAGTATAAACCCAAGAGAACTGAAAACTTATGATCACACAAAACCTGTATGCAAATGTTCATAGCAGCATTATCCATAATAGCTCAAAAGTGGAAACAACCCAAATATTCATCAGCTGATAAATAAGTAAAATATCCTATATCCATGCAATAGAATATAATTTGGCAAAAAAAAGAAATATTGGTACATGCTACAACAGAGATGAACCTTGAAAACAATGCACTAGGTGAAAGAAACAAGTCACAAAAGGGCACATATCGCATTATTCCATTTATATGAAATGTCAAAAATAGGCAAATCCATAGAAATAGATAGTAGATTAGTGGTTGCCAGGGTCTGGGAGCTGACTACTAATGGAGATGTCTCCTGGTGATGAAAATATTCTGAAATTTGATAATGTGACCGTTGTATAATTCTATAAATACACCACAAACCACTGAGTTGTATAGTGGTGGACAGTTTCTGTAAGGGCCAGATATTAAATACTGTAGGCCCTGTGGGTTATACAGTCTTTGTTAAAACTACTCAACTCTGCTATTGTAGAGCAAAAGCAACCATAGGCCATGTGTAAATGAGTGGTGTGGTTGTATTCTAATAAAACTTTATCTACAAAAACAGGCACCAATCATCAGGCCATAGATGTGGTTTGCCAACCCTTACTCTAGCTCTTTGAGGCAGAGGCCATGCTTTATTTATCTCTAGATCCTCCGAGTGGGTAGGGGGTACTCAGTACATCCTGACTTGAACTGAACAAGAATGTCCTTGCATCATTTCTCTTCCAAGGTAAAGGGAGTTGCTAGCATTTCTTATCCCTCTTGGCCTCTGGCAGCACATGGGGATGTAATAACCAGCTATCCTCTGGTTGGCTGTGAAAGAAGTATTGCAACATGCAGATACTGGACCTAAGATTGAAAAGAAAGGGATGGATTTAGGTTAAAAGCAAGTACCAACCAACCGATGAAGATTAAAACATGGAACCCATTTAACAATTGAATTAGTGGCATCTACAACATTCCTAGAGCAACAGCACTGGTCAGAGGAAAGAGCTCTGGTCTAGGCGTCTGCCTAGAGCCACAGCTTAATGCAGACCCATGCATTTCTAGCATATCTATCACACCAAGTGGAAATAGAGTCTGTGGTTCTCCTCTGAGAAAGGACTTTGACCCATTATTCTAAATCTAGCTAAGGCTCTGTTTTAGTCTTTACCTAGAAAGCCCACTTGCAACATTTATCCAACTTCTCCAAGGAGGAAGGAAAGTAAATGCATTACATTTGCCATCCTGACTTAATGGGGTTGTTTCAAACTGTGCATGTCCCCAAACTATTCACTCCAGCACAGGCTAAGAAAAGAGGAGAAGTAAGATTGTGTTCCATTAAGGGCAGTGAGAGAAAATAGGGCACATTTTCCCTCTCTGGGTTTTCCCACTGATGAATGATGGGAATACTACATTGATCATTTCTGATCCTCTGCATTCACAGGTCTCAGTGCTCTCCAAATAACACACTCCTGCTGTCCTCTCTTTGGGAAGACACCACAGAGTAAGCAATAAGAGCAAGCTTTGAGCTATGTCCCTGTGGTGGGCATAAATGCAAGTCACCCTCACCCTCTGATCTATTTGGAACTTAGTGACCTCAGTACAGTGGCTAATTGTAGATATCGTCAAAAACAATTAAGGATAAATACTAATTTCTATAAAACTACCTTATAGTTGTTTGATATTCAAGTAGAGAATACATTGGGGGAAAATTAAGGAATGTCTTAAGGAATCTTCTCTGTCAGAGAACATGTCAGACAGACATAGTGCTATAAGCTGTGCTTCTGTTTTTGCACAAGGCGAATTTGTATGTCTTTTATGTCTAGAAAAAACAGAATATGATATTTGGAAGATAGAGGTATTCAACATATTGATCTGTGTGCCTTTTATTGTCTTTTTAAGTTTCAGGTACCAGAGGGAAAAGTTAGCAGGTGTATTGGGCACCAGGCTGGAAGGGGCAAGAGAAATATCTGGTGTCTCCTCAATGCCCTGTGGGAACTAGGATAATGGGTATTGCCAAATTTGGTCACAAGCTGACAATTAGAACCAAAGGTCTGTCTTAGCTCAAGGCAAACACATGTAACCCATAATAATTCTGCATGACCATGATGCTCTGAAAATACTAGCTGGGCTCCTTGCTGTATCCTAATGGCAGGCATTTCAGAAAATAGTCCTAAGTGTACCAAGCCAAGAGAAGTGGTGGACACAGGATAGAGCCTCCCCATTGAAGATGTGAAGTGGTTTGCAAACATTTTTACTTATAGAATTTCTACCTTGCAATAAAACTCCATGTCATTTTGTGAATTTTACTGCCAAAACACAAGGCTGTGTCATTAGGGCACTCGCAGCTGTCAAGTAACTTACTGAGAAACTTAAACAATAAGTTATTAAATCACATAATGGGAAGACCAGAGGCAAGATAGGACCAGGAATGTTGTGTTACAGTTCAGCTCCATATCTCTGGAACTCTCTTAGTTTACCCATTCCTCATGTGTTGCCTTCATCAACAGGCTAGTAACTACATGATTATAAGCTGGTCAAGGCATCTGAATAGTAAGAGTGCTAAAAGGAAAGGGAATCTATCTTCTAGCCCTTTTCCAGGATCAAGAAGTCATAGATGCCCCCACGCAGGATCACCTTCATCCTTCATAGGTCAATGGCTCAAGGGCCAATTCTGGCCTGAGATGGGAACTCTGTAAATAGGAAGCTGCCTGTCTCAATTATCCAATGCTGTATAACAAACTGATCCCAAACTTAGTGGCTTAAAGCAACAATTATTTAATTTGTTCATAATGCTATGAGTCAGGAATTTGGTTGGACACAATGGAGAAGATTCGTTTCTGTTCCATAACTGGTGCTTCAGTTGGGCAACTGGCTAAGACTGTTCGATCAGGGCCATATATCTGGATCTGGAGTTTGGTTCTTGTCTGAGTTCTTTGGTTGCCCTCCATGTTGAGAGTTCATATGGCTAACTTGAGCTTCCTCACAGCATTGTCATCTCAGAGTTTGAAGAGCATAGTTCCAATGTGCAAATGCTTATCAGATCTCTAATTTATTGCATTTACCAATATCTAACTGCTCAAAGCAAGTTACATGGCTGAGCCCAGAGTCAATAGGGGAGGGATTAGACAAGTGTGAATACTGGGAGACATGGATTACTGGGGCCATGAATGTAATGGTTATCATACTAATAAGCTGGTTCATTCTGAGTCCTGTCCAGCTCTTTCTTATCTTGTGCCTCAGTTCTGATGATTGTGTTTATGCCGTCTCCAGTGAACTGCCACCTTTAGCACCTTTTTCTGTATCCACAACCTAAGTCACAGGTAATCTATAAATAGCAGTTACATCTCTCTTCTCTTCAACTCAGGAATTTATTCAGACTCTACCTTTTTCACTCCTCTTTGAAACTCTTCTCTCTCATCTGCTTATCTGTCTTTCTATCTATAAATATTATTATATCCACCCTCTCTGCCTAGTGTCTATCAAATGACAACTACTACATAGGACAAGCTATTTGAGTCTGGATTTCAAACCACATTCTGCCCCTTAGACTCTCTCCTTATTTCTCTGCATCAGAGACTACTGGATTCTGCCTGGGTTCTGCCAGGGTTCTGCCTGGGCTTCTGGGTCCAGCACCTTAGACTCTGCTTCACTGAGGAAAGCACTCAGATTTCTATATTCACCTCATGATCCTGAGTCCTTGACTTAGAATTCATTTAGGACCCCATTTCCTCTGGAACTGTCAGATACCCCTCCTCTCACCACAGGAGAAGCCAAGCCCAGAAGTGGAGACTTTGCCGTTGGCTGACATATTTCCATGGTACTAAGAGCTACCTATCTTCTAAGATGTCCAACATCCCCAGGTCCAGGGATCCCTTTATACACTATCTGCCTGGAAGGACATCCCTGCTGCTTCATTATGAATGGGACAAATCAGCTTTAGCAGGAGATGAGGATTTGTGGGCTAACATGATCAAATCATGGGAAGGTGGACCCAGCCTCAGAAATAATGGATGCCAGGACATAGTCAGGACCTGCTTTCTAGTTCCACCTCTCACCATTGATGTCTCTAAATGTTGGCTTCACCTCCACGCTCTAAAGACAGCTTTCTCTAATGTCAGGAACTGTGACCATCAGTCCTGAATCTCTAGTAGGTATGAATTTCAAGACTCAAATTAAAGTTCTTTAGCTTTCTCTCAGAAGAGATGGTTTCATGCCAAAGCTGGTTAACAATAAAGAGAGAAGAAATACAGGTGTATAGCTTCTTTTGAAGCATTTATTGTTGCTTCTCTTCCCATCCTGTTGTGACCTATGGAAGAAAAGGACGCTAGAAGCAGGTCAAGCCCACATGTCCCCCGAGGTCCTAGAGTCCTCACAGTGATCCCAGGTGGGTCCAAGTTCCATGAAGCTGCCCCATCTTAGGGTGGCTTAGGAAAGGCTTTTATATACTTGGTTGGGCATATAAATCCAAAAACCCTTAGCCAAGGCCTTTGCAGTCAAATGAGTTTTAGAACTTTTCTGATTTTAGAAACATAATATAGAGTACATACCGTGTATTATATATCACTCCCAGGGGGGTGTGAAGCCATACTCCATAGTCAAACTCATTAACTGTTTTGTGGTAAAACATATGAATATTCACACTTTTAAGATAAACGATGTTTATAAAGATCCTCTTGTTAGGTCAGGTCAGCCTTTGCTGCTAAATGCATAATGTATTACCTTTTGGTTTTTAGAATTTGAGAATTTCAGAATAAGGGATAAGAGATTGTGGATCTATACGGAATGTGGAAAATGATAGCTAATACCTAGCTGTTGGTTCCCACTGTTAAAGACTGTCTGGAGGGAGCTGGAGTCTGTGATTAATTGACCTAGTGTCACGTGCTTACTCTTATATTCCATGCCCCTACCCTACCAATGCCATGCCTCCGCCATCAGGTATACCATACCTTTCTCCAATATTTCCTGCCTTGCTGCTACCATCTGACTAAGAATCTACTTTCAAAAAAGAGGTGACACTTATAAGGGATTGTCTACCTCCCAGCAGAAGATCATCCCATCTGGCCCTACCTTCCTGTTTCCCTAGGTTCTCATTAGATGTCCACAATCTCAGGTCTTTTTTTTTTTTTTTTTTCACCTGTACTCTCATCCCCATAAAGTTCAAAATATTCCCTAATCAAACTCAATTTCCTCTTCTTTCAAACTCTTTCACCATGCCCACTAAAACTCATGGACCATTATCAGCAAATTCCCCCAAGTCTTAACTACCGAATGTTTCCTTGTCCTTACTCTGATGAAGGTAGGCTCTTCCTGAGGACAACTTCCCTCACCCCCACGGCCCTCAAGTTATAGATTTATCTTACCCCACTCATACCACTAAGCTTGCATGCGGAAAATGTCCTTACCCCTCTTGCCATATTCAGACCTTCATTCCTCCCATGTAAGCATGCACATACAAATGCACACACAGCTTCTTTGAAACTTATGCACCACACTAAAGCATCTATTGCTTCTACTTACTGGAGTCATCTAAAAGTCTTTGGATTACTCCTCTTCATTCCCTTTCTCTCCCTCTTACTACCCCTATAACACTTGATGATTCCAGTCTTTTTTTTTTTTTTTTTTTATGATTCTAGTCTTCATATAGATGATACCTCCAGGACTTTTACCTCTCAATTTCTCAGTCTTCTCATCTCCACTTACTTTGCCCACCCAACCTCTACTTATCCTCACTTTATTTTTGTCATTACCATTTCCCAAACTCTTCCATAATCTGTGCTTCAAATTTCCCATTTTCCAACCATAGTCTCTTGGGTTTTCTCCCTCTATACTCTAATACCACTGATTCTTAGACCACATTGAGGTCTCTAACCCTGCCATTGTTTCATGGTCCAGTTGTACCCCAACCTCCTTCATTAGATTCCATGCTCCATTATTATAAACAGCTTCACAGACATAATCAACTCATTTGCTCCTTTCTTCCTTTCAGGTCATAGTCACCTGGCAAAAGACTCAGTCCTGGTTAAATCCAACTTTCTGCTTCTCCATACCCACAGAGCTGAAAGTGGTCAGAGAAAAGCACACAATTAGGATGACTTGTCTCTACTGAGTCACTCCAGTGAGCCTATAGTGCTGTTTGTCACTCCTACCACCTTCCCTTAGTCAGCTCACTCCCCACTCAATGATGAGTAATTCACACCTTCTTTTCTCAAGTTGCCCACCCTCTTCCCATTCCTACTCTAAGCTGAAGACCTTGCCTGTTATTTCATGGAGAAAATAGAAATAATCAAAAGAGAACTCTCATATGCCTCCATATGTTTTTCTCACCCTTTCATACTCATACTTTTTTTTTTTTATCCTATGAGCTCTTTCATTTCAACTTTTCTCTGGGTGTTTAATTCAGTCTCTTCCTTCTGAAGATCATCATTCCCATCTCATTTTTTCACTACCATGAATTCCACCATTAGCCACCTCAAATAGGTAACTTCAGCCCCTAGGACCACTTGAATTGTTTCTTAGTGTTCCAACTTCAAATTTCCAGTATGAAAATTTGTGCATTTTGGGCACAACTGCACAATTTGTGCAGTTGACCCAGCTTGGGTCAACTGTTCACATCCAATCAGCTGTGGCCACGGAAGAGGGGTTACACTACACATGAGACCTTTGGAAAGAGACCATGCTCTGAAAAGTTTGGTGTAGGGCAATAAAAAATATAAGGGCAGGGGGAGAAGATAGAAGATAGCAAACAGCCAAAAACAAAGTAGAAAACCCCTCCTAAATTCTGTCTTCGATTGATGTGGGTAGGGAACATGAATACAACAAGCATTTAAAAATTTGGAGAACAGAGGTGCCTGGGTGGCTCAGTGGGTTAAGCCTCTGCCTTTGGCCCAGGTCATGATCTCCGGATCCTGGGATCCAGCCCCTGCGTCAGACTCTCTGCTCAGTGGAGAGCCTGCTTCCCCCTCTCTCTCTGCCTACTTGTGATCTCTCTCTCTCTCTCTGTCAAATAAGTAAATAAAATCTTTTAAAAAATGATTTAGAGAACAGGCTCTACAGAAACTACTGAGAAAAAGGAAGAGAACATTACAAGAGGAGTCTGAAAAAAGCATGGGTATAACGGCACACATATTTCACTCTGTATTTGGTAGACTGTAAGAGTCCCAGAGCCCAGAACTGGCCCTACTAATATTTATAATATTTTATGTAACCTGGTAACACAGCATCCACTATTAGCTGGATTGGATAGAATCTTCTCAAAGACAAAAGGGGAAAAAATGACAGCATCATGAGCACTGTAATTCTCCTCATCTATTGACAGGCAGAATTCAAGTTTTCCCGGAGACTCAAATTTTTCTCTAGCACTGAGTATTGTGAGGAATTATGAAGAGAAATCTTTGTTTGGGTGACATTTGGTCACATAACGCACAATGGCTTCAACTAAAGCTTTGCAAGATTTAGACATGCACTTCAACTGTCTGTTTCTTATATTATCTTTCTCTAAAAGCCAAGGGCATATAACACTACATCATAACTCCAAATGGCATTTCCATGGAGAGATGAGCTAATATGGTGGAGTAGGTTGCTTTCTGACCAAAGGCAGGAAGAAAGCTGAGAAAATCTGGAGATGTATCACTAAGCTATGGGTGGAGGACTGGGAGACAAAGAAGTAAATCACAATCACCTGCAAGAATTTTTCAAAATGTGAATCTTCCCTCCACCATGATTCTAATATTACCTGGGTCCCTGAGAGTAGGTAGGGGTAGGGAAGGATCAGAAAGAATTTTGAAAAATACATCTCTCTTTCCCTTCCTCTCCCCCTCACTGTCTTGAATACCAACGACCTAGAAGGATGCATTTGTATTTGATATGTCTTTCTCAAATATCAGTATACATCTTATGTATGCATATATGTATATATTTATATGCCATCTCATTCCAGAAAGGATGGCAGATGGCTTACAAAGCTACATAAAAAAAAGAGCATAAAAAATAGAAGCAAAATACCAAGGAGAAAAAAAAGTTGGAAATTTAAATGGGAGTAGCCCTAAGTGCATTTTCACAGAGTTCATTTGGCTTTGATTCAAAAGAAGCAGAGCTCACTAAAAGGAGACACAAGGACGGAATGCAAACTTGGTGTTCAAGGAGCACATGAATTTTAGGTGCTGAAGAAACTGATCATCTGTTACCTGACTTGAGTTCTCACAAAATGGAAGCAATCTTACCTGAAAGGGAGGTGGGCAGAGTCCCATTTTGTAAAACTAGGGGTGTTTCTTTGTCCCCCAGGAGAAAGCCTGGACAGGCTAAAAGTTAGAATTTATGGAGTTAGCAGGCAAGGTCAAGAATTGTTATTGTTAGCTGGTCTTCTTATTACTTCTCCTAACCAGAGAGATGCCTCAAATTGAGGCACCTGGAAGCCAGCCTTTTATATTCAGATTCCATCTTGACCAATGGCTGAATTACAGACGTCTGCATCTTCTGAATACTGATTCTATTTGAATAATTTTGCTTACTACACACAACAAATTTATACTTGGAACATGACCAAGCATTTATGTAAGATTTCATGATAGGACTGAAAATGGTGGTGTATGTGTGGAATGTTGGAGCTGGAAAGGCGTAGGTGAAGGAGGGTAGAGTATCAGTTAATTCCATCCCTGGATAATAATTATTTTATAGCTAATATTACTCAGGACTTGTTAGGTGCTTGACATACAAAGTAAACCAATAATAGATATGCCTTAATGCTCCAGGAAGAGTACCTTCTGTTTCTCTCCATGATTACAGATCCTTCAAGTAGTTATCATAAGGAATGGCATATGGGTATTAAATATATAGTTTGCTGATTATCCAAAATTCAGGATATATAGAAAGAAATTAACAAACTAAAAGCCAAAATGCTCTCAAAAGTATTTATGCAGGGATGCCTGGGTGGCTCAGTGGGTTAAAGCCTCTGCCTTCGGTTTGGGTCTTGATCTCAGGGTCCTGGGATCGAGCCCCACATCGGGCTCTCTGCTCAGCAGGGAGCCTGCTTTCCGCTTCTCTCTGCCTGCCTCTCTGCCTACTTGTAATCTCTCTCTCTCTCTGTTTGTCAAATGAAAAAAAATGTATTTATGCAAAAAGGATGAGAAGAAATTTTTCTTTCATGGTTAAGTCAAATGAAAAGAATAGATACTGACTACTTATTAAATGTCTACTATATGCCAAGCTCTTTACAACCTCTCTATTCTTACAACTTCCATGAAGCAGTACTCCATTCAAAGAGGAAGAAACTGGAATCCAAGCTACTTTTCCTACAGAATGGAAGGAATAGGAATAGACTCCAAGTGACAATAACATCCTTTCCCAATTTTGTCATCTATTCACCTCAATACTGAAGGCTAACAATGCAAAGATAAACTGATTAAGGGAAAAAAATAGCTGGCTTGCTAGTTAGGAGGGATGCCTTGCTAATCTCTTTGGAACCCAGTAGAATATATGTCATGATATAATTGGTGACCAATAAGGTCATTAAATCGTGTTGATTCTCTATCCTACTTTTCTTTTCCACTCCTCTCCGCTCCTACCTTAGCTCAGGTGGAAGAAATGTAAACTTGAATCAGGCTTAATTTACTGGTAAGGCTCTATAATGTGTAATTTTATGTATCAACTTGACTGGGCCAAAAGGTGCCCAGATATTTGGTTAAACATTATTCTTGGTGTTTCTGTGATGATGTTTGTGGATGAAATTAACATTTAAGTCAGCAGACTGAGTAAATCAGGCTGTCTTCCTAATGTGAGTAGACATTCTGTAATCAGTTGAAGGGCTGAATGGATCAGAAAGGCTGACCTCAGTAGGGGAGAGTTCACCTGCCTGAGAGCCTTCAAACTAGGATATCAACTTTTTCCTGTCTTCATACTTGAAATGAAACCTCAATTCTTCCTGGGTATCAAGGGTATCTTCCCACCTTCAGACTAGAACTAAACCTTCACTCCTCCTGGGTCTCCAGCTTGCCAATTCACCTTGCAGATCTTGGGACTGGCTAACCTCCATAAGTGCATGAGCCAATTCCTTATAATAAATGTACTTATGTATGTGTGTATGTGTGTATACATCTGATTAGTTCTCTTAACTCTAAAACAGGCTCACTGAGAAGAGAATCCATATTTGATAATTTAGCTCAAGGAGATATGAATATGGGAATAGCTCCAATATTTTGCTTGGCTAACTAAAATATGCATACAAAGGTAGTCTACAGTAAATTAAGACGAAATACCATAACTTCCTTGGTGTACTATATAGGAAAGTATTCAAAGGCCTAAGGAGAACGCTAGAATGGACTAATCATGTAAGACCTCTTCATCCATTCTGGAAGGGCCCAGAGGACACACCTTCACTAAGGCTGTAATAAATTCATGGGGGACCTCCTCCCCCATCATTCTTGACAGATTTGGTGGTGGTGTTCTCTGTAAGTCAGATATTAGGGTGTGAATTGTGATTCCTAAATGCAAAAGGAATGATAGGATTCCATAGGGCCAAGTGACAGAAGAGTAATCAAAGCAGTAATCAAAACATTCTGGCTCAAAGAGCTCTTTGGCATTGATCACGTTGTCCTTAGTACTAAAATAGTTAGATAACCTATTAAACTTATTAAAGTCTTATTTTATCTGTATAGGCAGAAAAGCTCTAAGTCTAGAGAACAGAAATCTGGCTTATGTCACCAAACTAGAGAGTCACAGCCTCTCAATCAAGTCCTAGACTTGAGCCAATTTACCAACTCAGAGTCAGCGGTCCTTGAAGAAAAAGCCTGTTACACTGTCAAAAATTTATGTTGTTTACCTCCCTCCCTGCCTTCTCCAAAAGGACCTGTGACTATATACGAGGGTGACTGTGCATTAAGGAAGGAGAAACAATCAGACTCTTCAGGTATTATGGGACACAGAGTCTGACTTGGCACTAATAGCTGAAAGTTTGAAGTGTCACTGTGGTCTGCCAGCTGGAGTAGGTGGTTATGAAGGTCAAATGTCTAATGGCCTTTTTGTTCAGATCCATCTCATAGTAGGCCCACTGGGTCCCTGAAACCAACCTATGGTTATTTCCCCAGTTTTGGAGTACATTGTTGGAATAGATGTACTCAGCAGAATCCCCACATTCATTCCCTAATCTGTAGAGTGAGGACCATTATGGTAGGAAAAGCCACGTGGGAGCCACTAGTACTCTACCTAGGGAAATAGTAAACCAAAAACAATGCCACATTTCTGGAGAGATTGAAGAGATTAATGTCACCATCAAGAACTTGAGAGATGGTGAGTAACACTTCCACATCTCTGTACCACTAGCCTATAATAGTGTGCCTATGAGGAAAAAAGCTGGACTGTTTTCACCATGCTTAATCAGGTGATGACTTCTATTGTAGCTCCTCTTCTAGATGTGGTTTTGTTGTTGGAGGAAATCAACTCATCTCCTGGGACCTATTGGTCAAATGCCTTTTTTCTATAACTATTAATAAGACCATCAGAAGTAGTTTTTCAGCTGATAAGGCCAGCAATTCACCTTCACTCTTCTACATCAGGGCTATAGAAATTTTCCAGTCTTACCCTATAATCTAGTCCATAGGGACACAACCACCTGGACAAGATGATGGAATGGTCTTTTGAAGGCTCAATTACAGCTCTAGGTAGGTGGTAAAATATTGAAGGGAAGGAATAGTCTCCTCTAGGATGCAGAATATGCTCTGAATCAGTATAGGGTTCCATTTCTCCATAGCCAGGATTCACAGGTTTAGAAGGTAAATGGAAGTAGCACCACTTATTATGACTCCTAGTGATCCACTAGTATAATTTTGCTTTCTGTCTCTTTAACTTTAGATTCTGCTGGGCTAGAGGTCTTACTTCCAAAGGGAGAGATGCTTCCACTAGCAGCACAACAATGATTCTAATGAACTGGACTGCCATCTGACCATTTGGAGCTCCTTGTGCAAGTGAATCAACAGTCCAGAAAAGGTGGGTGGAGAGAGTTACTTTACAGGTTGGGATAATTGATCCTGCCTAACAAGGGAAAATTGGGTTGCTACTACGTAGGAATGGTCAGGAGGAATATATCTGGATTGCAGATAATCCACTTCTTAGTATTTACATGTTCTGAATTAAATTCAACAACCCAATTCGGGCAGGACTTCTAAGGGCCCAGACCCTTCAGCAATGAAGGTTTGGGTCACCCACCACTAGGCAAGGAAGTTCAATAAACTGAGGTGGGTGTTGAAGGCAAAAATATGGAATGTAGTTGAAGAAGGTAGTTGGAAAAACCAGCCACGACTCTGTGACCAGTTGCATACAAGACACTATAATAGTTATGAATAGTCCTTACTTTAGTACGAATGTTCAGACACACATTAACTGAGTATTTTTCTTTCTCTCTGTCTACCCCTTATCATCTTACACTAGTTGTATTAATAGATATTACCTTTATATTTTAGTATTTAAAGCAGAAGATGTGAGAGGGGGAGTATGAATCTCCTAGGGGAAGAATGAACATTACTCAGAGCCAAAAAAAAGAACTTTATATCCTCTTTCAGAGAGAGACTATTTCTGTTTACACACTGGATAGTTGTATTATCTTAGATGGGAGCATGACTTTGTTATTGTCTTTATTTGGCAAAAAAGAATAGTTTCAGGAGTGTGTATGAGTGCCAAGTGGTCAAGAAGAGGGCTATGGTGACTTTGTAATGTAGCACTTTGATTTGGCTAGGCAACACTTTCTGGAATTCCCTTTCCTGTGTATTTGTGGTTAGGGCGAGCACAACAACTATTCTTGTGGGAGACTGGGGTGGGGTGGACGCTGGCAATGGAAGGAAAGGAGCAGGTGCTTTGTAGCTTGCACATGTTCTCACTTATCCACTGGTTCATCTCATTGGTGTGAGAGAGTAGTCAGGCCTGCAACTGCTCTAGCATCCCCTAAATCCTTTTTCAACTTAAGCAATTCTTGGGCCATGGGTATGTTTCACTCCTAGATGATGAGCCTGAGCTTCTCCAGGATGCCCACACCGCCAAGGCCAGAGACAACAAGAACTGACATGGGTTTCAGTTCATCCTCATAGGGTCCCGCTCCTGCTCAAGGGCTCCAGCTTGTCCCTGCTCCAGTTGTACTTTACATTCACATCAATTTATATGTATATATAGTGTATTTATATTTGACGTCTTTGACTCTATGTAGAACAATACAGTTCCCATGACTTACTGGTAATGTCATATATATATTCCCCTAGCAGTTCTGCTTCTGATTGAATCCTGACTGGTCTGATACCGGAGATGGGGGAGTTCTTGGCTCTGGAGACCTCAACCACCACCCACTGCCATGCTCTTGACTTTGCCAGAGAAAGAATTCGAGGATGAGTCAGAGTAAGTATATCAGAAAAAGCTTTATTGCAAAGCAAAAGTACACAGTAGAGAAGAAGAAGTGCAGGTGCACTCGGAGAGAGGATCTGAGTTGCCCTGGGTGGAAGTGGGGCTCTGATTCTTAAAGGTGGTTATAATTTGGGCACAGAAGAGTCACATGAGGTTCTGGGAACAGTCAGGGAATTCCAAGAACTCTGTATATCATTACGCATGCTCCATGTTAGCTACAGTGCACAGGCGTGGTCTGATTTTTCTGAACTAGACTTCAAATATACTCTAAATATACTATTGTCCCTCTAGCGCCCCCAGTGGAGGGGTCATTCTCGGTCACTTGCAAGCTAACTGGGTCTGTGTGCACGCTTGTGCTGTGGGTTTGAACAACAACAGGATTTTTGTGGCTGGTGAGAGACTGCACGGGTCTGGTAAGGTTGCCTGATGGACGCAAACATTGTCAGGTGTCAGACTCAGTTCCCAGTTTGCTGTTCCTCCTGCATTTACCCAGAATTTCCCTATCCTACCTGCTTCAGGTACCTAGGTCTAGCTCAAAGGATTAGAGACTCATGACCAGCAGGTACACATCCCCAGCAGGTACACAACCGGGGAGACTTTGAAGAGCTCCCATCCTTGGCAACTGCCACCATAAAACTCTCAACTTTGTGTTTAAAGGAGAAGACTTCACACCTCCTGGTCTCTTCTTCTAGGCTGATCTTTCTCCTCATTGCACCATCTCAGGGAAAGGTTTATGAGAGGAATGATTTCAGAGCAAGAAAGACTGAGGAAATGAGAAATGACTGCCAATACCCTTGAACTGTGTCCCAGGACTAGAATAATCATACATCAGTCATGCTTTTCAAGGACCCAAGATTCCTTCCTTATCTCTGACCATCTTGGGAGAATGTCATTTTTTGCTCCTCCCCAGTGAACCATGAACCCCCTCCAGCCTTTCACTAAGAAGCACATATTCCTGTCATGTGAAACTGCACATATTCCTGCTCTTGTCTGAGAAAGGTCTGTGAGCTCCCATTTTGAAAGCCTTCTGTCCTGCTGTCCACTGCCTCTAGTGTCTTCTCTGTAAACCCCACCTCTCCCCAACACTAGCAGTGCCCTGACCATTCCCAAAGAGCTGATAACATCGCCATCTACCCTTCATCATCCTGATAATTTCAGGTACTTCCTCTCCCGGAGCTATTTTTCTAGTGTGGCTCAGGAGTGGAGACAGAGGCATTCTCTCAGGATGGAGGCAGAGACTTCCACTCAGAGGTAAAGGGGAAAGCAGAGCTCTTCCCTTCCCTGTCCCCTCACTCTGGGTGTCAGAGATGAGTATGGGAACCCTCTCTCTCCAGACTTCTCTACCCCTTTAAATCCCTCACACTTCTTCCTACCAGACAGTGCCACCCCTGAGTCATAACCAGGGGGACCTGGGTCTCAGTGAGCCACACTGCAGCCTGAACCCAAAGGGACTTGAGAGACTGGCCAGAGTGAGGAGTGAAGTCAGGAATCAAAGTGAGACCAAAATCAAGGGCCTTATTTGCAGAGTAAATCCTTAGTACTGACTTGTTTAGCATATAAGAGCTATTAAAAATACACTTACCTCCTATAAACAAGAAAGTTCATCTTGTCATATAAACAAGATGTTCATCTCAAGCACTCTTTAGAATACTAAAAATGCCCAACAAGATGAATGTTCAGTAATAGGATATTGAGCAGCTATGAAAAATCACATTTTTGCTATTTTTAGTAAAAAAGAAGTGACCACAAAATGCTAAATCTTTTTTTGAGAGTCAGTGACAGGATGATATAAGTCCATTTGTTTAATTGCTTTAAATTTAATATTACCGACTATGCTCTCCCCAACCCCCACCCCTCCATCAAAAGTCTCAAGCCCTTAGCGGTGATTTCCTTTGGGGATCACTTATGGAAAGGAGAAAATTTCTCTTTCCCATTATCTACAATTCTGAATCCTTGGGTTTACTTAAAAGCGATTATTATTGTAATTAAAAAATAAGGATTAAAAATCATGTTTTTGAAGACTGGGAAATGACAGAAAATGTTTATGACATAAGGTTAATTTTTAAAAGCAAAATGCAGAATATGTAAAGGATAAAACTGCTCAAAATGTTACCAGGAAAAGGGAAGGGATAGAGAAAGATATTGGAAGGGAGGAAAAATAATTCAACACACGAATGCAGATCATTTGGGGGCATTAACATTAGAGGTGACTTATGTCTTCCAGGATACTTTTTGTATTCTCAAAACTCTTAAATTGTGGGTGAATTTTTTAAATAAAAAAAGATAGACATTATTTATTTTTATAGTCAGGCTTTATATTAATATACCATGAGGCACTAGGCCAGGGCAGCTGTGTGGAGCTCACATTTCCTTATTTTTTTCCTCCAAACAAAAATTACTTGGGGACGGTTTTTCCCATGGATGCTGCAGTAGCGGTGTTCTTATGGCGAAAGTTAAGGAACAAAACTTGGAATTGTCTGCCCACGAAGCAGTTCCATGGGCCACCTGGACTGTCGGCTGCTTGGTCAACCATTCCCGTTGCCAGGGAGAGATAACGGCCTCCTTCTTGTCAATTAACTGGTTGTTAACTAATCTTCCTCTTAGGCAGACTCTTTTTTTATTTTTAATCCAGTTCTCTAATTTCTGCTTTGAAACATCGTTCTCTTTCTTTTACCAATAATAAGTGTTGAGTGGCCAATATTTAACTCATTGCCCAAAAAGCAAATTCAACAGCAGGGCCAGAACCAGACACCCAGCCCAATTACGCCCTCATTTATTCAGTCTCCTGGTGTATGCCAGTCATCCTTGGCACTAAGGATGTAAAAATTACACTGGCATAATCCTTATCCTTTGGGTACTCATAATAGGTAGGTTGGAGAAAGGGAAGGGAGCCAGGGAGGAGCAGGAAACAGTTTTAAAAGTAAGGGGAGTCACTAGGAGTGATGCTAATGAACAAAGGAAAACTGCAGTCATTGCCATAGAAACAGGGAGAAAATGTAGGATAGGGCAGTGGAGGAAAGCAGAGTTTAAGCTTGTCCGTTTTCTGAAAGGTGTGGTCCCAGGACCGACAGCAGCAGCATCTCCTGGGGCCTTATTAGAAATGCATATCATTGGGTCCCACCCCAGGCTTCCTGGAAACCAGAAATTCTGGAGGTGGGGCCCAACCATCTGCATTTCCACACCTCCTCCTCCTTCCCTTCCCCGGGTCTCCTCAGCCCACCCACCACTTACCACCACTGGGGTGTGATTCTAACACCTGCTAATGCCTGAAGACCACCGATGGCAATTTGATGAGTGGCAGATTCTAAGTAACTCAGGAAGGCAAACCAACAGCAGAAAACCTGGCTGGATGAGTCCCCCGTACCCCCTGGAGGGTGTCTGTGATAGAGGCCCTCTCAAGATAAGCTCCCCCCAAAAGCCCTGCTTCAGTTGCAAATTGAGATCTGGGGCCATTTATGATATGCTCGTTCCAAAAGTAAGTTAAATGTGGGTTTGAGCAACAACAGCTATTGGAACAACTCCGAGCAAGTACTCTATCATCTGTATTTCAGCCATTCCCAGTGGGCTCAACAACAGCCAAAGTCCATGAATCTAGAGAATCATGTAAATTCCAACCTGCACAGGTGGTAGGATGTGATAAGTGCTTTATTAGAAATGTGAACACAGTGCCTCAGAGCCCACAAGAAGCATCCCTGCTGCCTGGAGACAGTTAAAAGAAGGCATTACTGACAGAAAGCATTTAATTCGGAGCTTCCAGAACCAGTAGAATGTTGTCAGGTAGAGGAAGGATCCAGAGCAAAATTTAGGGAGGTCTCAACAGCCTCTGGGTAGGAGGGAAGGATAGAAATGTAGACTTTGGAAGAGCCCAGGGCCTGACCAAGGAGGATAAAGTTGCTTCTGTCAAAAGTGGAGACCTTGCAAGGTTTGGAAGCAGAGAAAACACTGTGTTGAAATGCATGAGTAGAATGTCTTGCGCAGGTGGCAAGGGGTTGTAGAGGGGCCATTTAAATGAGATCCTGAGGGATTTTTATTTTTAGTGCTTTGTATTTTTTTCTACCACAAATGTCTTTTAATCACCACTTCCTTTGCAATTAAGAATGTGGCCTTGGGACGCCTGGGTGGCTCAGTCCTTAAGCATCTACCTTCGGCTCAGGTCATGATCCTAGGGTCCTGGGATCGAGTCCCGCATCGGGCTCCCTGTGCAGTAGGAGCCTGCTTCTCCCTCTCCTGCTCTCCCTGCTTGTGCTTGGTCTTTCTCGCTCTCTCTCTGTGTCAGATAAATAAATAAAAATTTAAAAAAAAAAAAAAAAGAACTGTGGAAGTGACCCAGGGCATGGCTGCCCTGGAGACCCAGACAGAGGAGACAAGAGTAGGCATCAGGAACATAAGTAGAGCATTAGCATTGGCCAGGAGGGGGGGGCCCTTTGCCCTTTGAGATCAGGAAGAAAGGATACAAATTCATGAAATATAAATTTTTGAAGTGGAGTCCAGTCCAGATCTTTTGTAGCCGAGGCCTCTGTTTCCTCAGTCGTGAAAACAGCAATGTCATCTTAGAATCTAGGGTCAGGGATAGAGGTGGGAGCTGGGGAACTGCGGAGGTTTGGCCCAAGTAACAGCCAACACCCCCCACAATGTGTGTTATGTGTCAGGCACAGTCCTAAGTGTAAATGTTTTATGT
>CM053605.1:82362299-82422019 GCA_028646535.1 Procyon lotor | reverse complement strand
TGAGATTTATCCCTGGGATATAAGGGTGGTTCAACATTGACAAATCAATCAGTGTGATAGAACACATAAATAAAAGAGACAGGAAGCACATGGTCCTCACAACTGATGCAGGAAAAGCATTTGACAAAATACAACATGCATTTCTGATTAAAATTCTTAAGAGTACAGAGATAGAAGGAACGTTCCTCAATTTCATAAAATTCATCTATGAAAAACCCACAGTGAATATCATTCTCAATGGGGAAAAGCTGAGAGCCTTTCCCTTATGATCAGGAAGATGACAAGTATGCTTGATCTTGCCATTATTGTTCAACATAGTACTAGAAGTCCTAGCAATAGCAATCAGACAACAACAAAAAAACATATATATTAAAGATATTCAAATTGGCAAAGAAAAAGTCAAACTCTCTTCACAGATGACATGATACTTCATGTGGAAAAGTCAAAATACTCCACCCCTAAATTACTAGAACTCATACAGCAATTCAGTAATGTGGCAGGATACAAAATCAATGCACAGAAATCAGTTGCTTTCCTATACATTAATAATGTAAATGTAGAAAGAGAAATTAGAGATCTATGCTGTTTACAATAGCACCAAAAACTGTAAGATACCTTGGAATATACCTAACCAAAGAGGCAAAGGATCTACACTCTAGGGACTACAGAACACTCATGAAAGAAATTGAAGAAGACACAAAAAGATGGAAAAATATTCCATGCTCCTGGATCGGAAGAATAAACATTGTTAAAATGTCTATGCTGCCAGAGCAATCTATACTTTCAGTGACATCCCAATCAAAAGACCAATGGCATTTTCAAAGGGCTAGAACAAACAATTCTAAAATTTGTATGGAACCAGAAAAGACGCCAAATCACCAAGGAAATTTTGAAAAAGAAAAACAAAGCTGGGAGCATCACGTTGCCTAATTCAAGCTGTATTACAAAGCTGTGATCACCAAGACAGCATGGTACTGGCACAAAAACAGACACATAGACCAATGGAACAGAATAGAGAGCCCAGATATGGACTCTCAACTCTGTGGTCAAATAATCTTTGAAAAAGAAGGAAAAAATATCCAATGGAAAAAAGACAGTCTCTTCAATAAATGGTGCTGGGAAACTTGGACAGCTATACACAGAAGAATGAAACTTGACCATTCTTTTACACCATATGCAAAGATAAACTAAAAATGGATGTTTTTTTATGTAAAGTGTAAGTAACAAAGCACATATAATATCTCAAATTTGTTTCCTTTTTATATTTTGATAATTAGATTTCAACATAATTGATTTCCTTTGTAATACTGTATATTTCATTTTATGCATTTAAAGAAACCTGTAGTCTTCACCAGACAGCCAAGGAGTACAGGGCACAGAGGTTAAGAATCCTTACCCTAGGAAGATAGATATATTCTCCAAAAGAGATTTTGTTCTTATTTTTTTCTCAGTATATATCTTCATTCTCACTGGGTGTGCTCTTTAATTCCCAGATTCTTTTTTTTTCCCCAAAAAAATGTTTATTTTTCTTAAATTCATTCACCCCAATTTCAAATCCCTCACCGACTCAACAACCCAGATCATTCACCTCAAAAACCTTGTCAGGGTGCTCAACAAAATGATGGTCCCTCTAGCTAAAAACTCACCTTCCTTTGAAGACAATTGACAGGTTATGGGTTTTTTTCCCCCTTGAAGGATACCTTGAGGTTTTAACCGCTGCATCATGGGCTTATTAAACTACTTTGCTCAAGAGTAATTTTAATAAATTATTGAAGAAAATAAAAACCTCTGACTCCAGGCTTTGAAGAATTCTTTATTATTTACCCAGAAGCCTCACACAGGAAAAAATGAAGGGAAAACATGGATAATACATTGTATAACACTCAGTTCCTTAACTGATCTTTCTAGGCATACAATTTAATCCATAAAAATGAACAATGGATTATTCTAGGTCCATTAAATTAAGAAGCAAACTGATCATGGCAAAATATGCTATCATGGCAATATAATCTCTGCTGTTCTTTTAAAACAGAGACTGAGTTAGCAATTTCTAGACAGACATTTGTAAAAAATACTCATAATGAACTTTAGAACAGGTCAACTTATTTGTTCAGGACAACACTTAAGGGTTTTATTTGTTTCCCAAGGCCTAACCAGCAGTATGTGACGTGCAGCTTTATGGTTGGGGACAAAGCAAGAGAATATTTCTCTTCTGGAGAATGTCATGTCTCCATATTACTATACCAAGCTGACAGGGCTCTCTGTGAATGACACAGGGAAATGTCACTCAGTAACTATCAAGTCTAGGAGTTGCAGGGCAAGGAGAGAACAGTTTTTCCTGTCAAGCAGTAATAAGCTAAAAAGCAAGCAAAGGCTGTTGAGTCATATGGGCCAAATGAAAACCCAAATGGGCCTCTGAACCCATAATCTGAGACCTGAGATATTTGGCCTGAAACTCTGTATACTTCATTGTGACTTCCTTACAATCTTCACTACTCCTGCAGTGTATGCCAGAAAGCAACACCTCTTGACTTTGTCCTCATCCTTGAAAGATATTTTCACTGGGTACAAAATTCTAAGTTGATAGTTGTTTTCTTGAACCACATTGAGGATATGGTTTTCTGGCTTCCATGCTTGGTGTTTGGAAGTCAGGTGTCTGTCTAATAGCAACTCCTTTGGTGGTAGTCTGTCTTTTCTCTTGGTCTCCTTTTAAGATACTCTCTTTCCCCTTAGTTTTCTATAATTGTGGATTTCTTTTCTTTGTAATCTTTCTTGGGGTTTCTGATGCTTCTAAATCTGTGGATTTGGGCAATATTCTTTTTTTTTTTTTTTTTAAGAGAAACTGTGCACATGAATGGGGGGAGGGGGAGAGGGAAAAGGAGAGAGAAAATTCCAACCAGACTTCCCGCTGGGTGTGGAGCCTGACATGGGGCTCCATCTCACAATCCTGAGGTCAAGAATCCAGTGCTCAACTGACTGAGCCACCCAAGAGCCCCTAGCCAATATTCTGAAAAATAAATAAATAAAAATCTCATAACATTGCCTCTGTCCCATTCCCCATCTCCTCTATTTCTGAAATTCCAATTGTATGTGTATTAGACTTTCTCTATTCTCCTTGACTTTTCATTGCTTTTTCATATTTTCCACCTGTCTATTTCTCTGAGCTGCTATCCATAATTTTCCTCTCACTTAGATTTGGGCCTGAAAATTATATGCACCCTTATCATCTCTTTACTGCTTTTGAGATTTTAAAACTATATTTAGTACAGCACCTCTGGTAGTTTTCATTAGTATGGTTACTTTGCACCCATAGTCCATCACATTCCCAGAGGCTGATGTCTGTAGTTGGAGTTTGATGATTAAGGCTATACTTACATGTTGGAAAATTTGTCCCATTAGATGGAAACCTGGTCTAGGTGATTTATGGGGAACCTAAAATATGTAAATATTTTTTACCACATGTACGTGTTTATTTCTGGACTCCCTGTTGTAGTTCATCTATCTGTGTGCCTGTTTTTATGCCAGTACTGTACTGTTTTGATAACTGTAGCTCTGTTGTAGAGTTTGAGATCAGAGGGTGTGATGCCTACAGCTTTGTTCTTCTTTCTCAAGATTGTTTATTCTATTCTGGTTCTTTTATGGTTCCATAAAAATTTTAGAATTTTTTTCTCTTTCTTGGGAAAATGCCATTAAAATTTTGATAGTGATTGCATTGAATCTATAGATTGCTTTGGGTAGTATGGATATTTAATGATATTAATTCTTCAATTGATGAACATGGAATATCTTCCCAATTTTTTGTGTCTTCTTAAATCTCTTTTATCAATGTCTTATAGCTTTCAGTGTACAGATGTCTGACTCCCTGGGTTAAATTTATTCCTAAGTATTTCATTGTCTTTGATGCTATTGCAAATGAAATTGTTTTCTTTATTTTTCTATCAAATATTTTATTGTTGGTATATACAAATGCAACTGATTCCCATATGTTGATTTTCTAGCCTGCAACTTTACTTAATTCTTTTATTCTAACAGAGAGTGTGTGTGTGTGTGTAATTTTTAAAATTATTTCTTAATAAGATCATGTCATCTGCAAATGCAGATAGTTTTATTTCTTCCCTTTCAGTTTGGATGCCTTTTATTTCTTCTTGCCTAATTGGGACTAGGCTAACAGTTCTAGAGTTGAGTATGATATTAGCTACAGGCTTGTCATATAGGCCTTTATTGTGCTGTATTACAGTCCTCTATAATACCCAATGTGTTGAACTTTTTTTTATCATGAAGTGGTGTTGAATTTTGTCAAATGCTTTTCTACATCTCCTGAGAGGATAATATGAATTTTACCCTTTATTCTATTAACATGGTGTATCATATTTATTCATTTACATATATTAAACTACCTTTGTATCCTAAAGATAGATACCAGCTGATCATGGTGTATGATCCTTTTAAAGTGGAGTCAAATGTTGTTTGCTAGAATTTTGTTCAGAGTATTTGTATCTATATTCATGAAGTATATTGACCTTTAATTTTATCTTCTTGTAGTCCTTAATCTGGGCTTGGCATCAGGATAATACTGGCCTCATTAAATAAATTTGGGAGTGTTCTGTCCTCTTCAAGCTTTTGGAAGAGTTTAAAAAGGATTTACATCAATTCTTTAAAATTTGGTAAAATTCACCAGTGAAATCTTCTGGTCCTGGGCTTTTCTTTGTTGGAAAATATTTGACTGTTAATCGAAACTTCTTACTCATTATTTGTCTGTTCAGATTTTCTATGTCTTCCTGATTCAGTCTTGTTAGATTGTATGTTTCTAGGAATTTTTCCACTTATGCCAGGTTATCCTATCTCTGCTAGCTGATTTTTTGTATTTTTGTGGTGTCAGTTATAATGTTTCTTTTTTCATTTATTTATTTGAGTCCTCTCTCTTTTTTTCTTGGTTAGTCTAGCTAAAGGTATATCAACTTTGTTTATCTTTTCTAAAAACGACCAACTGTTAGTTTCATTGATTTTTTTCTATTTTCTGATTTCTATTTTATTTATTTATGCTGTGATCTTTATCATTTCCTTCCTCCTGCTAACTTTGGGTTTACTTTGCTCTTCTTCCAGTTCCTTGAGATATAAGATTATGTTATTTATTTGAAATATTTCTTTTTTCTTAATGTAGGCATTTATCACTATAGATATTCCTATTAGAACTGCTTTTGGCTACATCTTGTAAGTTTTGGTATGCTGTATTTTTATTTTCCTTTGTCTGAAGATACTTTCTGATTTCCCTTTGATTTCTTCTTTGACCCATTGTTTACTCAGTAGTGTGTGGTTTAATTTCCATGTATTTGTGAACTTTTCAGTTTTCCTCCTGCTACTAATTCCTAGTTTCATACCGTTGTGGCTGGAAAAATTTTGTATATTATTTCGGTCTTTTTAAATTTGTTAAGAGTTTCTTTGTAGCCCAACATATGATCTATACTGGCTAATAGTCCATATGTGTTTGAGAAGAATGTGTATTCTAGTGCTATTGGATGGAATGTTCTGTATGTCTGTTAGGTCCATTAGGTTTATAATATTATTCAAGATCACTATTTCCTGAAAAATTTTCTATCTGATCTTTTTTCTTTTTTTGTATTTTATTTTATTTTTATTTTTTCAGTGTTCCAAAATTCATTGTTTATGCACCACACCCAGTGCTCCATGCAATACATGCCCTCCTTAATATCCACCACCAGGCTAACCCATCCCCTAGCCCCCTCCCTTCCAAAACCCTCGGTTTGTTTCTCAAAGTCCATAGTCTCTCATGCTTTGTCTCCCACTCTGATTTAGAAAACAGTGTGGAGATTCCTTAAGAAATTAAAAATAGAGCTACCCTATGACCCTGCAATTGCACTACCAGGTATTTACCCCAAAGATACAGATGAAATGAAAAGAAGGGCCATACGTACCCCAATGTTCATAGCAGCAATAGCCACAGTCACCAAACTGAATTTTCTTTTCAATATCAACAGTAGACCATTGAAGTCCCCTGCTCTTAGTGTATTGTATCTATTTTTCCTTTCACTTCTTTTAATATTTGCTTTAAATAGATGTTCCAATGTTGGGTGCTTATATACTTACAATTCCTATATCTTTTTGATGAATTGACCCCTTTACCTCTACATAGTGGCCTTCTTTGTCTCTTGTAATCAATTTTGACTAGAAGTTTATTTTATCTGATGTAACTATTCCTGCTCTCTTTTGGTTACCATTTTCATGGAAGACTTTTTACCCATCTCTTCACTTTCAACTTATATGTGTAGTTAAAACAAGCATGACTCTCTTGTAGGCAGGCAGCATATTGTCACATCTTGGTTTTTTTAATCCATTTAGCTACTCTTTGTCCTTTGATTGGAGAATTTAGTTTATTTAACTTAAATTATTGATGGGTAGGAACACACTATTGTCATTTTGCTCATTGTTTTCTGATTGTCTTTTAGTCCCTTCCTCCCTTACTGTCTTCCTTTGTGATATATTTTTTACAGAGGTATGCTTTTTTTTTTTATCTTTTAATCTACTATGGAATTTTTTTTCGTGGTTACCATGAGGCTTACATAAAGATTTTATAGATGTCACAATCTACATTAGGTTGACAACAACTTACCTTCAATTGCATCCAAAAACTCCATACTTTTACTTTTCCTCCCTGTAACATGCTATGCTATTATTGTCACACTTTACATCTTTTTATATTGTGCATTCAGTATCAAATTGTTGTAGCTTTATTATTTTTAATATTATCATTTTTAACTTTTAGACTAGAGATAAAGTGATTTACACACCACTGTTATAGTATTAGAGTATTCTGAATTTGACTATATATTTACCTTTACCGGTGAATTTTTTACTTTTATATGCTTTCATGTTGTTATTAGTGTATTTTCTTTTCATTTCCTTTTTTTAACTTTTATTTTATTTTTTCAGTGTTTCATTTCAACCTGAAGAACTTCTTTTAGCATTTCTTATAAGGCAAGTCTTGTGCTGATGAACTCCCTTAATTTCTGTTTCTCTGGGAATATCTATTTCTCTGACATTTCTCAGGGACAGTTTTTCTGGGTGCAGTATTCTTGATTGGCAGGGTTTCTTCCTTCCTTCCTTCCTTCCTTCCTTCCTTCCTTCCTTCCTTCCTTCCTTCCTTTCTTTCTTTCTTTCTTTCTTTCTTTCTTTCTTTCTTTCTTTCTTTCTTTCTTTCTGAACTTTGACTATATCATCCCACTCCCTCATGGCCTATAGAATTTCACAGAGAAATCTTTAATTTTTTTTTTAACCTTATTGGGAGAGGGGAGTCCATTGCATGTAATGAGTTTTCTCTTGCTACTTTCAGAATTCTTCCTTGTCTTTGACTTTTAACATTATGATTGTAATGGATCTCATAGTAATCTTTGTGATGATCATGTTTGGGGTCCTTTGAACTTCTTGTACATCAATGTCCATATCTCTCCCAAGATTTGGGAAGTTTTCATCTATTTCTTTAAATAAACCTTCTGCCTCCTTTTCTCTCTCTACTTCTTCTGGGACTCCCATGATATACATATTTATTTGCTTGATGTGTCCTGTAATTTACATAGGCCTTCCTCACTTTTTTTTCCATTCTTTTTTCTTTTCATTCCTCTAAATGGTTATTTTCAAATGATCTGTACTTGAGTTCACTGATTCTTTCTTCTCTATGATTATCTGAGTTGAATCTCTTTACTAAACTTTTCAGTTCTGTTATTTTATTCTTCAGCTCTAGGATTTCTGTTTGTGTATTTTGTATGGCTTCTATTTTCTTTAAAGGTTCTTTTTTTTTAATTCATTTATTTGAGAGAGAGAGAATGAGAGTGAACATGAGAGGGGGAAGGTCAGAGGAAGAAGCAGACCCCTGCTGAGCAGAAAGCCCAATGCAGGACTCGATCCCAGGACTCCAGGATCATGACCTGAGCTGAAGGCAGTTGCTCAACCAACTGAGCCACCGAGGCACCCTATGGCTTCTATTTTCTTTACTGAACTTCTCATTTTCATCGTGTATTGTTTTTCTGATTTTGTTTAGTTGTTGGTCTGTGTTCTCTTGCGTTTCATTCAGTTTCATTAAGATAATTATTTTGAATTGTCAGGTAAACCATAGATCTCTGTTTTGGGGGGGGTCGGTTACTGAAGCTTTATTTCTTTCACTTGGTGGTGTTACATTTGGAGATTCTTTGTGACCCATGTAGCCTTGTATTCGTGTCTGTGCCTTTGAAGGAATAAATGTCTCTTCCACTCTTAATAGATTGGTTTCATCAGGTAAACACCTTCTCCTGTCTATTCCCTGGGCTGGTGGGTTCACCTCTGAAATCATAGTTGTGCTGGGCTGGAGCCAGTTATAAGGCTGTTGCTTGGTCTACATTGGAGTCCACAATTGGCCAGCTTGTTACTGGGGCTCAAGTGGGCATGGATCCTATCTAGACCCTGGCTGGATGGCACTGTTTTCAGTACTTTATTCAGTTGGTGGCTCTAGGACAAGAATTTCCATAGTAGGGTCCTCAGTCAGCAAGCTTATTACCATGGGCATGGTGGAAATGGCTCCCACCGCATTCTTGGGAAAACTGCCGACTGACCACTGGATAGGATCCTGGTGAGCAGAATGGCCCTGCACTATGGCTGGGAAGATCTGGAACAAAGCCCTTGGGCTGTTTCAGGTTCCACAGCCATGATTCAGGTCTGTAGATCCAGCTCTGTTACAAAGGCAACAAAAATAAAAATAAACAAGTGGAACTACATCAAACTAAAAACCTTCTGCACAGCAAAGGAAACCATTAATAAAAAAGAAAGGCAACTTTCCAAATAGAAAATATTTGCAAATCATATAGCTCATAATAGGTTAATATCCAAAATATGTAAGGAACTTACACAACTCAAAAGCAGAAAACTAAACAATCTGATTTTTAAAAGGGCAGAAGATCTGAATAGATATTTTTTTCCAAAGAAGACATATAGATGGCCAACAAGTACATGAAAAGATGCTCAATATCACTAAGCCTCAGGGAAATGCTAACCAAATCACAATGAGACATCCCCTCACTGTTGTTGGAATGGCTATTATCAGGAAGCCAAAAGATAACAAGTGTTGATGAGGACATGGAGAAAAGGAAACCCTTGTACACTTGGTAGGAATGTAAACTGGTGCAGTCACTGTGGAGAACAGTATGGAGGTTCCTCAAAAAATTGGTAATAGAACACTATATGAGTCAGCAATCTCACTTTGGGGTATTGATCTGAAAAAAAATAAAAACACTAACTTAAAAAGATATGTAACAAAAAAGATATTGCAATGTTTATTGCAACATTATTTACATTAGTCACAATATGAAAACAATCTAAGTGTCCATCAATGGATGAATGGAAAGAGAAAATGTATATATACATATATATATACATATTCAGCCATAAAAAATATTCAGCCAAAAAAAGAGGGAAATCTTGTCATTTATGATAACATCTCCATGACCTTGAGGGCATTACTCTAAGCAAAATAAGTCAAACAGAGAAAGATAAATACTCTATGATCTCACTTATAGGTGAAATCTAGGGGAAAAAATTACTAAGCTCATAAATACAGAGAGCAGACTGATAGTCACTAGAGGCAAGGGGTGGAGGGTGGGAGAAATGAATGAAGGTGGTCAAAAGGTCTAAGTTTCTAATTATAAAATAAATAAGTCATGGGGATATAATGTACATCATGGTGACTACAATTAATAATACTGTATTGCATATTTGAAAGTTTCTAAGAGAGTTGATCTTAAAAGTTCTCATCTCAAGAAACAATATGTAACTGTGTATGGCAGCAGATATTAACCTGACTTATTGTAGTGATCATTTCACTATATATATATAAATATTGAGAGACCTTATGTTGTACACTTGCAACTAATACAATGTTATATGTCAATTATATTTCAATTTTAAAAAAAGAATAATAGAAAATATAACTGAGTTTAACCAGATAAAAAACATTGTAAGATAAAAAAATATTAGAAAAAAGTGACAGATATTAAACTGTATAATTTTACTGAGAACAAGATAAAGAACTGCATATAAACCAAAACCAGTCGTTTAACAGAAAATGTACAAAACCTATTAAGGAAAACTTGAAAACTTTCCTGAAGGGTACAAGAACAAAAGATTAGAAACAAGTAGGGTCCAGCATTAAGAGATCAGGTGAATAGAGCATGGCAAAGCCACACAACAGAAACAGCCATACAACTAAACCAAAAAAATGTAGAGGCTCTCTATGTACAAAAAAAAAAAATTGCTACAAGTTGTATAGTACATGAAGAAAGCAAAGTATTTAACAGTGCCTTTATAATGCTACTTTTTTATGAGACAAAGCAGGGAAATAATAAATACCCATATTTGCTTATATTGCAAAAACAAACACTAGGATGATAAATAAAAAATTAATGTAAATAGTTACCCTTTGGGGAACAAGCTTCATGGAGTGGCTGGGAAAACGGTAAGCATAAATATCTAGTGCATACTATTTTATGTTGTTTTGATTTGATTGAACCATGAAACCATATTACCTATTCAAATAAAATAAAATTTATCCAAAACGTTCAAGTGGAAATATTTCTCTAGATGCATATGTGTTTTAGATTCTACTAAAGGTTTTACTAGTGCCAATTCACAAAAGGGGCCATTTTTTATAAATGTAGCTAGCATAACATAATTACAGTGCATTTCAACTGAAATTCCACATTATGTTACATTTGCATAAAGCAATTACTCCTTTCTCTGTGGAGAAAACCAACAAATCACATTTTTAATATTAGAGTAAAATGTTAAATTTCCCATTCTCATGTAATTTTTTTGACTTTTTTACAGTTTAATTTTTCATGAAAAAGTTTCTAATTTTTGTGTAGTAAAATTTGTCAATTATTTCCTTTACAGCAGTATGTTTATGACCTCTGTTTATTAACAAAATGCATAATCCACATACATTTATGTGGTTACTGATACATTTGAATTTTTCACCATCTCATTTTTTTGTTTAACATATATTTTTTTATTTAACATATAATGTATTTTTTTAATTAACATATAATGTATTTTTTGTTTCAGGGGTACAGGTCTATGATTCATCAGTCTTACTCAATTCACAGCACTCACCATAGCACATACCCTCCCCAAGATCCATCACCCAGCCACATCCCTCCCACTCCCCTCCCCTCCAGCAGCCCTCAGTTTGTTTCCTGAGATTAAGAGTCTCTTATGGTTTGTCTCACTTTTGGTTTCATCTTGTTTCATTTTCCCCTCCCTTCATCTTGTTTCATTTTCCCCTCCCTTCCCCTATGATCATCTGTCTTGTTCTTTAAATTCCCCATATCAGTGAGATCATATGATAATTGTCTTTCTCTGATTGACTTATTTCACTTAGCATAATACCCTCTAGTTCTGTCCACATGTTGCAAATGGCAAGATTTCAGGGTTTTTTGATGGCTGCATAGTATTCCAGTGTGTGTGTGTGTGTGTGTGTGTGTGTGTGTGTGTGTGTGTATACACACAACATCTTCTTTATCCATTCATCTGTTGATGGACATCTAGGCTCTTTCCATAGTTTGGCTACTGTGGACATTGCTGCTATAAACATTGGGGTTCATGTGCCCCTTCATATCACTACATTTGTATCTTTAGGGTAAATACCCAGTAGTGCGATTGCTGGGTCGTAGCATAGCTCTATTTTCAACTTTTTGAGGAACTTCCATACTGTTTTCCAGAGAGCTGCAACAGCTTGCATTTGCATCAATAAGGTAGGAAGGTTCCCCTTTCTCCACATCATTGCCAACACTTGTTGTTTCCTGACTGGTTAATTTTAGCCATCCTGACTGATGTGAGGTGGTATCTCACTGTGGTTTTGGTTTGTATTTCCCTGATGCCGAGTGGTGTTGAGCACTTTTTCATGAGTCTGTTGGCCATTGTTTTGTTTTGTTTTGTTTTCAGTGTTCCAAGATTCTTTGCTCATGTACCACACCCAGTGCTCCATGCAATACATGCCTTTCTCAATACCCACCACCAGGCTCGCCCAACCCCCACCACGCCCCTCCAAAACCTTCAGTTTGTTGCTCAGAGTCCACAGTCTCTCATGGTTCATCGCCCCCTCTGTTTTCCCCTAATTCACCTTTCCTTTCCTTCTTAAAATGTCCTCCATGTTGTTCCTTATGCTCCACACGTAAGTGAAACCATATGATAATTGACTCTCTCTGCTTTACTTAATTTCACTCAGCATAATCTCTTCCAGTCCCGTCCATGATGATACAAAAATTGGGTATTCATCCTTTCTGATGGAAGCATAATAGGCCATTGTTTTTTAACCATCTTTTGAAGTTTAAAGGAATAGTATACAAACGTCCCTGTACTAAAAAAAAAAAAAAGCTTTAGAAATACGAAATTCTAAAAGTCACAAAAGTCCTTAAAACAAACAAACAAACACCTCTACATGCTTGCTGTTTCTACATCTAGAACTTTTTATTCCTAGGCTTATGTTCTCTTAGTAACAAGTTAAAAGTTTTTGAGCTTAAGACAATGGTGAAAAATAGAATTCTTGTTTTTCAAGCAGTTTAATTCATAATTTTCATTTTAAACAAATAAATTCCCACATTTTTCCTGGCCATGAAAGCACCCGTATTTTAAGAAAATATTTAAGCAGAAGCATTTATTGCCTTATAAATGGAACCTTCATATTTTCAACCAAGTATTTTTGAACTGCTTAATTGGAAAGAGTGTTACAATTTGTCAGTCATCCTTGAGACTCTGTCATCACAAAATAGCATTTTTATTCAGTACTCAAAAATCTGTGTTTGTTTTGCCGAATGATTGTATCTTTCAGCAATTTTTTTTTGTATTTTTTAGCAATTGTGTCTTTTCAGGAATTTACTATGATCCAGTATGTTCCATTAATGATCAGTCATAGGAAATTTGAGACCTATCAGTTATACGTCACTCCTGTGAAGCTCGCAGGGCCTGTGTGTGACCATGCTGCTGGGTATGCAGCATCTTGCCTGGCATCGTTCCACCTGTATTTATATCTAGAGGGCTTCACCCAACCCGTGGAATTGTTTGAGAAGGAAATATTTATAGTAAGCCCATGAAGAGAAGACTCATCATCACCAAGGAGGCCATACACAGAAGCCCATCACTGACTTGTTTTCCAGTGCATCTGCTAGGGCTAGGGAATTGATTACCAAACTGTTCACTGGCGGTATTAGGCAGAGATGATGCAGAGGAATGACAGCTCAGACACAGAAAGAAACAAGGAATTTGGCAAGAGGGCAGGAGGAAATGTCTTTCTAGCAGACATAGCCAACAGTTACAGGACGTAAAGTAAAGATGGGTAATAATTCTATGGGAATATGGAAATTCAGCATTTTCTAGTCTATGTCTCAAGTCCTGAGGTCATATAACCTATATCTCCAAAGAGTTCTCTACTACCTCTTGGCCAGCTATACTAAAATCTTCACCCAGTGGTGCTCCAAGATAATCCCTTTACCCTTTAGATTAGGGGTCAGCAAATGTCTTTTCTAAAGAATCAGAGAGGGGCGCCTGGGTGGCTCAGTTGTTAAGCATCTGCCTTTGGCTCAGGTCATGATCCCAGGGTCCTGGGATCAAGCCCCGCATCGGGCTCTCTGCGCAGCAGGGAGCCTGCTTCTCCCCACTACCATCCCCTCTGCTCGTGTTCCCTCTCTCGCTGTGTTTCTCTCTGTCAAATAAATAAAATCTTTAAAAAAAAAAAAAAAAAAGAATCAGAGAGTTTTAGGCTTTGTGGGTGCTGGTATCCCTGTTGCAACTTTGCAATTCTGCCAAAGACAATACAAAAACAATGGACATGGCTGTGTTCCAATAAAGCTTTATGGACAATAAAATTTGAATTTCGTATAGTCTTCACATTTAATGAAATAGCTGTCTTTTTTTCCGTCAACCATTTAAAAAGTAAAAACCATTCTTAGTTTGCAGGCCATACAAAAACAAGTGACAGGCCAGATTTGACCAGTGGGCCACAGTTCGTCAACTGCTATTAGTGGAAAACAACTAGAATGTAAGTTGTAACCATCCAGGGCCATCCCCTTACAATGAATGTCATATGGGCTGAGCTCTCTGATTACAGAACCACATGTTCATTATGATAATTGGTAAGGCCTCAGACCATTTAAGGTCTTCTTTGAAAAGTCTACCAAATTCTTGCTTAATGTCATAATTTTTGCTCTCTATCTTGCCCAAAGCAATTCAAGGATATGGATTTTGTGGTTAGAATTTAATGTTTAAAGCTTTACATAAAAATTGGGAAACTTGTTCCATAAAATTGGAAACTTAATGTGGGTCTGTGTTGAGGAATGTTGTTTTTAGAGCAATGTCTTGGCAAAGTAATAACGTCTGCTTTCCTCTAGGGCGATGGCTGTCAAAGTGTGGTCACCAGATCTATAGCATCAGCATCTGGGAACTTAGAAATGTCGATCCTTAGCCCCCACTTTAGACCTACTAAATGGGAAATTGAAGATGTGGCCCAGAAATTTGTTTTAACAACCGCTTCAAGTAGTCCTCATCTATACTAAAATTTGGAAACAACTCTCCCAGGGAAACTTTTTGGACCCTCCAGAAAATAAGCATATTAACACTAAGATTTGGGGTTACCACTTCATAAGAGAAAGCTGATGTGTTTAATTTGCTGGTGGGTGAGAGGCATCCAATTCTGGTAAAGTTCAGGATGGTTCTGGACCAACTTTCCTACATTAGGAGCAGAGAGCACAAGTGATGACAAGGTGCTATACTGGACAATCCAGGCACACAGGTGGTCCCAATTTGTTCTTTTCCTTCTCCTTTCCCAGGTGTCCCCTTCAACTGATAGTATTGACTAGTAGAAGGGACATGAAAGTTATGGGATGACTGTGTGGGTGTAAACAGGTTGTAAACAGAGTAAAGGAGACAAACTGTGATCTCCCCGATAGACTTTTTCTAATCAGGGGCCCCAGTCTTTAAGTCATATAGTTGTTTTATGTTTTATGGTTGGTAAGTGGCAAGAGGAAATAGATAGTCCTTAAGAAAAGCAGCTTTAATGGCCACAATAGCCCAAGCAATTCCCTGACTGTGAGGCTCAATCCCAGGACTCTGGGATTTGTGATTGATGTAACATATTGGTCATGGTAGAAGAGTCAAAAGGCATTGGGAATGAGAATATACTGGAGAGGAAAAATTATGCATTAGCCAGGTGAAACAACAGAGACTTGAGTTGGTATCCTGAGTTGGGACGATGGGATGAACAAAGGCTGACATATGCATTAAGGTGGTGTAGGTTCTCAGCAGAACAGTAGACTCATCTGCTCATTTTGAACACAGGTATTAAGAGATTAAAGGGATTAAAGTGACCACATAGGCAACTTGACTTTGGTTTTAGTGGGAGGTTCTCTAAGCTGATTTCTCATCTCATTCAGGTAGCTGCCCACAAACAGATGGGACTTCTGCAAGGGTCAGATCCAAGCTGAAAAGTGCTTGTGCCTTAGTCATTGTTAGTTTTTGACTGACATTTACCCAGATAGGAAGATCTGGTCCTTATATACCATGTTCAAAGTGCAGAACATCGCTATATTTAATTTACAAAGTCTCACTTCAATATACATAGAAGCCAAGGAGGAAGGAATGTTCCTTCATGAAGGGTTCAGGGATAGTTTGAAGTCACCTAGTGAGATGATGGCTGACTGCTTTCCTTTGGTTCTTATTTTTTTTTACCATTTTAAATTTTATTTTATATTTTCAGTGTTCCAAGATTCATTGTTCATGCATCACAGCCAGTGCTCCATGTAATACGTGCCCTCCTCAATACCCACCACCAGGCTCGCCCAACCTCCAATTCCCTCCTATCCAAAACCCTCAGTTTGTTTCTCAGAGTCCAGAGTCTCTTATGTTTCATTTCCCCCTCCGATTTCCCCCAATTCACCCTTCCTTTCCTTCTCCCAATGTCCTCCATATTTTCCCTTATGCTCCACATGTAAGCGAAACCATATGATAATTAACGCTCTCTGCTTGACTTACTTCCTTTGGTTCTTAAAGCAATAATCATCTCACCAGATAGTGGACAGCATAAACAAATGACAGCATTGAATAAGAAACCCAAGTATAAGAAAACTGTGTATTTCTGTCTATAATGGGATGAAGGATTGGCAGGTGAAAGGGGGAGAAATTTTACTAGAAATCATTGAAGCAAGCTGGAAGGATATCCTACTTTCTGTTCAAATATAGAGCCAACATGTGAGAATTGTAGAAGTCTCCTAGAACATTGGTTTTTCCAGTGTCCTGGGTTTTAAAATAGTAGCAATATATTGGATGGGGTTTACAGAAGAGTAACCTTTACACTGTGAGGTTATGATCCATTGTTCTTGTAAGTTTTTAACTTGGAGAAACTTAAAATTTAGCTTCCTCCCTTTTGTTAGGTTTTAAATCTTATTGTGCCCATGGATGACTGCTTGAATGAATTCAATAGTCAGTGTTGGCTTCTCACTGTGGGCAGCATTGGATTCTTTCAGAAACCTTGGGGGTAGGGGGTTGCCTGGGTGGCTCAGTTAGTTAAGCATCTGCCTTCAGCTCAGGTCATGATCCCAAGGTCCTGGGATTGAGTCCCACATCAGGCTGTCTGCTCAGCAGGGAGCCTGCTTCCCCTTCTCCCTCTGCCTGCTTCTCTGCCTACTTGTGTGCTCTCTCTCTCTCTCTCTCTCAAATAAATAAATAAAATCTTTTTTAAAAAAAGAAAAAAAGAAAAGAAAGAAACGTTGGGAAACTGTCCATAGGCAAAACTTTAAAGAATGTCCCCCACAGGGCCTTCAATATTCTCCACCATGGAAAATTGCCTATAGAATTTCTATTCAAGCATAAGACTGAGATAGGCAATTCTGATCCATAGTATTTGCCAGGGCCTGGGATAAAAGTACAAATGGATATCTGCATACTATTTCTATAAATATTTAAAAATTATATACCAAAGTAGCAAACTATTAAACAAAAGATGTTCTACCATCGTACCTAGAAAAAAGATACTTTCATAATGACCTAGAAGCACATATTAAAATTCTCAGCACAAGTTAAAGTTCTCAGACTCCTCAAAATTCCCGATCAAACATGGGGACATGGAGAGTCAGGCTTAGATCTGGCCTTATTCTTCCCAGCCCTCCTCTGTTGCATAGTCTCAGGTACTGCTTCATACATCGAGACACCCCAGCCATCGGCCAAGCTCCATCCACATACCTGCAAAGAGCCTCCTTCTCTCTATACACTCACTATGGGTCTAGACGAGTGAATACCAATGGTATTCACAACCAAGAGCAAACCCAGGAGAGAGAACTGTCCAGGTTCTGGAACCAGGCTTAGAACCATTTGTGCAAGGAATTCTGGGGTTCTAGGTACCCAGAGCATGATCTAGAAGATGGTGGTAGTAGAGGTGGTGTGAGCTTCTAGAAGACAACTAGGGTGACCAAACTGGTTTGTCTAGATCTGCCTTGCTTTTAGTTCTGAGCATCCCTAGTCCTAGGAAACACTTCTTCGGGATACTAAAAGTCCCACCTTTCAATCTTGTGTCAAAAGATGAAAGGAAAAGCACAAAATCCAGAAGAGAGCCCTTGAGATAGAAGCTGAAAGTAATACTGTTTTTAGTGTCAAATGAATATGGTGGAGATTATCCATCTTCCATAATTACTGTCACTGGTTTTTCCCCTCACCTCCTCCCAAAAAAGGAAGACTTTCCTAAAGTGATTCTGTCTGACTTCTGTTTATACTCCACTAATTTTTTAATAATTATCTCTAATATAAAACTAGTGGGTATACTTTCCTTATGTCATGTATTAATTCTTTTCTATTCCAAGCTAGCCTATCACAGAGCTGAGGAATTCTAGAGGAATCTAAAATTCTTCAGACTTGGAGGACGAGGATGTGTGGCTGGTTGGTTTCAGGCAGAATCAACACTCACTCACCCTTGTTGAGGCTCAAAACACCTGCCAGGAGCATTTGAACCTTCTCCTCTGTAAGATCTGCTATATCAAAAATGCTTTCAAGCTTTATGGTGAGTCTTTCTAGTTCCTCTCTAAGTTTTGGGAACATCATAGCCATGGTTACTACTCTAGACCCAGCTCAGGAGACACAGGATCCTGAGGGAAGGGATAATGGAAGGATTTTGACAAAGGGGTTCTTAGGGTATAAGATTATCTATAGAATTATCAACATCAAAATGACATTCATTCAGTGTCAGCCTCCATATCTGTGTCATAGGCACCCAAGAAAGACTCTTACTCATTTACTGTGAAAAATAGGACTACCTAGCATTTCTGGATGATCTATCCCAGCGGCTAACTCAGAAAAGGAAGGGGTGAGCCATGGCACTGCCCCAACCAACTTCCCAACCCAGGGAATCCCAAGGCAGCTGGACACATCGGAAGCACATCTCTTGGCTGGGTTTGCCAACACTGTTACCAAGCAAACTTGGATAAACTCATAGTAAGAGGAGCCAATAACTCAAGAGATGAGGGCTTGGAAAAGAGAAAGGGAGAAATTGATTTTGGGTCCTGGCAGCAGGGGTAGGTGGCAGTAACCCACTTCACTGCCTGCAAGATGGACACTAGAGGATTATAGAGAGGTTTGGGGCAGTGGGGGGTACAGAGAGTGCATGGTCATGGGTGGGGGTTGGTGTGTGTTCAGCTCCCATTCATGAGCTGGGAAGGGGACAAGTGGGGAGTGGTCTTCTAGGCATTCCATTGCTGTCAGGGTTTTGGGGGCTTGGCAGTTGGAATGTTTTGATCATTGTAAAACACCTTCATCCATGCTTCAAGAAAGTGCAGTGAAAAATGAGAACAATAGGTTTTAATCAGACCATGAGTTAGGCAATCTTGACTATTTTTGGTTTTAATTGTTATGGCCTATAGATAAGTAAGAGGGCTTGCTGACATGAGAGGGAAAAGCTAAGTATTTTGTATTCATTTTATCTGGATATTGTTCTCTAAAGGTCTTCTTCATCTCTTATCAAGGTGCAGAGGCCAGGAAACAGTGCCAGGGCCATACTGTGGTGAGGCTGTGGGGATAAGCGCTTGGGAAGGCTTTTCTGGGTACTTGGGGAGGATTTTTTTTTTTTTTTTTTAATGTTGAGTCAAGCTTTGCACACTTTCTAGGGTATTTGTGTGGGAAGCATTCAGAAATCTTCTATCCCATATTAGCTTCTCTTCCTGCTTCAACTCCATCTGCTCAAGATGAATATTCCACAGGTTTCCTCTTTGTTACGGCCCATCAAAAGGAAAGCATGATTTCAAATACTCCCTTTCCATATTTTAACAGACCACATAGTCTAGTGGCTTAGCGTGAACTGAACAGTTATGGGAGTCTTTTTAAAATCCTTGGACCAGCAGTGCCCTACATATGGTCAATTCATTTAGACCAGGGATGAAAGTTGGACACATAAATGTTTTACAGAGTTACGGGGGGGAAAAATTTTTTCTTTACCTTTCAAGGTATTTTTGTCTGGTCTGAGAATTAAACCGATATGAGACAGATTAACAGGAGAAAATGGAGTTTAATTAAGTACTTACAAGGGCTCCTTAAGAATATGAAGCCCACAGGCAAGCAAATGAGACTTCTGGGCCGTCCAGAACTAAGGAGAAGGGGTAGGGAACTGGGACTTCAAAAATAAGGAAGACAGGGGTCCCTGAGTGGCTCAGTGGGTTAAAGCCTCTGCCTTCGGCTCAGGTCGTGATCTCAGGGTCCTGGGATTGGGATTGAGCCCCGCATCGGGCTCTCTGCTCAGCAGGGAGCCTGCTTCCTCCTCTCTCTCTCTGCCTGCCTCTCTGCCTACTTGTGATCTCTCTCTGTCAAAAAAATAAATAAAATCTTTAAAAAAAATAAATAAGGAAGACAATTCACAGGAAGATGGAAAAAAGTAACCGTTGGGTAAACAAATGTTTGCTGAGCCATCCAGAAACAATGGGACATAAAGAGGAATTTTAACAAACACACTTTGCTAAATTGCTCCCTGCCTACCACCCCTAGTAGCTCATATTATAATGTGGTTATCTATGGTGCTGGCTCCCTTCCTAAGAGCAGGTCCTCTATCTAAAATCGTTTAGGCAGTTAGGGGGAAGGTGAAAGAGTCTTCCTTTTGTTTCGTAAAAATAATCAGGCTGAAACAATCCACTTGCCCAAGGGACACCTTTTGCCCCCCTTACAGGTTCTTCCAGAAAAGATACCATAGGTAGAAATGGGTGACAAAGAATAAAAACCAGGACAGCCTCAGTTTCTGAGCAGAACTGAAACAACCAGGTTTTCCAGACTGCAAGCGTGTGGGACCCCAGGCAGTAAAGGGCAGTCAAGAGCAGGAACAGAAAGTGGGGCGGTAGGAGGTCACCATGCCTGCCTTTGGTCCCTGTGATGCTGTCTTCTTCACTGGCCTCCGGGGTTCCAGAGCTACAGATCCTGCTGACTACATCAGATTGGTGGGAAAAAATACCAGTGCCTCATGTTTTCGAGTAAATTCTGTCATTCCCTAATCAGCAAGCAGGGCAAAAAAGGAGGAAGCACATTATTTCCCAAAAGCAAGTACTTCATTTCCCTGGTCTTGTTACTACTTTAAAGCAGGGAGGTCAGCAAGCCTTCTTTATAAAGAACCAGAGAGTAAATACATTAGGCTTTCCGGGCCATCTAGTCTTCATCATGGCTGCTTAACCCTGCCGTTGTAGTGGGAAACCAGCCATAGAATGTGTGGGGCTATGTTGCCACAAAACTTTATTTGTCGACACTAACACTTGAATTTCATATTATTTTCATGTCAGGAAATAGTCTTTTGATTTTTTTTTCAAAAGAATTAAAAAGTTTAAAAGCCATTGTCATTAAATTATACACTTTAAAATGGTTAATGGTTTTCTTTTATTTTTTTTATTTGTTTTTAAAGATTTTGTTTATTTATTTGTTGGAGAAAGAGCCAACACAAACACAGGGAGTAACAAGCAGAGGGAGAAGCAGATTCTCCACTGAGCAAAGAGCCCAATGTGAGATTCTATCCCAGGACCCTGGGATCATGATCCGAGCTGAAGGCAGATGCTTAACTGACTGAGCCACCCAGGTGCCCTCAAGTTTTTATTTTAATCACAAGTGCACTCTTTAATCCCTATCATGTATCTCACCCATCCCCCCATCCCCCCATCCACCTCCCCTCTGGTAACCATCAGTTTGTCCTCTATAGTTAAGAGTCTGTTTCTTGATCTGTGTCACCTCTTTTTTCCCACTTTGCTCATTTGGTTTCATTTCTTAAATTCCACATCTGAATGAAATCATGTGGAAATCATATTTTTCTGACTGACTTCGCTTAGCAGAATACTCTCTAGCTCCGTACATGGCATTACAAATGGCAAGATTCCCTTCTTTTTATGACTGAATAATATTCTGTGGTGTTTATATACCACAGTTTCTTTATCCACTCATCAATAGTGGACACTTGGGCTACTTACGTATCTAGGTTATTGTAAACAATGTTGCTATAAGCCTAGGGGTGCGTGTGTCCCTTTGAATTAGTGTTTTTTATTTCTTTGGGCAAATACCCAGCAGCATGATTGCTGAATCACAGGATAGTTCTATTCTTAACTTTTTGAGGAAGCTCCATACTGCTTCCCAGAATGGCTGCACCAATTTGTACTTCCAGGTTAATGGTTCATTTTTATGTTACAGGAATTTCAACTTAATAAAAAAAAAATTTAAGCCATTTTAGCTTATGTGCTATATAAAAATAGAGACTGGCTGGCTTTTTCCTGTGGGCTGTTGTCGACTCCTGCCTTAAAGATACAAACATTATTTTAGATACATTTATGTGGAACTGGATTAATACTTAATACATTATTTTATTTAAGATCTAAGTAAATTATGTGTGATAATCAATATTTTTTAGAGATGAAGTAACCAAGGTACACATACATTCATTAATCTTCCCAAGATTAGGTCCCACAGCCAGTCAATGACAATATCAGGATTTGAATCTTAGGTCTTCTGCGTAACTTTTCTTTATGAAAATTATAAAAGCTAACATATGGTTAGTATTCAACATGTTTAAGACACTGCTCTAAATGCATTAGACCAGTGCTTCTTAGCCAGAAATACTTTTGCTCTGTGGGGGACTCACGGCAATGTCTAGAAACATCGTTGGTCGTCCCAGTGTGGGGAAAGGATGCAACAGGTAGAGGCCAGGGATGCAAACAGCCAGCAATGTACAGAACAGCTCCTCACAGCAAGGAATCATCCAGCCCAAAATGTCAATCAGCTAAGTCGAGGGAACCCTACCTTAGATGTATTATCTGACTTAATCCTCAGAACAACCCTAAGAGGTTAAGTGTCATTATTATTCCCCATTGAACTGATGAAGAAATGGAGGTTTGGAAGAGTGAAGTAACCTGCCCAATGTCACCCAGGCAGCAAACTGAATTTAAACCCTGGCAAACTGGCTTCCCCATGCTATTCTTCAGAGTCACTATGGAAGTTTATAACTGCATTAGTTGGTGGGATTATTTTATTCTCTACTTAGACTCAACGAGGCTCAAATCATTGTTGTATCATTCTCTTCTTATCATTGTACCCCCAGTACCTAGCCAGGGGCCTGCTCCGTGGTAGATATGAATGAATGAATGGATGGATGAATGAGTGAATGAATGAACATATACATTATACACAGGTGACTTCAGAATCTCTACATTTATCTTCCCTGGAACTTTCCATTTCTCTTTCTTAATAGATAGGCAGGTAAGTAAAATGACAGGTAGGTAGGTAGCTAGGTAGATAGATAGATAGACAGATAGATAGAAAGACAGACTTCCACATAAGTAGATTCTTCACAGAACCAAAAGTCATCCCTCTCCCTTCCAAAAACTCTTTTCCTCCAGTTTTGGAGAGGACTATTTTTAAATCTTACTGCACACATTTTGTCTCCTTAAACATTGAGCTGAATAATTAAACTCAAACATTTACTTAGTGCTTTGAAACTCACAGAGGACTTTCTATCTATATGATCTTGTCTTCACAAGAACATTGTAGCAGGTGTTCTGCTATTATTACACACCTCACCCCCACCTGGCACATGTGAAACTGAGACTCTGAGAGGGACAGTGATCTGCTGAAGGTCACACAGCCAGTGCATAGTGGAACTGGGGCTGACCGCCACGCCTCCCTCATTTTCTCTTCACCTACACCTGCTGCTGCTTCCGATTAATTAACTGTGCCTTGAGATTTCAGGGTCTCCTTCTGCCCCTGGCGTGCATATGTGGGATCCACTGGGCTACAGAGCCATAACAAGTAGTTATGCCCCCAAATATTTCCAGGTGCTGTGTTTTCTATGCATGTGCATTTATTTTGTGGCATGTCTCAGTTTCTTCTTCCCTCAATCTTGGAGTCAGCATGCCTGTCTTCAGCAGCCTCCCCTTACACACACACACACACACCCTGTATTAGCCAAGATTCTCCAGAGAAACAGAACAAGCAGATATGTATATAGGAAGAGATTTATTGTAAGCATCTGGCTCATGTGATTATGAAGGCTGAGAAGTCCCACGTCTGCCTTCTGCAGGCTGGAGGCTCAGGAGAGCCAGCGGTGTAACTACCACTCAGTTACTAATTTGTGCTATCAGGATCACATTTCATATTTCATGTGCCTAGAATGCTCGCCTGTGCCCAGATACATGAGAACCAGAGGGGCCAATGGCGTGAATCCCAGTCCAAGGGCAGGAGAAGACAGGTATCTCAGGATTAAGGGATATCTATCAGGCAAAATGTCTATCAGGCAGGGAACAAGGAGCAGATCTCTCCTGCCTTGGCCTTTTGTTTGATTCCGGCCTTCAAGGGGTCAGGTGATGCCTACCTGCACTGAGGAGGTCCGTGGACATTACTGAGTCCACAGACTTGAATCTCCTCTGGAAATACCCACGCAGACACACCTACACATAATGTGTAATCTGGGCATCCCTTGACCTAATCAGGTTGACACATAAAGCTAACCATCACATATCCCAGGGCTTTCTAATTTGATGCTCCTCACCTGCTTTGGGGTAGAGAGCCAGCTATTTGGACTGATCAAAGTCATACTCAGTAAAAAATTTAGCAGGTTTGAGTGAAGGCCTGAGATGTGATCTTTTGAGTAAGGAGAGATTTCGTGCCTGGTCTTCAATTAGTTGTCATGTAGCTGAGTGTGCAGGATAGGACAGCAAACTCAGTAATCTGCACACTGAGTCAGGAGGTCATTGCCACCAAAGAAGAGGTTTGGTAGAGCTCCCAAGGTCAGCCACCAGGAAGCAGGCAGCTAAACTATGTGTAGCCTGGGGTTTCTACAAAGGATAGAACTTGCCTCAAAGGTAGAATATGGTCAGGCCAGCTCTCAAGTCTGGCTCAACGGTTTATCTAGGAAATGCTCTCTGCAGCCTGGGGTAGCTGTGGGAGAAGAGCTCCAACTCAGTTGTTTCTCCAAAAGAACCCGGGATTCCTGCCATCTGCCTCAAAACCATGCCCCCAGCCCGTATGGATTTAAAGAGACTTCTCAACCTGAAAAACTCCCTCCTTCTCCATCAGTGTTATTCGGATGGAGGCAGAGGTCTTCCTACAATGAACTCACATAGAATCCCTATGGCCCAGAACTCTGGTTTGAATGACGGTGTTAGTGGCGTACATTAGCGTAACTACTGCACAGATTAGAGCAAAGGCTGCACGTGAAGGCCTCGATACCACGCTTGAACGGTGTCAATGCCAGTTATTATTATCACTGCTTTGACTATTTTACTACTTGCTCTTCTGTAGAGGACAGTCTATTAAGTCCATGCCAGTAACTCCACAGCCTTCAGGCAGCTTCTTAACGGAAAGTACCTTCCATTTTATTTCTTTTTTTTGTTTGTTTTTAGGATATTATTTGTTGATTTGAGAGACAGAGTGAGCAAGAGAGAGAGCATGAGCAGGGTGAGGGGCACAGGGAGAGATAGGCTCTCCACTGAGCCAGGAGCCCGATGTGGGGCTCAATCCCAGGACTCTGAGATCATGACCTGAGCCGAAGGCAGACACCTAACTGACTGAGCCACCCAGGTGCCCCTTCCATTTTGTTTCTTGCAGTAATGTTGTGAATAGCGTCTGGACAAGTGGCCTATAGAAGTGATGTGTGCAAAATAAAATATAATGTAAGCAATGCACTAGCATCACCCATTTCCTATGTACTGGGTACTTTTTTTTTTTTTTGTACTGGGTACTTTTTAACGTCAGTTTTACATGTGTTAGTTCATTTAATCCTCACGTTACTAAGAGGCAGATAGTATTACTATCCCCATTGTACAGGTAAAAGAATGAAGGCACAAATTTACTCAGTTACTAATTTGTGCTATCAGGATCACACTTCATATTTCATGTGCCTAGAGCGGTCTCCTTTTAACCCATGCCTTCTCCCCCTTCTTCTGATCAAGTCACAGTTGAAATCACATTGAGATTTTGAGGGAGATTTCTGAGAACAATCTCCTTCCAATTAACTTTTCGAGATCTCACTGACTCAGTAGGTTTCTTCCCTCTTGGGAATCCTCCAGAACTTTCTTCTTTCCTCTGCCCTGTGCCCCCAACCTGACTCTGCCTCATCACTGGCTATTTGTGATTTTGTCTATATTCTCCTGGAGAGCTTGCCAAAGCACAGGTGTGAAGCCAGCTAAAGTGTCCTGACATGAATTGTGGGCTCGTGATGAGCATTTTCAAAAACAAAGAACTGAATAAGACTAAGAATAGAACAAGAGTAGTATAGAATAGAAATGAGTATAATAGAATAAAGGAAAACATCAGAGTGTGTGTCTCCTGTAGTGAGAGCAAGTATCATTTCGTGAGATGTTTGTGTCAGTGGAGTGTGTGTGTGTGTGCATGTGCGTATATGCGTGCACATGCATACACACTGTGTAGCAACATAAAAGATACTCCTATAGAAGTAGAGTTTCAGCTTTGCAAGATGAAGAGCTCTGGAGAGCTATTACACAACAATGTGAAGTACTTACCACTATGAATTGTGCACTTAAAAATGGTGAAGATGGCAAATTTTATATTATGTGGGTTTTTTTTTTACCACAATGAATTATAAATTTTTAAAAAGATATTTCTTAGCATATACCAAGGCTGCAAACGTTTGAGAAACGCTGTTCTACTAGATTGAAATCATCTTAGGGCTTAGAACATGTGTGGTTTATCTTTAATTTTAAGTAACATGCTCCTAACACAGCAACATGGCTCAGAGTAAACTTATTCAATGGCCCCTGAATACATCACTCATAATGAATGAGCTCAGTGGCCTGTCAGGTGTAAGCCATGCTCTCTCCCTCCCCATAGCTATAGCTGCCATGACAGAGGGTCCTACAGCAAATACTGGACAAGGAAGGTGGGGAGACCCAAGGTGGGATAGAGGAATGGAAGACAATTCTCTGGTCCGGCATTACATTACGGTAGGTAACCTCTTTCCTCTTTGAGTGGGGATCTCTTCCACACAGCCCTCGGTATCCCAGGCTGTGTGCTGGGCGGTGTTCGCGGCTTTGTGCTTCTCAAAAGTTCCTAGTGTCCCTGCCAGGGAGAAGGCGTGACTTCCCCAAGTGTGAAGACCTTCCTGAAAGCAGTTCCTCCCTGGACAAGCCTCCAGTGACTGACTGCCTTTCTGCCTGCAGAGCTGAGGAGGGGTGTAAAGGCTGTACCTACAAAGTGCTCGGGGGCCTGGAGGGAAATTAGAACCACAGGAAAGCAGAGAATGCACGCGCCTCCCCAGAGAGTAGCTTTCTTTGTCTTCCCACTAATGGATAAGGGGGCTCTCAGTGACACTGTGCCTTCACAAAGGCCCAGACAAGGCTAAAAGGATTGGGGTGGGGTGAGTAGGAGGAGTGCTCTCACAGCATCATGTCTAATGCTAGAAAGTCGTATAACCCATTATAGGAAGGGGTCAGTGCATGGATAACTGTCCTATATATGAAGACATTTTACTTTATTAGTATGGACTAGAGAGATTATGGTGTCTATGTCTTGGGGACTTCAGTCCATGATCACCCCCAGGACAACAGAACAATCTGTGTGAGTAAACCTCGCATTGACAAGAAGAGCTCAAAATCGACCCACCTGAGGTGCCAAGGCCCACAGAGAGCTGTCCTGATCTGCCTGGTGCTGGCGTTGGCTGCCTCTAGCTGGGGAGGGTGGGGGAGAGGGAAGCCAAACTTCGGCAAGACCAGCCATCTGGGGTCGGGCAATGGGCCTTTCCAGAAGCCCTGAAGGTCTGAAGGGACTTCTCTTCAGGGCTGCTACACTGCACACTGTTTGTACTACACTCTAAGTAAATGGCATCTCCTGAAATTGGGTAGTAAATGTACATAGTAGCCTTTCTTTCTTTCTTTATCTTTCTTTCTTTCTTTCTTGGAGTGGGGCAGGAGAGAGAGTGGCAGAAGGAGAGGGAGAAACTCTCTGTTTCTCTGCAAAGAGAACCAAAGCAGGCTTTGCACTGAACCCAATGCAGACTCGACTTCGTAACCCTCAGATCAAGACCTGAGCCGAAGCCAAGAGTGGGATGCTTAACAAACTGAGTCACTGAGGCGCCCCTTGGTTTCTCTCCCAAAGGAAGATGATCTGCAGGGAGGGAACAAGGCTGGGAGCTGGAGAGTATCACCTCTAGGTAGAGCTGATGGCTTTTCTCATGGTTACCGCAGAGGATGATATCAAGTACAGTGTAAAAGTTGTTTTCCCCCTATGTTGCCATTTCCTTTCCTTACTGCTCCTCAGCCCTCAGCGAAATCAGATTCTCCCAGGCAGCCTTATGAGAGGTTGCTGTGAGAAATGAACAGATGGGGGCCAGGAAGGAGGCTCTGGTCAAGCTCCTGCCATCTGGGCGGAGGGAGTACAGCATGGGGCAGGGCCGGGAGGCCGGGGTTACTGAAGCTGGTGTGTGGTAGGAGGAGGCTCCGTGGCTGTGCGAGGTGCAAGGGAGAGGGCCCTGCTTCACAGAGGAACTCCTCAGGGGTGCACATTTGAAACAAGCTTCTGCCCCTACCAAATATTCTGGAGAAAGGGCCCCTAGAAGGGAGAGGCGAACACTGGGGTTGCACATGGCTTTTGGGTCTAAGGGCGTGAATTCACTCTTCTCAATTTTTCGGAACTCTGGAATATTCTCTCTGGCTTCTGACCTGGAGAATCTTTTACCTTTTTTTTTTAATTATTGATTTGAGAAAGAGTGCGTGTGCACACAATTGGGTATGAGGGGCAGAAGAAGAGGGAGGGTGAGAGAATCCTCAAGTAGACTCTGAGCTGAGTGCAGAGCCTGACGGGGGGCTCAATCCCACAACCCCGAGATCATGACCTGACCTGAAAGCATGAGTTGGAGGCTTATTTGCCTGAGCCACCCAGGCACCCCGTTTTTTTCTCTTTTAAAGAAAATGGCTTTTTTTTTAAAGCTATAATCTTCTAAATCAGAGGAAAAACAATTTTTCCAGCTATTGTCTCTTGTAAATAAATTTATTTCCTTTCATATTTCATTCCTTTACCCCTTCATTCATATATCCACTGAGGAAGACTCCCATGAGATGCCTTCTTGCTAGGCCTGCTAAGTGCAAGAAACCAGCAATGGCAGACCAGGTCCTACCACAGGAATTGCTGACAATCCATCCAGTAGGAGCCAAATAAAAGCAATCGCTCCTAAAGTAACAGTGGCCAAGGTCAGCCTCCCATAAATACAAACAGGTCTCCCTTGCAGAAATTCTCTCCCTGGAGGGAGGGAGCAGTGAATCAGAATCTCAGCTCTGAAAGGAATTTCCAGAGGCTCAGCTGCAGGAGGATGTCTCTGTCCCCACCCTGGTCCCCAGTACTGAAGGAGCCCCACCCCCAATCTTTCTGAGGAAATGACATTTTAGCCATCTTAAAGTGATGTAGGTGTTTCTCGGGTAAGGCAGGCAAGGAAGGGTGTGGCCCAGGCAAAAGGACTAGCATATGTATACAAAGGGACAGAGATTTGGGGAAAGTGCACATTTAGGAAGCATCTAGAGGTCAGTTCAAGGATACCCAGGGGGGACCCAAGTCGGAGTGATGAGAACTGAGCCTGAGCAGAGAAGCCTAGGTCAGATCCAGGCTTGAAAAGCTAGAGATTCCCTTCAGCTCTAAAATGCTTCCTAAGTATTTGCAGCAAATCTGTTTTCTCCTATTTGGATAATATTAAGAATTCAGCTGCCAGAGAGGGGGGTTGGGGGGAACTTACAGCAAGGCTTAAAGAAACCCATACCTTGACAATTCACTCCATCTGATGAGCACTAAATTAATTTCCATATTAACGCATTAGGTGGAGATAAGACACAGAAACACGAATTTCAAAAGACACGTAGGACTGTTATTAAATTTCCGAGGAATATAGCGTGTGCATTAGTCTGAAGCCCAGGAAACCTAATGCAAGAGAGATTTGCAGGGAGCGGCTGAACAGAGATGGATTACCCTGAGAAATAGGTTTGGCTCTGGCCCTGATGTTTTCTTTTCCTCTGTGAATGGAACAAGATAAGACACATTTCTTACAAAATGTAACCATTTCTGGCACGCTTTCGCCCTGATTCCCACCCCCTCCCAAGTGCCGCCAGGCACAGTGGCCTGCCTCCAGCAGGAGCCAGAGAGTCATTACCCAGCCCGCTGGGCCTCTCTAACCAGGGCCCCAGCGACCCTCACGGATGAATTGTGCAAATCCAGGGAAAATGCCAGCTCCCCATAGACTTGGGCTTGGCTCTGTGCTCTGTCAATCCAGCTTTGGATGATGAACTGATGAATTTCTCCTGTGGCAAAAGGCATCCAGGCACCAAAGCCCCATTACCACTGGACTTTATCCTAATGCCCTTTTCACCAGGCACCAAGGAGAAAAGATTGACTTGAAAAAAATTCCCTGGATGGGCTCGCCAGAAGCCAGCAGGATGAGTCCCACTTTATTTGAAAGACTGAAGGCCCTGGGGGTCCAAGAGTTTTTAGAAAGTACCAGTAAGGGCTCCAGGTCTCCCTGGCCAGGGCTGGTGGCACGCTTAGGACAGCTGGTGGCCTGCCTGGTCCTCTCTATGCTCCTGTGGAGAGTCCCTCACGTGCATAGCGTGTGAGCTACCCTGTCCTGGAAAAAATGGTTGGAGAGAAGGACAAAGGATTTTGTCTGCTGCGACCTTGCCATGGGACCTGAGGCAAGCCATTGAATCCAACTGAAGAGGTTGAGCTGCATGATCTTTCATGTCCCTGTACATGTTGCTATCCTATTATTCTCATTATCCTGTTAATTAACAGCACCCTGTGCTTTCACATGGTGGCTAACCCTGTGATGAGCCTCCCAGATGACACTTCAGTGAAACCCTAATTTCCCAGCAATGGAGAGGGTCATTGAGAAGAACTGTCTGATGCTGCAGGGTCACAGCCGGTCCTGGGACAGCTCTTGCTGCTGCACGTGGGGTATAAAGGCCTGGCCTCTTCACCCCTAATGACACCGTACCATAGGGCATTCTAGCCCTAGAGCTCTCCATGCAGCTGGCCAAGGTTTCCATTGGGCTTCAACTGAGCCTCGGACTTCACCCCTATCCAGTCCTCCTCCCTCACTTTACAAAGGAGGAAATGAAGACTCAGAGAATGACTCACCAAGTTCATTCCATTGGCAGAGCAAGGGCTCCATCTTTAGTCTTGGTTCCATCCCTTTTCCATCACACCTCACTGCCCTCCCCAACCCACTTCATTTTCCCATCACAGTGGGGAGAGATGTGTAGGCAGAGAGATGAATCAATTCATCCATCCCTATCCACGGCAAGGAAAAATATTAAGCAAATGCATGAATTCATGAGTTATTCATTGCTTCTACTTTAAATAAATAAACCATCAGTTTTCATTTGGGGATTTTTTTTTTTTTTTTTAACCTGACTTGTGAAGCCAGATGACATAACGACACAAGGAGCTCTGGATAGGAACCAGGAAATGAAGTTTAGTCTTCGCTCTTCACGCTTGCCTTGCAAACCTGCCGCTATTTGATATTAGGCTCTTTCAGATGCCAAGATTGATTGCTGGGGGTGAGGGGACTGGAGTTAAGGGTGGGGGAGGAGGTGAATCATGCCGTAAAATAATAACTAGTGATGACGGTTATATAAGAGGTTATTGGGGGAAGCTGGGTGAAGGGTACACAGGAACTTCCTGTGTTATTTTTGCAATTTCTTATAGTTAAAATTATTTCAAAAGAAAACACTTTAATAATAATCACCAAATGATGGTTTCACTTATCTAACAAGAAATGGATGACTTAAGTTGGGTGAAGGGGAAAGATTGGCAGGTTATAGAACATGTTTGGGGTACATGGCTGTAAGTACAAGGCTAGTTGCAAGGCTAGTGTCTTCTAAGTGCCACTTGTGACATAGAAGATTGTACCATCAGGCATGTATTTTTAAAAATATGTCTTTTTGCTGTGAAATGTGTAAGCCCGAAGATTCACAGACATGTACCCTGGGGCAAATAATACATTATATGTTAATAAAAATTAAAAAAAATAAAAAATAAAAAAAAAAAAAAAAATATGTCTTTTGCAGGGCACCTGACTGGCTCAGTCGGTGGAGAATGCAACTCTTAATCTCGGGTTGTGAGTTTGAGCCCCACATTGGGTGTAGAGAGTGCTTAAACATAGGATCTTAATAAAAATTTTAACACTATGTCCTTCATGTCTGAAAAATAGAAGGACTGATATTCTTTAGTCAAAGACTTGAAAAATGTCTCCTACTGCATGGCCTTTCCTGTTTGGGTTGAATCTCTCCAGGTGAGTCCCCCACTGCAGCCTCACTGGGTACCCTCCGCTGGGTCTGACCAGCTCCCTCATGTTCCAGATGAAACCTGAAGCCCTGAGAGGTCAACAGCTTGTGCAGGTCGCCCAGAGAGTGGCTGAGTTAGTAGACTAAAAGCAACAATTCTGGGACACCCGAGTGGCTCAGGTCACCACCTGGGATCAAATCTCACATCCGGCTCCCTGCTGAGCAGGGAGCCTGCTTCTCCCTCTGCCTGCCACTCCCTCTGCTTGTGCTCTCTCCCTCTCTGATAAATAAATAAATAAAATCTTTAAAAAAAAAAAAAAAAAGCCACAATTCCAAGTGGTAAACAGTCACCTGGCCAGTGGTTTGGACTGCATCTTGTCCTGTTTCAAGAGCCCAGAGCCATGGTAGCAGGAGCTACATACACTTGGGGCCGCCAGCCTGTGGAATGGCATGAGGGCCTGCCCCCTCCAGCCCCAGGCTCCAGCACCCCCAGGAGCAGAGTCTGGCAGGCTGTCCAAAGTGGTCTCCTGGGGCAGGATCCTTCAAAGCAGGAGCTGTTCACAGATCACTCAAGAGCTGAGCATTTTCAATTTTGAAACCACACTGCATTCTGCGGTACTACCAGGTATAAGTCAAATGTCACCTTAAGAAGAAAAAGAAACTAATCAACTGAGTGGAGGCAGCCACCTCCTATCACGATCCCACCCAATAGAAGGTCGTTTCTTCCTAGTTCTAATTTTCTCCTGGGAAGGGGAATGATTTCACAGTTACAAGATGCACCTACTAACCAAAATTGCTATCGATTCAAAATGTATGTTGCCTTAGTGGTGTTGGATGTCCAGTAAAATAACAATGACCTCTGTTTTGCGTTTCAAAGTCCGAAGTCCTAAGGAGGAGGGTTTGGGTTTTTGTTGTTGTTGTTGTTGTTTTTAAAGATTTTTTATTTATTTGACAGAGAGAAACACAGCGAGAGAGGGAACACAAGCAGAAGGAATGGTAGCAGGAGAAGCAGGCTTCCTGCCAAGCAGGGAACCCAATGCGGGGCTCAATCCCAGGACCCTGGGATCATGACCTGAGCCGAAGGCAGATGCTTAACCACTGAGCCACTTGGGTGTCCCAGGGTTTGGGGTTTTATCCATGCACATTTGAAGGCATATATATTTTAAACGATTTTTTTATTGAAGCATAGATTATATACAATCAAGTGTACAGAACCGATCAGTTTATATATATTATATACCTGATAATTACCACCCTGGCCAATGTAGAGAACATTTCCAGCACTCCAGAAGGTTCCTAGGCTGCACAGATAGGAAAATAATATGTAAATATTATATACATTGAAGCCACCAGCCTCCCCCACCTAGGTAGCCAGCTCATCCCAGACACCCTCACCCCCCAAGGTAGTCAGCTGAGATGGGAGGAAAGATTTATCCTAAAGACATTCAGGGAGCTCCTGGGTGGCTCAGTCAGTTGAGCCTCCAACTCCTGGTTATCACTGAGATCATCAGCTCAGGGTCATGTTCTCTCTCTTTCTCCTTCTCATATAAATAAATAAATCTTTTTAAAAAAAAACACAAAAAATAAAAAACAAAGACATTCAGGCACGGTATTCCAGCAACCAACTGCCTTCTCAAAGTAAGCCCATGCTCTTGAGAATATTTTCTTCACAAAGTAAAAGAAGGCTTAAGGCAAGGAAAAAGGGGTTGGGTGAGGATAGATAGTAATGAATGTGAGGTTTAAGGAAAACCCAAACTTGGGGGACAGCAGAAAGGTAACAGTGAAATCTGAGAGGTTCAATGTGTAAATTATGGTTCTCTATAAGGAGCAATAATGTTAATAAGTTTAATAGCTACTGAGTGGTAGAAACATTGGTCTTGCTGCTTCTATTATTTTTTTAAGATTTATTTTATTAGGGAGAGCATGCCCTCGAGTGCGGGGAGGGGCAGAGAGAGAGGGGGAGCAAATCTCAAGCAGACTCCCCGCTGAGCGCAGAGCCATGGCTGGGCTTGATCTGATGACACTGAGATCATGACCTGAGCCGAAACCAAGAGTCATCCACTTAATAATTCATCACCCAGGCGCCCCTCTCTCTTCTCGGTGTTGAATCAAGCGCCAAGTTTCAGCCTTCATTCCTTTTTTTCCAGTGGGAAAAAGTCAAGATTGAACAGCATGCAAATCTGCTGTCAAACTAGGATTTTGGATCTGACTTTACCAACCTTCTTCATTCTGGGACACATTTAAAAATCCTTCATATTTAGAATCTTCTCCCCGGAAGGTTTTCTCTATAAGAGGCGGAACTACATACACTTCAAATTAGAAACCTATCTCTATCTTCCAAAATTCAAATTCTAGTTCAAAATAGAGGTTCAGTAGCTTCCTCTACCTCCCAAAAGCATGGCCTCATGTGTTTCCCACTCAAGGCCCAGTTAGGGGATGACCTGGGCCAAACCGTATTAAGGACAATTTTAAATAAGACGCTTGGCCCTGTGGCCTGGAGAGAGGCCTCTAGTGGGGTAAGAACCCCTCACCAGTGGAGGACAGAAGATGATAAAAAGATGGCATCATTTCTCAGAGGGGCCAATTCGTTCTTATAATCTGTAAGCCTACTGATCTCCTCTTGCTAGCTGGTATAACTGAGAATTTTGAGGAAATACCAAACCCCTATGAGCTCAGAACTTTCTTTTTCTTTTGCTACAAATTGGGGTTTCAGTCATCCCTTTTCAACCAGGGTGGAAGACTGTGGGTATGCAGAGCAGGGGATCCCAGCTAAGCTCAGACTGAAGTCTGGCCCCTGCTCTGGAACCAGAGGGTTCTGGTCATGCCTTGGAATTTCTATTTACATTGAGCTGACAGTGAGAGAGGGATTTGTTTTCTGGCTTCAGGAAGGAGGAAAAGCTTTGTGCACTGATGTCTGAAGAGAGAACTCCCACCTTGGCCTGAAGGCTTACTTCCTTCCCCACCGTTTACACCCCCTTCCTTGCAATGTTTTTCTGATTACTCTATGTAAATATCACACATTTAGTGCAAATATTTCAAACAACTTATAAAAATATAGTGCTTTTAAAATATAAGAAAATATATCACACCATTCTAAGATAACCAATGCAAATATTTGGGTGACCATTTTGCAAGCATCTCTTTATGTCTACATACACACATCTATGTCATTTTCCAAAAATTGGATCTAGTACAAATGATAATTTTTCCTATGGACACCTTTCCCCACCTCTCTTGGTCCTCACCCATATCAGCACATCTACCCTCACTTTCCCCAAGTCACCTATGTGTCTTAGCCAGAAAACAGAGCCTTTGGCAAGGGTCTTTAAGCAACTAGTTTATTTGAGGAAGTGACCCAGGGAATAGGAATGAGGAAGTCAAAAGAGTATAAAGCATGGAAAAAAGCCAATGCAAGGGTACTTTAGTGAGCTCATCACTCCATGACAAACTATGGCTCCATATGCCTGGGACCCTCTAAGGAGTTGTGTAAAATGGACCCCAGGGTTGTCCACCTGTGGAAAGGAAGGTGGAAGTACATATTTGTTCCCTAGCTTCTATCCCCCCCTGATCAAGGATTGCCACATGGAGTATTAATGCTCTCTTCTAGATTGCACATGAGCAAGTAGATGCCCAACTGGTTTAGCAATTGTCTCATAGAGTGGCTTCAGAGAAGACTCCACACAGAAAGTGAGAAATGAGATGCAGCTGAGGGGAGATGCTGGAAGGTTATATCTGCACTGGTTACTGTAGAAATTGACACAGTTAGAGGTAGGCTGGAGAGATGTTCCATATGATTTACTCCTTATACCATTCAGATGTACTCATGACCTCCCTGGAGTCCAGTCAGTCACAGGGTCCTTAATGTGGTAGCTAGTAGCAATTTCTATAAAAGGCTTCATGCAGGACTGTTAGTGGCCCAAGCTTTGGTCCTCTCAGCCACACATGGTCCCAATACTATTGTTGTTGAGCATCATGGCTTCCCCCACATGCATTCCAGACTTCCCTCATCTTCATCCAGAACTTCCTCCTTCATCTACAGAGTTGGGCCTTAGTTCCCTTACCCCTAAAGGGTCATGGTTGTTGGGATGGCCCATTTATACTTACCCCTTGGATTGAAGCACCAGGGTCTCATGGTTTCCAAACATTCTCCTTTCTTACCCCATTAGGGGGCAGCAACCCTAGCTCCTCATGGTGTTCAGAGTCAATTATCCCCATCAAGATAGTTCTTTAGGATCCACTGGCTCGAAGAATCTAAATTGATTGAGCAGGGACACCTGGGTGGCTCAGTGAATTGAGCATCTGACTCGGTTTTGGCTCAGGTCATGATCTTATGGGTTGTGGATTAGGCCTCACATCAGGCTCCACCCTCGCAGGAAGTCGGCTTGAAGATTCTCTCCCTCTGCCCCTTCCCCCACTTGTGTAGGCACTCTCTCTCTTTCTCTCTCAAATAAATCAATAAATCTGTAAGAAGAAAAGGAAAAAGAAAATGACTGGGCAGTAGTTGTAACTTCAAGTTCAGCAGAACCCTCTGGTACAAGCATACCTCCAAACTCCTTACCCTTCACCTGGGAAATTTCTAATCCAATAGAACATAAAGTTAAATGTAGGAAGTATAAATTCCTTAAGTGGGTTCCTGGGAGTAATAATAAGAGTGGCTAATCCTTCTTTTACATCTTGGTTCCAGGATCCATGTGTTCTAGCTACTGGGGACACAGACCATACCCTGGCCATTGGTTCAGTGCATATAACGCATCCTGAAAGCTACACTCCAACACCACTGAGTGTTGTGCTCAAGATAACACCTTAAAGGAGTCTTTGGTAAATCTTTTGTCCTTCCATTAAGCTGTCAACTTCCAGGTGATGCGCCTTATGCTAGAATCAGTGACTCCTATAGTCATGCATTCAGTGGCATATCTCCTTTACCATAAAATGGGTCCCTTATCTGAGGCAGTGTTATATACACTCTATGCTAGTAAATCAGGCATTCTGTAGGGCCTTGGATGGTGATGCTACCAGCCAGGGAGGGAATCTCATACATATCCAGAGCAGGTGTCAATTCTTATAAGAACAAAGTACTGCCCCCATCAAGGTGAAGGCATCTGAAGAAATCCACCTGCCACCAGATAGGTGGTTGGTCTCCTCGAGTAATGCTATCACATCAAGAGCTTGTCTACAATTTATTTGGCTGGAAATCGGGCATTCATCCTTGGCAGTGGCCAAATCAGCCTTGAAGAGAAGAAGCTCATGCTATTGGGCCAGGCATATAACCTTGATCTCTATTACAATGGCATTTGGGAGATTATCGAAGAGGCCCTGGGGTGGCCAAGGAGAGAGGCTGGCTCTTATTCACACAAGGTGGGCATTCTCTGTGGTAGATGCTGTCTGGTGAGAATTGACATGAGACCCAAAAGTCTTTCATGCTGTGTCCACTCCTGTGGGCACAAACAGCTCATCTCCTGACTTTCACTCATTTTCCAACCTTGCTCTTTCAGGTCTCTGACCACTCAGCCAAGGCACTTACCGCTGCCAAGAGTCCATGCTTCACCATATCTCAGGCCATCTCTGTGTCCATACAAAATTGAGCAATCAATGCACTGCTCACAGCTCTCCCAACAAAGACGATTTCTCTTCTCACTGTCCCACAGAGTGTACCTGGATGGGGCTACAGTACCCCATTTTCAGTTAGTGCCAACATATTGTGCATACCTACCTATGTTCAGTGTTTATGTTCTTTCCTCCTGTGTCAGTTGTTCACAAGAAACCCCCATGAAGGGCCACCTGGGTGGCTCAGACGGTTAACTGTCTGCCTTTGGCTTAGGTCATGATCCCAGGGTGCTGGGATTGAGTCCCACATCAAGCTCCCTGCCTGCTTCGTGGAGAGCCCACTTCTCCCTCTCCTTCTATGGCTCCCCCTGCTATGCTCTCTCATTCTGTCAAATAAATAAATAAAATCTTTAAAAAAAATAAAATAAATTAAAAAAAAAAAAAAGAAAAGAAAGAAACGTCCATGAAACTGCAGGTATAAGTTGATGGGAGACAATGGTATAGCAGTCGTAGGTGGCCTGGAAGTCAGGGCTGCCTGTTCATGTAACTTGATGTAACCTCATGCCTCTTCATGTGCAATCCAAAATCTACCTTTTCTCTTGTATGATAAATCGCTGCTCTATCTGTCCGATCTTATGATTCAGTGCATGCCCTAATTCCCTACTTTCAATCTGCACCTCAGGTCCCAGGTGCTCAGCCTCCACTAGAGCCAAGTAGCACTTAAGAGCTGCTCTTCAAATGGTGAGTAATCTCTTCTGCAGAAGGCATGGCCTTGCTCCAGAACCCTACGGGTCAATGCTGTGATTTTCCTATTAGGGCTTTTCCAGGACCCATACAAGCATCCTCATCTACTGTGGATACTTCTAGTGCTATTGGATCTGCTGGGTCTTCTGACCCAAGTCATAACAGCTTGCCCTAAAGCCTGACCCCGCTTGCTACAGAGTCTTCTCAAGATTGACAGGATTCTGAGTTACCCAATCAATGGGTAAGGGCAGTATTCCCACATGTATCAAATGCAGCCTCTGAAATTGAAAGAGGCACACCAAATGTATGATCTCCGACTTGGTAGTAGGAGGTACAAGAAAAGATAAGTTGTCTTTTACAACTTTTTGGATGTGTCCTTGCATTTCCCAGAGCACTGAGCCTCAAAAGTTTTATAATGCCCTGGATGCCTGGAGTTGTGAGCAGCCCACTTCCGGCCATCATCAGAGTCATCACTGTCTGCCCAGTGAGTGAGCCAGCTGCACAATCCCATCCTGAGGTTCTACTTTCTAGGGTCACTTCTGGAACCAAGTGTCTCAGCCTACACCCTCACCCCTGGCCCCCCAGAAAGCAGAGCCTAAGACTTACACACAGGGCTTTTACACAGGGAATTTATTTTGGGAAATGATCCCAGAGAATAGGAATGGGGTCTGAGGAAGAGTGAAATAGGGAAGGAAGGAAAGCCAGTCCTTCAGTTGTTGAGCTTGCCCCAACTCTGGGCAACTATGACCGGTCCTATTGAAAACATTGTGTGGGTTTCCTGTGGCTGCTGAAACATATCACCCTAAACTTGTTGACTTGAAACAACAGAGATGTACCCTTTCATAGATCAGTTGGTTACAAGTCTGAAATTAGGTATCAGCAGCACCAAACTCCCTCCAAAAGCTCTGGAGAAGGAGCCTCATTTGCCTCTTCTAGCCTCGGCTGGCAGTTGGCGTTCCTTGTCCTGTGGCTGCATCTCTCTCTGCTCTGTCTTCACATTACCTTCTTTGTATGTCTGTGTTTCCTCCTCTTCTGTTCATCTCAAATTTTCCTCTACGTTACTCTTAAAAAGACTCTTGTCATTGGGTTTAGAGACCACTCGGAATCCAAGATAATCTCAAGATCCTTATTTTTTTTATTGAATATATTTGACATATGACCTTGTGTAAATTTAAAATGTACAGCATATCAATCTGATATGTGCCTATGTTATAATGTGATTGCCATTCCAGTGATAACTAGCATCCATATCACATTACATAGTTGTCCTTTCTTTTTAGAGGAATAATTAAGTTCTAGTCTCTTAGCAAGTTTGATACCTGTATTACAATATTGTTGTGTATATTCCTTATACTGTTCATTGATTGAAGCAAATCAGCAAAGACCCTTTTTTCAAATAATACTCATAGGTTCTAGAGATTTGATGTGGATCTTTGAGCAGGCCATCTTGGAGCCTAGCACAGACACCTGAGAAATTGTGTGGAATGCACTTCGGTATTGCTCACTTGCAGGAAGGAAGAAGAGAGCATTAATCTACCAGATCCTGAGTCCCATTGGTTGAGGGATGCCATATGGGTGTCACCCATTTTAACCTTCCAGATTGTGTAGCCATGCAAGATACTAGGTGGGATCCAGGAGGCATTCTGCACAGTAGATTCAGAAATCCTAAGTGAGGACAAGCAGAGGAGCTGAAGAGAGAGTCTGTTAACTTATGCCTTCATGAAGCTGGTTGCTGCTGCAAAGTTTGGCATAAAAGGCAAACTAGAGCATAGAGAACAAAAGAAAAAAAAATAGACAGATGAGACTATATCAAAATTGAAAACTTCTGTGCATCAAAAGACACAGTCAACAGAATGAAAAGGCAGTCCACAAAATGAGAGAAAATATTTACAAATCATATATTTGTTAAGGTGGTTAATATCCAGACTATATAAAGAACTCCTACAGCTTACCAATAACAAAAGAAAAACAAACAACTGGACCAAAAAATGAGCAGAGGACTTGAATAGATATTCTCCAAAGAAGACATCCAATAGCTAATAAATACATGAAAAGATACCCAATGTCACTAATTATTAGGGAAGTGCAAATTAAAATCACAGTGAGATACCATCTCATACCCATTATAATGGCTACGATAAGGAAGGAAGGAAGGAAAGAAGGAAGGAAGGAAGGAAGGAAGGAAGGAAGGGAGGGAGGGAGGGAGGGAGGGAGGGAGGGAGGGAGGGAGGGAGGAAGGAAGGAAAGAAGGAAGGAAAAAAGAGGAAAATAACAAGTGTTGGTGAAGATGTGAAGAAATTGGATCCCTTATGTTCTGTAATTGGGAGCATAAAATGGTGCAATTGCCGTGGATAATAGTAAAGCACTTCCTCAAAAAATTAAAAATAGAATGATCATATTCTCTAGCATGACTGCTGCTGGTTATGCATCCAAAAGAATCAGAGGCAGGTTCTCAAAAAGATTTTGGATGCCAGTTTCACAACAACATGATTCACTATAGCCAAAAGATGGGAGCAACCCAAGTTGGATGAATGGATAAACAAAATATGGTATATACACACAGTGGAATATTATTCGACCTCAGAAAGGAAAGAGATTCTGACATGTGCTACAATGTGGATGAACCTTGAGAACATTATGTTTAAGTGGATTAAGTCAGTCCCAGAAAGACAAATATTGTATGGTTCCACTTATAATGGGTATAACTCATAGACAGAAAGTAGAGCGGTGGTTGCCAGGGCCTGTGGGGAGAGGAACAGGGAGTTACTGTTTAACGGGTGTGGAGTTTCAGGCGGGAAGACGAGCGAAGTTCCGCAGGTGGATGGTTGCACAACAAGGTGAATATACTTAATGCCTCCAAACTGCATTTAAAAGTGGTTAAGATGGTGAATTTTCTGTTATGTGTTTAAAAAGCTTTAACAAGTTTTTTTTTAATTGAACTGAAAAGATGTGAAGGGGGACACAGAGGGCACCTGATACCTCTGTGACAACCTAAGTTGTGTCCTTCCATTTTGTTTCTTAATACTAATAGAATCTTATAAAGACCATATTGAACAACTCCTTTACATATACACGTATCCTACAACATATGGGGGGTTCCATTGTTGTCCAAAAATGGAATGAAATTTCATATACATTTCTACATCTTTTATTTACAACTCAAATCCTTCCAAGTCATCTGAAAGATTTCTGATTCATTCCAAGGTCTGCATGTTATTTCACGGTACAGATATATTGCAATTTATTCAGCCAATTTTTTTCCCCTGATGGAAAATCAGTTTACTTCCAGTTCTTCAATATTAAAACACATCTGCAACACACATTCTGATGCACATTTCTGACAGCCTGGTGTCGGGCTCTGTGGAGAGAGGGGTTTAAGGCTGAAAGTCATAAGGACTTACTGAGACTGGATGCAAGCACTGATGCTTCAGGGCCTCAATGATAAAGTGTAAGAGCTCACCACAGACCACCCCAAAGTCTCATCATAAGAGCACGCAGGCGGCCCAGGGGTTCGAGGAATGGTGTGTCAAGAAGAGAGCATTCTCTCAGGGACACCAGCAGCAGGCAGGACATGAGCAGATGTGTTTCTGGGCACAAGTGAGGTGTTCTGGAGACCCCCCACCCCCAGAAATCACTGGAGGAGGCTGTGCCCAAGACTTGGTTTCCACAATTGCCCCACGATCATTTGTATCGTTGGGTTGTAGCAGCTTGGGGACATCTGGGTTAAACAGGGAACACTCCCTTGTTCCTTTTCAGGGTAGCCATGATTCACATCTTTGCTTTGAAATTCAAGGATTTGGGACACTTGAAATCATCACAGGGTTCTTCTACACTTTGCAGAGCAATCTACAGAACTGCCTAAGCAGCTTTATTTCTCCTCAGTAGTACGAGTAAAATAAATCTGGCTGGAGGGGATGCTGGGAATATAAATGGCAAGTGTCAGAATGATAAAAGATTCCATAAAGCACGTGGTATGAATAAGAGAGAGAGAATTTGGAGATGTTATCCATTTTCCCTCCCTTTTATTGGCTCTTAATTCTTCACTTTATTATCATCCTTTTAAATTTAAATTCTCCACGAGGGACTTCCCGTGGAGGAACTGTGTTCCGATGACCCTGCCCAGGGATCCACTCCATCCAAGCATATCAGTCGCCTGGATTTATCCTTAAGCTCACAGTATACTTAAGTAGCCAGTAGAAGAATAGTTAAGTGTTCACTCTGGGAACATTGTCTGTGTTACTGCTAAGCCATTTATATAATAATTTCCATGGATCTGTGTGCTATCTTCACCTGATTCTACTCTTCTTATGCATTCAGACATAATTACAACATTTTAGATATCTTTAAAACTCAGAGGGTAGAGAAAAAGACAAGGCAGAGCAAGCAAGGAAAAAATAATTAATTTCTGAAATGGCCACAGATTCCTGCCCCACCATCTGCTCTGCTGTCTTTGCTGCCTCCTCCTCTCAACTAGAAGCTTGCATTCTCTCCCCAGGGCTCTGTGATGCTTACAGGATAACGTTCAGTCACCCTGGCTAGGCCAGGTTTTCAAGACCAGCCCCAGCCTCACCCTCCCATTTGATTTCCTGCTGCCCCCATCCCCGAGCACAAACTGGCCTTGGCCACTCTCTGAGACTCTCATTGTTTCCTATTGTAAATATTTCTTCTGCCTGGGTTTCCTACTCTCTTTCCCCCCTCTGATGTTGTCTTCCCTCTGCCCATCAAGCCTCCATTCCTTCAGAATCCAGCTCAAGCCCCACCCCCTCCAAGAATGCTTCCAAGAATGTGAACCCCCCGGGGGGGGGGGGGGGAATTATCAGTCTATTTTCTTCACTAATCCATCCCCCACAGGGCCTGACTGACAGTAGCTGCTAAGTAAATATTTGCTAAATGAATGAAAAGCTAATGTCCTCTAGACTCAGTCCATCTTGCCACCCTCCAACTATGAGAACACCTGTCCCTCTTACCTCCTGCACTTGGATCCTTCACAGTACATTGCCTCATTGGACAGGCAACTGTTGCATGTTTTTGTCTTCTTGTCTTCTTTGTAGATGCAAGGATCCTGGAGGGTAAGGATCTCTTTCAATTCACCTTTCCTTTGAGCTGTCAATCATCACATCATTTGGTTAATGCTGTCAGCTGTGTACTTTACTTTTAAATTCTGCAGCATCAACAGTATAATAAATACACATTAATTTTCATCCTCTACCACCCCCAGGGATGGGGGGTTAGTTAGTTTGAAATCTCTAATCAGGCATCCACACACCATGAACCTTCAACCACTTTTATATCCAATCAACACTAGAGGGTTTCCTGAGAGCTTAAGGGATGCTAGAAAGTACTTTTCATCTCTCTCTCTCTCTCTTTTTTTTTTTTAGTACTTTTCATCTCTGAAATGCATAGCATTCAAGGTATGTGGATTGCCTACAAATATTAGAAAGCCCTCTTTCTAATGATACCTTTCATAGGACTGCCAATATGGAAGACAGAATGATGCTGCTACCTCCCAGCTCTCTCTGCCATTGCTTAAACAGAGCACCAGCCTCTGTCTTTTGGAAAACTGCAACAGCTTCCTAAGTCAATTCCTTGAACCCCATTCTCCTGTGTAGTCTTCGAGGAGACTATCCAACTCCAATCCAGTCTTTGCCATGCAAAGTATTTCTCAAACATGAAGATGACTGTTGTTCACTCACTCTCTTAGCTTCCAGTGCCTTCTGTGTGATGCACAGTAGCTGAGAATTTCAAGGACACTGAGAACGCAGCCCCTGCACACTTATCTACCCTCATGGGTCAACATCCATACCCCACTGGGCCTCCCCCTGCCATACACACATACACACACACAACCATTTTATTCCACATACATTAAGACCACTCATGCTGTCGGGTGAGTGGAGTTTGGACATTTAGACTCACGTAATTTCCCACCTTATCTGCATCTGCTGAATAAGAAATGGTGAGTTACGTCCAATAAGCCTCTGTCAGGCACCTCGTCTATAAAGTGGAAAAAATTCTCTCACTGCTAATTCTTCTGTGCAGAGATTTCAACGAATCCATTGAGGATTCTAAAATTTTCACTTCTCAAAGTTGGAAAATAGGGTGACTAGAATAGGGTGAGCAGAGGGAAAAGCTAAAGATGAATTCTGTGTAACTTGGCTTCAGTGTAAATTCTTTTCAGCCTTGGGATGCAGAATAATATACCAGTCAGGGAGAAGCTGTATTGTTTGAGGTCAAATCCTGGCTTCCTCCCACACTTCCTGTGAGACCTTGAGCGAGTTACATGATCTCTCAATGACTCAGTTTCTGGGTTTGTTAAATAATGGCAACAACAACATCTATTTCTTGGAATTTTCGTGAGGATGAAATAAATAAATACCTGTAAAGTACTTAGCTGAATGGCCAGCACATAGTGGGACTTCAATACAGCATTAATTATTATGGTCACCCGAATGATAACCCAGAGATCACTTTATTGTGACTTTGATGACATTATCACAGGCAGAAGGTTGAAAGAACACTGTCTTGGAGACCTAGTTTCCTGTCTCCACTCTGCCACTTAACTACGTGACATTTGCTAAACGTTTCCTAACTCTGGTATCTGATTTTCTCAATGAGATGGCTGAGTGAAGTGACGCTATTCAAATTTTAGCAGTGAAGCCCTCTTTCTAATGATACCTTTCATAGGACTGCCAATATGGAAGACAGAATGATCCTGCTACCTCCCAGCTCTCTCTGCCCAAATGCTCCGAGATAACTCTGGGCATCTCCACAGTTCTGGTCATATGGTTAACACTCCATAAATATGGTTAACACTCCATAAATATGAACTATTATTATTGTGGTGGTTACTGATGATGACGATGAAAGGGCTTGCTGTGCTTGGCATCCTGACTGGTCATTTATTCCTGTGGGCATTCAATAAGTATTTTTCAGATAGCTGAGTTATATGAAGCAGGTCGTCATTCTAACAAGAGGATGGTAAATTCTCTCCAGTTGCAGCCGTAAGTCAGAATGAATCTAACACAGTGATCGACATCCGTGGGGACCATTCCCAGCTCCAGGTGCATTCCATAGTCACTGTACTAATTGTTCTAAAGCAAAACCAGTCTCTGCCAACCAGTCATTTCCTTTTTTTAAGAATAGCATTGCAGGATGTAGCACTGAGTAAATACCCTGAGTTGTCAACCAAGAAAATTCCTAGATGACTCAGTGTGCACAGAAGTCAAACCTGGGTGAGTGGCCCCATCTGGTTGCTTGTATACATCAGGGAGCTGAGGAGAGAAAAGCAATGGCGCCTTTGGGAGGAGGGTTCTTAAGAGGGAGGAGAAATCCCTTTCTGGCTGTCATTAGTAAGGAGAGAGTTCTAGAGGGAAGGATAAATCTTTGGGGCCCAATTTCCAGGCATCCCTGCACACGTGGAGTTTGTCCCTTCACTTTCAACCTTACAGGATTGGATGGTGGTTTCCTCACAGATGCTGCCCTTTACCAGATGTTACCCTGTGTACTCCGCACAAAAGCTGTGTGTTTTCCACCTATTTCTACATTGGTCTGTGCCCTTCCCATCACTATTCTTCAAAGAACCGGTCCAAGCAGAGGCAGATGGGGTAAAGGCCTTGGCGGGCTGACCCCACAGAGAGAAGACAAATTGGATTCTCCAAAGTTCACTTTCAGGACATTGCTAGGAAGTGCACTGTGTCCCCCTCACCCAAATTCATATGTTAAAACCCTAACCTCCAATGTGACTCTATTGAAAATAGGGCCTTGAGGAGGTAATTAGGGTCAGACGAGGTCCTCCGGATGATAGGGGTAGTGCCCTTAGAAGAAGAGATACCCCACACACTTTGCACGCACACACACACACACACACACACACACACACACACACTCGGTGTAAAGGCCAGGGGAGAGCAAGTGAGGATACAGAGAGAGCATCCACCTACCTCACCGTGAAGAGAGCTCTCACCAGAAGTCAAACCTCGCCAACACCTTGATCTTGGACTTTCCAGCCCTCCAGAACTGTGCAAAGATCAGTTTGAAGCCACATAGTCTGGTATTTTGTTTTGGCAGCCCAAGCTGACGGAGACAGAGACGTTTGTGTGGTTTCAGGGGATGTCTCCCAGGAGGCTTTGGGCTGCTGAGCTGGCTGAGGAAATGCATCGGGGCGTTTTATCATCCCTAAATGGAGACTTTATGCTGGCAATCAGAGCCGACTCCATTCCACTCTTTATAACTCTCTGGAAGCATTCGAATCCTCTCTGGCAAAGCATGTGTTCCCTTGCAGTGTGGCAAATAGAACTTCAAAAGCCTCCATGAGATCAGGTTTTCAAAAACCTGGCTTAGAGTATAAATGACCCTTGAGGAGAGTTTGTGTGGCATCCCTGCTCACTAACTCAGAGGGGGCCCCAGGCCCCTCCACGCTGCAGGGGTGGGTGCCAGGTGGACGGTGGTAGAAACTTGTTTCCCATCCAAAACAAACCACATTCTAAAATAAATGGCAATGCATACTCAGAGAGGGGCTGGTTCTAATAGTAATATATGCTCCGTGTAGAAAAATTGAAAAATTTATTTAAGCATGAATAATTTTAAATTACCCCTAATTCCACTGCCTAGATACATTTCCTTCCAGTCTTTGGTGTACCTGCATGTGTGGGTGTATAATTTTTTTTAGCAGAATTGGGATCGTACTATATATGATAATATATCTTCCTTTGTCATTTAATGTTATGTATCATGGGCATTTATCAAGCCATTAAGACTTCTCCAAAAAATATTATTTTAGTGACATTTAAAAATATCATGTGATTTTTACCTAAGTCTCTACATTTTGTAATATAAAAAACACTAAGGGGGAAGGGAAGGGGGATACTCGTGGATGAATCTCCTCATGCTCAGCTCTCGTTAGTAGGGCTTGCCAGATATAAGAATGGGCTACCAAGAGAAACTGTAGAATCTTCTTTCTCTAGCAGAATTGGAGAACAAAGTAAGTCCCATCCCACTGGGGTGGCTTCAGCAGGTGCTGAGGTAGCAGGTCAGTACAAGTTTTAAAAAATATCCAGCCATACCAGGCATTTAGGGTTGTACTTAATCACTTAGTTTTTCACTTTTTTACTCACCCTGTTGTCCAGACATGGCCTAGGGAGGATGCTGACAGACAGGCAGAGGTGTTGGTCTCCTTCCTGCAGGCTGGCATCCAAGATCCTAAAGGGTTGTTGAGGAAAACTCTTCATTTTGTGGGTTAGAAAATGAGACCAACAGCGCCTAGGGTAAGCACACGCCAGGGCAACGCTGAGAGGCAGGCCATTGCCGAGCTTGATGCTGACCTTCTGTCTCAGTATGTACAGCTGTTGTAACAAAAATGCCACAGTCTGGGTGGCGTATAAGTAACAGTTATATCTCACTGTTCTGGACACTGGAAGTCTAAGATCAAGGTGCAAACAGATTTGGTGTCTGGTGAAGGCCCACTTCCTGGGTCATAGATGGCTGTCTCTTTGTGTGTCTTCACATTGTGGAAGGGACAGGCAGCTCTGTGGGGTGTCTTTCATGGGCATGAACCCCATTCATGAGGGCTCCACCCTCATGACCCCCACCCTCACCACCTCCTAATACCACCACATTGGGGGTTAGGTTTTAACATATGTAACATAGATTTGGGTCACATTCAGTCTATAGCCCTCTCTCATTTTTTTTTTTTTTATTATACTGATAACTTTTTCAGGCATACAAAAATGTATAGCAAATAAGGCAAGTAGGTTGTGGCCACTGCCCAATTTCAGAAATAAAAATATAAAGGAAGCTTCTCATGTTCCATTTCTCCCATCCTGCTCTTCCTCCCCACCTAATCCCCAAGTGGTGACCACCATCCTGAGTGTCGTTTTTCATGCCCCCAGAAATTGGAGTGTCCTTATTACACACATACATGTTAGATAGTGTATTTCCTTCATGTTTTAGTTTGTGTACACTTCCTGTCATACTTTGGGACCCTTCTGCAACTTCCTTTTCTTCATTCAACATTTTTGTAAAAATTTACCTGCATCTTCACACCTGTCGTATTCTGTATTATGGCTGTTTCATAGTGTAGTTGCCTATTATCAGGTTGTGAACGTTTAGGATATTTTCACCATTACACTGATGCAGCAATGAATATTCTTACACTGGTCTCCTGATACTTCCAGGACTTTCCACTAAGCTGTGCTGCCTGGTAGTAGTGACTCCACAGACATGTGTAGATTCTACTTACATTCACACTGTCACTAAGTGTGCGTTGTCTCATTCTGGAGGGGCTAGAGAGGGAACAGAGCAACAGTGGAATGGATGAGCTGAACCATGGGGCAGCTGGAACTATAGGAAAGAAAAACCCTTCTAAACAGTGGGACAGGGAAAGAAGCTCCAGGAAAAACTGTGTCCCCCACCGCACCCCTGATCATTTCCCAAAACTCCTCTCCTGGAGGAGCTCTGAGGCCCCTAGGAGATATAGGGCCATGAGTCAGTATTTACTAGATTGGAAAGGGTTGAGTCAGACTCTTTGCTTTTGTTTGTGTGTTGATCATTAAGCTTAAAAAGTCATGAATGTTGGGGGCACCTGGGTGGCTCAGTGGGTTAAAGCCTCTGCCTTTGGTTCAGGTCATGATCTCAGGGTCCTGGGATCAAGCCCCACGTAGGGCTCTCTGCTCCACAGGGAGTCTGCTTCCCCCACCCCCTCTGCCTGCCTCTCTGCCTACTTGTGATCTCTCTCTCTCTGTGTCAAAGAAATAAATAAAATATTTTTTAAAAAAAAGTCATGAATATTAAATTCTGAAACACTTCTGAAACATTTGACTAATTATGGGTATCTGAAATTTTTTGTTCCACCACCACCTCTGAATTTATTCGGCATAGCTATTTTTTAAGAGAACAAAAGCTCTAGAAGACTTCAAGCAGTGCTGTCAAGTTCTACCTTCCTCACCTTTCTGTTTTGTTTTGTTTTAATCCCAGTGTAATTAACATACAGTGTTTTATTAGCCTCAGGTGTACAATACAGTGATTCAAGACCTCCATACATCACCCGGTGCTGATCATGACAAGTCCGTCCCTTAATCCCCATCACCCAGTTTACCCACCCTCTTTTCTGTTTCCAAGATTGTCAGAGAAAGTCAAACATTTATCATTCCAATTTGGTCTACTTTAGCAAGTTCTGAGGTTTTTGCCCTGAGTTTGGAGTTTTTAATGAAGCTAAAATTAAAACTGCTCTCTTGACCCAACTACAAAGGCTCTTCGTTTATGTAATGGCCTTCACCCACATGAGAATCAAGCTTATTAGTCAACCATCCGCCACGGAAAATGAAATTCTCTAAATCTCAATGAAACAATGTTTGCCTTTGGCCCTCTTTAACCAAAAGAGAGAAGGATTTAGACACAAAGAAAACAGATAGTTAAAATCTGGGCTCCTTTCCTCCCCGGAATGTGCTTGCTCCAAAGTAGGTCAGACTGTGGTGCTATAAATCTTAACAATTCTCTTTAATTCTTTCACTGGCTGCACTTGGGGGCTTGGAGGAAGGGGAACTTGTCCAACTAATTAAAGAAAAATCGCAGAAGAGAAAGAAAGACTCCTGAAGTGTGGAAGATCTTCATCTCCACTCCCAATGAGTTCATCAACGTGAAATGTATTGTCATAGGAATCACTGGTGCTGAAGCACTTATACAGTGGATGCTTCAGTCGTCTGTCATGGTTGACCACAAACATTCAATCTCCCCCTTGGTGTCAAAGAAAGAGTCTGACACAGCTCCGGAGAAAGGCCAAGACTGAGCTCCAAGAAGGGAAGCCTGCTGTGAACCTCACCACTCTGAGCTTGACATTCCTCCCCAGAAAGCCCAGAGAAGGGCTTTTCAAACTAAGGATTTAGCAGAAGCTTGCCTGAAAGCATAGAATTTAATGGCGGTATGCGAACATTCATAGCCTGTGCATGCATATTGTTCCCAAATCCAAATCCTTTCTTTTCTTTGGACTGTAACTTATAATTCTACTTAACCATGGAGTGGTACACTTGTTCCCAACCTTCCCAGAAAGTAAATAGTACAGGGACGCCTAGGTGGCTCAGTCAGTTAAGCGGCTGCCTTTGGCTCAGGTCATGATCCCAGGGTCCTGGCAACGAGTCCCAGGTCGGGCTCCCTGCTGAGCTGGGAGCCTGCTTCTCCCTCTGCCTGCAGCACTCCCTGCTTGTGCTCACTCGCTCTTTCTCTCTCTGACAAATAAATAAAATCTTTAAAAAAAAAAAAAAAGGAAAGTAAATAGTACAATCTTGCCACTTAATCAAAAGTTTGCCAGTTTAAAATTTAAAAAAAAAAAAAAACTTAAGGCTCAGCAGAGAGCCTGCTTCTCTTTCTCCCTCTGCCTGCCACTCTGTTTACTTGTGCTCTCTCTCTATCAAATAAATAACTAAAATCCTTAAAAAAATTAAAAAAAGACCTGTAGCTTATTCTTACCATGTCCAAGTCTGCATTATTCCAGAAAAATGACTCTTTATTAAGCTATCCTGGAAAAAAAACTTCTAGTATTCCCCAATTAACCAATCTAGGACAACACAGTTATCATCAACAAATTCTTCTATGTATCTAAAAGATAGAGTCCCTTTTTTAGTTCTCACTGAAAGGAAATATTTATTATTCTGTTTTATGTCAATAAAGTTACATTCTTAACTACATTCATCAGTTATTGCCTAAAATATCCTGCCTAATAAACAATCCCCAAATTCAGTGATATAACAGAAATATTTATCTCTTGCTCGGGCATCTGTGGGTTGTTAGATTGACCTCAGCTAAGTTGGCATCAAGCTGTGAATGGGGACTAGGGCTACTTCATTTGTCTCTCTTCCTCTTCAAATCGGTGGTGTCCAATAGTCTTCTGGTGGGGAAAAGCAGGAACACAAAGAATGAGCCCATGCCTACAAATAGATTTAAAGTCTGTGCTCACTCCATGGATGAATTGGGGTTTTTCGGGGGGGAAGAGGGAGTTGATATTTTTAGTTTAAATAAAATATTTATTTTAAATTAAAAAATAAAATAAAGTCTATGGCCACTTTCTATCCACAAACATTCCTTTGATAAAAGCAAATTACATGGCTGAACCCAATTTTTATAAATGGAGTAAAAATATAAATTCCACTTCTCGTGGTAGGAACTATATACTCACATGTCAAAGGGTGTGGATTGAAGAACAAGTAGGAAAAATAATGTGATATATCATTCTAATCTTTTCTAGTTTATTTTTTTTAAGTTTTTACTTAACTCCTGGTGCTCATCACGACAAGTACACTCTTTAGTCCCCATCACCCATTTCACCCATCCCCTCCCCTCTAGTAACTATAAGTTTGTTCTCTATGGTTAAGAGTTTGTTTCTTGGTTTGTGTGTGTGTGTGTGTGTGTGTGTGTGTGTGTAATGTCTTCTTTATCCATTCATCAATCGATGGACACTTGGGCTGCTTCTATACCTTGGTTTTTGTAATAATCCTGCCATAAACATAGGGGCACATGTATCCCTTTGAATTAGTGTTTTTGTATTCTTTGGGTAACTATCCAGTAGTGTGATTGCTGGATTGTAGGGTAGCTCTATTTTTAACTTTCGAGGAACCTCTATACTGTTTTCCAGAGTGGCTGCACCAGTTTGTATTTCCACCAACAGTGCAAGAGGGTTCCTTTCTCTCCACATCTCACTAACTCCTGTTGTTTCTTGTATTGTTGATTTCAGCCATTCTGACAGGTGTGAGGTGGTGTCCCACTATATGTCTGATCAGCATTTCCCTGATGATTAGTGATATTGAGCATTTTTTCATGTGTCTTTTGGCCATTTGGAAGTCTTCTTCAGATAAATATCTGTCCGTGTCTTCTGCCCATTTTTAAATTGGATTATTTGTTTTTTGCATGCTTAATCTTTTCTGTTTTAAACTAGAGCAATAGCTTATCACCCTTTTAGGAATCTTAGAAGACCTACAGAATCTGATAGACACTAGATTTGAATGTTGGCTTTTCCACCAACTGACTAGGAAAACTTGAGGAAATCATTCATTTTTTTTCCCCACTTGCTCAATCTGTAGAATGGGAGAACAAATAACGTTATATGGCTGTTGGAGTTACTAAATGAGTCAGTATATATATATATATATATATATATATATATATATATATATAGCTTAGCATATTTATATATATATATATAAAGCTTAGCATAATGTGATGTTCAAAGTAAAACGTGCTCATTCAGTAGTAGAAACTCACATAGGGTCACTCAGTAGACAATTATTGAGAATTTACTACATGCTAGGCATTTTGTTAGTGTGTGATGATACAGAGATTAAATGACCCAGTCCCTGAAGATGGAGAGTACTAATTATGTTTGAAACAGGTAGTAGTCATTAGGTTGGAAGTGCATGGGAAGAGGCACCTAAGCATCAGGAAAATTCTCCTGGTAGACATCATGCACAAATAATCTTAGAAAATGAATGGGAATTTGCCAGATAGGTGAGAAAAGGAATTTGGGGAGGACATTCCAGGCAGAGGAATAGCCAAAAAAATCTGATGTGCTCAGAGGCCTGAGTCATTCGGTGGGAATGTAAGAAGAAAGGAGAGAAACTAAAGAAGTATGGTTGGGACAGGAGACAAGTTCAGTTATCATAAGTTTGCTTTACTAAGAAGTTAAACCATATTCCAAAGTCGTTAGCCATCCAGTAGTGTTCCTACTAGAAAATTCGCTTAATGACATCTTCTCCAGTTTACATTAATGCTACATCATCTCACTTAAACTCCTATGACCTGGTATGGAGAGAATTTTGGAATCTGTTGGAAGAGAGATCTTCAGATATAGTTGCTGGAAGGGAGAGAGGACCCTGGCTGTACCTTTAATTACATGAAATACAGCAAGGGTTTAATGGAATGTTCTTCTGTGCCCAACACTTTCCTTGGCACTTGAGATGGAGAGGTGCGGTGGGGTGAAAAAAATGGGAACAGATATGAGTGCTGCTTCTAGAAGTTCCAAACCTAAGGATTGGGTTCTAGCTAAAGGAAATCCAAAGTATGTTCCATAGAACAGCTGCAGCTGTCACATTTGTCCCCCTCAGCATGTTCCACCCACTTTAGGGGTTATGCTTCCTATAACACTAAGCAGAGATCCCCTCCACTGAGCAGGACGAGTGATTCATTGGGTTCCATCCAATGCTGGCCCTTCCTCTCCCACTCCCCACTGTTTTCCTGAGGAAAGAAGATAGAGTCAGTGGGGGAAGGTTGAGGAATAGAAGAGGCTTGGACGCATATGTTGCCTTTACTTTCGAAAGGTAAACAGCTTGTAAAGCCCAATTCTGTACCTCATGAGCACTGAACATGGGGATTCTAAAAAGCTGATTCTAGGAATGAATTAGTAATGAGTTTCTGCTGAATTTTTAAAAGTTATAGATGTCACACCATTCAGTTGTAATTACCCCTTTGGGATGAATCCACAAGGTTCAGTTTTGCAATTCCCAAGAAATTCTGGGCTTCAAGTGAAACTCTATTGTGTGCTAGTGAATCCCTCAGGGAAAGATTGTTCTTTCTAACATCTCCCCCTCTAGAACTCCCTTGCCCCTGGGGATCCCTCAAGCTGGGGCATCTTCCCCTAGGCTCCATCTCCCTAGGTCCCTGTCAAACTTTAGGCCAAAACACACTCTGCTTCTGCCACCTGAGTTTATGCCCTTCTTTCTCCCATAACTGACCCCAACTCTTAAAGACTGGACCTCTCAGAAAATTCACCTGTCATCTCCTCTTATAAATATCAGGCACCAAATTTATTTCATCTCGCCCCAAGACATCGGGAGCAAAAGGTCAGAAATGCCTTCTATATCTTCTAGAACCTTTCCTGCTGCCCCAGCTCAAGCCAGTGGGTAGGATTCACCCTCTTTCGTAGATGACGTTGATGGAGACTTCCAACCAGGAAGACTTTGGGGCCAGGCTTGCCTTGACCTGAGTTAAACAGGATCCAATTTTTCAATTCTGTTCATTTTCTGCTGCAGATGTAACAACTTACCACACACTTGGTATTTGAAAATAGTCAAATATTTTATAGTTCTGGAGATCAGAAGCCTGAAGTGGATCTCACTGAGCCAATATCAAAGTGTAAGCAAGGCTGCAATCTTTTCTGGAGACTCTAGGAGAGAATTCTTCTCCTTGCATTTTCTAGCTTCTAGAGGCCATTGACAGTCCCTGGTTGGTGGCCCCTTCCTCTGTCTTTAGAGCCAAGAATGGCAGGTTGAGTCCTTCCCACTCTGCATCACACTGATGCTGCTGACTCTTCTGCCTCCCTTTTTCACATACAGGACCCCATGATTACATTGGGCCTCCTGGAAAATCCAGGATAATCTCCTTTTCTTCAGGCCAGTTGATTAACAAGCTTAAGTCTGTCTGCTCCTTTAATTCCCTGTGGCCAGGTAACCTACCATCTTTACAGGTTCCTGGGATTACGGCAGGGACATGTTCAGGGGGTCCTAGTTCTACCAACTGCACGAATCAATGTGAAGAAGTGCCAAACAGACATTTCCCAAGCATGGTTAGAAGGACGGACACAACCGGAGACCGTCCAAGGGTGGACTGCTTTCCAATCAGAAGGGCAGAGGAAATACAGGAAAGCATTTCCTCCCTCAACTTCTCTTATCCTCTCAGTATTTCAAGCTGCCGAAAAGGCGGAGGCCTTTCCCTTTGTTCAAAGCTGTTGGTCTGACATGCTAATGATGGAGAACTTCTCCAGCCTTCCAAGAGTGGGGAGGACAGCTGAGACAGGAACTAAAGCCCGCCTTTCTGCCATCTGCCAGAGGTTACTTAACCTTGCTCTGAGGAGGTTTTCCTCACATATTCCAAGAGGATTAGGCCATCTGCTTCCCTATCTGTAATTAGTTGCACACTTGTGCTTCTGCTGCTCATGCACTATGTTATTAGGTTTGGGGTTTAAATTTGATGTGTGCCTCCCTTATCTGAATGAAGACTTCCTCAGACAAGGGCATTTTCCCTTTGATCCTTAGCTCCTGCCCCCCCCCAACCCCCACCCCAGTGCCTGCGGGAGGGCACTGAGCTTAGTGGATACTCAAGTGGCTATGGCATTGGCTGGGTAAGGAATCTCTGGGGGATGTCTGGAGTCCTCAAGTGGCAGTGAGGTCACTAGCATGCTCTCATCTCCTGGGAAAAGGAGTTGCCATAAACAGGAAGTCACCTGCCTTCAGTTACCGGTCTGGTCTCGTACAAACTGCTTTCTAACCCAGGACAGCACCGAAGGGCTGCTAGTCATATAGAAAAGGAGATTAGGAGGGGGAAAGGGGATCGTAAGCTGAGTGTGGGAATTCTCACCACTTTGTCCACAAAGAGGAAAAATAGGGGGATGGGAACCAAGCAGAGGAGTGGGCAGGTTCCAACCTTAGGGGTAGGGACAACGAGGACACTGGCTTCATAGTTGATGGGAAAGTGAACAGGTTTTAAAAAAAGAGTATCAACTCCCTTTGCCAATTTTGTCTGTTGTCACGTGCTCTTGTTACAATTCTCTTCAATGTAGTACTAACAATCAGCATATCAACAAATTACCTGGTGGGAAAAAATATTGAAAGAGGGTTTAGAGAATGTGCTCGGAGAAAGCAGCTGCTGCCCTAAGCACATGCTCCAACCCCATCTCTATTACACCTCCACATCTCTAGTCCATCCTCCCCTACCCACCCATCTACTCATGTGAGCCTGCCTCCCCCTGCCCACATGATGACCCCCCACCACTCTTCACCTGTCCACATGCACTAACATACCCCTCCACCCCCATCCACAGGCATCCACCTGCCTGCCTCCCCAACACACCCCATAACCCCCTTATCCATCTCCCACCTATTTTTTAACAAAGAGGAGACTGCCTCAGCAAGATGGCAGGTCAAAGGGTCTACAGTCCCAATTATGGAGACCAGAGGACTGTAGGGCAAGAGGGGAGTCAGAGCACATAGTCTGTGGGTGTCCCAGAGGGACATGCCCTTACCGTGCCAGGAACCACACATCCTGCAGGAATGGGCATCTTGTCTGGGCTTGTTGGCTGGGGAGAGCTGACATGGGATCTGCTCCTAGTCCCCAGCCAAGATCGTGTTGCCCTGCCATTTTTTTTGTTGTTGTTGGAAAGGCAAGGGAAGTCCAAACTGAATATTCAGAACTCACCTGTATCATGAAACTTTAACTAAAGCAGATTCTGTGTGTGATCATGGTGTCTATAGGTGAGATATTTTATTTTTGAGCATATAACATGGTCACATGCTATAAACTTTAAAAGGAATAAAAAGTTTGCAATGAAAAGTTTTCCCCTTGACCCATGACTCCAGAAACCTAATTACTTTACTAGAAATCACCAATGTAATTAATTTCTTACATATCCTGCCAGAAAAATTAAATGAATGCATAAATAAACATGTGTAAGTATTCCCTCCCTTCCCTTTTTTAATCTTATTTTTAAATTTTTAATTTTTTTAAATGGATTTTTCCCTTTTTTTTAAATTTTTTTTTTTAAAGATTTTATTTATTTGACAGAGAGAAGCACAGAGAGAGAGGGAACACAAGCAGAGGGAGTGGTAGCGGGAGAAGCAGGCTTCCTGCTGAGCAGAGAGCCTGATGCAGGGCTTGATCCCAGGACGCTGGGATCATGACCCGAGCTGAAGGCAGACTGAGGGTGGCTTAAGGACTGAGCCACCAGGCGCCCCAGATTTTTCCCTTTTTTAAAAAATTGAAATATAATAAACATTATATCAATTTCAGGTTTACAACAGTGATTCAACAATTTTATACCTTACTCAATGTTCACCACAATAAGTGTAGTCACTGTTACCATAGAACATCATTACAATATTATTGACTATATTACCTACGCTGCAATTTTCATCTTCTGTGACTTATTTTGTAAGTAGAAGCTTAGAGCATTTTTAGGTTCAGAGCAAAACTGAGAGATAGGTACAGAAATTTCCCATATACCCCCTGTCCCCACACATGCAGAACCTCCCCTGTTACCAATATCCCCTGCCAACGTAGTACATTCATTATAAATGATAAACCTACATTGACACATTGTTATCACTCAAAACCCACAGTTTATATTAGGGTTCCCTTTTGGCGTTGTACGTTCTATGGGTTTTGACAAATGCCTGTCATGTATCCATCTTTATAGTATCAAACAGAAGAGTTTCACTGACCTAAAAAATTCCCCGTGCTCCTCCTATTCCTCACTGAACCCCTGGGAACAACAGATTTTTTTTTTACTGTCTCCATAGTTAAGCCTTTTCCAGAATGTCATGTAGTTAGAATCCTACAGTATGTTGCCTTTTCAGATTGGCTTCTTTCACCTGGTAATATGCATCTTAGGTTCTTCCATGTCTTTTCATGGCTTGATAGCTCATTTCTTTTTAGCACTGAATAATATGCCATTATGGCTGGACCACATATTTATCCATTCACTTACTGAAGGACACCTTGGTTTCCTCAAAGCTTTGGCAATTTTGAATAAAGTTGCTATCAGCATCTATGTCCAGGTTCTCATGCGGACATTAAGTTTCAACTCATTTGGGTAAATACCAAGGAGTGTAATTGTGGGGTTGAACAGTCTTCTCTTCCTTTTTACCAAAATGGTAGCTTTCCACCCACAGTGTTCTGCATCTTACTTTTTTCACTTACATTTTGGAGATCACTCCATATCAGTTCCAATGAGTTCTTAATGGCAATTAAAAATATATATATATATACATATGTACCTATACATATGTATATGCTGTATCTATACATATATATATATATATATATATATATATGGAAAGGATCATGCATCTAAGCTTACGACAACCAGGACAATTTTTCCTTTGGTGGATTTCTTATGAGACATAATCAGAAAGATGAAACTACCTGTTGAGGAAGAAAACATGGTGCAAGAAGGTCATCAAACTTAAACAGTTGGGGAGGGCGTGACTTTCTAGAAGCAGGGACATCATCATGGGCTACACAGGATAGTAGCAGGATTTGAGAAGAGAACAAAGATCTGAAGTCAGAAACTAATTCGGACTTGGGCTCCCTCTCTTACGAGCTGTGTGGCTTCAGACAAGTCATTCATGAATCAGGACCCTCAGTTTCCCCATCTGTAAAATAAAGCCAGTAAAAGTGGTTCTCTCAGGTTTTGGAAAAATCAAATGAGATAGTGCTAAATGGCTCTATTCATTCTCTCAGCAACATTTGCCAAATGTGTACATCACACAGAGTTCCAGAAACTGGGATTCTAGATAAAAAGATGGCAAACTCCGCCACACCAGTGGGCCTTATGCTCTCCTGGTATGGAGAGATTGAACAAATAAGCAAATAAAAAATTTTGAGATGTAGTGCTACGAAGAAATAAACATGGGGACATGATAGTGAGTGGTTGGATGGGGGCTTCAAGTGAGATGAGGAGGTCTGTTCCCTACAGAGCTGGTCCCCCAACAATGCCAGGAAAGAAGGGTGTCGAGGTTGTGAGTAAATTCTCTGTGCCCACTTAGTGCCAGGGGAATGCCAGCCTTGGGAAGGAAGGTTTGCAGAGGGACAGGCTGTTCCCTCTTTTCTCAAAGTGAACTTCTCTTCCTGATACTTTCTCTGCCATGAGGCATGTCTGGGGCTGACGGCACCAAGCAAGGCAGCGGAGGCTATGGGCCCCAGTAACACTAAACTACAGGTCTGGAACAGGAGACCAGGGAAAGAGGCTTTCCAGCTATGCCTCTTCTTCCCATGCTGCCTCCGCAGCTGTGCCAAGTTGCTCATTTGTTTGGATTGTAGATTTTTTTTTTCTGCTAACACTGCAAAGCGGTGCATTTATGTCTATCGGTGCTTGTTAAATGGTGTGCATTTAAAAGGGAAGAAACCAACTTTTATATAAATGTATACACGTATATAACTGTATTTCTAAGCTCTTGTTGTACTTCCAAAGCTCAGTGAGAGCAAAACATCTTCTCAGATTCACCCTCTGTTCAAAAGAAAGACTGGAGCAGCCCCAGGGGAGGCGAGAGAGGGCCAGTGTGTCTTAAACTGCAGTAACTTAACGCAAAGAGGACTCACCTGGACTCCTATCCCAAAATGCCCCAGAGGTTACTGAGAGGCCCCTTGCCTAAATCCAAGTTATTCCCTAGCAACCGTATAAATAGGAGTAGTAACCATCGTCTATTGGAGACACACGATGTACAAAGTTCTCATGCTAAGCATAGTCCATATATGTGTAATTCTTATCACAAAATTGCAAGGATGATACATCTAAGGTAGATCTTAGGAACTGGTAGGCGGGAGAGAAATCAAAAGGAGAATCTGTACCATTCTGCAAGGAAGGCTTGATTTAAGTAATGAAATTTGATGAAAGACACAAGCTAGGCAGGAGCAGAGCTGGGATCCCAGCACAGATGATCTGATTCTCGATTCAACATCTCTCTACCTGTAGCACTCCATTCAGGTCTGTGTCTCCCCCCAAGAAGGCACCAGGATTGTCAGATTGCTGGTCTGCCGCTCAGGGACCTCACTAGACCACTAGGGCAGAGCCAGTTTCCTATACAGTGTTTGCATGCCTGTTCCTGTTGGTGAGAAGTTCCATGTAAGCTCTGAGTGCTGCTTGCAGCATACAGATCA
>CM053605.1:82255780-82361799 GCA_028646535.1 Procyon lotor | reverse complement strand
GGATAAGCTTACATACAGTAAATACTTATTAGATAATTCATTAGATTGTATTGGCTAAGCATGTGGACAAACATGGGTGGGTTAATGCTTTATCCTTCCAAAATAGCACCTTTCTATTTTAACAGAGGAACCCTGGAGACAGTGCCCCAATTCAGATGCATGATGGCAATGGTGAGCATTTCAGGCTTGGTGACAGGCCTGTTGGGAGGTTATTTTGGTCCAGGGCTGGGAAGTTTATGTGACTTCTAATCATTCTATGTAGCCAACTGCCTGTTCTTCATAGAAGGGTCCCTACCCATTCCTCAGGTGGCCCAGAGAGACAATTCCCGTCAGAGGCAACTTGGGCAGAGAATCAATAATGTCCCTGATGTCCACGTGACAGGAAAATGCTCCTCTCTCTGCAGGCTCTCATTCCCCTTGCTTTCATGGCACCAGCTCCTTTTACTTTATCTCATCTCCCAAGAATAAAGGTCGGTCATTCCCTCCTTTATCTCTTTCACTGAGGGGGTCTCTCTACTGCAGGTAAGTTATGTCTTTGCCACCTGCTGACTTTTTCTTTTTTCATTTCCTCTGTCTCCTTTGGCATTTGTTGCTGCTACAGTCCTTTGGAAATCCTAGAATTCCACTAACAATTTACCCAAAGCTGGGGATTGGAGCGAAAGAGCCCTAGAGTCCAAAGCAATTACTTCAGAGTTGTTTATGCTTGGCTGAACCAGAAAAGACGTGCATGCCACACACACACACACACCACCACCACCACAGAAAAAAAGAAGTAATGGCTCACCAGGGTAAGCCTCACCATCGACAGGCCTTCCTCCTCACGCCATGGCTGAGGGTTATCACTATATAACAAAAACCAAAACCATTTGTAGAGGATTAAAATAATTTCTCAAGCCCATAATATCTCCTTTGCTGTAATCTTTACTTTCAGTGTTTCATTTCTCCATCTGCTTTGCATATGTTCAAGAATTTTTTGTCTTTCACGAACAGTGTAAGCAATTGCTCAGTGTTCCCAGTTACTAACTCTAGGCTCAATGTTGAGGATCAATGGCCTGCGATAGTTCAGTTTAGCATTAGACCCAACTGTATTCTTTTTGATAACATCATGTCTTTGCAAAGCTGGGGTTTTGGAGGGCATGATGATAATGAGGAAATGTCACCCTAAATTCAGTGTGGAGCAAAAAATGAAAATGGCAGTCCCCAATCTGATTCCAAGGTTTGAGAAAGTGTACAGTGTCCAACAGCTATATATGTCCTATTCATAAGGAATTGTGATCTTATGATCACATTTGATCATTGTAAAATATCATTTGATCTTTTACAAATAGAATGATATTAGGTTTTCATTTCATTTATGTGTATTATTTTCAAATGGCAATAATTGTTCAACATAAATACCTATTAAGTTGTTTGGACCCAACTACTTCATACATGGTGTTTCTTTGGGCCTCAGGGCCCTGGGGAAAAATAACCGACATACTCAAAGAGCAGTGAGCTAAGAAAGTTTGGGAATCTCTGTTGTGGCCCAGCCTCACCCCATCCATCTCTGACATTCCCCTGCTCCCTGCACCCTATGCCTTCCCAGAGAGCACCAGGTGCTTTTCCCTGCACTCACCATGTTTCCTTGGCTCTGGGAACTTGACGCATGCTCTCCTCTCTGTTGAGAATGGCTCTCTCTCCTTCCTCTCCTCACTGTATGCTCTCAAATCACCTATATTTGCAACAATCACAGCACCTATCACGTTGTATTGCATTGCTTTGCTCACACATTTGCTTTTCCACTCGGCGGTGAGCTTCTTGAGAATGAAGAACAGATCTTGCTCACCTTGGTAAACCTAGCATTGGCTGACCAGAGAATAAGGAGTAAGTCTCTTACTGGAAGCTTAGTCGAAAATTCTGCTAGCTAGATGTTGCCTCTTACCCTCTCCTCCACAGACATTCCTATTATTCCCAACCTCCACTGAGTCATCCAGTGGATCACGGATCAGCTGATCTTCTTCCCCTGGAAAGTACATCATTTAACATTTAACATATTAACAAGGTGGCTCTCTGTTCTCTGAGCAAGTCTCTTTGTCTCTTCAGTGCTCAGTTGAATTACCTGTGAGGGTGAGTATAAAGTTGCTTTATCTGCCCAAAGAGAGGGCAGAGACCAGTTTACCTCTGAAGGTACTGTCATGCCAAGAATCCAGGATTGTACAGTGATTTATGAACTTAGATTTTCCAGGCCACCGCAGCAGAATCTGTGTGCGAGATAAATGGACCAATGAGGTACAAAAAGAATTTGTTCTTAATTTGAGTGATGAAATTCATTAAATAAAGGAAGCCCCTTTTAATTGGTATGTCCAGATAATTGAGAACTCTGTTCTTTGTCCTTGGCCTGAATCAGTAGTTATTTTGCATGGATGTAGGATAGGCCTGAACCTTCAGTGAGACCCTCTCCGGGTCCAGGCATAATCCTAAGGCCAACTTTGAACCCAAATAATGAACTTTTCCCTACCTCTTCCTTGAGACTTCACTCTAAACCATACCATGGTCTCTATCATTACCTTTTTTGATATTTTGGATCGTTTACTCACAAATTTCACTTTTTTTTCTGGAGTAATCTCTCCTAGACCTTCTACTTTTCTCTTTTGCAGCTTTTAAGCTCTGTCTCACCTGGCTCTTTGCCTAAACTTGTACACATATTTAAGCCTTATCCAAAAAATAAATCCCCTTCCTTGGATCCTACATGATCCTTTAGCTTTCCTTCCACCCCTTATACCCAAGATTCAGAAAAGAGTGGTCTGAGCTCACTTTAACCAGGATTGCTAGGACTTAACCTAATCTCCATCTAGAACCTTCAGGGCTGATGTACCCAACCCTGTCCATAGCATCTGACCTCATCTGACCTCAGCCTCATTTGTCTCCCTGTCTCCAATACTACTGGTTTTGAAACTTCCCTAGGAGGGCTTGTTCAAACAAAGATCGCTGGGATCCACCTGAGAGTTTCTGACTTAGTAAACCTGGTTTGGGGCTCTAGCACATGCATTTTTAACAAGTTTCCTGGAGATGCCAAAGGGGCTGGTCTTCAGACCACACATTGAGAAACATTACTGGGAATGATTTCGTCTGTTCCCCTGCTCCCAGCACCCTGACCCCTAAATGTTTGGCAATATGTTGAGACATTTTTGGTTGTCATGACCTTGGAGGATGGGTGGTACTGGGAATCTAGTGGGTAAAGGCTAGGGATGATGCTAGACATCCTAAAATGTATAGGATAGCCACATGCCTCCCTCAAATAAAGAATTATCTGGCCAAAACAGTCAGTGGTACAAAGGAACACTTGAGAAACCCTCCTCTAGAGACTGTCCTAGGCCAGCTGGTGTCTGATCATCCCCTCTCTGCTTACCCAGGTGGTCCCTAAAGCCCTTTGATTCCACTTCCTATATATGTCTTATCTGTCTTTGCCTTTTCGTGCCACTATCCCCCCTTATTTCAGACTTCATCAACTCCCATACAGATTACTTACTGAGGTAGCTTCTTAAGTGGATTTTTTAACAATAAGGTCATCCTTCCCAAACTGACATGAACACTGAGTATGTGGCATCCTTAGTTAAATGCTGTCAATGCCTTCCTCCCCATCAGTGCTTCTATGAGATAGCAGAACCTTGGAACATGCTGACTCCTGCCAGCCTCACCAGTCTCTTCTCCCCCACTGCCCCTCCCCACACACCATGCTTCTGCCCTGCAGAGCTAAATACAATTGCCCAAAGAGTGCCACTTGCTGCCTCATTTCAGGCATGTAATCTGTTCCTTCTCTCTAGAAAGACTCTTTTGCAGTCTCTGCTTGGTTAATTCTTTTCCAACTTTTAAGTCTCAATTCAAGTGCCACTTTCTCCCAGAAACTTTTCCTGACCTTACTCACTGGCTGAGTTAGGTGTTCTATCTGTGCTCATCTATCCTGATATTTATCACACGGAAGGGGCAGGATAGGACAATATTCAACACTCTGACTTTGAGCTGAATTGCCATGATTTGAATCCTGGTTCTGATGCTTACTGGCTGTGCTACCTTGAATAATAGTCGACTTAGCTGTATTTCATTTTTTTGTTTGTTTTTAAAAATGGGTTTGATATGGTACCTACCTCATCAGGTTGTTGAGTATCAAATGAGTTAATATACAGGCATACCTCATTTTATTGCAATTCACTTTGTTGTGCTTCACAGATATTATAAATTGAAGGGTTTTTGCAGCAACCCTATGTCAAGCGAGTCCGTTGGTACCATTTTTCCAATGGCATTTGTTCCGTTCGTGTCTCTATGGCACATTTTGTTAATTCTTACAATCTTTCAAACATTTTCATTATTAATACATTTGTTATGGTGATCAGTGATCAGTGATCTTTGATGTTACTGATGTAATTGTCTTTGGGACACTGTGAACCACACCCATATAAGACAGCGTACTCAATGATAAATGTGTGTGTTCTGACTACTCCATAAACCAGCTGTTCCTCCATCTATCTCCCTCTCCTTAGGCCTCTCTATTCCCTGAAACACAAAAATATTGAAATTAGTCTAATTCATTACCTTATAATGGCCTCTAAGTGTTCAAGTAAAAGGAAGAGTCACATGTCTCATTTTAAATCAAAAGCTAGAAATTATTAAGCTTAGTTAGGAAGTCATGCCAAAAGCTGAGATAGGCCAAAAGTGAGGCCTCTTGTGTCAAACAGTTGGCCAAGTTGTAAATGCAAAGGAAAAATCCTTGAAGGAAATTAAAAGTGCAACTCCAGAGAACACCTGAATGGTAAGAAAGCGAAACAACCTTATTGCTGATAAGGAGAAAGTTTTAGTGACTTGGAGAAGAGAGCAAACCAGCCTCAACATTTCCTTAAGCCAAAGCCTAAGCCTGAGCAAGACCCTAATTCTTTTCAATTCTGTGAAGTCTGAGACAGGTGAGAGTTAGAAGTTAGCAGAGATTGGCTCATGAGATTTAAGGAAAGAAGTCATCTCCATAACATAAAAGTGCAAGGTGAAGCAGGAAGCACTGATGCTTATTTACTGTTCTGAAAATCCTAGGGTGCTTAAGAACTATGCTAAATCTACTCTGCTTGTATTCTATAAATGGAACAACAAAGCCTGGATAACAGCACATCTGTTTGCTACATGGTTTACTGAATATTTTAAGCCCGCTGTTGAGAATTACTACTCAGAAAAAAAGATTCTTTTCAAAATATCACTGATCATTGACGATGCACCTGGTCACCCAAGAGCTCTGACGGAGATGGACAATCAGATGAATGTAATTTTCATGCCTGCTAACACAACATCCTTTCTGGAGCCCATGGATCAAAGCATCATTTCAACTTTCAAGTCTTGCTATTGAAGAAATGCATTTCATAAGGCCATAGCTTCCATAGATAGCAATTCCTCTGATGAATCTGGCCAAAGTAAATTGAAAACCTGTGGAGACGATTCACCATCCCAGATGCCATTAAGAACACTTGTGATTCATGGGAAGAGGTTAATTTATCAGCATTCATAGGAGTTCAGAAGTTGACCAACACTCCTGGATGACTTTGAGCATCCCAGGCTTCAGTGGAAGAAGTAACTGCTGTGTGGTGAAAATAGCAAGAGAGCTAGAATTAGAAGTGAAGCCTGAAGATGTGATGAATGCTGCAATCTCACAATAAAGCTTGAATGGATGCAGAGTTCTTATGGATGAGCAAAGATAGTGGTTTCTTGAGATGGAAAATACTCCTGGAGAAGATGCTGTGAAGGTTGTTGAAATGACAATGAAAGATTTAGAATAGTACATAAACTTAGTTGATAAAGCATCAGCAGGATTTGAGAAAACTGACTTCAATTTTGGAAGAAGTTCTACTGTGTGTAAAATGCTGTTGAACAGCATTGCATACAACAGAGAAATTGTTCACAAAATCAGAGGTCAATCCATGCAGCAAACTTCATTGTTGCCTTATTTTAAGAAATGGTCACAGTCACCCCAACCTTTAACATCCACCACCACCCTCATTAGGCAGCAGCCATCAATACCCAGGTAAAGACCCTCCACCAGCAAAAAGATTACAAGTCACAAGAAAGCTTGGATGTTGGTTGGGCATTTTTTTTTTTTAGCAATAAATGGTTTTTTAAATTAAGGTATATGCATTGTTTTCTTGGAGATAATACTATAGCACTTAACAGATTACAGTATAGTGTACACATAGCTTTTATGTGCATCAGGAAACCAAAAAATCATTTGACTCATTTTGCTGCAGTATTCACTTTATTGTAGTGTTCTGGAACTGAACCCACACTACACCTCAGAGGTTTGCTGGTACACATGAGGAACATAGAGCAAGGCTTAGCAATTAATAAACGGTTTTGTAGTGATGGCCATTATTGTTATTATTTACATGTTTGTTTACCTCACTGGATGGTAAACTCTGTGAGAGTGGCAACGTGTCTTTGATTTGAGGCTTTATACCCTGAACAAGGATAATAGTGTCTCTCACTTTCCTCTGTCACTATAAGGTAAGGCAGAAGGAAATAATGAATGTATGAAAGGTATAGAACAATCATGAATTGTAAAAGATTTCTTTTTCTAACCCACCTTTTTTTAATGAATCTGGAACAAAGGGCACTAGTCTGATCTATGTTGATTTACATACTGCTCTTCACAGAAAAGTTGAAGAATAAGTTAAGTGAAAAATAATTTGCTCAGGTTATGAGAAGCTAGAAAACAAAGGGAACATCTTCATGTTACAAAATCACGCTGGTCAGTGATCAGCATTATCCAAGGAGTGTGTCAAACAGTAATTGTTCCAGGTGATACTAGCATTTTAGTTTGGGGTAGGAGAGTGGATCTATATTCAAATAAATTTGATAAATACTAAATTAGACAAATCAAAACAAGTTTCTTTGTGGGAGGACTTTTTAGAGACTTTCCCAAGCTAATGGGTACCTCTAGTAATCTCCAGGATCTCAGATCCATTGAGGGGACAGAAATTCCCAAAGTTATCTGACTTCAGAACCCTTTTTCATCAAGTGTCCTGGGAAACAAGTATTTCATGTACACACTTTCAAAACACATAGCAGAAAACATTGATTCAGGCCATCTTTCTTATTTACAGACATGGAAGGTAAGGTACAGAGATATTCAATGACTTGCCCAAATGGACACAGTTAATGTAGAGTCCAAGTTCTGCCTCAAGCAGGGTTTTTTTTTTTCCAAACAACCATATTAAAGCCATTCTTTCTAAACTCTTAGAAAACAGAGGCCTGAGGCATCTGGTCTACTTCCAAAGTGATTTTCCACATCAAATTCCAGAATCTCAAGAATCTCAAGAAATTTTGGGGCACCTGGGTGGCTCAGTGGGTTAAAGCCTCAGCCTTTGGCTTGGGTCATGATCTCAAGGTCCTGGGATTGAGCCCCACATCAGGCTTAGTGGGGACCCTGCTTCCCCCTCTCTCTCTGCCTGCCTCTCTGCCTACTTGTGATCTCTCTCTGTCAAATAAATAAATAAAATCTTAAAAAAAAAAAAAGAATCTCAAGAAATTTCAATGCAAAGTTTGTAAAGAACATAAATGAAGTGGATTTCATCTCCTTTCCAGTAAGATTTTGAATGACCCTAACTTCTCTGAAGTTCTAAATCCAGTCTCTCACAAGACTTCTTCTTTCATGTAAGAGGAGCTCAACTAATGCTCACTGAACATTGAGTCTTCCTTAATTTCTCCTATCCATAGAGGATCATCTCCCTCCCCAAAAACACATTTTCTGTACTCTTCAATGGCAATTTTCATATCATCTCACATAACTATTTATACATATTCTCTTTCCAATATTAGATTATAAAATTCTAAAATAAAATGCCTTTGTCTTATCCATCCCTATAAAAATTGAAATCACAACTTGATCCCAGGGAAAGAGCTCCTATAGTCATTTAAACATTACTATAAATTAAAGTTCATCATTTCTCATCCCATGTTAAGTCAGGTGGATTAAGTTTATGTTGCAGTAATAAACAGCACCCAAATATCAGTGCTTTAACCCAATAAAGGGTCCTCACACATGTTATAGATCTCAAATGGGTCAGCGAAAACTCTGCTCCATATAATTATTCAAGATCCAGGCTCATGGAAGGCTTGACCAGCAGCCTCCTCAGTCACAACAGCTAGGAAGAGTACTGGAGGTCTCACATCCATCATTCTCTGTCTTGGCCCAGAAGTGACACAAGCTACTTCTTTCTGCTCAAAGCCCATTGGTTAGAACTTGTCATATGGTCTTTCCCAACTGTGGCGGCCAGAGAAGTCTAGTCATATCATTTGACCGAAAGAAAAGGAAAACCAGATATGGGTAAAACCTAGAAGTCTCTACCACACTGTGAGTTTGTAAAAATTAAGCTTTATTCCTAATAGTAGAATGAAGAGCATTTTACTCTTAATAAATGTTTAAGGTAACATTTGATTGATGAATGGATCAAAAGTTAGAGGTATTTCAAAGAACAGGGAGTATTGCTTGAAATCTGAGATTCTAGATTCCAGATTGAAATCCCAAACTAATTTTGTCCCTACTCTCTGACCTTGAGTGGGTTTGATCACCATTCTGAACCTGAACCTTAGATTTTTTATCTGTAAAATAAGCAATTGAATGACATTACTTCTAAGGTCCCTTCTTGCTCAAATATTCTAATATTCTATGGTGTAGTAAGGGACATTTGGCCCACCCATACTCAGCAGAATTATGCCTTGAACACCAGTTGGTTTTCTGTCCTAAATAAATGGAGAAGCCACCAAGGAGAAAACAGTGCAGAGAGAAAGGATCCAGAAATAGCCTTTCCTTTCAAGCCCAGAGTCAAGCAGGAGCCTTAAGCAGACTGGAGACATCTACTTTGCTTTGGGAGATGCCAAAACTGTCTTTTCAATCAAAGAGGATTTTAAGAGGAGCACAAAAATTCTTTAATGTTCTCTGAGCTCTTTTCTGGCCCGGGCCCAGGAAACATTGTTATTGTAACTGAGACGCCAGGACATTTGGCAGTGTTTTATTCTTGTTTGGCCCAGTGCAGCTCTTTATTTATTAAAGCCTCGGGTCTCTTCAGGCCATGTTTCAGTGTATTAATTTATGTAATTTGCCTCCCTAGAGAGACCAATTTGAATACTCTCAACTTCATTATGACCCAGTTTTTGCTGAGATATTAACTCTGAAGCTCTTTCTTTCCTCTCCTTTCTTATTAGGTCTGTAAAAAGAATGTGGGGCCCTCTTTAGGCAGAAGTCAAGATCCAACACCTCACCCCTCCCCTTTCAAGTGTGCCTCTCTTGCTTCACTGTCCCAAGAGGAAATAAACTTCCAATTTAATTCAGTCAGTTATAAGTTAACACCTTATATTTCTCTAGTGCTAAATATATGCAAGCCATGTATTACCACGAATTAAATAAGACCCAGTCCCTGGGTCTAGGAATGAACAGACAATCCCAATAGTAGTTCAACTTATGATTTTTTTTTTTTTTTACTTTTAGATGATGTGAAAGTGAAAAGAATTCAGTAAAAACTGTGCTTTGAATTCTGAATTTTTATTTTATCCTGGCTAGCGGTATGCAGTATGATACTCTCTTGTGATACCACAGATCCCAGTCAGCCTTGTAATTAAGAAGGCAAACAACCAATACACTTAAAGCCATTCTGTACCATGCAACATACTGTTTTTCACGTTCAATACACTGTTCAACCAATTACATAAGATAGACAAGACTTCATTATAAAATAGCTTTGTGTTAGATGATTTTGCCCAACTGTAGGCTAATATAAGTGTTCGGAGCACACTTAAGGTAGGCTAAACTAAGCTGTGATGTTTGGTAGGTGGGGTGTATTAAGTGTATTTCAACTTATGACGTTTTCAATTTAGGGTGGGTTTATCAGGACACAAGTCCATCAGAAATCAAAGAAGATTTATAATGGAGAGCCATACATGGAGACAAACTTGTCCAGGAGAGTGTGGCAGGTGCAGAACTACAGGTGAGTAAAAGAGAAGGGATGTGGAGGAGGGAGTGGGCAGCCCTACCTAAGAGGCATAGGTGGAGCAGATTTCTAAGAAGGATACTTGACTTGGGTCCTGAAATACAAGTACGAGTTTTCCAGATGTGGATGACCGTATGTCCCAGCCTGGGATGAAGTATGATGGGGCAAAATAACATTCCATGTTTGAGAAACCTCAAATAATTTCAAGTGACTCAAGCATGAATTTACCTAAGCATGAGTGAGAAGAAGTGCAGAAGTGAGGAAGGGGACAGATCGTGATGGACTTTGTTCTTTGAAAATAATTTGGGAAAAAATGGGAAACCATTGTCCTTCTCAAGAGTGTTTGGAGAATGAGTTCCCAAAGATCAAAATATTTCCTGAGCTCCTAAAATAAATGATATCAGTCAGACTCCCAAAGGGAAACAGCACTCTTACATTATGTGTTTATTTACAAAAGGACCGTTGAGAGAGGCAGGGGTATAGAACAGCCACAGGGGAAGTGCAATGTCCAGGGGATCCAGTGGCAAAAGAGCTGTCATCACCATCAGGCTGAAGGGATGAGGGTAAGGTGTAGGTCTTGGAACTCAGAAGGGGAGAGTTGTGTAGAAGAAAGATGTATAGGACACAACCAGGAGAATAAATTCCCCAAATACCATCTCCCTTCTCCCTCCAGTTGTCTGCCAGGTCTTCCCTGTAGGCCCTAACTGCACCAAAAGCCAAAGCCTATTGACATAGCCAGGATCTATCTTGCAGGGTGTGGAAGACAAAATACACCAGACAATTAAAGAGACAGTATTATTCCAACTGTTGCAATAGAGAAAACATTCATTAATGAGTAATGACTCAAATAACAGGAAGGGGGTCTGGGTTTTGTAGAGGCAAGTAAATAAGAGAATCGTGAAGAAGAGCAGAGTGGAGGTGGGTCTTACCTATATCAAATGAGAAAGGGTGATTCTTTGTGCACAGTCAGTCTACGTTTACTTCCCTGAACACAAAAGTATGGGAGAATTTCCTAACGGTCACTGTTTTGGGGGAGCGTAGGGTTCAGATGAAGTTCGACATTGTCAATTCCCCAGTCATTTAAGATGAGTGAGTATTATTCATCCCTGAACATCTCAGAAACATTCATAAACCTCCTGAGTAGGGTGAAGCAAAATCTAAGAAATAGTCACTGTTGTTGGCATTGTTCCTATAAAATCAGTTGAGCCATCTGTTGTTGAGGGGTGGTGACAAATATCAGTTTTTTTGAAGTCCTGGATATGAAAAAGAGAAATATTACTATAGAAGTTTGTGACAAGTAGTCAGGAGTTGAGTCTTATGGGTAACCAGTCTGGTGGAACACAGGTCAGTGGAAGAATATCTTTCAGTTATGCAACACCACTCATTGGGTTTCTGAAAGCTAGAATGTCAGTGCTCTGGTAATGTGCATGGTATTGGTTACCTCTCATATAAGGACATGCATGACCTGAGCTTTTCACTGGATTTGCTTCTTTAGGGGCCCCGACAGCAGCAAATCCAGGAAAAAAATCTGGCCCACACGTGGTCTGCTGCAGCAATGAATCCTTCAAGGTTTACATCAAGTCATTGGACTTTGACTCTCAGGGCCTCTTCCAAGGGTCAGAGCAAAGCATCTTAGAGTTCCAATAGACAGGAAGCTGGATGGTCAGGTTTTAGTTCTCCAGGACACCAGCTCAGAGGGGAGGGAGAAAAATTAGAAAACTTAGTGTGGAGCGTTGTAGCTAGATACTGAAGGAAACAGAAAGAATTGGAAATTTAGTATTATTGGCAATGGGGGCAAAGCAACAGTATCCAATCTAATTTGCAGGTAGATACCACAATGATTTTTCCAAGAGGTGGGAAAAGGAGAACATCAACTAAATGTCTAATACATATATCGGAGTTTGTGTATCAGTCAGTTTTCTGCACTTGACATAGAAGCACAAAATAGCTCAAAGGCAATGAACAATAATCCCAGAATCTAATAACTGGGTAAAAAGTGCTCTGGGCAATGCTGACACAAAATCTCTCTTTACAGTCACCCTCCTCTTGATCAAAAAATAATCTCAAAGAAAAATTATTCTTGATCCCCAAATAAGGATAGTCTCATCAGATTAGGCCAGATAATTTACATAGATGCAGCAAGAATGGTAATTTACCATTATGTAGGTCTTCTTAAGTTTGCTTTTCTGGAGACTTTAATAATAATAATAACAATTATTATTATTTATTTTAGTCACCACATAGTACATCAGCAGTTTTTGATGTAGTGTTCCAAGAGTCACTGTTTACATAGAACACCCAGTGCTCCAGGCAATACATGCCCTCCTTAATACCCATCCCTGGGCCAACCCATCCCCCCACTGGCCTCCCCTCTAAAACCCTCAGTTTGTTTCTCAGAGTCCACAGCCTCTCATGGTTCGTCTCATCCTCCGATTTCCCTCCCTTCACTTTTCCCTTCCTTCTCCTAATGTCCTCCATGCGATTCCTTATATTCCACAAGTCTGGAAGGTTTTAAAAAGAATCTCAGATGGACTTCTAAAATCCTTGGAAGCTAGGAAGTCAAGCCAAGAATTTAACCACAGATCTCACCTGAAGTACCTATAGATTTCAGTTAAATCCACTCTTCTTAGGGTTCCAAAAAAAAATATCCTACTTTTCCTGAGCCTCCCATATATGTGGTTTTTCTTACTCACCTGTCACACTAGAAATTCTGATGAAAGGCACATACAAGGACAGTTTTTGCAAGGAGGCTTTGTGAACATTGGCTCCATAAAGTCAACCTTTGTTTCTTTAAAGGGTTTAGTCATATCTGATTAAATGAGCATCAGTCTCAAATATGTCACTCCAAGTAAGGCCATGGTTGCATAACTAATGTTTCCCATTGTCTTGCTAACATGGAAGATTGATAATTATTGAACCTATTCAAATCAGTATATTGCCGTGAAAAGAGAATATTTCATAGTTCCCAAATACTGGAGAGGTTAGGTAGGGAGAAAGAGATAAACATGTTATTTCTGTTCACAAAAGCATAATCTATTAAATTGTTATGAGTTATAATCAGCTTAAGAGAAAAGACAACTTAGGGGGTTCTTTATATCCAGAAAATAGGATATTAAAATATGAACAATATTCCTAACACAAGCCACATTCATCCTTCATTCTTTAGTCCTATATAATTAATTCTTTTTCCACTGCAACTTGGATTAGCAATCTCATGAACCCATCGTTCGAAACTTTGACTAATGTCCTGGCAATTCTGATTCAGTCCATTTGTCTCTACGATTGTTTAAGTGAGGCTTTCAGAAGCCCGTACCCAAAAGTACCTGGCAAAGTCCCTTTCCACAGGGCTCTGAGACAGTCTTCCATTGAAGAAAACCACTCAGGCATTGACCTGAGTGGTACAGGCGAGACGACTCACGGAAGAATCAGAGTAAAGCAAGACTTATCTGTAGGTGACAAAAGACTCAAAATGATTGTAGTTACTTTATTACTGATCACGTTCAAAAGTGAAAGATCTGGGGGAACCTGTCTAGCTCAGTTGGTAGAGCGTGCGGCTCTTGATCTCAGGGTCCTGAGTTTGAGCCCAACGTTGGGCATAGAGCTTACTTAAAAACACCACTAAAAAGTGAAAGATCTGATGAAAGTTCATTACAAGAATAATGTAGCTAAAAAGCAAATTGGAATGTTATTGCAGTGTGCAAAACAAAGTCAATCCAAGAAAGTTTTAGATAAGTATCTATAAAAATAATGATTTGGGGTACCTGGGTGGCTCAGTGGGTTAAAGCCTCTTCCTTCAGCTCAGGTCATGATCTCAGGGTCCTGGGATCAAGCCCTGAATCGGGCTCTCTGCTCAGCAGGGAGCCTGCTTCCTCCTCTCTCTCTGCCTGCCTCTCTGCCTACTTGTGATATCTCTCTGTCAAATAAATAAAATCTTTAAAAATAATAATAATAATAAAAATAATGATTCATCCTGTTTTCAAAGAACAGTAGATACTGCATCTAACTTTTAAAAATGGATGAACATAACCTTTGCAGAGAAAAATGTCTTCAGATATAACATGGAATAATCCCGAGACACAATATGCAATGGGCATTAAGCACATAATTAGAATATACCAGGAATATTGATAGTATCAAGTAAAGAGATTCAGTAAATCTGAAGTAGGTCCTAAGTCTCTGTATATCTGTAGAACTCCGTAGGCCAATAATGTGAATCCTCACTTGAAAACCACTGGCCTGGATGCTAGATTCAAATTAAAGAAGTAAAGTTGTTACCAAATTAACATTTAAAAAATAATTATGACTAATAACACTACACTGTTTTTGTCTAAGATTATGCAAAGTAACACACGAACTTTCAGTAATAGATGCATACCACAGACAGTGAGGGCACTGACAATTCTCTAAGAGCTTCCCACATAGCATTTCATTTCTATATATTTATATTAGAAACATTTTACCCATATGGATTTAACCTAGGGAAAGTTAGGTATCTTTTCTGATTTGACAATGTTTTTCATGCAACTCATCAACGGTAACGTATCAAATAAACCTAATTATTCCCAGCACTTGTCATTTGTCATTTCTGGGGACCCTCTGGGAAATCTTAAAGACAGACTTAAGAGTAAAAGACACCATTTAGGGTTCAATTTAGGAAAGGCAAAATACCAAAAATTGTCAGGAGAATTTGAACACTGGTTACAATAGGATCCTGGGTTACTGAGAATAATGTGTGGCTACCAATGTAATCGAAATGATAGTAATAGAATCAAAAAGTAAACATAGGAGATACCACGATGATAAACAACCTAAACTTAGCTCTTTCAAAAGTGAAAGGCTTTGTTCTCTTAAATAATCATAGACATGACAAAGTCAACATGATATAGCACAGAAAATTATTCTTACAATACAGAGAATCTGGGGCGCCTGGGTGGCTCAGTGGATTAAGCATCTGCCTTCGGCTCAGGTCATGATCTCAGGGTCCTAGGATCAAATCTCACATCGGGCTCTCAGCTCAGCAGGTGCCTGCTTTTCCTTCTCTCTGCCTGCCTCTCTGTCAACTTGTGATCTCTCTCTGTCAAATAAATAAATAAAATATTTTTAAAAAATACAGAGAATCCTTGTTCTCTGGACAGATGACACAAAAGCTGTGAGTAAACTTGCAAACTCTTACCAGGAACAGACCAATAACCTCAGAAAATTATGTATATGTATGTACATATATATTTAAAATAGCTTTAGCATCAATTATATATTTACATATAAGATATTTATAAATATATAAATTTTATATACATATATAATTTATTTATTTATTTGAGGGCAGAAAGTGGGAGAGAGACCAGGAGAAGGGGGAGGGTCAGATGGAGAAGCAGGCTTCCTGCTGAGCAGGAAGCCTGATGCTGGACTTGATCCCAGGACCCTGGGATCATGATCTGTGCTGAAGGCAGACACTTAACCAACTGAGCCACCCAGGTGCCCTGATGCTAAAACTTTTTTTTAAAAAATCTTGAAAATAAATCATAAACCTTAGCCAGCTTTGATCATGGCAAGTAAAATTGCCTTTCTGCAAACTTGCTATAACTTTTTTACCCATTCAGGTTTGTCCTAAACTCTGCTATTTCTCATTCTTGAAGAACTACTTATTTTATTTTAGGACAAAATGCTATCTCTCTTCTCTCTCTCTCTCTCTTTAACAAAACACATCTCCTTTGGTATAATTTCTCAAAGTGACAAAAAATAAACAAATTTATTAACAGATACAAAGATACAGCTTCTCTGCATCCTATGGGAACCTTAGGAATATTCAATTCATGAAAGTGTTTATTTATCTCTAAGCCAATCAGAATAGAGATTTTTTAAGAGATTTTATAATCTAATTTGGTAATACCATCTGAATATAGGAATATATTATAAAATCGCAGACACATATAGATACAGATACACAATTTATAGATTCAATTTTAAAATTTCACATAAACACAGAAATACAAAATTCACTGCTTCATATCAAAGAGCTGTTCTCTTTTCATTGGGTATAAATTCTTAATTGATTTGAGCTAAAAACAGAAATTGACAAACAGGGGCACGTGAGTGGCTCAGTGGGTTAAAGCCTCTGCCTTTGGCTCAGGTCATGATCTCAGGGTCCTGGGATCGAGCCCCGCATCGGGCTCTGCTTGTCAGGGAGCCTGCTTCTCCCTCTCTCTCTGCCTGCCTCTCTGCCTACTTGTGATCTCTCTCTCTCCGTCAAATAAATAAATAGAATCTTTAAAAAACAAACAAACAAACAAACAAACAAAAAAGAAATTGACAAACAGAAAAGAGTAACAAGATAGATTAATCATCTGTCATCTCTCACCCATCAATCCGTTTGCAGAAATCACAAAAGGTCAGATCATAAAACCATGAGAAGCTGGCATTGGAAATCACCAAGTACAGCTATCCCCCACTTCCTGAAAGCTGGTGTTACACCACATCACTTTTATGAAAGACCTACATTAATACAGTATAGGCTTTTTCCACAAAAGAGAAAATCCTCTTCAGATTTCTTCCCATTAGTAAAAACAGGTACTAATGTTAAGTCTCTCATAAAAACACAGTGATGTAACCCAAACTTCTGAAAAGTGGCCCCTGTTCTTTGCTTTATGCCATTTCTGTTTACAAAACTTTTTTTTTTTTTTTTAATTTTTATTTATTTGACAGAGAGAAACACAGCGAGAAAGGGAACACAAGCAGAGGGAATGGTAGCGGGAGAAGCAGGCTTCTTGCCGAGCAAGGAGCCCGATGCGGGGCTCGATCCCAGGACCCTGGGATCATGACCTGAGCCGAAGGCAGACGCTTAACGACTGAGCCACCCAGGCGCCCCTCTGTTTACAAAACTTTTTATAGGAACAGTCTACTTTCTAATGGTGGGGGAACCTGTACTCCGAAAGAATCAAAATCAACTTCTTACAGTACAATCAATGGACGAGGGTCTGGAACACAGGACCAGGAGTCAGATGTACCAGTGGGTCCCCCAGTCACCAGTCAGGAATGGAGAACAGGGTGTCAACACAGTGGACTGGTTACTTGAGTGGAGTAAAAGAGAATTTAAAGGAGCAGCTTGATCCTAGGAGTCAAGGCACGAAACTGTCAAAGACAAAATGCAATGGACAATGGAGGAGGTGAGTTTCTTCAAGCTGTTGCGATAAGGAGAAAATATATTAATGAGTAATCCCAAAGAAAAGGAAGAAGATCTGGGATTTTATAGAACCAGGTAAATAAAGGAATTGTGAGGAGCAGTGGAGGTGGGTATGATGATCTAAGTCATATTGGGAAGGGAGGGGTTCTCTGCCTTTAGGGGCTTTCTGAAACACAAAAGGGTGGGGCATTTTAGAAAACAATAGGATAGGAAGTTTTCTTAACCCTTGTTGTTTTCCTGGCAAAGAGAGCTCAGGTAAAGGTTTTGTTTGTTTGTTTGTTTCTTTGTTTGTTTTTTACAATTTTATTTGAGAGTGGGAGAGAGCTTGAGCAGGAGGAGGGGCAGAGGGAGAACCAGGGAATAGGGAGCCTGACTTGGGGCTCCATCCCAGGACCCTGGGATCATGACCTGAGCCTAAAACAGACACTTAGCTGCCTGAGCCACAAGATGCCCCTGGGGCTCAGGTTAAGTTTAACATTGCTATGGCTTATCAAGCACATATGTGTAAGCTATGACTAGGATTGTTTCTTTAGGGGCTTTGACTTTGGCATCGCACCACAGTGATGATTGCAATCCATTGTACAATTCATCATCAGATTTTTTTTTTTTTTACACTAATGTTTAAAGGTAATTCATCTTCTGAAACAGAACTTCGGACCAAGTCTGTGGCACTCCTGCTCATGCATAAGGCCCTTTGTGCAAAAGCCTCCACAGATACTGTTGTAGCTTCAGGGCCCCAAGAGTTAGGTGGGAACTGGGAACGGTGAGGCTGAAGAGACAGCCAAGGACATGGTGAGGAGGGCCCTTTGGGAGAACCTAGGCTCCAGAATTAGGAGTGTGATATCTGGCTGAGGGCCTGAGTCTTGAGGCCAAGATCTTCAAGTTTGGATCCAGTTTTGCCTCTTACTGCCTCTGTGATCTTGAGCAAGTTACTTAACCTCAGTTTTCTTCAATTGTAAAATGATACTCATAGCATCTGCTTCCAAAGGATTCTGTGATTTAATACAAATAGAGCACCCGGAATCACGTCTGCAATGTGGAATTAGCTATGCAGACCACTAGAACTTTGATGGCTGCTGTCATTCTTCTATCTTCCTTGGCTCAGTTTTGCTCTCCAGAGCATTGTCATGATGCTGATGCTCCCCTCTGGCAGTGGCTCATTGGCCCCAGTCCAGTTGGATTTAGGGCTAGAGGGGTGGCTAAGGGCTCCATTGATGTCACATCTGCATAGCTTTTTAGGCAACAGTGACTGGAGTCAATTGGTCAAATCCAATAGGGAGGTTTTGGAGGTTGGGGTGTGGGTCAAGTCCTGCCATGCCATCTTTTTTGGTGAAACAAAGCTTGACTAAGGGTTTGTACTCTAGGACTCCAGCAAGGTTCCCTTTCCATCAGTATCTACCCAGTGTCCCTGTTTAAACTTTTGCTACAGTGAAAGTGGGGAATTCAGGTAAAATGGGCAGGAAGAAGCCCCCAGGGCTTAAATATGTCTGAGATTTGGAATGCACAGAAAGTCATAAAGCAAAAGCAAGACGTTCAGTATGTTTATCAAAATATGTTTCATCAAAATAGGGAAATAGGGAAATCCAAAGAAAAGCAGCCTCTCAGCCTTCTCATAAGGATGGATCCACAAAAGGAGTTTTTAGGATTCTTGTCTGACACAGAGATTGTTCCAAACTTCATTAGCAATGCCAGCTTGATTTGCTTCTAGTTGCCAGCCCCAAGGGAGCTGGTGAATTATTCCAGAGCATAAGGTTTCTCAGATTACTGTGCAAGTGCCTGCTGGCTACAGACGAGGGCCTCTAGTGTGGTTCAAAGCCAGTTCTGTCCCCCATTTCTGTCCCCCAGAATGGTACTGCTGGGGCGTGGAGCCTGGATGGAGAGAAGGAACCACCACTACCTTTTGAAGTCATGCAAGCAAAATACCCATTCCATTCTTTCCTTGTTACTGACAGAAATTGCAAATCATAGCCGGAAACATTAGGGTTAAATAGACACACACACACACACACACACACACACACACACACACACACACCCTGCCCCCCAGCTCCTGCAGCTGCATGGAGGACAAAGAGAAACAGAAACTGAACGCCCACAGCAGAAATGTCCATAGAAAAATGCCCATTTCCAAATTAATCTGGGTAGCATCACCATTTGCTTTACTCCCGTGTCAAGCCTTGCTTCCAGGGGCAGAAATGTTTTCCACAAATAGATTGTTAGTCGTACAGGGAGTTGAAGTTTACTCAATCACTCTGAGAGCCATGGTTTCCCAGCATTTGACCATGACCCAGGGTAAGAAATACACTTTCCATTATGGCCCAATGCACACATCCATAACGGAAGCTAGATTTCTGTGATATAAAAACTCCCACCATGGCTCATTACTAGCTATCAACCTGATGTCACTGAGCCACTGAACACGGAGCTGGGAAGAGATGCGCACAATCAGCTGTCAGCACACACCTGCCACATACCTGCAACAGCAACAACATCAATGGGGACAGCGGGGACAGGGGAACTAGCGTTGCAGAAAACCATTTCGAAAACCTTTTGAATTTGCAAAATTGGTAAAACAAAGAAAATCATCAATGTGCAATACCTGAAGGTGTTCTTTACAGAATTTTTTGGTGTTTGGAAGCCTTTTTCAGGAAGGATGAAGGGCTCCCTCATTATTTAAACTTCTGTTAAGGATGTTCCAAGAAAGATGATCCCTCTATTGTAAATCATTGCCTTCTCCAATTTTTCTCTGGTCCCACTTTGCTCCAGCCCAGACAGTTTCTTTGGAAGCAGTTTTAACAAAGCCCTAAAAAAAAAACAAGTTTAATACACTTCAAATGAAGAGTGTGTATGCATGTGTTAAAATTTACATGACTCTAGGTATTTTGAACAATTGTAGCCATTGGTTGTTTTACCTTAGGCCTTAAAATTATATTTCTGCTTAATAAACCACCCTAAAACTCAGTGGCATTCAAGAATGAGCATTCATTTCTCACATCTGAGGGTTAGCAGTGGAGACTATCTGGGCTTACTCTTTTTTCTGGAGCAGCTGGGGGCTCCACTCTAAGCTGCGTGTGTCAGGAGGTGGCTTTTCTCCACATGTCCCTCATCTGTCTTGGATGGACTAGACTGATAGAAACACTCCTTCTCATGGCAATGGCAATGGCTCAAAAGACAGGAGGAAATTCGGAACCCTTTGAAGGCATGACTTTTGCTTCTTTTCCATTAGCCAAATCAAATCACAGGGCCAACCCCAGAGTTCAAGGGTGAGGAGGACACTCCACCCACAGAGAGTGCTACAAAATTACATGCTAAGGGGCATGGTTCCAAGGAGAGGTGAAAAATTAGGGCCAATGGTAAGCTGAATAATGCATGCCAAAGATGTCACATCCTGATCTCTGGAAACTGAGAATATTACCTCATATGGCAAAAGGGACTTTTTGGATGTGATTGAAGTAAGCGTTTTAAGATCGAGAGATGACCTTGGATTTTTGAGTAGGTCCAATGTAACCAAGGGGTCCTTTTAAGAGAAAGGGAGAAGATTAGAATTAGGAGAAGGATATGGGAAGTAGAAGGAGAAAAGGTGATGTGATAGGGGGCCATGAGCCAAGGACAGAGGACAGCCTCCAGCAGCTGGAAAAGGCAAGGAAATAGAATGTCCTCCAAAGCCTCCAGAAGGGATACTGTCCTGCCAGCACCTCGATTTTAGATTTCTGACCTCCAAACCGTAAGAGAATAAATTTATGTTATTTTAAGCCATTAAGTTTGTGATAATTTTTTTATAGCGGCAAAGGAAAACCAGTAGGAACTTTAGAATCTGAATGGAAGGTGCTGCTATAACAAATACCTAAAAATGTGGGTGTGGCTTTGGCATTGGGAGCATGATTTGAAGTCTGAAAGTTTGAAAAACCCTTGAACAGACTTTTAGTAGAAATATGGATGTTAAAGACTCTGATAGTGAGGACTCAGGAGGAAATGAAGAATATGTTGTGGCAAATGGGAAGTAAGAGGATGCTTGTCAGGTAGTGGCTGAAAGGTTAGGTAAATTGCGTCCTATATTTATGTGGAAAGAATTTGTTCGTAATGAACTTGGATGTTTAACGAGGAAATTTCTAAGTAAAATGTTGAAGAGGTAATCTGGCTGAATCTTATTGTTTGTAGTAAAATACAAGAAGAAAGAGATACATTGAGAAAAGAAATGTTAAGCAAATGAAACCAGGAATTAATGATTTTGGAAATTCTCAGCCTATCCAGACTGCATTAAAGACCAAAATTAGGCGATTTACCATCAAGAAAGAGAGCCTGAAAAGGTAGCTGAGTGTGTGGCTGGACAATCTTTTGCTAGTGCCTGGGAAGAAATAAAATGTCACAGTATTCTGGCACACAGAGGGTTCTTTGAAGAGATTAAACATGTGACTCATGGATTTCCTCAGCCATCTCATGCGCCTCTCCAGGAAGAATCTATAGAGGAGTCTTTCATCTAATGGAGGGACTCTCTGTAACGTACATGGGAGACCAACAAGGTTCTTGATGATGTGATATAAAAAATGTTCCTATCTTGCACCAAAAGAGACACAGGGGGCACAAAGTAAAAGGAGACTGTTGGACTCCCCAGATTCCAAAGGCAGGAAACAGGTGGATAAATCTACTTCGGTAAAAACATATTCTATTCTTCATGAAAAAGAAAGAATGACTCAGGATAAACTCTTGGCCTCAGGGATTTGAGCCAAAAACCACAGAAGTTTAATCACAGACCTTGAAATGGTTTTCACAGACAGATGTCAAAATTGCTTGGCAGAGGTGAGTTCTTCCTTTCCTCTAATTTTATTACTTTTTGAATGGGAATGTCTATAACTGTTGTCCTGGGCCTGTCTTACATTGTACATGGGGAAGCCAATAAATTGTTCGATGGCTTCACTGATCTATAAATGGAGAGGAACTTTACCCCAGGATAGATCATAATCAGAGCCTCACTTATTCTTTTTTTTTTTTTTTTTTTTTAAGATTTCATTTATTTATTTGACTGGGAGAGATAACAAGCAGGCAGAGAGGCAGGCAGAGAGAGAGGGGAAAGCAGGCTCCCCGCTGAGCAGAGAGCCTGATGCGGGGTTCAATCCCAGGACCTTGAGATCATGACCTGAGCCGAAGGCAGAGGCTTCTGAGCCACCCAGGTGCCCCTCATTCTTTACTTTGATGAAGTGATTCGGGATTTTTGAACTGATAATATTCAGAGAAATTTTGTACTTTGATTTGATGCTGTGATAGGTTGAGAATTTGGGAGACATTGGAATGGGGTGAATGTATTTTGATGCAAGATGGGTGTGAATCTTTGGGGGCTAGAAAGTAGACTGTGGTAAGCTGAATAAGGATCCTCCAAAAATGTTCACCTCCTAATTTCTGGAACCTGTGGATGACCCTCTATATGGCAAAAGGGAAATTGTACCTACCATTGTTAGGATCTTTAGATGAAGAGATTATCCTGTATTTTCTAGGTGGATCCTAAATATAATCACAGGGGTTCTTATAGGAAAGAGGCAAGAAGGTCAAAGCTTGGAGAAGATAATGGGATAACAGAAGCAAGGCTTGGAATGATGCTACGAGGGTCCAAGAGTTGCCAGAACCTCTAGAAGCTAGAAGAAGCAAGGGACAGATTCTCCCTTGGACCATCCAGAAGGAACCAACTCTGTTGACAACTTGATTTTAGCCTCTTAATACTCATTTTGGACTTCTGATCTCCTGAACTGTAAGATAATACATTTGTATTATTTTAAGCCACTATGTGATAATTTTTTTAAAAGGTTTTTATTTACTTATTTGACACAGAGAGAGAGATCATAAGTAGGCAGAGAGGCAGGCAGAGAGTGAGCGAGCGGGAAGCAGGCTCCCCACTGAGCAGAGAGCCCGATGCGGGGCTTGATCCCAGGACCCTGAGATCATGACCTGAGCTGAAGGCAGAGGCTTTAACCCACTGAGCCACCCAGGTGCCCAATGTGGTAATTTTTTGCAGCTGTAATTGGACTATATAGTACCAATATAGGACCATTAACACACCCCCTTCACCAGGAAGCCTAGCTTCCCTGCTTTTACATGCAATGCCATCTTGAGCATTAGAATTATTTTTAAAATATATACAATTATTTTTAAGATATGCACTTTGTGAACATTTGACATTCTCAAATGGGACTTGACCTTATACTGAAACCAGCTCTTCTTCCAAGAGAAGACATCTTTACTTTGAAATTTAATGTCAATGAGTAATAAGAATCTGAAATACAGAAACGTATAAGCAACTGTAAATACAATTAAAAATTTAAAGTAAAAAATTACATGTGATAGAACAAAAATTCTTTTTTTCCCCAAATACGTTTATTTTATTTTTTTCAGTGTTACAAGATTAATTGTTCATGCACCACACCCAGTGTTCCATGCAATACGTGCCCTCCTCAATACCCACCACCAGGCTTATCCAACCCCCCACCCCTGCCCCTCCAAAACCCTCAGTTTGTTGCTCAGAGTCCACAGTCTTTCATGGCTCATCGCCCTCTCTGATTTCCTCCCACTCACCCTTCCTTTCCTTCTCACAATGCCCTCCATGTTCTTCCTTATGCTCCACACATAAGTGAGACCATATGATAATTGACTCTCTCTGCTTGACTTATTTCACTCACCATAATCTCCTCCAGTCCATCCATGTTGATACAAAAGTTGGGTATTCATTCTTTCTGATGGAGGCATAATATTCCATTGTATATATGGACCATATCTTCTTTATCCATTCGTCTGTTGAAGGGCATCTTAGGAGCATTGGGAGTCACCAAAGGGAATTTTGTAGTTACAAGTGCCCCCTCCTCCCTCTTCACTGTTGCCGGTTAGGAGCCAGGAAGTCTACATCATGATGGTAGAAGCACTGGGAAAGGAGCAAGATGAAAAGAGCGAGCAAAAGAGTTGGAGGCCTATGGAGCAAGATGTCCTGGAGCACTCTATGCTGTGATCAAAGTAGATAGAATGAGAAAGGGAATTCTTTTCTTAAGGTATTGCTGTAAATGATATAAATGGATCCCTTTTAAAGTTTTCAGAAAAGACAGAATACCAATATATGCAATTTTTGGATTTCTTCTGGCTGTTGGAAGGAAGAACATAGTACATATCTGTAATGTTATTTTGATTCCTTCCTGAGGAGTTCCTTTACCATTGACGAATACGTTAGTTTGTAAGTGTTAGGGGACCAATAACATCCTAACAAGTAGGGATTTGTTTCCCTCATGTAACGAGAAGCCTGGAGGCCCATGGTTGTGGGCATGGTACCCAGACCTTTTTCAAATTTCTGCACTCATCATCCGAGTGGCTTTTACACTTAGGTTTATACCCTGTGTTTGAATGATGGCTGCTGCAGCTCCAGGCATTATGACCTCATTCAAAGCCAAAAAGTACAAGGGCAGCCAAAGTGAGGACCCATCTCCTCCTCCATCTCTATTACAAGGAAACAAGTCATCTTTTCCAGCATCCCTCAGCACACTTTTCTTTAGATCTCATTGGCCAGAACTAGGTCACTGATTGCCTGAACACCCAGCATTGTAGACAGGAGAACGCAAGACTCTGACGTGGTATGTAGCAAAGAAAATGGGATGGGGAACGGCTTTTGGATGGCTGACCATTGACTTTTGCTGCAAATGTCTCGTCTCTCTTTCATTTAAGGGGCTCCTGGTTGGTGGTCAGCAGATCTGGGAACTAAGTGACGGCTACAGCTCTGTGTCGTGAGGACCAGCCTCCAGAGAAAAGCCATAGCACTGCTCTTCAGAAATCCTGGCATTCCTGTCACCAGTGGGCTTCTCAGTGCTGAGGCAAGTATGTGTCTTTTGGCCGTCTCGGAGAACTTAGTATTAGAATGGATAAGTAGGTCACACCTGATAAATATTTTTATCATTCCCTAAGTTCTCGGATTGCTTTCTCTATGTAACATCAAGGTATTTCTGGTATCTCCCCTTCATAAGAAGAATTTCAGCCTAGATCTGAAAAGCCCAGACTCTAGAACCAGGCTAACTGCTTTGAATCTCAGCTTTACCACTTACAAGCTGCATGTGGGAAACTGTTGCACCTCCAAATGCCTCAGTTTCTGCTTTTATAGGTAGGGATGATAACACATATCTCGGGCTTATTCTTAGAATTAAATAACTTGATATATGATAGTATTTGAAACAATGCTTGGCCCCTGGTAAGAGCTACATGAGTTCCCACTGGCATTATTGTTTATGCTGGGCCCCCTGAGTCTGGATTTTAGTATCCACTGAGCACATGACTGAGACTACCCCTAACTGTTCCTGTGAACACACTGAGTCTGGAATTTTGAGCACTGCTTCCCCATCGGTAGATTCAGCCCAGTCTAAAGCTGTATTATTCTGTCTTTACTCTAGAATTCTCAGAATCTCCCACCACATGTGTTCCCCAGATTTTTGCTTTTCCAGGACAGTCGAATGTCAAAACTCAGTGTGATGGTTCAGGCTTTTTTGGGGGTTATCTTCTCAGTTGGTCTCTTGAGATGTGCCAGGAACCTCATCATGGCCTCCATTTGGTAAGGGAAACCAGCACAGCTTGGGGGCCATGGGGTACATTCAGTCATCTGGATTTTCTCTCCATCCAGTTCTCAGGGTCCTACTCTGTTCTAATCAATGTCCTTGCATTCAAATAAGAGTCCTTAGGGTGTGCATTGAGTGATTTTATAATTCAGTGACCTACAAGATCAAATTTTGTTTTTAGTTTTTACCTATCTTGACCCCTAGCTGTTAGAAAATTTTTTTTGTTTTTATTGTTGCTTTTTTCTGTGTTTAATCGTCTTAAAATCACAGAAAAATCCCTGGCATATGTGTCCTTTGAGCTGAGAATTTAGGAATTCGAGCTGAGTAATTAGGAGTTAGAGTCCATTGTTCTCTTTCTTTAAGCTGTCCAATTCCATAAAACAACAGAAACAGCCCCCTTACTTGTATTCCTTATATTCTGTAGCTGCTACTTGGTTTCCCCAAAACTGATTTCAGTGGGTACTTCATTCTAGGTGAACACAGTGATAATTGAATTAAACTGCTCCGCTCCTCTACGCTATAAGCTGCCTGCGTGAAAACCCTTTAAACCAGTTGGATTTTCAACCCCCAGTCTCACTCAAACTAGATAACCTATCCTTCTTCTGTTTTCCTGAGGGTTGGTATCTGTTGGTTCTAACGTCTGTGTCAATCTGGCTACTTAACTACAAGCAACAGAAAGTTACTTTACTTAGTTTAAGGAGAAAAGGAATTTATCTAAAGGAAAGCTTAGAATGAGGCTCAGGGGAACCTGCCTTCAGAAACAAATCCTCAAATCACGTCATAAAACTGGTTAGGTGCAGACACTGTTACCTCTATCACCATATACCAGACATATCAGCTTCTAAAAGATTTTATTCTTTTATTTACTTGAGAGAGAGAGCATGCGTGCCTGCATGAGTTGGGTGCGCATGATGGGGGGAGGAGGGAGAGGGAGGAGAAAAAGACTCTCTGCTGAGCAGGGAGCTCTTCTTGGAGGCTCAGCCCAGGACCGTGAGATCATGACCTGAGCTGAAGGCAGATGCTCAACCCCAAATGACTGAGCCTCCAGGAGCCCTTAGCCATGTCAACTTCTAATGTCAATGTCTTGGCATCAGTCACTTGTACCACAGCTAGCAGTACCATCCTAAAAACTTGGCAAACACCTTTACCATTGGAGGCTTTACCTTCCATGGGATTACATAGTACGTAATTCCCAAGCTGTTAAAGATAGTTCAGGTCCTGAGCAGGAAAAAAAAAAGCAAACAAACCTTTTTTTTTTATTTCACAGAGACCTGCTTCAAGACTGAATCACGGGGTCCCACCTTAAGGTTTACACCCACAATTGTTACTTTGTTGCATATAATTTTCATACAACTTAACTAGGTTAAAAAATGTGGTGTGTGAAAAAAAAAATGTGGTGTGTGTTTAGTGCCCCAAATATCCCTTTTAGTCTTTAGTGTGCTCTTTAGAGTGATTTCTGCCCTGATCTTCATTTCTTTCTGGTTTCCTGGGGATGGGCAACATAGTATAATGGAAAAATTTGTGGGCTCTGGAGTTGGGAAAACTGGATTCAATCCATCACTCTGGCCTTAATCTACAGTGCTTGTGGGTGGGCATATTACATAACTTTTCCAAGTCTTAGCTGCTGCTTCTATAAAATGGGTATAGTAAATCTGCTCCAGGAGTTGTTAGGATCAGTAAAATTCACATAGAGCTTAGTAAGAGATGCTGAGAAGCAATGGACTTGCTTGTGTGGACAGAGTTGTGTTTTCTACATTTATAATTGGGCACTTATCTAAAATATGTTACACAGGACAAATATATGGAAAGAAGTAGAACAGACTTAGCAATACCAACAGACACTATTGCATTGTTGTGAAGTAATCCCAAATATCTTCCTTTTTTTAACCTAATATCCCTTGTTCACAAGTGGTGGAAATGCTAAAAATCAATCATTATTCATCAGGAAGGAAGACCTTCACCATCAGCAGCCAGGGCTTTCACTATTAAAATCTCACTGTGTTATTTTCTTCCTCTCTAAGTTCTCTCTTCTTCTCTCTTGAGAGGACATGACGAAATATACAACTCCATCCTAGTAAGCATCTTTATGTCTAAAAGCAATGTCTTTTAGTAATTATTAATGTAAATTATAACCTTAGCTTCTAAGAAAAACAATGGAGATAGTATTAATTTTCTTCAAAGTCATTGTAAGTATATTATTTATATAATTAAATAAAAGAGATATAATATAAATATATATTTATCATATAAATACATATAACGTATGTACATATGATTATACCCTTATACTTTCTCTATTTACACATACACTTTTTAACAAGATCCTGAAATAATAACCATATGTAATATGCTCTATAGCAGTGGGTCTGTGATGTTTAAATGACTGATGGCTTTCGGAACTCTCTAGGTAACCAGGTGGCACAGTTATTAACCACCCGCCAAAAGTTGGCTTTAAAGCATATCTATTAGGATTAGAATCTGTACCATCCCTATACAAAGCACAGAAAGTCTTGGCCACCAGATGTCACTATTCTTCTATTTCCCTCCCTGTACCCTAAGTGCCTTGAGACCTTATTTTCTAACAAGGGACTGAGGAAAATGCGTGCCTCCCCACATTCCTGGGATGTCACCAAAAGGTCTTATTAAGGGGAATAGTCCTGACCATGCAGATTTCTTTAGGGCTCTTGAATAGCACCTGGATATTTTTTGACAGCTGAGGATCCAAGTGGCTGAAAATTTGGGGCTCATCTGGTCAAAAAATGTTAGAGCCATTTCCTTGAGCTTGAAGTTAAAGGCAGGGCTGGCCTAATGTGTCTTGAGCCAGAGGTAGCTCAAGGTAGGAGAGGCCATGAGATGTGTTCTACTCAGATCCTGGAGTTAGGAGACCTCCCTAACACTTGGGTGGCCCTGAGTACTAACTTACGAAATGAGAAAGTTGGGCTAAGTCATTTCTAGGATATAAAAATTCCATGATCCTTGGTTTTTAAATGCCTTTGTTGAGGAGTGTGGGCAGCAGAATGGGGTAATCTAAATTCAAGACAGAAGACCCCAGGGAGGACAGTGAAATAGGAGTAGAAAAATCCCACAGGGAAGGTAAGGGGAAGTTGAGCATAATTCTCATACAGTAATCTGATGTAGTGACTGGTTACAGGGCCTGAAACCTGGTGGGATTATGAACCTTGTCATCTTGACCCTTAGGTCATCCACCAGGCCATTCTCCCTCCATTCTAGATCCTGCTTAACAACAATCCATAATGTTCTGATGTACATGTACCACCGTCTCCCCCAGTGCTCCGTTAGATTTAATATGTCCTGTCAGTCAATGTTTGTGGTACCTTCAGGGCATGCAATGTGATTTATTTCCTTGTGAATTTGCAATAGTACAATGTTCAGCTAGCTCATCCAGCATGTTCATAGAATCCAAGGGCAGGAGGAAGAAAAAGAAAGAGAAATGGGGGCGCGTGGGTGGCTCGGTGGGTTAAAGCCTCTGCCTTCGGCTCAGGTCATGATCTCAGGGTTCTGGGATGGAGCCCCACATAGGACTCTCTGCTCAGCAGGGAGCCTGCTTCTCCCTCTCTCTGCCTGCCTCTCCGCCTACTTGTGATCTCTCTCCCTTCTATCAAATAAACAAATTAAAAAAAAAAAGAAAGAGAAATGGAATTCATTTATTGAGTGCCTACCATATGCAAAGTATACCTAAGTACTTTGCATATGCTTTCTTTCAACTTCAAAATAGGCTCCTGAGGCAGCATTATGCTCATAGATAAAGAGGCTGAATTCAAATGGTTAAGTGACTTGTCCAAGGTCACAAAAACCAAGTGGTAGACTCATATAACTACCTATAACACATTCTATGAAGAAGGAAACTGAAACTCGGGGAACTTATTAAAGTTGTATGCACCTGTAAATGGGTGAGCCCCCAGTCTTCCCTTACTGGGCTTCACTGCTAGAAGGCCCCTGGTGCTTCAAGGCCCCTGGACTGCACCACTCTGGAGACTGCTTTGTCATATGAACATTGGCACACTATCCCCGACCTTGCTAGAATATTATTTGTGGCCGCGATTAACCTGTCTCCCTTGCTCCTTTCTCCCTTTGGGCTGCGGAATTGAAAGGTTGCTAGAAGTCCTCTCCGACAGAGTTGAGAGTTTGCAGACGGCCCCTGAGAAGCTGGGGCGTTCCGAATTGGCTGAGCGCTCGGCCTGGGAGGGCGGGGAGTTTGCCGAACGTCCCTGGCCAGAATCCCTGCCTTCAAGAGCCGCGAGCCCAGAAGCGGGGAGAAGTTAGAGACGTTGGGCTGAGGGTTTTGGGAGAAATTGCGGACAGACCCCCGCCCCACTAGACTGAGCCCCCGAGGAGCGTCGCTACCGCGTCCGGGCTGTGTGTGGACGCGCCGCGCGCGGCCCCGCCAGGGCTGGGAGTTTGCAGACCGTCCCTGCCGCGGCCCGCTCGGCGGCGGCCCTGCGGCTCCCGCGGCAGCCGCGGCGGCCCCGGGCGCGATCCAGCCCAGGTAGCCGCGCCACAGTCTCGGGACGCCGCGACCCCGTGCCCCGCCGCGTCGTGGGCCCGGGGGGGACGGCGGCTGGCGGGCGCTCCCTGCTGCTACTGCTGCTGTTCAACAAGGAGGTGAGAGGCACTGGGTCGGGGCGATCGCGTCGGGCTCGCCATCCCCGCGGGGAGATGCACGCAGAGGGGACCGCGGAGGGCACGGGGAGCTGGGCGCGGGCGGGGAGAGCCTGCACCGAGGGCGCCGCAGCCGGGGGCTTTCGCCTGCCGCCTGCGTGGGTGCCCTGGCTGCGGCCGCTCTGCGGGACTTGGGAGTGCAGCGGGGGACGCGCCTTGAGGCGCCCACCTGCCTGGGGCAGCGCTCCCTAGGGGAGACAGCAGGCCCCCAGCGCCCTTGGGGAAGAGGCTTGTGGGCTTTTCAAGGGACTGTCCAGAAGAGGCTTTGGTGGCGCGGACTGGAGGCGAGCTGCTGGGGAAGGCAGGTGGGCGCTCGGGCCGCGGAGGATCCTGATTGGGGTCACGCTGCGGGTGTGGGCCGGGCTGGGGTCCCGGAGACCGGGGACCGGGGCGCTCAGGGCGGGCTCAGCCAACGGCCAGTGGGAAGGAAGAAGAAGGGAGGCTGGCCCGGGGCCCAGAAGAGGAGGGATGCAGCGGAGCGACGCTCCGGGCTGGGGGACCAGGGAAGCCCGGGGGAATCCCCCACCCCTTGGGGCCAGTCGCCGGCTCGCGACCCCGTCAGGGCGCTCCGCGAGGCTGCCCGGCCGGAGAGGCTGCGGGGAACGCAGAGCCCACACCCGCGCGCACACACTCCCCGAGAGCATGCTCAGTGCGGCCCTGGGAACTTCCTGCCGAGTAGCGAGCCGCCCCGGCCCCCTCTGGGCCCCCCTCTCGGTCCACGGCGTGCTAAGTTGGGGGCGACCGAGAGCGCGGGTGGGGGGCGCGGCGCCCGCCTGTAGCCGTTTCGTGCCCTTGGCCCCTGCCTCGCTTTTGCTCAGATCCCAGCGCTGCTCGCGTCGACCGCCCCAGTGGCCGGGAACGGGGGTGTGGGTGTCATCCCCCGCTCCCCGAGGCCAGGTCCGAGGCCGGGAGGCCAGAGGCCTGGCAGTGAGGCCGCTTGCGTGGTGGACTCACTCCTTATTCACTCGCCGAGCGCACCAACCCCGCGCCGGGAGCAGACTGGGTGGAAGGGGGTGTGTGAGCCGGGGACGTTCGCGCACACACTTGCTGTCACACACAAAGCCGTGGTTTCGTAGCTACCGCGCGGAAGAGGGAAGAGGTGGCGCTTACATTGTCCAGCCTCGTTCGGAGCGCCAGCGGGGTGCTCTGCTGGAAGCAGGCGATGCTTAAGGTTTTCAGAGCTGCGGGGCCCGGTGTTCCCGGCTCTGATTGCCAAGCCCGGCGCGGGGTAGACAATGTTGTTAGCACCCGGCTCTGGCGGCCCAGTTAGAGAAGGTTGGGCACTTACGGAGCTGTGAAGTTGGGGAGGGGAAAGCTGAGGTGTGTATGGGGTTCGGGTAGGATGGCCACCGTGCACCTGGAAACATTCAGATTCGAGAATTAGCGGGCGGGATCTCATTGTAAGGAAAGGCACTCCCCTGCCTGTGTTCATTGTTGTCAGGACCTGAGAGACTTGGTTGGATTTTACTCGTAGAGCACACAACCTCCCCCTGCCCCCCCCCCAATCACCACCCTGTTAGCAACTCTATCACACCCCTATCTTGAGCCTTGACGCAGGATCCGAACTGCCTTGTTTTTAAGAAATAAAAAAAAAAAACAGTTTTTCGTGATAGTGCCTTGTTTTTAATTTAAGAAATGAAAAAACAGTTTTTTGTGATAGGTGAACCCATCACAGATCTTGATAAATGGATTTTCACACACACCCCCACTTCCTTCTTTCCTACAAATTCTTTTTGTTGTTATTGTTCAAGGCTGAGATAAGCACCCTTAAGTTTGGCACTGCTAGGATTGGACCGAAGCTCCATTTTCTAGAGGCCGATTTAGTTTTCTCCAGTTGCCAACTTGCTGACTGGGTAGTCAGAGGGAAGTGGAGAGGTCCTGAGAAACGGAGGAGGGGGAAGAAGGTGACTGCTTTGCCCCTTTTAAGAGCTGGGACAAGAGGAGAAGGGACCTCCTGTGCCTGACACCTGATTCTGGCAGAGCTGGGTGCCAGGACTTAAGGGTTAGACTCTCCTTTGGTCTCCGCCTTTGTTCCCACTTGCCTGGGTTTGGACACTTGGGCCTGGAGTCACTAGGAGAAAAGAGTCTGCGGTCTTGGTTTGGAGCCTTGTGGGGTTTGCATCCACACACACACAGCTGCTGGTTGGGTTGGTGTTTAGGTGGGTGGGTATGGCAGGAGGGCTGGGGGCCCTGCCCAGATCTGCCAATGGCATCTGTGCACCCTAGCCCGGCTGCCAAGCAGCTCATGGGCTTTTTGATCTCAGCAGCGCACATTTCAAGTGCTTTGTGTTTGAAGTGTGAATACAGTACATATATATATTCACACATATGTATGTATATATACATTTTTATAAAGAAGTATGTGCATATGCAGTATTCTTCAGTAGCATCTTGGAGCTGGAAAGGACCTTTCAGGAGATCATAGGAATTCAGATTTTCTCCCTTCCCATTCAGTTTTCTCAGTTTAAAAATAACTAAGGCAGCCTTCTGCCCAGCTGGCCTTCAAAAGCATTGAAATGCCAGAGTCCCCGGTGATTCTAGTGGGGTTGAGGGGGGCTTTGGCTCCTCCCCCGGGGAAGTGTGGCTCCTCAGGATCCCTTGTAGATGTCAGTCATTTAACAGCACCTTTGCAGATGCTCCCTGAGGCTTGGGATCTAAGTCACTGCAGTGTCACCCTCAGACTGATTTTGTCAGGGGACAGACAGTGGCCAGGGTGCCCTGCAGAGATGTCCAGAAAACAGCACGGAGAAGTTATCATAAGACTTGTGTTGGGAAGTTCATGTCCTTTCTCACTCCGAGGTCATCCAGGCAGGTGGCTGCCCTGCTCCTTCCCAAGAGAGGTAAAGTTCCTTGTGCCTCTTGGCTTCCTGGCTCTAGAAGGGTGGGCTGTTGGTGGGGTGAGGGGCTTCCTGTGTTGATCTTATTATAGGAAATCTCAGGAAAGCATATACTGTCAGGAGCTTTGTCCCTGGGGGTTTGTTGTTGTGTATGGCAAAGTTTGAGAAAGGATCCCTGTGTCAGGTGAAGAGTTAACAGAGTTTTGGCTGATGGAAGGTGTATGTCTTCCAGAATCCAGGAACTTTAAAAAAAAAAAGAAGGAGAGGAAATAATTTTATATTTGGGGGTAGATGCCGTGTGGGTGACAGTTGAGAGGTTTGGGTCACAAGTAAGTGTGGTGCTTGTCAGTGCAAGTTTTACTAGGCTGCTTTTAAAGTTCATAAGTGCTTTGAAGTGTAGAGTCACTCTTAATAACCAGAAGATGGTTGTACTTTTTAATGTGTTGGAAATTGAGTAGAGATCCCCCCAGCCCTTCTTGAAGTTTCTAATCTTGGTCTTGTCCCTATCCTATATGGCATCTTCTTTCAACATCAAAAATTGGAGCCCTGTGCGACCTCTCTGCTGCAGGTGGGTTCATGGAGTAAGTTTGTCCCACAGCCGCTGTGAGCCATGCCCTGTGCTGGGGCTGAGGATAAAGATGTCCTTCTTCAAAATTACCTTTTGAACTTTTAATTTATCTGACCTTCTCTTTCTGTGTGTTAATGCAAACTACCAGTTCTTGGAAGGTCGCCAAGGTGGGTCCCAGGAGCATTAGTACTTTCACTATGTTCTCTCAGCTGGAAGCGTGGGGACTTGAGTTCTGTTTGCTTCCTCTGGCTGCTTTATTTATTTGTTTGTTTTTTCACTGCTACAATTAAATTCGTGTTTTCCCAACTTTGTCACATCTGGAAAGCTGTATGTGTGCGTGAGACGGGTTGGAAGGATTGCTTTATTTCTTCAAAATCTGAGCTCTCTTACCCGAACGCATAACCCTCTGAAAAGCGAACAAGAGCCTTCCCATCAGAGCCCTTTGTCCGGCCTGAAAAATCTGGACAGGCAAGGGGAGATAAGCTGCCATGGCTGGGTTTGGTGAAGTTCTCTCTGTAAACTGACCCCCAGTCCCTTGCCCCTGCCGTATTTGTGTTGAGGGGCTGCTGGACCTTGGTGCCAGCTGGGGTGGTTATCAAGGATGGCTAAGGAGGATCCGTTGCCCATGCCTTTAGGAGTGAGGTGTATCCAAGTACTTTATTACTTGTAAAAGTTAAATACTGGTGTTTACATCTGTTACTTAAAAAAAAAGTTGGCCTTTCAAGGTTGCCCCTAGAATAGATTAACAGCCTCACTTTTGCATCCCTCTGCTATTTCTGCCCCTGGCCCTGGAGGGAATGCGTGCCGCCCACCCACTCTTGTCTCAGCTGCACTCCTTAGTGTTGTAGTTCGGAGCACAGACTGCTTCTAAGTCCTGTCACACTGGTAGGATGCTTTTTGTAAGTATCCTCCACAGAACAGTCTTCCACTGTAATAGTGTTGGATCTCTTTCGAGTCTCAGTCTACTCATGGGAGTGTGTTGTGTTGATGATCGTCACCAATATTATGTTTCCTTATGGAGAAATGTCAGGAGGTGGGCAGGACAATGGAGATGAGATGCAAAAATTTACCTTCTGTAATTGACCTGATTGCATATGCTTCTCTCCTCTTTCCTTTATTACACCCTAGAGTGGTAAGGTGGACACTGTTGTCATTCGCAGTTTATATATGGGATGTCTTTGAGGTTGTGAAACCTGGCTGTGGTCACACACAGGTAGCAAGTGACAGGGCGAGGATTTGAACGCAGGTGGTCTGGGTCCAGAGTCCGTATTAGTTGGGCTGTGCTTAGTTAAGGCTAGCAAACTCATCCTGGAGCAGCCAGCACTTTCTTTTCAACCAAAGCCAAGAGGAACCTTAGACACTGAGGAGTTGGAAAGCAGCTCGGGGAGAACCTTCGGGATTCTTTCTCTTTCTAGTCAAGGGCATGGTGGTGCAGAAAGCGAGAAGGGCTTACTTGAAGTCTCATCAGCCAGTGGGCAGCAGTGACAAAGCTGGGTTTCAGTTCTGACCCTTGGTCCCACAGGAACAATTGATGACAACTGATAACACTTGTGTGCCTCCTTTGTTTGTAGAAATGATTCAGGAAACAAATGTGCTGGTCATTTGGCATCTGTCCCTCCCCTCCTAGAACCCTGTGTGCCTGTGAGCTCACATCCAATTTCACCTTAGAGCTGGTGGGGAGCAGATGGTGTGTCTACATCTTTTCACCATCCCCAAACGGGAGAATCTGAGCAACTTAAACGATGGCTTTAAGTGAGGTGTCCTCTTCTTCATGTCTGTAAGTTGGACATCTTAAGAATATGGTCTGGGATGGATTTTACATTTCACTCTTAAGTTCTCTCCCTCTGTGTGTGTGTGTCTGTGTGTGTGTGTGTGTGTGTGTGTGTGTGTTTTAGGGCTCCTGACCCTACTGAGCATTGATTTCCACTCTACAGGAGCATGGGGTAGGCAAGAGGTGACCTGGCAGTGGCCTCAGGGCTGTTTCTTAGCAGTTCCAATAAAGGGCCTGTGAGGACATCCCCACAGTGTCTGTGGAATCCTGGAAAGACTGCCGAGGCCTTGGAAAACATTCCTCTGACCACTGGGATCACCATACTTCGTGGAATCTTCCAGTTGGGTGTGACAGCAGGCACCATCTCTTTTCATTTTGCTCCATCCACATGACCAGGATTACACGGGGCATACCAGGGCTCCTGCCTGTTCCTGATTCTGAACATTTCTGGTTAACAAGTAGCCCCGAGCTGCTCAAGGAGTTTGAAGTCTAGTCCTGGTCAGGGCCCACCGGGAAGAGTTCAGTTCAGTTGGGAGGCAGGATGCAAAGGAAGAACACATTAATCCAGCCCACGTGACCACTTTGGGTCTCAGTTCTTATGTTGAAAAGTAAGGGGGGATTGAATGAGCGCCAAAGTTCTGTTCAGTCCTGACATTGTATAATCCTCTACATATGGCAAAGGAAGTGTGGAATAAAGAAGAAAATTCCCTTACTGAATAAAAAAAACATTGAGGAAAAACTCAAGTTGTTTTTGCTTTTGCTGGCAGACTCCCTTCAGTACACAGTTGAGATGCTTACCTAAGAAGCACCAACCCTTTATTATCACTATTCTTTAGGGATGTTTATTTTTGTATGTTTAGAAATAAAAAGCCTTGGTCCCTACTTCTCAGCCTAGAAATAACCCATTTTGCCTAGTGAAGCTATTTTTTCGTTTGGGGAATTGAGATTCGAAGAGCAGAAAATGACCGGGCTTCTGGAGTTCTGTGTGGCATAGTGCCGTGGGGAGAGCGGCTAAGGATTTACCCGGCCGCAAGCTGGGCCACATTCTGTGTACATACCTTCATTACGGCTTCCCTGAGAAACAACTACCTTCAAAAAACAGGGAGTTTGATATCAATCTCCTTGCAACTGCTTTTTTTTTTTTTCTTAACCATCTGTTATTTTCAGTTCTGATTTTTTTTTATTTACTAGTGTTCATACCAATGAGTTTTCTAAATGACCCACTCTTTCTCTTACGCATCGTGTTTAGGAGAGCGCTATCTCTGTGTCACGCAAAGAATGATGTTTCTGTGTCCCTTCGGTGTGTTTCTTCGTTCTTCTTCTGTCCTTACGTGGGATTTCCCCTGCCCCCTCTTTAATTTTTCAGAGCCACCAGGGTTAGTGGAGCACTAATTGGGGATTTGAAGGGGAAGGGCCTCTATGTGACATTATGTGGATGATTTTTCATTATCCATTATTTGGGACGTACAGATGTAATTCTCTTGGGTGAGTGTTACCATTTTTCTTCTATAGATTCACTATTTCTCATTTGCTTTTTTTTTTTTCTTGTCCAATAAGCTTCAGAAAGGGAAAGCTTTTTTTTTTTTTTTCCTAGGTTGGTTAAAAAAACAATACATCTGGGGCACGAGGGTGGCTCAGTGGGTTAAGCCTCTGCCTTTGGCTCAGGTCATGATCCTGGGATCTAGCCCTGAATTGGGCTTTCTGCTCAGCGGGGAGCCTGCTTCCCCGCCCCTGCCTGCCTCTCTGCCTACTTGTGATCTCTCTCTCTCTCTCTGTCAAATAAATAAATAAAATTTTTAAAAAACAAAACAAATAACAATACAAAAAAACAATACATCTAACAATACATCTAACAATATATCTAACCCCACCAGCTTCTCAGAAAGGAGTAGGGAGCTCTAGAAAGCATGACTGGAAGCTCCATTGCCTGGCACAGAGCCTGTGCACATGACCAGTCACATGATCAGTGGTGCAGCTGGGCACCATGGGTAAACTGCCGCCTTGGCAGGTCAGCCTCTGAAGTTAGCTGGCTGTCTTCACACAGGTCAGTTCAGTGTTCCATGAGTCTGTCCTCGTGTGTCAAATGAGGCATCTCTTAGCTTCTCCAGGATTCTTCTAGTGAGCCTTCTTGGCTGAGCTCAGCCTGCTTACTTAACTCTACTTTCTTTAATCTGTTTTTCATATGCTTCGGTGTTTTCCTAGTTTGGAGGGCCTGTTTGGTCCACGCTTGTTTACGGTTCTGCTGTTTGAATCAATCATCGGACTTTTTATAGGCATTTTTTTTTTCTCTCTTACTGTGAGCATAATTCATGGGCGTCTGGGCCCAACAAATTGGGACAACAAATTCATGTGTGTGAATAGGGTTGTATGTGTGTGTGTATGTGTGTCTGTCCGGCTCTGTACACTGCTAGGGCGTATTACCTTATTGTCATATTATCTACAAAAGGAAGTAGGAGTGATCAGATTGGAGCTGCAGATCTGGAGCAGCCAGGAGTTAAAAGAAGTCTCTAGAAAATTTGTGTGGAAAGATTTTGTTATTATGGCTTTTCCCTAGCACATGCTTGTCAGAGCTGTAGGTAGGACGTCTTTGAAGACTGTATGGATAATGATTTTATTGCACTTTCCTATAGACGGCAATAAGGTATCTTCTGTGATAATGAGCTGCTCATTCTATCATAATACCTTTACTCTAATTGTCCCTATAACCAGAATCAGGTACAGCTTTCCATTTTTGATGCCATGCCAAGTTAGTGTTCTCCAAGTTCCAGTCTCTTCCTTCCACTCTAGTGGCTTCAGGAGAGACTTTGGTTCTGTTACTGTGAGGCTTTGGTATAAGGATTACAAGATTATGTAGTCATTCTGTTACTGCTGTAACGAATAACTGCAAATTTAGTGGTTTAAGGCAGTATAAATTTATTGTTTTATAATTCTGTGGGTCAGAGGTCCACCATAGGCCTCTTTGGCTAAGATCAAATGTCTGCTCCTTCTGGAAGCTCTAGGGAAGAATCTAATTCCTGGCCTCTTGTAGTTTCTAGAGGCAGCTCACATTCATAGTCTTGTGCCCCCTTCCTCTGCCATCCAAACCAGTAATGCTGAGCTGAGTTCTTGTCCCTCAGCCATCAGCCTGGCTCTCTGACTACAGCTAGGAGAGGTTCTCTGATATTAGGATCTGTGTGATCAGATTGGGCCTGCCGGGATAATCCAGGATAATCTCCTCATCTCAAGGTCCTTAATGTAATCCTATGTGTCCTGTAAGGTAACATTCTCAGGTTCCAGGGTTTAGGATATGAACGTCTGTGGGGCCATTTTTCTGCCTCCCAAAGTGCTCAAAACTCTGCCAAGAAATGTTTTTTTACTCTTTATGTAGAACTCCTCCTTTCTGTGAAGGAACTTTAATGTCATAGGAAATTTCCTTGTTTCCCCTCATCTTTTTTGACTGTATTAAAATGGACTGTTTGCAAAACCCAGTATTTAAGACTTGAATTCTGCTGTGGTCAGACTCGGAGCCGTGCACATGTGTGGTTTAAGGCTTGTGTGGTACCAGCAGTCCTTCTGCAGTGAGGAAACCGAGGGGCAGAGGGAACTTGCCCAGGGTCAAGAAACCAGAAGTGTGGGAGCCAGGATGCGAAAGTGGATCTCACTGCTTCCAAAGCCCAGGTTCTTTTCACTCTGCCTTTCTGCTTCCAAACTGATAATGAAAAAACAAAATGAGAAACGGTAATGGGGAAATGTAAAATAATGTTGAATTTCTCTGCTTCTGCCAAGGCGATGACAGTAAATACTGCCTGTGGTAGATTGATTGCACTAATGGCCCCGATTAATGGCCTCCCTGTATCTACACTTCTTGCCTTCTAACTTTGTAGTCCTCCTTCCTTCCATCCCCCACCACTGGGATTTGCCATTGGCTAGTGGGTCATTAGCAAATGTTCTGTAGACAGAGTTTAAAAGAGCCCCAGTGCTTCTGAGTGTGTTTTACACAGCCGGGCTTGCTGTCTCAGATCCCTGCCACCACCGTGAGGACATGCCCAGGCTAGCCAAAGGGAGAGTTCTGAGAGACACATGGGGATGTGCCAAGTGGTGTTAGCCGAGGCTACCCTAGACCAGCTAGCCTGCAGCTGAACTGTTGGGTGTGCAAAGTCTCCGGAGCGTTTCTTGCCAAGATCGGTGAAGTCTATGCTAGATCACCAGAACCACCCAGCTAACCTGGAGAGTTGTAGAAGTAATCGATGGTGGTTGTTTTAAGCCACTGAGTTCTGGGGAAGTTTGTTATACAGCAGCTGCTAACCGATACACATCTCATATCAGGTGTTTGAATAGCATAAGAAGTATTCTCAGTATCCTTTTGAAGGTGATTTTGGACTGCTCATAACTAGTTAATATTTTGTGTACAAATTTAATACATTTTAAAATATTCTTTTTTAAGGTTATGCCTTAGGCTCAAGTACTTGCTCATTGTATCTACCCCTTTTTTCTTCCCTTTTTTTTTTTAAATTTTAACATGAATGTCTTTTTTTTTTTTTAAGATTTTGTTTGTTTATTTGACAAAGAGAGAGAGATCACAAGTAGCCAGAGTAGCCAGAGAGGGGGAAGCAGGCTCCCTGTTGAGCAGAGAGCCTGATGTGGGACTGATCCCAGGACCCTGGGATCATGACCTGAGCTGAAGGCAGAGGCTTTAACCCACTGAGCCACCCAGGTGCCCCCATGAATGTCTTTTAAATGCTTATCAGTTTTAAGTCCAAAGCAGACTTGCTTTTCCTCCTCAAACTATTTGTTCTTTCTAGCACACTGGCTTTGACCCCCAGTGTACAATGAGAAATTCATATTAACTCCTAACTCATATTTACATGTATACAACAGCAAGAAGAGTTTCAAGACACATTATCTAACCCTGTGCCTCTGATGCCCTCAGATGCTTCCTATTCTATTTCATGGACTTAAAAAATGCCGGTCAGGAGTCAGCACTCTGGCCTGCTGCTGATTTTAGGAAGCTTTATGAGAACCCAGCTACTCCTGTTGATCATGCATTGTTTATGGCTGCTTTCAAGTCCCCATGGCAGAGTTGAGTAGTAGTGACAGAGATTATCTGGCCTGCAAAGCCTGAAGTATTTACCACCTGGCTCTTGAAGAAAAAGTTTCTGATCCCTGCACTGAACTCATTTCATAACCCATCAGTTAGTTGTGACCCTTCATTTTGGAAGACACTATTCAAGTGACCTTTAGCTCTCTTGATATTCTTCTGGAAATTCCACTAAACAAATCTGTCACACGTGAACTACCCCATTTACCTGTATCATACTTGGACTCTCTCCTCTATTTACTTAGATTCAACAATTAATGTTTTTGTGATTTAACTTTATACCTGACACTTTGGGAGCATTCCTAAAATGTTTCATTTTAAAGTAATATTATCCGCCCCCCCCTTTTCACATTTAAATGAGGCTTTCTTGTGGAAACTTGCTGGATTAAAATGGACACAGATTCCATTCAGGTGCTAGTTATTTATTCATTAGATTGCAGCTGTGCCTTTTTTTGTGACACAATGAAGCCCATTAGTGGAAGTGGGAGAGAAACAGAGGTAGCTTCTTTTTACCACACCTTTCTGGCAGTTGGTCCTTATTGCCACATTTCTGAATTAGGGTGATTATTATTCCTGAGCATAATAAAATTTAAACACATCAAATCACGGACTTTGGGGGTTGGAAAGACTTCGGAAAAAATTTTTTTCATTCAGACCCAGTTTGGTCCCTTAAAGGGCAAATTTTTCTGACACCTAAATTTTCCAAACCTGTCAAGGAGGGACAACAATGTTATTATTTATGTCATATGGCTAATGAGATTGATGAAAAGGAGCTGAGGCAGAAAAGCCTTCAGAAGGATCTGGATATATCTTTCTAGAATCTGAAATACCAGGTGAAGAATGGTCACTGGCTCATTTATTTATTGGCAGTGAGAAAGAAATCAAAATAAATGAGCTTCAACTACAGCATGAAGAGTTTAGGTAAGATCTGAGAAATGTCCCCTCAATAGTGGCCTCTTTGACATTAGAATAGATTCTTCTGAGTATTTGTCTTTATTTATCTGAGAGCGCTCCAGAGCTCCAGAGAGAGCACGCAAGCAGGGGGAGGGGCAGAGGAAGAGTGAGAGCAGACTCCCCACTGAGTGTGGAGACCTAAGCTGGCCCCATCCCAGGACCCTGAGACCATGACTTGAGCCTAAGTTAAATGCTCACCTGACTGAGCCACCCAGGCGCCCCCTGAGTATTTTTGATCTTAACTGCTTCCCTTAGTTTTGGTAGGTGGTTGGACTCTCCTGAGTGCTAGCAACAGGGACCTGAGAGCTTGCTTCAACAAAAGTCGAGAACTCATGTTAGGGCAGGAGGCTCCAGGAACCCCAGGAGTCTCCTTTGCTTCCTCTTTGAGTCCATCTGCCTGGTTGGTTCATTCTTCCCCTGCCTTGTGCTTCTTTTTGTCCCAAGGGCAGGACTGTGGGTAACACTAGCTACTGGGGAAGTCACCCAGCATGACTGATCTTTCATGTAACACAAATTCCAGTTTCCTGGGGAGTATCTCCTCAGTGGCCCAGCTTGAAATCATCCAGAGGTAGGCAGAGCTAGGCATTGAGATGGGATTTTGGCTAGCTCCAGGGAGCCTTATGGGGGCTTTGTAGAAATTTGTGGGGAAGTTTTGGTGGTTGATTGGGGAGTGCTACTAGCATTTATTGGTGGGGACCAGGGGTGCTAACTGTGATGGATAGAAAAGTTTTTTTTTTTTTTTTAAGGTTTTATTTATGTAGTTGAGAGAACGAGAGATAGAGTGAGTGAGCACGTGCACAAATTGGGGGAGGGACAGAGGCAGAGGAGAAGCAGACTCAATGGCTGAGCAGGGAGCCCGATGTGGGGCTCCATCCCAGGACCCTGGGATCATGACCCGAGCTGAAGGCAGATGCTTAACCAGCTGAGCAAACCCAGGCGCCCCTGGAACAGTCTTACTCTCCAACATGTATCCCCTGTCATACTATGAGACAATCATGGACAACAAAACCTGTTTACTACCTGCACCTAGAGGCCCTATCTTACACATAAACGAACATTTTGTATGTTTTCGGTAAGCATTGTGTTTCTCAGCTGACGACGACGGAAGACGGTGCTTTGTTTCATTGGGAAATGCACCAAGAAACGTTCACCATTTCAAAAATCGCACCAACCCTGGCGTCACCATGTCATCCGTTTCAGTCCTCGTTTGTAGCCAGCCCATTTTTTGATTTTACATTAAAACACAAGCAGTGTTGTGACCCCATTATGCCTTCTAGATCGGTCTCGCCCAACCAATTGCATATCAAAATACCTGTTAGTTTGTTATCAGTTATTTTCCTGTTCATTTGTGTTACCTTAGGGCAACACATATATATGTTTGAAATCGTGTATAGGAGGGTTATCTAAGAAATTGATTTGAGATAGTAAAGGGGTATTGGAAGTTTGCTCTAAGCTGGGAGCTTCAGGGCTGGTAGAGGTTAGAACACTGCACTGCGAGAAGTGTTTTTTTTTTATTTTTTTAAAGATTTTATTTATTTATTTGACAGAGAGAGAGATCACAAGTAGGCAGAGAGGCAGGCAGAGAGAGAGGGGGAAGCAGGCTCCCCGCCTAGCAGAGAGCCCAATGCAGGGCTCGATCCCAGGACCCTGAGATCATGACCTGAGTTAAAGGCAGAGGCTTTAGCCCACTGAGCCACCCAGGCGCCCCATGGGAGAAGTGATTTATAAAGTCATTTTTTTCTTCGAGCCTAATGATTCAACTAAATTAGATATTCTTAATACTGACCATTTAGGAAATAAAAAAACTGTGTCTCATATATTTTGTGCAGCTGACTGTGAAAAAAGGAAGAGACGTGTTGGCCCCATACTGCTTGGTCTGTGTGGATGGTGGACCTTTCATGGTGCTCACTGCCCACCCTCCCATCTGTGGTTTCTGGCTCCTGCTGGGCGAGGGCTCCGTTGTGGGTCTCCTCGTCATTCTCTCCTATAGAAGAACCATAGGCATAGACAATCACATCAGCTTATTATATGAGTTTCACATGAACTACTACAGACCCGTCTTTGTCAGGCTTTAAGCTCAGGCTGTGAGCTTGCTCGGGAAAATACTATGCCTTGATTTTTACTAACCTCTAACCCAAATTTAAGCAATCCTTAGCTTTCGAATATTGGCCATAAATCAAAGTATGATTATTATTGTCTGTGACTTTGTTACCAGTAGATATCCAATATTTTTATCTCACATTATAGATGTCTGACAGATATCTTGAAATATCAGTACTTTAAAATTATGGTGGTTATTATGCCTGCTGCTAGATAGTGTTATTTAATGCATTAATAAACAAGCATATGTGTTACTATATCACAATTTAAAAAATATTTTGGTAACTGTATTTAAATACCATCAACTTCCTCCTTAATCCCATGTATTTCATTTTATGTCTTCAAAAAAGAATCCCAAGAAGGGATCTGTGGATGTCCCCAGCCTGCCAGGGGCTTGGTGGTACAGAAAAACTAGTGTACAATGGTGAGGTGCCCACCCATTGCTGCCCTGTCTCTTCGATTTGTTGGGAGTTGACCTTCTCCTAACATGACCTTTCCCCAAGACTGCCAGATATGGGTATAGAAGGCGTGTGGGTTTATCCCCAGTTGGCTTATTTTCTTCTTAGACCAGAACAAGTCAAATGATTGAGCTTGATTCAGCCTTGGCTCATTCTTTTATCAGACATGAGGAGGCAAGTTTGTCAGAACATTCCTCCGGCAAGGCTGTATTGATCAGTACAAGGTACATGATGCATTTAAAGCCAAACATACTGATTATCTGAATCCTAAGCAGAAGTGTGATTTCTAGTTCAGTTTTTCAAGTGCAGAAAACCATGAACATTCTGCAAGACAATTCCCAATATATATCCTAACTTCTCCTTTCTTCTTTGTATGCTTCAGAATTACATAATCACAACCAACTCTAATAAAGACCGCATTGCTTAAGAAGTATTGCACAAATGGCTGCCAGGGTTGTTCTTCATTACCATCTTGTGTGTGGGGGAGGGGCATTTCCTAGAAATTAGGGTTTGGGTGGACGTAGACAGCTCCATCGGTGCCTGGTTGTCACCTTGCCACCCAGGGAGTCCAGCATAGAGGGTGTCGTGCCGCAACCATCACTGGATTTCTGGGAAGGACTTCAACCTTTCTCTGTTTCTGGAAACTTCTCTTAATAGGAAGTGACTGCCACAGACGAGCCCACTGCCCTGTTCCTTGCTGTCCTCCAGACATGGAGTCATTGTGCTGCCATGTGCATCTTTTTCCTCTCACAGCTTCTAAATCTATATTTAGAGCATGAAAATGCTGAACATTTCCTTTCTAATTTTTTTAGAAGTTAAGCATAGGGCGAGTTCTTCATGCATTCAACATTAATATCTTGGACAACCATATTAAATAATCATGGGAATCATATTTTTTCTTCTTTGCTTCAAAAAATATGCTGAAGATTAGAATTGAGTAGTTTCAAATTTTTAACCTTCATTTTTCTGTGGGTTTAGTTACTGATCAAATTTTTCATGGAGTAAAAGCCACTCCTTTAAGGGAGTAGGAGCAGCCCCATTACATGAACTTGTTACTGCTCATGTCAGACTAAAGAGAACATATGTGTACTTAACAAGCTAATTAATGAAGTGACGGCATCTCTCTTGCTTGCTCTTTGTAAAAGGGAACAGCAAAATTCTGTTGATCTTGAGCTACTGACTGTCCTTATAGATTTATGTGCAAGATTGTGGGTGCCACTTGGCCTAGGTTTTTTTTTTTAAGTTTGTTTTTTTTTTTTTTTAAAGATTTTATTTATTTGACAGAGAGAAACACAGCGAGAGAGGGAACACAAGCAGAGGGAATGGTAGCGGGAGAAGCAGGCTTCCTGCCGAGCAGAGAGCCCGATGCAGGGCTCCATCCCAGGACCCTGGGATCGTGACCTGGGCCGAAGGCAGACGCTTAGCGACTGAGCCACCCAGGCACCCCTTTTTTTTTTTTTTAAGTTTTAAGTAAGTTTTTTATGTATAGCCTGTTCATTATTATTTTTTATTTTAATTCCAATATAATTAACATGCAGTGTTTACTATTAGTTTTCAGGTGTGCAATACAGTGAGTCAACAATTGTGTACATTCCACAGAGCTCACCACTATTAAATGTACCCTTAATCTCCATCACCCATTTCACCCCTCTCCCTCCGTCCTCCCCTCTGGTAACCATCAGTTCACTCTCTATAGAGTTTGATTTTTGGTTTGTTTCTTTTTTTTCTTTGTTTGTTTCTTAAATTCCACATGTGAATGAAGTCATTTGTCTTTCTCTGACTGAGTTCACTTTACGTTATATCCTCTTGATCCATCATTCGGCCTGATTTTTGAAGTGAGATACCTCAGATCCTTTTACCAAGGAAACTGACCCTATCATTGGATCCATAAGGCCAGGTGTTTTTTAGGAAAAGACTTGAGAAAGCAGGAAATTCTCCAACTTCATTGGCTGAGGGGTGGTGGTTTTGCTCAGTTTGAAGGCTCCCTTACCCCTCTTCCCCATTCTGAGCCACATTTCCTGGGCCTGTTTTTCTTAGAGGTTTGGTGTGGAATGAATTTTGATGGTAATCCTACCTCTGTGGAGAAAGCAAACAGCATGCTTTTGCAGTGTGCTCCAGAAGATCTGAAGGATAAAAGTTTAAATATCTGTGAGTGATTCATCTCCTGGTCAGGTGGGTAACAGAGTTAATGGTGCAGCTGCTAGACCCAGAGATATCCTGTTACCCTTCTAGAGACACAAAGAAAAGTGGAAAGTACACATCCTTAAACTGACGATCCGAAGGTGAGGACCTCACACACAGAGTAATGCTTTTTCCTGAAAGTGGACCTCTTGAGCACGTAGCTGGTGTTCAGGGGAGTATGGGGCACTTCTGGGAACCAAGGCTGGAGCACATTGTCCGATTTCATGCTGATGACAACCCTGTATATTAGATTCACTTGTCTTCACTGAACACATGTGAAACCGAGGTTTGGAGAACTTAAGTGTCTTGTGTGCAGTGACTCATAGAATCATAAGGGGCCCATATAATTTTACCACCCAAACTTGAACACTTTTGAGAGTAAAAGGGGAAGCTAGTAATGATTATACTGAGATAAGAGGCTTCCATGGTATGTATGGTCCCCTTGCTAATAAGGTGCAGATCAGGGCTTTAACTCAGGTCTCTGGTTCCAAAGCCTGTATGTTCTCCATTAGATGTATTAGATCAGGCTGTCTCCTCTCCAGATGAATTGGTAAGGCACACAGTGAATAACCTTGTGAACATGAGTTCTGCACTAGGTATAGAGCCAAAGAGAAATGCCTCTGAGGCTAGGTAAAAGTTCCCTTTGGCAAGAGAAATGTCTAATAGGGATGTTCTTTTATATAAAAATATAGAAAGAGTTTTTTTCTGGGGGAAGGCAGATGGTTTTCTCTTCCTAAGACGTGGTTTTCCATTTTTCGTTGAAAAGAATGGATCCGCTTTAACATTTACAAGAAAGATAAAGTGAGACACATAAAATCTCGTATCCAGGGCACACATCTTCCTAGCCAGGAGCTGTTAGGATACAGAGTGATGGGAGTGGATCCTTCAACAGTGAGGGGTGTAGATGAAATTTACCACTCCTATTGTTAGCACTCTGTCCACGACTGTTATTCTCGAGGCTGATTTGTGTGGTATAATCATTACTGTGAGATGTTAAAATGAAATGAAATCCCAGCACCCGAATAGACAGCCCAGCCAGTGTTGGACGCTCTGGCTTGTGACGAGGAACCTCTGTGCCTCTGTGAGCCTCAGACACACACGTGTGAACACACTCAGTAGAGGTGCAGACACGAAGATAAATGAAGCCCAAGGTACTTATAACCAGTATTACAGCCCAACCATGGAAAGTAATAAAGAACATCACACAGCTCTCCAGGATTTATTTGTTCCCTGTGTCATGTTCTTTTGGTGCCTTTGAGGCCTGCTGAGGTGTAAAAGCAAAAGTTTCCTAACAAAGTAGTTCCATAAGCACTGCGGCCTCTAAAAAGTCCTGCTGGATTGCCATTCATCATCAAGTCAGCAGTGCCAAAGAGTGACATGCTATTCAGAGGCACTGCTGGCAACCCAGAGCAAGCAGGCCGGTAGGTGAGAGTTACGTTGTTTGGTTGGAAATTTGGGATCAGGCTTTCAGTTGAGAGTTGTTACTCGGCCTTCCTTCCACACCCAGGTGCCTAGGGGCCCTGCCTTCTGAATCTTGGAACACCCCAAAAAGACAATCTCTGAGTGAGCAAAATGAAACTTTCTGGTGACAAAGCCTTCCCCCATCAGGAGTGACCACTGGGACCAGGAGAGGGACCGGGGGTGGGACTCAGGGATTTGCACCCGCTGCTGTGATTTGGTTAAGCTGATCCCTGAAGAATTCAGTGTTCTCTAGTTGTGTCCCAAATGTCCAGACTTTATGAACCATAGGCTATAAGACAGAAAAAGAAAACAGGGTTGGAGGAGAAACGTGAGAAGGGGGAAGCGGAGGGGTAAATGCAGGGGCCTGGTAGCAAGCGGCAGCCCTTCTGCTGTGGAAAAGGACAGACTGTGGCAGATGCAGAACAGCTGTGCTGGCCTGGGTAATAAGGGTCTTCCTGGAAGGGAACAGGGAATATGGGCTGGGAAGTCAGAGGTCTGGGGGCTTGTGCTTTCCCTGCCCCTAACTAGCTTCGTGAGCCCCTGTTCCTTCTGCCAAACTGGGCAAGTCTACTGAGGAATTATATGTCAAGCGTAGGTATACAGAGGTGAACACAACGCCTGACCTTTCATCTAGTGTGGGGACCTGACTTAAATACTCCTGTTCTAATATTAATAAGAATAGCTAACTTTTTTTTAAAAGATCTTATTTATTTCTTTGATAGAGCATGAGCAGGGGGAGCAGCGGTCAGAGGGAGAGGGAGAAGCAGACTCCCCACTGAGCAGGGAGCCTGATGCAGGGCTCGATCCTAGGACCCTGAGATCATGACGTGAGCCGAAGGCAGAAGCTTACCCGACTGAGCCACCCAGGCGTCCCGGGAACAGCTAACTCTTAGAAGTGTTTTCAGGGAGTTATGGATACTTCCCATTGATTTATACCTGTTAGTTCTTTTAATCCTCTGACAACCCTGTGACACAGGTATGACTGTGCTAGTTTGGGAGATGAAGAGACAGGCACAGAGAAGTGAAGTCATTCGTCCCAGGTTGTACAGCTAACAAGTAGTGTAACTAGGATTTGAACCCAGGGAGCCTGCCTCTAGAGCCCACACTGTGCCTCGCTTGTGAAGAGTGTGTATGTGTGTGTGTGTGTGTGTGTGTGTGTGTGTGTGTGTGTGTGTAGGGGGGCTGTCACACTTTCTTGTTGCCTCCATTGCTGGGCTGTCAGCTGCTTGAAGGCAGCAGCCATATTCGCCTTGTTAACTTGTCTTCCTAGTGCCTGGCCCAGTGTAGGCCCTGGGCATGTTCGTTGAATGGATGGGTGGATGGGTGGGTAGACGGATGGATGAGATAAATAGGATCTGCAGGGAGCTTACCGTCTAAAGAGGAAGGCAGATCCATAAACACCTAATGGTGGTCACTGTCAGGCAGGAAGGGTGCCTAGTCTAACCTGGGGCGTCAGGGAAAACTTCCTGGTGGGTGATACCTGTACTGAGCCTGGAAAGACGTGCAGAATTTGGGAGAATCGGGGGGAAGACGTGCCAAGCAGAGAGGTTATATGGGGTAACTCGAGCGTTGCCTCGGCGGTCAGCTGTTCCCAGAGCACAAAGGGCAAGGCAGGGCCTGCTGGAGATGGGGCCGGGTCAGGAAATCTTGCCCCGGGGAGGTGATGGGGCTTGCTCCTGAGAACTGGGGAGAGCTCCTGAGAGGGTTTGAGCAAGGGAGTGACACGGCTAACTATGGATTTCAGATAGAGTGTTCTAGGTGCCTTGTGAAGGGTGGAAGGAACAGGAACAAGATTGGGACAGGGGAGAAGCTGCTGCAGTGGTCCCAGTAAGCCGTCATGGGAACCTGAAGTGGAGGTAGGGGTAAGGAGGCTAGAGGGCTGGGAGGGGAGCATGACCCTTCACTTTGGACGTGCTGTATGTGCTGTGCGGCTTCCTCCACAGCAGTTCGAAGCTGGCTGGAATCCAGGAGGCTAAGGACCGAGGTCAGTGTGGGTTTAGGCATTAAAGAAGGAGACAAAGAGCCAGCCAGGAAGGCTGTTTTGAAGGTAGAGGCTGGGGTCTCAGGACCAGTGCTTCAGGTGACAGAGCTTTATCAGCAGGAGGAGGGAAGAGTCCCGAGGTGTGGGGGGAGAAAGAGTGGAGGGGGAAGGGGAGGAGAGGGGTGGGAGTAAGGAGTGGGGAGGCAGTCGCCAGAGGGAAGGAATCCGGAGGAGCAGAGGTGTCAGGATAGACTGACAGGACATACCCAGGGTAGGTAAACCACCCCATACCAAAGGCAGGTTAGGGGCTTTCAGGAGCTGGGAGGAGGGGGAGAAATGGGGACTAACTGCTTCCTGGCTTTGGGGTTTCTTTTTGGGATAATGATCTGGAACTAGACAGAGGTGAGCTTGCACAATATTGTGAATGTACTAAATGCCACTGAATTGTACATCTTCAGGGATTGATTCAACGACGGATGAATTTCCTCTCAATTAAAAAAAAAAATTGGAAAGGAGGAGAGGTAGGAAGGAAGTACAGCCGGTCACATCTGATGACCAGGATTTTCTGGCCGCTGCCTGCTCCCCGCCCTTTCTGTAGCAGCTTTATTTTCATCGCCTCCCAAAGTGAGCCTTGTTTTCTGGAATCTACTAGAATGCAAGTGCCGTGAGATTCAGTCCTGTCTCTCTAGTACTGGAAGGGCACTGACACAGAGTGCGCGCTCAGTAGTAGATGGGTGCAGCAGGTTGGGCCGGCTCCTGGATGTAGACCGGGGAGGGGTGCCAGTTTGAAATCACAGGCTGGGGGTAAAGGGAGATGGAGCAGACTGAGGACAAGAAAAAGCCCGAGTTTCTGATGTTAGAGGCCTGGGGAAGAGGAGAGCTTGAAGTCACCAGTAACACCGCTCCTGTGGTTGGTCGGTTTCTGTGTCGTCATCTACTTTTTCTGGTGCTGCCCAACTGCCTGTGTGCAGAAGAGAAGGGAGACTCTTCTGGGAGATGCAGTTTGTTGGGGATTTTGCTGCTGTGTGATGATGGTGGCAAGACAAGGATTTGGGGGAAGAGGGGACTTTGGAAGTAAATGACTCAGGGAGGTAGGGGAGTCTGGGAGGGGTAGCCTGTGAGCCCAGGGTAATGGAACAAAGTGCTCCCAGGACTCTCGGGCCTAGAGGGCAGGCTCGCAGTGTTGGGAGTGGAGACAGGGACAGCTGATCCGGACGAGATGTCCCGGCTCAGGTGGAATGAAGGTGAAGGTCACTGGGCTCCAGATGGCCACTGTGTTGGGAGCCCAGGGCAGGGAATTCCAAAATTTGGTACTCAGGATAACCCTTTGGGTATGGGAAGAAAATGTAAAAACTTACTCTTATTTTTTTTTTTTTTTCATTAAAATTAGGGGTTAAGTCAGAGAAAGACAATTATCATATGATCTCTCTTATATGAAGAATTTGAGAGGTGGGGGGGAGGGAAATGAAACAAGATGGGAAGATGGGATCAGGAAGGAGACAAACCAGGAGACTCCTAAATTCATGAAATAAACTGAGGGTGGCTGGGAGGTTGGGGGTAGGGATAGGGTGGCTGGGTTATGGACATTGGGGAGGGTATATGCTATGGTGAGTGTAAGCCTGACGATTCACAGACCTGTACCCTGGGGCAAATAATACATTATATGTTAATAAAATTTAAAAAAAAAATTAAGGGCTTATATTTTCAGCAATATATACATGTTTATCATTTTAAAATAAGTGAACCTATCTTAGGGGTTCATGCTCCCTTTTTACTAATGGGATGTGTGACCAAAGTATTTGTGAAGACTTCTGGTTTGGGAAGTTGGACAGGTCCTTGGATAGCAGTGTTTGGGGGTGAAGTCATGTGAAAGACCAGGTCACGTGGCTTGCTGAAACAGAAGCTTAGTGTCTCCTCTGTGTCTCTGTCGCCATTTCCTGGTTGACCAAGTATGAGTACCCACCAGAAAGGGCATAAGGTTTGCCTGGAGTGACTGGCTCTTTGCAAACCCATTATGTGCTACAGACTACCTTTTTTAAGTGACCACAAACTATTTGCTCAATATTCCTTTTAGAACTTGAATACCCACCAACTTCATTATTTTTTAGAATTCCTTTCCACCCCTGAACCCTGTATTTTGAAAATTGGACCTTTTTTCCCCTTCTCTTCCGACTTCCTGGATATTCACTAATGTTCTTCCCTTTCCCCTGAGGTTACGACTTAGGGAAGTTTTTGTTTTTTTGTTTTTGTTTTTTTTGTTAGGGACCTGGGATTCCATTTTCCTTAACCTTGAAGTTTGAGCTGCAGTTAACTCAAAAGATCAGAGGAGTGAGGGGGGCAGGATAGGGGGGAGAGTTTGGTCTTGGACCAAGGTGACCTGGCTTCCAATTCTGACTCCTGTTCTGAGCTGTGCCTTCTGAGCAAATTGCTTACCCTCTCTGACATCTGTTTCATTTTAAAATTGGAGAGGTGACTATTTAGCTGATAGGTTTTGGGAAAAATTGAAGGAGTTAATGATACATGTGAAAGTCCCTTAACCTTGCTAGGACTCAATAAATGCTAGTTTTTTTCTCCTCCCTGACACTCCCCACCCCACCTCCAGTTTCCTTCTAGGCTCGCCTCTTGTAGATTTCCAGCCTGATGGAAGAGAATGATAAGAAAGAACAAAGGGGCACATGGCCAAGACTTCCTCTTGGGCTGGTTTAAAGGTGTCCATGATGTTGGTCGGCCCTGGTTTTCCTCGTGATCTCTGCTGTGTTCCTTGCCCCAGCCTTTATTCTCTTTTAAGGAGAGCTGAGGGCATCATCCTAAGTTCTGTTAGGGTGCTCGGTTAATGTCGAAATGACTCATTAATTATGAACCTGCCCCACCTCATTAAATGCCTTCATGAGGAACTGAGGGGGGCTAGAAAACAAAATAATGCCTCCCCCTACCCCCAACCCCATTTCAGATATTAACTCAAAGGAAATGAGTTCTGAGAACATTTAGAATCAAAACGTCCAAACAGGGTCATTTCAAAAGCCCTCTTGCAGTTTTGGAATAGGAGCCTTCCTCTTTGAAGACATTGACCTTGTCGGTGACCAGGAGACCGTCCCCAGCCTGTTTGCGACACTGCGTAGCCAGGCCCGGGAGTGCTGTATGCCTGTCCCCACAGCCGGCTCTCTCTCACCTCTGGGTGCTGGCCAGCCACGTGCCCGCATGCCGGTTCTGATATTCCTGCATTTATTCAGAGTATTGTTAATGCTTCATGAATGGAAGAGGAGTAGAAGAAATCTAAAAGTCACTCTGGAGTTCTTAGAAACATGTGAAGCAAAATAGGCCTGTGAGCTCGGCTCCAGCTAGGATAAGTGGGTGTGACGGTCCCTCCCCACACCAGGAAAACAGTTTATGGTTTAGTTAAAAATAACTACCTTTTTATGTATAACTGGAATTTCAACACAGATGTTAATGTCTTTGGGGCTTTCCCCCCACCTCTTCCCCAGCGCTCCCAGAGAGTGATAACATCAGGCTCTATCTTGCAGTTCCTAATCACCTTATTTCTGTATTAGTGAGATGAGGTAAGAAAACAGGATGGTTGGGAGCATGAGAACTAACTCAGGAAGAGAGCCTAGCACTGTACCTGAAGTATAATGATGACTCAGTACATGGTATAATGGTATTTTCAATTCGGGTTAAAGAAAAAAAGCATTATGGTTCTATGCAGGCAGTGTCACACTGTGTGAAAAGGAACCAATTGATTAAACACTTAGAAAGTTTCAAGAAACCTCCTTTTTAAGTCCCAAGATATTGGCATTCATGTGATGGATGTCTTGAGGAAGAAAAAAACAGTTGAGTCTTTTTAGTGGAAAAAACAGAGATCCTTTCACAGGAAGTGGTACTTGAAAAATATTGCTGTAATTAAAATATATAGTGTAGTTAGTTTTTAGGAAATGTACAATTTTCATGGCTTGAAGGAGCCTGGCAGAGTTACGGGGAAAAAAAAAAAAGAGGAACAGCCTCTACCAGTAATTACCAATTTTTTTTTTTTCCTTCTCTCCTGTTTGAGATTTTTCACCTGCTACTAGAGCTGCTGTTGGGATGAAAGGCTTCTGGAACTCTGTGTCCTGAAAGCACGTCCCCTCCTCCCTCTAGTTTCAAAAATCTGTGAGCTTGAGTGAGAAGAGCATTCTATCCTTATGCACAATGAGGCTAACTGGGATTCAGCATTTTCTTCAGTGGTACACATAGGCAACAGACCAAAGTAGTATTAGAAGTGGCCCGACTTTGTCTCCACTAAGTTCTCCTGGTTGCAGATATCCCCAAATAGTATTTACACTCATCGCTATTTCAAAATGATGGTACATCACAGAGCTACTTTTAGATCTTGTTACTTGGGTGTCTTGATAAAGAGCACCCATTCTTGTATCACAATGAAAAAATATTGTGGGGGTGCCTGGGAGGCTCGGTCCGTTGAGCGCCTGGCTGTTGGTTTTGGCTAGGGTTGTGATGTCATGGGTTGTGGAATGGAGCCCCACAGTTGGGCTCCATGCTCTCAACGGTGGCGGTGGCAGGGAGTCTGCTTGAGGATTCTCTCCCTCCACCTCTCCCCCCACCAAATAAATAAATCATTAAAAAATATTGTGATACATAAATCTAAGTATAATTTGTTTACTTTGGAATTCTCTGAGTTTTATTGTATGCACTTGAAAATTATTTGGAGGAGACGTCCAGGGGCTGCACCTGTTTGTCAGGTGGTCTATGGCATACAAAAAGTGAAGACCCTTCTCTTCTCCTGTACTTTAAATTTTATCCTAACAGACCAGGACTGAGGGAGTGGCTCTCAGCCCTGCCTGCCCATTAAAATTGCCTGTAGATTCCCGGTGCCCAGGCCATAGCCCAGACCAATTAAATTTGAACTTCTGGGGGTGGGACCTTAGTGATTACAGGTGACCCCAATGTGCAGCTGAGGCTGAGAACCATTGGTCTGTATGTTCAGATAAACCATTCTACTTCCCTGTTGCCTTCCTTCCTCATTTTTTGCTCTACCATGAGCAAGTTTCATGCTCATGGTAGAAAATTCAAACAGTACAGAGGAGCAGAGCTCCTCCACCTTTCTACAGAGAACTCTTGCTAACCATTTTTGTGCGTTAACAATCATTATAGACCCACACATCCGCATGCATATCCACAGTGGATTGTATGTGTGTGGTCTACCCTACAGACATACCTCATATATATTTTTTTCGCTTATATCATAGAGTGCTTTCATTACAGTTTCTGAGCTAGGTAGGTCTTTGAGATTAAAATTCTCTTTCTGGGGTGCCTGGGTGTCTCGGTCAGTTAAGCATCTGCCTTAGGCTCAGGTTATGATCCCAGGGTCCTGGGTCGAGCCCTGCGTCAGGCTCCCTGCTCAATGGGGAGCCTGTTTCTCCCTCTCCTTCTACCCTTCCCCCTCATCCCGCCCTGTGCTTGCGCGCTCTTTCTCTCTAATAAATAGATTAAATCTTTAAAAAATGCAATAAAATTCTTTGGTTTTTTTTTGTTTTTTTTTTATTTGCCTAAAACTAGGGAGCCTGGTCCCTGTAGGCCCAGCTCAGGAATAATTTGGAGACCGTGAATCCTCATTTCCTTCTTTTAAGAGCTAGTACAGTGGAGAGGAAAGAACAACTTTGGGGTCAAGCCCATCTAGGGTGTAGGACTCAGGGCACATTGCTTATCCATGTCAACTTTGAATCTGTGTGCTCCTCTGTCAGTTGGAGACAAAGAATGCCTCCTCACAGGGCTCTTATGAAATGTGTCCAAGGTCGGTGACAGGTGGCTATTACTGTTATCCTCCTTATAGATTGTATTCCCCAAAGGAGCTTGAAATGCTCTTTGGGCACCTCAGAGTTCTTTTTCTTTTTTTTTTTCTTAATTTTTTTTTTATTGTTCTTTTTCCTATTAGCATGCAGGCAGCGGAAAGCACAGGGTGAGTGAAAAAAAAAAATCCATGTGTACCTACTACAGACGGTCTAAAGGCCCTCCACCCGTATTTCAGGATTGCTGTCCCCTGGCTGGCTTCGCAGTTAGGGTCAAGGTCACACTGATGATGAATTAGCCTTACCGGCTCTTCTTGGCCAAGTATATGTGCCTGGTTAACAAACTCTTAGAAAGGCCCCCACATGCTTATTGACCCACATCTTTGCATTTCATCTCACTTGCAAAGGCAGTTATGTTTAAAATGAGAGCTGGTATCAGAGCTCCTGGCAGGAAACAGAATTCACCCTAGATGGTTTGAATGGAGACTAATGAAAGGGCCAGTCACAGAGGTGCTGGCCAGGCACTGTGAGGCACCCAGGGACTAACAGCAGTAGGAAGGAAACCAGTATCCTCACTAGGGCTGAGAGGCCAGAGGAGGGAGTAGTGTTACAGGAGGCCAGTGAGATCTGGAGTTGGAAAGGGCTGCCCAGCAACAGCTGTAATCAAGAAGAATGGTGCCCCAAGATGTGGCATCCAAGGAGAGAGGGGGCTGGGAAGAAACACCGCGACCTCTCTCCTGCTCTCCTCCCTCCTGGGAGACCTCTCTCCCAGTCCCCTCCTGGGCCTCTGGTTGGTTGACCCAGTGGGAGAGCCGGCAGGCAGTGGAGCCCAGCTGATGTAATCTACAGCTGTCAGCGCGCAGGGCACAGAATAGGGCTGAGAGTAAGTGGGAGCGGGACAGCCGATGACCAGATAACCAGCACAGAGGCTGTTAGGTGTCCAGACTGTGTAGAGGGCCTTCTAGAGAATGAGCACTCAGATGAGTCCCCGGGAAACTCCTTCCCCGTGCCTCCTAGGACTTGGGATGGCAGCGTTTGACTCCTCTCTTAACAGAGCACCAACAAGGCCATTGAGGCAGAGAGAGAAGGAGGAAGAACTTCACCTGCTAAAAAGCAAGCCCTTGAATCAAGATCTATCATATTTTTCTGAGCCCTTGCTCTCTTGCAGAGAAGCTGTCCTCTTGTGCGTGGCTGCCACGGGACAGGTAATATACTAAAGACATGGAGGTCCAGTCAGGGACATGATAATTTGGAAATTCCCTCTCTTAGTCCTCCTGAGACCCATGCCTGGAGATCGCCAGGAGTTCTCTCTGGTAGCTAGGAAATCACAGTGGTGCTGGAGGAGCCTCACCTCTGCTCTACACGTTGTGCCTCAGAGCTCAAGAGACTGGGCTGCTTCCGTAATTGGAGCCTGCCGATAGATTAAAAAAGTGAGAAAATGCCTATTAATATTAGAAACCCTGTGGGGAATCTTAAATGTTTACATGTGAGAACGGAACGGGTTTTTAACACAGAGAAACATAATACAACTTGATCATGCTTCTCACAAGATAATTACAGGAGTTGCAAAAATACGGAGACAGTACACGATCGGCGGTGTGGTCTGGTAATGAGGTGTCGATTCAGGGTTCTCTGACAGAATGCCTTTTGTTCGTTGTTCCTCTGTGAGGCTCCCTGACTTCAAAGTATCCCAAGTCTGGATCTGAGGCCGCTGTGAATTGGGCTCTTGCCAAACCTACACGCCATCCCTTGGGGTTCTGTGTCCTTTGATTCTTGTTGCTTCTGTGTCTTCTCTGACCTGGGTTAGGAAGGAGTCAAGGTGGGAGTGTGTCCACATTTTGCGTATCAGGCTGTCAGAGCATGAGGACAGTGAACCTTGCAGGAACCTCTCAGGACCCTGGGATCATGACCTGAGCTGAAGGCAGATGCTTAATCGACTGAGCCACCCAGGCACCCCAAGATGTTGACATTTTTAGATCATAGCTAGTCCACAGAGACTTCGGTGAAGGAAAAGAAATGAAGTAAATGCAAAATCAGTCTTTTTATTTTTTTAAATAATGAACTATCTGTCGAAAGATTTGGGGCCGGAGACTTGGCTGATAAATATGGTGAACTGTCTTTTATCTCCAAGTTACAGGCAGTTATGATTGAGACTCTCTTAGTTTTAAAAATATGAATTGTTCGAGGTGTATGTGTGGCTCAGTTGGTTAAGCATCTGCCTTTGGCTCAGGTTGTGATCCCAGGGTCCTGGGATCGAGTCCCACGTTGGGCCCCCTGCTCAGCCGGAAGCCTGCTTCTCCCTCTCCCTCTGCCTGCCTCTCTCCTGGCTTGTGCTCTCTCTCTCTCTCTGTCAAAGTCCTAAAAACAGTATGAATTGTTTTTTAACTTGAGCTATAGATCAGCGGTGCATTAATGAAATAGGGCAGGAGGTTGGAGCATCAATCGTGTAAGAAGGACTGAAAGATCTTTTTAAAAGGCAGATCTCAGGCCAGTGTCCCACGCCAGTCCCAACACATAGAGTCCCACGCCAGCCAACCACCCCAGGTGACTCAAGAAACAGCTCAGGAAATGCTGCAGTGGGGGGGGGGGGGGGGCGTGGATCCCCTTGGGCCTTTTTAAAGGTGCTGATGCTTGATCAGATCTTTGGCCTTTCTTCCCCCCCTCCAAATCAGAACTGTAGCATTAATCTGCACCTCCTCCAGACTGCATTTTTTTGGTTTCATTTTGTATTGACCCCCTGAACTTCACATAGTCTGTCATCGACAGGACAGATGCACAAGGACCGATCTCCCTGGAGAGGGATCCTGCTGTCACATGGTGGGAGACGCTGTCTTGTTTCAAAACAGAGAAATAAAACCCTCCGTTGAACTCAGTGGTCTCCCTGAAGAGGTCGGAAAAGTAATCCAGTGGCGTGTGTTTGTTTCAAGCCTGTGTTGTTATTAATCCTGTTACAAATGATAATGCTTTCCATTTACAGGCTGGCTGTCTCCGAGGAGTTTTATGTATTGCATACTAGACCCTGCTGGGTGATTAAGCCACTCACTCGGCGTCTCACAGGCCACTCGAGGACTGTTTCCTTATGGCTGCGTGTGCTGAGTGGCACATTGCTGGTTCGTGCATAGGGTCCTCGGGAAGGGAGGGTCCTCAGGGCATGATGCTGCGGGGGTCGAGGCCCAAGGAGATGGGGTTCTCCTTCGGATCCTAACTCTTTCTCTTTCCTGCATCATCAGAAGCTTCTTGGGGGGCAAGTGGGGCAGGGGCAGGGCTGTAGCTGTCTTTTTAAGGTTTGTTATCCTACAGGGAAAACATAGGCGAGCCCTTTGGAACACAAGAGGCAGTCCATTCAGTACTTCTGTAAATAAGAGGGAGACACAGCTTTTTTTCACTTACCGCATGTTAATGTTTCAACCTGGAAGAGAGAGACCTGGTAGGTAATTGAGTGTCAGGAAAAAGGACATGGAATGGAGGAATGTAGGGGGAACGGACCGGTATGCAAGGGAGAGCTTTAGAGGCACAGTTCATCCTATTCTGTAGCCTGTCAAAGCTCTGAGATCCACGTGGCCCTTTCAGAACTGAAGTAACAGGCTTTGACTGATTGACCTCAGGAACTGGTGCTTACACTGCCCGCCGTATTGCCCTGTCCTCTTCTGTGGAGGCCCATCTGACTCCACCCTTGAGCTGTCCGTGCTGAGCCCAGACATTCCGGTCAGAGGGCAGAAGCAAGGCTCGTCTTGGGAAAGGGGAAGCCCAGCAGGACCCTCATTTGACCCGTTGTGGGAGACAGGAAGGCCAGCAGCTCCACGGGTTGGTTGGGGTGTGCCTGCCGCCGACACAGACCTCAGTCAGTGGCTTTGATTCTCGGGCTCTGTAGGGGGACCCTTTCATTTGAAGTCAGGCAACATTCAACATACCCCTCAGGCTAACCCAAGAAAATGGCTGAGTACCAGTCCTCTCCCAGACCCGTACCCTTTTACCAAGGCATAGGTGGGTCTGGAAACGCAAGCCACGCTGACAAATGTGCTGTGGTAGCCTCCCTGAGGAGCTGCGAGGCAGTCACGGTGGCTCACTGAGGCCCTGCTTGCTCAAGTGCTCGCGACAAGCCTCTTTTTATATCTGCGTTTGATTCTGACTGGTGTTTATGAGGGTCCTGTGTAAGGCCGTCGTGGCCAATTTTGGCCTCTCCCGGGGGATAACAACATCCATTCTAATCAAGGGACAGATTTTTTCCCTCAAAATGCTAAAGTTTGGGAATTACAGTGGCTCGGCTTGAAGAGGCCAAGTGTGATATTTCCGTCACAATGACGGCCCTGTGTTTTGGGTCGGCCCCATGGGACAGGGAGCCCTCTTTTCAGCCCTTATTCTAATTCTGTGATGGGAGATGCAGGGGTGGGTTAGGACGTACTGAGTTTGTTTAGGACTTTGAGAACTTGCTGGACTGCCCCTGGGAGAGAGTCTGTTCTTTCTCTGCTGCCCAGACGTTCCTCTTGCTGGTACAGCTCTTCTGCCATCCCCCTGGCCCAGGCCACCGCCGTTTCTTGCCTGGATGACGCAGTGGCCTTTGCTTCCATCTACGTACACAGCATCCCCCAAGAGCTTTTGGAAAAGCAGACCCGAATATTGGCATCAGTCTACCGCTTCGCTCTCCTGCTGAAAGGCAGCCTGTTGAGGTGGTGGGGAGCTTGAGGGCTGAAGTGGGCTCAGCTCTGTTCTAATTTTTTACTAGCGGGGTGACATGGGGCAACTTAATTAACTTCTGTCCTCATCTGTAAAATGGAAACGATGATGATAATAGAACCTACGTATGAGTGGTTGCGAGGATGACATTTTTATGCGAAGCATTTAGACCAGTGCTGTCAGTAATTACGTTTATTGTCAATATTCTGCCTGAAATTCAGGGGGCGTCCTTATATACATTGAGTCCAACTCATACTCTTGACCAAACCTACAAAGTACAGCATGATCTGAGGCCGGGCAACTCTCTAATCCAGTTACTCCTGCCTCCTGTGTTTTCTACCCACAGTGGCTTTTGTTAGCATCTCTAAAGGACCAAGCTCTCTTTGCCCCAAGCCTTTTGCACGAGCTTGTCCTCTACCAGCAATGTTTGCTCCTTCCCTCTTTGCTTGACCAACGCTGGCTCCTCCTTCCTATGCCAGCCTAATTGTTTCTTCCTCAGGGAGACCTCCCTGGGTGACAGAGGTGAAAGTAGGTCCCCATCATTCTCTGTGTGTCCCCCCGCCATCCCCACTCTTTTCTTTCATAGTCTGCCACAGTGTGTAATTCTGTATTCACTTTTGTGTAGGATTGCTTACTCTTCAGGCTCTCTTATGCTTTTGGCTCCATGAAGCCAAGGATTGGCCCCCGGCACAAAGCACAGGCCCATACTGCACTCCCTAACTTGTGACGAATGAGTGCTACTCCCCCAGCTGCTCTCGTGAGCTTCTTGCCTGGACCCTCTGTTGATGAATGACACGGTGTTTCTTTGCAGAGACCTTTCCAAATACATTTCTAGGTCATAGGTCAGCCATGGAGCCGGGGAGCTAGAGCCTAGTGGTTCTCAATCTGCAGCAGGTATCAGAAACACCTGGGAGGGCTTGTTAAAGCACGATTGCTGAGCCCGCTCCCAGGGTTCCCGATTCTGTAGACTCAGGGTGGGGCCCTCCAGTTTGCATCTCAGGTTCTCCGGGGCTGCAGGTGCTGCTCGCTGGTCTAGGTAGGGGCCATGCTTGGAGAACCACTGAGAGAGTCATGCCAGCAGTGTGCAGGGACCCGCTAGATCGTGGGATGCCACCCAGGAAATAAAGGCTGTGGGCGTTATGGGCGATCCAGGTGAGTTTGTCCTGGTTCCTGCCCCACTCACTCAGCGTAGTTCTGTGTGAGGCTAACCGTCCTCGAGTGGGAAAGGCTTTTCTTCCTACTTCCTTTGTAGCTTAGGTGGTAAAATCCTGGGGTCTACAGGCTTGAGGTGTAGGGTCCCCCGGGAGAAGAATGTTTTAAAGGAGCTCCTTGTAATCGTGCTTTTAAGGCCCCAAAGCTAGGACCCTAGTGGTTTGGTTGAAGCTAGATTTAGCTGCAGCGCTTTCCTCCAGAAATTCTCCTTGGGACGGACATTTTAGTGGGTTCCTCTTCACTGACTGAGAGCGACAAGAAAGCGCTTGGTTTGCAGTGGTCCTAGAATAGGGAGGCACTTTGCAGAGGCATGATCTCCTTCCTTCCTCGACTTCAGCCACGATGATGTATTTGCAGGTTTCAGGGGCTTTTCGTAGGCTCCCACAGCTCCTCAGCCCTCTGTGTCAGAGCCCGGGAGATGGTGTTGCCGGGCTGGGCCTCTGGAGTCAGAGACATCCAGGTCTGTTGTCGCTCCTGCTAGTGTGCCTTTGGGTAAGCATCTTCTCGGTTTTTCCTGTTCTGTCAGCTGGGGGTGATGATATTCAGGGCAGTTCATGGTGTAGGGGGAAAGCAGAGGAATCAACTTTACAAGTTGCCAGTTCTTTACTGTGGTGACCCTGAGCAAGTGATTGAATCTTTTTTTTTTTTCCCCAAGTGATTGAATCTTATAGAGGGTCAGCATCCCCCAGCATCCTGTGGGATAAGAATGCTACTTGCCCTTAAGGTTTTTGGGAAGGTAAAATACTGGTGAAAGCTGGTGGAATCCAAGTACAGTCTGTAGCTGAGTTAGTGGTAATGTGCAGTTGTTGAATTCTTGGTTTTGAAAAATGCATTGTGGTCGTGTAAGATGTTCCCATGAGGGAATCTGTTCTGTCTTGGCTACTTCTCAGCAGATGCAGAATTATTCCAAAAGGAAAAGTGTACTTTAAAAAGCATTTGTGAAGCATGTAGCCAAGTGCTTGGGATTTGGTAAGACGTGGTGGTACATGGTGGCCATTATCATGACTGCTAATACAATTATAGTTACTGCTACTGATACCTTGAAGGGTCATTTTAACTCTCGTGTTGTGTGGCTGACTATTTTACAAAGGGGATATTAGTTTCCTATTGCTACTATAACAAATGGCTAACGAGTGGGCTTTAAATGACACAGATTTGTTAACTAATAGTTCTGGAGGTCAGAAGTCCAATAGGTCTCATGGAGCTAAAATCATGCATATTTTCTGGAGCCTCTGGGGGAGACTGTTTCCTTTGCTTTCCCCAGCTTCTACAGGCAGCCCTCTATTCTGTGGCTCATAGCTCCACCTTCAAAGCCAGTAATCAAATCACTTTGACTTCTGCCTCCATCATTAAATCTGCTTCTCTGACTCACCCTCCCGCCTCCCTTTGACAAGGACCCTTGTGGTTACATTGGGCCCATTTGGATGATCCAGGATAATCTTCCCACTTTATGATCCCTAACTTAATTGTATCAGTGAAGGCCCTTTTACCTTGTCAGGTAATGGGTTCATAGGTTCTAGGCTTTGGGACAAAGATGTCTTTGGGGCATCATTCTGCCCACTGCAAGTGGTACCTGTTCTTTTATTTCCTTGGGTGGAGTTTATGCCATGGGCGGAGAGAGGAGCTTTGTTCTCCAGCTGTTTGAGCTCCATGTGGGCGGGTGGGTGTCCAGGGTTCAGGCTGTTGCTTAATGTCTAATAGATGTGTGTGATGTACAGCAGAGCATAATGTTACTGAGTGTCCATATGGTAGTGGACTCTGACTCTTCCATTGTGTGTCCAAAATGACAACACCCAGATAGGTCTTATTAGCAAATCATGCTGAACTGTGTGCTGTTGAGTCTGAAACTGATCACACCTAACCCGTTAAAAGCACAGACCGTGACATCATATTCTCTTAGTTCTTCATTCAAAGCCTTATTCCTACCCTTTCTCTTCCTCTTTACCAGCCCTACTGTCTGCCTGGGCTGTCTAGCATGGTAGCCTCTAGCTACGTGTGGCTGTTGAGCTTGAAATGCAGCTCATCTGAATTGAGATGGGCTGGAAATGTAAAATACACGTCAAATTTTGTCACACGAATGTGCTATCCCCTGTACTAGGGAAACAAAAGTACACACCGAATTTTGAAGACATAGTATGAAGAAAGGTACGTGATCTATTTCATTAATGATGTTTAATATCAGTTAGGTATTTTACAATAGTTTGTATATATCGAGCTAACAAAATGCATTAGTAAAATTAATGTCAGCTGTTCCTTGTTCCCTGGTAATGTGGCTTGAGAACATCAACACTGACATACGTGGCTCCCATTCTATTCTCCTTTGGACAGCGCTGGTCTAAATCCTATTCATAATCCTCGTGTCTGTGTGGGAAGGGTCTTTCTGCCAGTGTCACGTAAAAGGCTTCTTCAGAACTTCTGTCTCTGTCCTTCCCTTCATCCCTCTTTCCACCTTTTTTTTTTTTTTTCCTCTTCTCTCTCTCCCTCCCTCCACACTCCTTTTCTGTCCCCCTGTGAGGACCCTGCAGGATGAATCTGCAGAGATGGGAATGTTAAATCATCTAAATCATGACAAGGCTGCTCAGGGAAAGGGTGGCTGGTGCTTTATCCTGGCTCACAATCTAGGAAGTTCATCACTACTTGGAGCTCCTCTTACTCTTTCTGCCCTAGAAGATTCTGGGTTTTTTATTTTGTTTTTGTTGGGGGGCAGTGGTATAGCTTGTTAAAAGCCGTTGGGGGTGGGGTGTGGAATCGAACATACTTCTCTCAACTCTGCCTTGAAAATTGCCCCCCTGGAGCAGCGCGGTTAGGGGGTCACTGACTGGCCTCCGAGTCATCTGGGGAGTGAGAATGCAGATTCCTGAGCTCTGCGCTGCAGGGTTTTTCTGGTAACGAGGAGGCGTTTGCACCCAACAAATCAGTAAACACATGTGCCTGTCTGGTGTGGCGGCGCAGCCTGGTGTGCCTCAGTTTCCACTTCGGCCAAGTGCCGCCTGGCTTGCGAGAGCCGTGGGGAGAAATGCCACTGAGGGCAGCTGCCATCCCTGCGGGTGTGGGTGGAGGGTCGGCCGGGATGCCGCTGGTCCTCCCTGCCCCCTCGAACCCAGCACCTGAGGAAGGCTTATCGTCCTCCCAGAAGTGAAGGAACCGCCGAGGGTGGACGGCTGGGCATGGCCTGCACAGGGGTGACTGGGGAGGGCTCTATGGTTAGACCGCCGGGCTGCCTGTCAGCTGTGTGAGTCGCTGCGGTCGCTAGTGGGCCTCTCCCCCTTGCGCACGTGGTCGTAGCTCCTCGCTGGGGCTGCCCTGGCCGCTGTGAGGGAGCCTGGGCGCCCAGTGAGCGTCCGTCAGGCTGGCTACCCGCCTGGTGGGGAGTGTCGGGCCCTGATCAGCCTGGAGGGCCCAGCTGACCTCACGGTGGGAACAGGGAGCACCTGGAGCCTCGCGGGCCGTGTGGGCGAGGGGAGAGTGGGGCGCCTGGAGCGGGTGAGGGAGCTCGGGCCGAGAGCCGTCTGCGCTGTCGGAGCAGGGTCTCCGAGGCTCTGCAGAGAGACGGAGGCCATGGTGAAGCGGCCCCCTCAGCTCTCAGCCTGGATTCTGCCCAGCCTCCCCCAGCCTACGTCAGAGGAAAAGCCTGTCCTCGCTCCAGGTAACGGGCTGAGAGAGGGACCTGTGGGCTCCAGCTGGCCTGGGGCGGTGAGGAGCCTGCTGGGCCCTGCCCTGGTGGCCGGGCCGGGCCTGGGCGCGTCCGGAAGGAAGTGAAGTCCTTTTCCAGCTCAGTGTAGTAGGGCCGGCGCCGAGAAGACAAAGATTTCTGGTGGGAACCTGGGAACTTGTGTAACTTCTGAGTGCTGGCCTTGTGCTCTTCCTCTGCCCTCTAGCAGTTGAGACCTGGGCCAGGACGGGAGCTTGGAGCTCCTGGAAGCCTCCCTCCTACCCCCTTGCCCCCACCCTGGCCCCTGTCCCCAGGACAGGAGGCTGGAGGAGGGGAAGCCAAGAATCCCTGGGGCCCAAGGAAGGGGGAGAGTGGGAGCCCCAGGCCTCTCTTTGCTCTGACTTCCCCTCTGAGTTTGCAGAAACTTGCAAATTGATCTGAAAGAGTGGAGTTTATTTTTCTTTGCAGTGAGGGTCTGCTCCTGGCTGGGGTCTGCCTTTGCCTTTAGTGGGGTTGTAACATTTTTACCCACTGGTTTGAATATTCATTTCATATCTGTGGGGTTTTTTTTTTTTCTTTCTCTCTATGCACCTTGGCCTCTTTTCTGTTAGGGTGATTTCAATCACAGATTCATTTTTAAAAATAACTGATAGTACCAGTGTGTTTTCCTCTCAGGAATGGCCTTGCTAGTGTTATGTGTAAATGTGAGTAGCTATGAATATTTAGAGATCCGCAAAGCTATAAAAATGAGGATGCACATATTTGCCCTGAGGAAACGAATCTCCTCGCAGCTCCCGATATGATTTTTTTATGCATTCCCTGTGTGAGGACTCTGGCTGATGACCCAGGAGGTGGGGGCTGTCAGCTGAAAGGCTGGGGCCTGGATTATGAGTTTAAAGAATGTGACCGGAAGGACAAGACAGATGGGAGCAAGGAGCACGAGGATGTTTTTTCCAGTTGTGTTTGGATTGAATCATACTTAGCAAATGCCACTAATTGAGTTGCTCACTGTGTACTGGGAACTTGAGATCTATTCCCACACGCAGTCCTTAGACTGACCCTTTGAGGTTGATTATCCCATTTTATAGATAAAGGTCCTGAAGCTCAATGGTTGACTAATTGCCCCCAAGGTCCCACAGCTGGAATCTGTTAGAGTTGATTTTGAACACAGGTGATTTTTATCCTCATAACCATGTTGTTTTGGCTGTGCTACATGTCCCCTTAAGAAGATCTATAATAGGAGAAAGAGCGGTAAAGTAACATTCATTGACCATCTGCTGGAGGCTGGTCACTAAGCTAAGTGCTTTACCTGTGTCTCTTGAACTCAGTGCCCTAGGGAGATCTTACTTGGGTTTCACAGGCCAAAGGGAGGCCTAGAGGTGTAAAGGGCCTTACCTAGTACACGGTGGAGCTGGAATTCAAGAGGCCAAAGCAGCATGAGTGTAGACCTCGGCTCCTTCTGCATTGTGGAGCCTCCCTGGGCTCCTGGTGAGCAAACTGTATACTGAAGAGGTCTTAGCAGTCTGAGAATCCAGTCGGAGTAATGGGCTTACAAGCATGGATTGGAACTTTTTTTTTTTTTTAAAGATTGATTTATTTCATTGGGGGGAGGTGGAGAGGGGCAGAGGGAGAGTCTTAAGCATACTCCACACTGAGAGTAGAGCCCAGTGCAGGGCTCAGTCCCACGACCCTGAGATCACAATCTTAGCAGAAACTGAGAGTCAGGTGCTTAACCAACTCTGCCACCTAGGTGCCCCTAGATTGGAATTCTTTTTAGTGGATTATCAAATATTTAAGAAGCGTCGGTTTTGTGTAAGACTCTGGGTCTAAGCTTCTGGCTCCTCAGAGATATGGAAAACTCTGACACTGACACGCCCTGCTCTTGAGGGGTTGACATTCTGGTTTTAAGTGTTACCACACGCAGGAGGGAGCCAGCCCTTCAGGTCTGGGAAAGTTTTCCCGGAGTCGATGTTTGTGTTATGGGAGGGTACATGCATGGATGTGTGGGGGGCAGAGAGAAGAGAGCCCAGTTGGCCTGAGTAAAGCCATCCTTCCCAATTTTGCAGGGCCTAACAGGCCAAGGTTCCATCTTCTGAGATGGTGGCCCGAGCTGCCTTGTTGAAGTGGAAAGGTTGGTGTGGGGGGCTTATTTCTGAGGTTCATCTGGCAGGTTGTCAGGAAGGATTGCAGGGGTGGGGGGATAAGGCTGGAGAAAGTTCCATCAGATTACAGAGCTATTGTTGTGAGCCACTGAGCAGGAAAGGGTGAATGTTGGAAGTTTCCTCAGGGTTAGTAATTCAGTGGGCTGTGGTCCTTCAGTGAAAGTGAGTAATGCCCAGATGACAGGCAGGAATGGGCCTTACTGATGTGACTAAAGTGGGAGCCCAGAGGAGAGAGGAACATTTATCCAGGGTTAGATGACTTTCCTAGGCCCTAAGACAGGAATGTGTTAGTTTATCTCCTCTTCCCTCCACGGGGATGATTTGATTTGCATTTTTGTGAGAACAATCTCTACCTTGATTTCTTGTCTAGCTCCGTGGAGTTCCCATTCATTTCTTTATCACTGTGGTGAGAGAGGCTCAGGTCCACCCTGTGTACCATCTTGAGTCTGGGACTGTCAAGGGGAATTACCTGAAGGAGTTGGCATTTAGACTTGGGTCCATCACTTTATAACCCATGTTGGTAGCCATGAAGACTGGCTTGTCTTGGGCCTAATGCCCAGACAGCAGGGAAGGTGGAGGAAGAAAGCGATGAAGAACTAAGGGAAGAAATACTATGTGCTGTGCACTTGTAGGTTGTAACAATCAGAGGTCAGATCAGTGACCTTGATGTTTACCACTGTGAGTGTTATGCCCAGGCTCTTCCAATTTAATAGTAACCAACAGTGTATTTTAGGATCTTTGCCCAGATTGGAGCTTCTCAAGTTTTTAATTCCTAGAAATCTTTGAGGTAACTCCTTCCAGGTCATGTGTCACTGAGGGGACAGAGGCTCTTCTAGCCTGCTGTCAGACTGCCATGGTCACCAAAGGCTTGTCTCCTTTGCTGATGATCTTTTAGTGACCCAATTGGGTGACAGTGATTTGAGAGGTGATTTCCTTGCATTGATTTCATTAATAATTAGAAACAAGAGCCCATATTTGGAGACTGCAACTTACCAAGGAGGAACAGCAGAGATTTAACTTCTCAAGGAGAGTGTGCTTAAGGGACACCACTGTGTGGGTGACTGTGCTGTGTCTGCTCAGTCTGTCCTCACCTGCAGTCACACAGTGTGGTTATACCCAAATGGAAGGGCTCATGATGATTGTTTCTTCTCCTTTCTGTCTCCTTTCTGTTCTCTGAGGTCAGTCCACTTGCTTTATTCCTAAGTTTAGCTAATGACCTAACTTGTCAAAGGAATGTTATTCTTTAAAGGATGTGATTTGAAGACACTTAGGTATGACCGTGCTTAGTCTGATGGCGCCCTTAGTGAGTTCTGTAGGGAAGAGGCTCTGTCCTCCTGCATAGGTTTGGTGGGATATGAGATGAGAAGATGCTGCCCTCCGAGAGCTCCGCACCAGCACTTCCCAGCAGTACTTACTGCCGTGATGGAGATGTTCTGTGTCGGTAGCATCCAGTAGAATAGCCACTAGCTACATGTGGATATTGGGTACTTGACACGAGGCTAGTATGTTTGAGGGACTGAATTTTTAATTTTATTTGGCTGTAATTGATTTAAATTGAGCCACATGTAGTAAGTGGCTACCATGGTGGACAGCCCTGCAGGAGACAATGGCCAGAGCTGACGGATTGCTGCATTAGGACTTGGATATAGGTCTGAGTTGGGCAGGCTTGTTTGTGAGGGGAGGGTTAAGAGACAGTGTACTCTAGTGGACATTAGACAGTCTAATAGATAGCGTGGAATTGTGACATTGTCTTTGAATATTGGCATGCAAACAAGACTTAGGTTGTTGGAGCTGGAGTAGGCAGGGGAGTTTCTTGGAGGAAGACGGCATGTCTGTAGCTTTCAGGTCTTCTGGAATAATGTCCAGGCAGCCATAAATGTTCTGTTTGGTCTTGCTTTATGGAAGCAATGTGATATGGAAGACTAGGCTGGGGAGCTTGACAGATCAATGTGAAGATGGGGGTTGCTTATGCAAGCTAGGTAGCTTTTTGAAATGCAGTTTCTTCACCTGCAAACTGTGTATAATTATACCTAAAAAAGCTATTGTTACGTTAGATAAGTTACACAAAGTGCCTAGCATCTTGGTACCTAGCAGGTTCTCAATTAACATAGGCAATATTCTCAGAAATAGGAGTAGCATACATGTGCATGCTGAAACTGCATGTCAAGTCTGAGTTTATGCTCCTTTGTATCCTCTGAAGAAAGAGACCTGTCTGTTCAGTATGTATTGAGCTAGGAGTCCTGAGGTTCTTGCAGAGAGTCTAGAAAGGACAAGAATGTGAAGAGGCTGAGTAATGTATAAAAGGACCCTTGGATAATTGTATAATTCATCTCTTCAGTCACTGATAAGGGCACAAGTTGATGGGTGCGTAGTACAATCTTGAGAACTCCAGCTTTTACTCTCTTCCCCTCCTGGAAGAGTATTCACCAGAGTTTACAGCTTAAATCCTTTGCATTTCTGGGCTTTTATTTGCCTGGCACGTTGGACACCTCCTGGAGACGGTTCCATTATCATTGCGTTATCTGCGTTCTCTGTTTACTTGAACATAAGGTTGATTTAGTATCTTACAAGAACTGAACATTGTCTTCCAGACATCATTAATCTCACCTTTCTTATCCAGCCTAAGTGTGAAATTAATCAGAAAGGAAAGGGAAATTAATAATTTGCTGGTATTCACAATTCATCGGGAGACCTCACAGCAAGTATGAAATTAACTTCTCCAAATTAATATACACATCAACAAATTAAAGGTATGGAAAAGGGTTATTTATTATTTAGGAAATGCTCCTTAATGCTTCCTGCTTTGATAATTAGGTAGATGATGGGTAGTGTCTGGTGAGAAAACTGTTGGGTATTGTGAGGTTACCTTAGGACCATAGAATGCATTAAGTTAACCTCCACCCGAACCCCCCCACCCCCCATATTTCACTTAGATAAATGAGGTATAGCCGGATGGCTAATGCATCCTTGTTTCCTGTCATTAGGAAAAGGTGTGCCCAGACACTTGGAGTTTTGATCTCTATTTACAATAAGCTAAATTTGATCCTGGGTTCTGTGTTTCCTTGTTATGACATGTGGTATGATCAGTTTCAAAGGGTACATTATTGTGAACACATTATGGAAAAGAATGAAGTGTTATAATTACAACTCTCTATTACAGCTTTTGCTGAGGTTGATAAAGGACAAGCTTTTGTGACTGAATTGTTCGTGTAATTACATCAGTAATAACAGGCAGCAGTCACCTTCCATTAGGGGTGGGAAAGAAGGATTCTTACTATTCAAGCAGTCACATAAGGTGCTGTATGAATCACCATCAGCCTCATCATGAGGAATTAAAAATAAAAGGAACAGCTGACATCATCCTATATCAGGTTTTATGGATCTGAGAAATGCCAGATAGTTGAAGGGAAAGAGTTGTCCATAGTGATGCCCCAGCCCACGTGTTAATAGCCTGTTGGCAGTGGTTCTCAAACTTGAGCTAGCATCCAAATCTGGGCGGCAGCCTAGAATTTGGAATTCAGGAGGGGTGGGGTGAGGGCTGAGATTTTGCCTTCCAAGCCTCGCAGATGATGTTGATACTGCTGGTTTGAGATTGCATGTTGAGAACCATTAGGCTAGGGACAGACACAGGTGTACCTTGGGGAAGGGTCAAGAAACTAAACGCTAAGATTAATTCCCTAGTGCCTGTTCAAGTAATCTTGATGAAAATACAGATTAGTCTTCGGGGTGGTGTGCAAGGTTCGTCAAGGGCATTTGCTCTTTGTGACATTGTGAGGGAACGTGAACAGCAGGTGCAAACCTAAAGAAGTATTCTCCTGGCCCACTGTCTTCCTGTTTTGGTAAAATCGTGGATAGACTCTGATGGATACCAGTGTCTTGAGAATTCAAGTTAGTGATGAATTCTCAAGTTGCAAGGTGCAAATTTTTTTTCCTTACTTGTCAATCAAACCTACACTTTATGTGGGGACCAACTGTAGGAGAACAGTCATGTTAGCTAAGGGTATTCCAAGTCCCAAGCCACCAAGTCGTTGTCATTGTCACACCTGCCTGGCAAAATGGCTGTTCACAAGATGAAAATGTGATGTATCATGTGTTACTGGTGGCTGTGGTTCTAGGCTTCTGACTGGCCCTAGGACGGCCTTTTATTATCCTGCTAATTTACTATCCTCTTCTAGCAGTAGCAGCCACAGCAGTGATAGTCAGCACTCTTGGTGGAGGGCTTGCTGCCTCTCCGAGGTGGTGGCTGTGCTTCTGGCTGTGTGGTGTTGGTTCATGTGAATCCCACCGCCGTCCTTGGAAGGAGGACGTGATCCCCTCTGTTTCAGACACGAGGGTGGGGGCTGGGAGAGCCACTGGGTTGTCCTCACACAGCTTGTGAGAGTTGGACTTCTCTATTTGAGTCCAGGCAGCATGAGCAATGTGGGGCAGATTTAGATTTGACTCTATTTTGGGAAACCTTCAATGGCAGTGTGATGAGAAGCCTTGCTGAATTGGAAAGATGCTAGAAAGTTTTGAAGCATGTTGCAACCAAATGTATTTAAAGTTGTGTAAGTTCTGAGGTCGAGGATCATTCTAGATCTTTGTAACTGGTCAAAATTTCACTGTGATGAATTGAGCGGCTCTGCCCCACATAAGATGAAAACCATCTGAGGCCAGTATTGCAGTTACTTTTTTTTTTTCCCCCTATGTGACTGTTATTTGATAAGATCGAATGACTTAAAGTTTATGAACGTGTTCATGATTTGTTTCTCACATGTACCAATAGGTGGTCTTAATCATTTGAAATTACTTTTGTAGGCATGGATTTACTTTGAGCAAGGCTCTACACTCCCTTCCAGCTATTTTTTCACAGGAGTAAGTCTACGGGACAGCTTCTGTCCTATCCATGAGCCACTTGGCCTTACTAGGTTCTGGAAAATGAGAGAGGCAAAGACTGCTTTGAGCTATGTCCATGGTTGTTTTGGCATCAAGATTCTGAGATTCTCTGGAGAGATGGGGTCCGTAGGGAATAAGAATGTGAAAAACTTGAGTGTGAATCTGAGAAGAGGGTCAGTCCGACAGCTTCTGGTGCAGAAGGGGATGAGTGAGGAGGTGTGAGACCCCTGCGTCTGAAATTGGCCACCATTGTCCTCTGTCATTGGATCTAGAGGGGTATTGCAGAGGGAGTCCTTGAACACGCGAAGCGAGAAACTCCAACACAGATTCCTCACAGAATGCCACCCTAGAGTGCAGAGCTGGTCAAGTAGGGTATTTTGCTTCTGGGCCGCTTACAACATCTTTTCTCCAAAATAGCAAAGGGCTAAAATACTGGTTGAAAATGGGATTCCAGTTTTTCCTGGCTACTTTTTCACTGACTGTCCCCTGTGATCATTGCCCTATTCTTTGTAGGTTGAATTGAATTCCCGTGATGCTTTACAAATGCTTTCATAGTTGAGGTGTAATTAACAGAGGAAAGAAAAGCATAGGCTCCAGAAGAGTGTGAGAGAGCCTATTAAACCCCAGAAAATAAACTTTTGGGTGAAAAGTTGGCGAGTCTTGGTGAGTGGTGATGTTTTGAAAATGAGGAAGGGGCAGGGACTTCCTTAAATGTTTTCTTGATCTAGAGATCTGGCTAGAGTGGTTGTAAATTTTCATTAATGTTATATATTTGGTTCCTCAGGAAATGTTATTTAAGATGAGGTGAACATTAAAGCTTTGCTGAGGATAGACACGAATGGCCTTTTGGTTTCATGGTGACCATGAATTTTGCTAATGATAGAGCCAAGGGTAATGCAGTAGTTCTCGGATGACTAGGGGAGTAGCTGGTCTGATGCTTCCGGAGAAATCAAGATTGAGTTCTTATTTAATAGCAGTATCATTGAAGAAAAAATGGAGATTTGAAAGCATGGAGGGAAGTAATGTTGAAATTTTTGGGAGCTGGGGGTGGGGAGGAGGGCACATGGTGAACATTTTTTTGAATCTTACTGTCTTACTGAGTGAGGCCAGTGCTCGCTCGGAAAATTGCCTTGTAATGTACCCCTTGAGATGTTGAAGAAAACCTAGAGCAAAGGATAAAAGCCCTGAAAGTCAGCCTGTGTCATTTAGGTCTGAGGCACACAGGTGTTCGTCTTGTTAGTCCACACCACCACACGTGAATGAAGGGGTTTCGATATTGACCAAAATGCTTAGGATTGTTTTCTTACAATAGATCTTGGTGACGGGACTTGGTGGAGATTTTCTTTGTCACAATACTGCGTTTCCAGAAGCCATTCCTTCACGTCAGAGCTGTGTCCAGATGGGAGGCTGGTGTAAAGAGGGGGCCATGTGGTCCCTGGCATCGACTGCGTTCTTTTGAACTTTCCCTCCTTCTTGAGTAAACGCCTGTGAGGCAAGACTGCTGGCTGGGGCTGGTGGGTTTGGAAGGGCTGCAGGTGGAGCCGCTCTCCCGAGTTGCCCCAGGGCGCGGCTCCCTGGTGCTGCTCAGACCCTTGACGGAGGCAGATGTTCCTGCTGCGAAGGGTGCTTATATGCCCTAGACCGGGTAAAGAGGGAATTGGCTTGTTTTGATTTAAAAAAAAAAAAAAATAACACAACTCGGACATCTTCTAGCAGGACATGGTGCATGCTCCGCCGTGAGCTCCTTCAGCAGTTAGAGAAGTCGGGCAGTCAGCTTGGACATGGGTCTGTGCGGCATGGTGGTTATTTCTTCCTCCTCCTGCTTTCCCCCCTCTCTCCTTGCCTCCCCCGCTCCCTCCCGAACGCTTTCAGTTTTATAATTCTCTGCTGATAAATTCCAGGAGTATCAGAAACATGCTCAATATATCTATTAAAGGACACGTTCCCCTCTTTTCTCTTAGAAAGGAGTACTATAGAGGAAAAATACTCGCTTTATCGGAAGCACACGGTAGATCTGTTTCTAAAATGCTTTCATTCTTTTTTTTTTTTTTTATTCTTCAAGGTGAAGTCGCCACAAGTAATCTGTTACATTTGAATGAACAGGCTTGCAATTCAATTGGGTTTATCTCCTATTGCAAACTTCTTAGTTTTTTGTGATAGAGTTATCTGTTTTTCAAATTATGAGTGCACATATACTTGGAACTGTGTGTGTATATTAATGCAGGCTAGTCCGGAAAGCATTAGAATTGGTAAAAGCTTGGGTTTAGTGCCTCCTGAGACTTGGAACAAAGAGTAGTTTTGTGCAGAAGCTCCATCTTTGCCAAACGTACCCTTTCTCCTGCTAAACTAATAATGGATAGATTTGAATCTTAACACATGAGATAATACAATTTTTTTTTTTTTTTTGGGTATATGCCTTTGGGTGTTGAAGTGATAGGGCCTCCCAGCTAGCTGTTTTAGGTTATTTCTTTTTGGGAGACTACGTTGAAAGGCAGTTGGGTTGTAAAATGGGAGAAGCAAAGTCCGTCGAAGATCTTTGTCAACCTGTTTGCAGTAGATCAGGTTGTTAAAGAGGAGAGACTTAAAAATGTTTTTTTCCTTGTGATTTCAGGAGTGATTATTGTTCTAAAGTGGACATTGGAGGAGGATCTATTAGGCCATGTAAGTACTGACATAAGCAGATATCCGTGTAGCTTAGCACAGACCCAGGATATGTGCCCTTGGGAGGGAGAAGATCCAGTAGTTGAGTCAGATGGTAGCATTTGGATGTGTCAAAATACAGACCCCTAGTCCCAAAGGGCTGAGGGGTGGCTCTCCCAGTGCCACCCTAATCCTCAGGGTACATCGGCTCTCTGGTAAAGGCCTGGTGGAGTTTAATCTTTGGGGACAATTGGGCAAGGATATTTTATCTGTCTGGATTTAGTAAAGTGACAGGAGCAGAAGGCCATTTATCGCTTTATTTAGTCATGATCAAACACTACTTCATTTAGCGTGATTCCCTTCCATAGAATGGCTGGTTCCTTAAGAGCAGCCCAACCCAACCCGACAAAGAGGATCATGAGGTGAATATAAGTAAGACCGATGAAGAGTGTGATTGCTGAAGACTACACAGTCTCTGAACTGTGTGTGTATCAAGGAACTCAAGAAGTACGCTTTCCTAAGTCCTCCATTATTAATCCATTATTAAGTCCAGAGTCTTCAGTTATGAATGTATTTTATGGAGGAAGAAATTTGCTAAGTACTTCCTTATTTGAGCCATCTGAATAGTTTGTAGCACTTAAAATCCCTGCTCAGGCTACCCTTGAGAGTTACCTTGGTAAATGAGTCGTTAACTTGGGAGCAGAGTATCCGGATTTCACAGCCTGCTAGGATTTGGGTGACAAGGGTATGGGGCTAACGGAATGAAACCTTAAACATTCCTAATTCCTGTTTCTCTTATGTATGTGGGTCTTTGAACAAACTTGAACAAACAGACAAATGTCTGATGTGAATAAAAGCCTTAATGTTAGAGCCAGAAAATCATGTGACCATGTGACTTGTATCGGTGCCCTCTCTCTAGCTGTCACCTTGAGAATTTGTCCTGCTGGGAGAAGGCAGAGAAACAAGAAGCGTCTCTTTCAGAACCTCAAAGGGAGTTTGGATTTCTGAGGTCATGGGATTTTGTCGAAGATGGACCCCGAGTACTTAATCCACCCCCCAACCCCCACCGTGTACGCACATCACTTAATTAGAATGGGACTTCATTTCAGGGCCGCACAGCTGAACAGTGTATCTTCAGGAACCTGTTTTGGCAGTTAGTTCGCTGTTGACAGATAGGGCAAGTTCATGCACTGCCCGCTAAGATTTACCAGGCACGGCGGCTGGGGTAGCAGACTGAGGTCACGGAGACCTGGAGCTGGCTCTGCGGTCCCTGATATCCAGCTGCCCTGGCTTATGCTGTGGGAAGGATAAGTGTCTTTCCTTCTGCCTCTCCTTGTGCTGTGATTTTTTTTTTTTTTTTTTAAATGTCCGTGTCTGTCTCCACCTCCTGCTCTCAGCTCTGTACTGTGTATGGGGGGGGGGGGCGGTTGACAGCCTCCACGGAGCAGGCAGACACGTTGGCATCGTGTGGCACTCCTGGGCTATGCTCTCTGCCACCAAATATGTTGTCACCTTCCCTCTTGAGCATGCCATATCTAGCTGCCTTTGGAGGGGCCTGTTGGCTCCTTTGGGAATGACTACCGAAAGAGCAGCTGTCTGTCAGCCTCCTCCGGAGCTGTCGAATCGGGCTATTGTCGACCTGTTGTTGGAGGAGTTCCCAGCACATCAGACTTGGCTGTCAGTGACATTTATAACTTGAAAGCCATATCACAGATGAGTTTGCGTTTCTGATAATCCCTTAAATAGCCTTCAGAATCTGCAGCACGTGGCCTGCGTACACTGGGGCCAGCCCCAGGAGTGTGGAGGTCGTTGGGTCTTCCCAGAGGGAGGGGAAGCAGATCACCCATCTCCCCACAGCATCTTCTTTCTGACTTAAGCAGGAGGAAGTTGCTCTGGCTTTGTGCTTAGGTTTCTGCAGGACTATAGGACTCTGTTTAGGTCAGGATAATTGGCCCCTAAGAACAAATGACTCTTGAACTCTGATTACCACAGAGCCTGTGATCAGAGAGGAAAATTGATGTCAGAAAAGGTTTTTCAAAGGGGTTGGTAGATCCCATAACTGTTGTTGTTTTTTTTTGTTTGGTTGGTTTTTTTGTTTGTTTTGTTTTGTTTTTTGGTGCCCTAATACTTCCAAGAGCCAGTCTAACTTCGATTTCTTGAGACATGACCAGAAGAGGAAGATGCAGTGGTGGTGGTAAACATAAAATGGAGCCATACCAGTAGATCTCGGGAATACATATTGCCAGAGAAAGTGCAGAGTGGAATCAGAATGGCTTTTACTTATCAGGGGTCAGTTTAGACTGTACATTCCTTGAGGGCTGGGACTGGCCTTCTGGTCTTTGTACTGCCAGTGGCTAATGTAGAACCTGGCCCGTGGCCTCACAGTGAGCTGAGAAAATGAGTGTAAGGAAAGATTTGAGGTAGAAAGTGGTGTTTTTTTATCCCGGTAGTACAGACGTTGAAATATGTTAATCATCAAATCCAGATTATGGGATTTAAAGTTAATGACGTTTTCCTGTTGGTGTCAAAGATGAGTCATCTTAGAACAGTCAGGGGCTTCAGTGGCAGGCCTGAGATGCGATTAAAATGAAACACCTTCACTGTCTGGGCTCAGATTTCCTTCTGTGGTTCCTAGGATGTTGGTCACGTCTTAGGAAACGTCAGTGCCTGACCTTGGCTGCGTGCTGCACGGCTGAGTCCCGTGCGTCGTCTGCTAGCTCGCCTGGAGTGGGGCAGGAACGGACCCTTGAACCAGCGTGATGGGGGCTGCAGGCTTTGGGAAGACGGTTAATGGGGGATTGTGTTTCACCTTCCTGACCCTTTGCTGATGGTGCACATGGTCTTCTCGCTCCTCCTTCTCCGAAACTGGCAGGTGCCCCGGAGCCTGGAGGACCACAGCGGGGAGAGCCACTGCCTTGTACCGATGCACGGGCATGGTGGATTAAGGCCTACTTCCCTCCTGAGCCGAGGGAAGGGGGAGGTGGGGCCTCGGGGGCAGAGGTCCGGGCCGTGGGCCACCCCGTGTCTCGTCACCAGGCCACGCATGGAGGAGCAGAGCGGTTGTCTTCACGAGGCATGCCTGGCTTTGACTGGATCTAATCAGAATTCCCTGTTTGTGGCAGGAGGTTTCCAAACAACAGCATGTATCTTTTCTCTGATTTTACTTGAAAAAAATGAAATGGCGAAATATTTCAGGTATCCAGAGAAGTGCAAAGACGTAACTAAAACACTCGCTCATGTTATCCTCACCGCTGCCTTCCTCCATATCTCAGGGGTCCCTTTCTGATGCTGCTGATGACAGATGTCTTAATAACTGTGAAAGGTGCTTTTGTTGTCTTAGGTTGGAGTGACTGTACCTCTGTAAACATGGTGTCTGCCTGGAACCCAGACCCACACAGAGTCCCAGAGTCCCCACACTCTGAGGACGGTTGGTGCTCCTTGGATCTCCCCTTACCTGTGGTTTCCTTTTTCATTCTGTCGTTCTTTCCTGGCCATCCTTGCCATCGATCTGTTTTTCTCCTCATTCAGCTTCAAGGAGATGCATATGTGCTTATTTTATTTATGTATTTTAAAGATTTTATTTATCAGAGAGCGAGCACATGAGGAGGAGGAGGGGCAAGGGAGAAGCAGACACTCCCCTGAGCAGAGAGCCCGATGCGGGGCTCGATCCCAGGACCCTAAGATCATGACCTGAGCCGAAGGCTGGAACAACTGAGTCACCCACGTGCCCCTAGATGTACATGTGTCTAAATCCCTCTCTCCAGCTAGTTCAGGACTCCCCTGGGACAGACAGTTCTGTCATTACTGCTCAGCACAGCTAAGGCTGTCTCCACGCCCTGTGCCCTTCTGGGGACAAAGGTGGCTCCCTGCCTCAGACTTGGTCCCGCACACAGGGGACTCACTGTGGTAAGAATTCTTCATTTATCCTGAAGCCAGTATGCAATCTCTCTGTGTATGTCCACCGCCCTGGAGGAAGGAGGCGAAGGCCATTTTATTTTGCCTCTCAGACTGCAAGTGATGGATGGACAGCATCTGTCGGGCAGGCTGAGGCTCTCCCTTGGGTTAATTAACATGGGTAAGGCCGACTGACAGGTTTCTAGTCGTTTATTCTCTTGCCGTGGCCATTTTCTGGGACCAGAGTCCTCCATTATTTTAGCTGTGTTGATGGATGACTGACCACTTAACTCCTCGTTTTCATCTGAGCCGCAGGATGGCTTACAGGAATCCACAGAGGCAGCTCCAGCATCAGGAAGGCTGATGGGGAGTTTGCCACCATGTAGCTAGTAAGATACTGCCTTGAAGCTGGGGGTGGGGTGGAGTGGGGCTGAGGGAGTTGCTGGGCCAGGAGGATGGAGAGAGCCCAGGTGAGGCAGGAAGGTCTGGGGAAGGCGGTGCAGGAACCTCGGGAATCTCGCTGAAAAGTTGGGGGATTTGGGGTGATGGGAGGAACAAAACTTTTTTTTTTTTTTAAGATTTTATTTATTTACTTGACAGAGAGAGATCACAAGTAGGCAGAGAGGCAGGCAGAGAGAAGGAGAAGCAGGCTCCCTGCTGAGCAGAGAGCCCGATGTGGGGCTTGATCCCAGGACCCTGGGATAACGACATGAGCTGAAGGCAGAGTTTAACCCACTGAGCCACCCAGGCGCCCAACAAAACGGTTTTTAAAACTTCCCAACCATCCTGGGTTGGCACAATACAAAAAAATGACTAGGAAGTGGGGAAAAAAAAAAAAGGTCTAGAACACAAGCCTCCAATTTTATTAGTGATTCAAAGACAGAAAATTACCCTGTCACATTACCATAAAAGTTTGCAAAATGTTTACCCTCTAGTTGGGTACTTAATTCCCATAGATGAAACACTTTGTGGACTGGCCCTGCTCTGTGGACCGTCTTCCCCCTCCACCCGGAGTAACACTTATTTAGGAGACTTGGGTCTTTACTTGTTGCCTTTCTTTTTTTTAATTTATTTATTCGAGAGGATAGGGGAGGGGCAGAGGGAGAGGGAGACTCTCCACCAGACTCCTTGTTGAGCACAGAGCCCAACGTGGGGCTCGATCCTACTGCCCCAAGATCATGACCTGAGCCAAAGTCAGATGCCCAACCGACTGAGCCACCCAGGCGCCCCAGCTCTGTGCCTCTTAGGCTGTGCGACCCACCCTGACTCTCTGCATCTTGTTTTTTTATGCTATAAAGTAGAAGTTGATTGGCGCAACACTGTTCTTCCTGACAGGAAATGAGGGACCAGGAAGAACTGCTTGTTCCTGAGGGTCCCACCCAAATGGGTTTCCTTTCAGAGATTTTTCTAGAAGGGACATGCTGGGAGTTATTGCATATACCTCCCTAGGTCACCTTAAGTAGATGTCCAACTAGCTCATTTGAAAGGTGTGTGTCCTGCATCGGTGACCTTTGGTAACAAGCGGATCTCTGCATGTGTGTGTGGGGTCTGTATGTGCAGTCACCTGGCACTCAGTGTTGAGTTTTCTCCAGTTGATAGTTTTAGTCGGGTGGGGGTCATGTAGGGTAATGATCTCCTTCGTGAAGTCTTTTACTTACCTAGGCCACCTAGGCCCTCCCCAGTTGACCCTGCAGTGGCGTCCATGGTAGCCTATGGAATGGGGGGACCAGGTACAGGAGTACAGGAAGAGGTTTAAGCCAGGCCTGCCGTGGATAGTCCCTTGCCATTCATACTCTATTGTCTCAAACTCCCATCACCTGGCTGCATCTTTCCAGAAAATGTAGTCTAGCTGTGTGTCCCGGGGCGGGGGGTGGGGGGGAGAGAATGTGGATTCAATGAGGCGTGAGCATTGTTCATAGCCTCCCTGACTCCTGATTTTCTGATTCACTTACCAGACTCGTTGCACTATTGCATTCTTCTATCCACATGAACTCTTTTATTCCTCTTTTATGCCCACTTGTGATGATGACCAGGCGTTACATTTTCATGCACTGGGGTGAGAAACAATGGAAAGAAAAGAGAATGGAAGTTCCTTCAATTCATGGATAGTGATTATACAGGCTGCTGTCAGCAGCTGGGAATGGCCAGTGCTGACTACAAAGGAATATTGGCTATGCGCCATAGGCCACATTTGGAGTTTTTTTTCTTAAATCCAGGTATTTATGAGTTGAGAGTAATGCTTAGTCTTTAGAAAGTAAATAGCACTTAAGCAGAAGGAAGGCATGGGTGCAGGGGCAGCCAGTGGCCCATGTGGAAAGGTGGCCGAGGTAATATAATTTGACAAAAAGCAGGAGTAGCTCTAATATTTTCATAAGTGCACTGTTTTGTTTTTTTTTTTTTTTTCCTGCAGCAGTGAATTAAAAAACACACAACCCCCCCCAAACGCCTTTATTTGCTTTCAATCCAGGGAAGCCAGTGAGTCAGAATAAGGGAGGCAAGGTGGTGGGAGGGAACGGGTGAGTGTGCGTCAGGGAGGGTCTTGGCAGAGTCGCAGGACACAGCATCCTTCTGGAGCCTGTGTGTGCTAGGGTGGCCAGGAGAGCTGGACCAGAGAACCTACTCTAGAAGAGCGAGCATGCAGGGGTTGGAGGAGGGGAGCTACCAAGCAGCTGATGTGTCACCCCAGAGATCTGCAGCTCCCCCTCCGGGCTGCAGCAGGGTGGGGGTTGGTGGTGGTATCACAGAGGTCACGGGCGACCCTCTGGGAAGAGCTGCGTCTGTGGAGGAGCTGCTTCCTGCCTGTGCCCACCCTCCCAGCTTCTGCTGACACCTCCCCTCCCCGAGGCCAGCCCTACATGAAACTACGTGGCAAGGTGGGTTGGGAGATGTGGTTTCCTATGATATGTTGCAAAAAAGGGCAGGGCACGCAGAGAATGCATTTGAGAGGAGAAAGGTAGATCATTGGCCCTCACATTTCCTCCGTGGAAAGGAAGGAGAATGAATAGAAGGAAAATGCGTAAAGCGAGGGATCGCGTTAGGAAAGAGACGATAGGAGTTTTGGTTTCTTGCCTCCGTGGTGTATTCTCTCCTCTGTGTTTCTGTTACCGCCTGCGTTCCTTTTCATCATTTTGTTAAATGCTTTTTGCGCCACGTGGCATTTTCTGACCTGCTGGCCTCCGCAGTAACAGCTCACCTCCACCGAATGCTCACCGCATGCCTAGATGGCGGCGTTTTCAGGGCCCGATCTGTCTCAGTTCACTGAATTACCCAAGCAGCTCTGTGAGGCAGGTACAGTCAGTCCTCGTTAGGTCAAGATTCTCCATTTGAATCTTGGGCTGCTTGTTAAAATGTATTTTGATGACAAAACCAATAGTGGCAGCGCTTTTGTGGCCGTTCACAGACGTACGCAGAGTGCAGGGAAATGCATGCGGCCCAACGCCTGCGTTCCCAGCCAAGGTCAAACAAGGCAGCACTCTGCTTTCTTGTTTCTTGCACCATAGATGAGTGTTCTCCTTGTGGTCTGATGAGCGCCCCCTTTCTGGGAGCCTCTTTGAGCTTTGCTCGGGTGACTTTTTTTATGGTTTAAAATGGGCCCTAAGCATCGTGTCAGAGTGCCGTTTGGGGTTCCAAAGTGCAGGAAGGCAGTGAGGCGCCTGGTGGAAATTATGTGTGTGTTAGGTACACGTCTTCAAGCACGAGTTAGAATACCACTCCCTAGGAGTTCAAGGTTAATGAGTCCACTGTTTATATTAGAGATGGTGTCTTAAGGCAGTAATAACTAAAACACAATTAAGAACTGAGCACTTGACAGAAATATTACCAGAGGCTCACAGGAACCTATCCCCGTGTTTCCCCTGGGGACACTGGTTCAGCTTCCCCTAATTCAGTGTTCACCGTGACTTCATAGAACATAACTATGGCAAATAATGACCCTCCACTGTACTACTGTCATCCCCAGTTTGTAGACAGACTTCGGCGTGTAGAAGTGATGAAAGTTCTCAGGTGTCACCTGGTAGGATCGGAACCCAGACAGCCCTGCCCGTCGCTCTTATGTCTGGATACTGTCCCCCTTTTGAATCTGCCGTCGACGTTGGTGAAACCAGTGCCAGGGCCATTTTCAGTGATTAAACTCCTGCTGGTAAAGCCGAGGGTTACCTCTGGTGGGGGATCATGATATGTATAAGCCCGCAATAAAGGTAATAATGTTTGATGTCTGCATAAAAACTTGTACGTATTTCCCTTGAGTTTGTTCTCAGAAGCAATGTGAGGTGCACATGACCCCTCTGTCCCATAAATACAACCTGGTGTGTGGGAAGCTGTGATTTAGGCAGGGGCCCAGGGTGAGAGAGAGAGGTAAGATAGAGACTCTAATCCAGGTTTCTTGGCTTTAGATCCCTCATTCTTTTTGCAGTATCGAGCAGGGCTCTCAGCGAGGTCCTGGGGATGGGATGCTTGCCTTGCCACTGAGACTCAACTTTGCTGCTTTGATTCTGCTTTATTCCAGAGAAACCACAGAAAGTTAGAATGGTGGGCAAAATAAATGATTCTGAGGAGGGACCAGAAAGACTTTGTTTAAAATGACCGTTTATTTCCACGTATATAGAAAGTCTTTTCTGGCCACAGTGACTTTTCTGGAAAGATGTTAATTTTTCTTTTCCTGTTCATTAGGGAAATATTTGAAAATAAATAAAAAATGAAGGAAAAACAATTTGAGGGGGCTGCTGGCATTTCCTCAGTGGAATACTCTTGGCTAAACATTGTTCATGGCTTGTCTCTTTAGTTTTCTTGATGTATTTAAAGTTGTGTTTGGGGACGCCTGAGTGGCTCAGTTGGTTAAACATCTGCCTTCTGCTCAGGTCATGATCCTAGGGTCCTAGGATTCCCAGGGTCCTTGAGTCCCACATTGGGCTCCTTGCTCAGCGGGGAGCTTGCTTCTCCCTCTGCCTGCTCTGCCTGTTCTACCTGCATCTCTCTGTGCTTCTGCTCTCTCTCTGACAAATAAAGTCTTTTTTAAAAAAATAAAGTTGTGTTTGAATAAGAAATAGACGTACTTGTTCAGAGTTAAAAGGATGAGGGCACGTTGGTGGCTTAGTCAGTTCAGCATCTGCCTTCGGCTTAGGTCATGATCCCAAAGTCCTGGGATCGAGCCCCGTGCCTATATCCCTGCTCAGTGGGAAGCCTTCTTCTCTGTCTCTGCCAGCCTCTTCCCCTGCTTGTGCTCTCTCTGTCAAGTGAATAAATAAAACACTAAAAAGAAGAAAAAAGTTAAAAGGATTTGTTAAAACAAAGCGCCTCTTCCCTGGGGCAAGCACTGTGCCTGATTCTTGTGTACTTTCCCAAAGGCTCTCTAACCTCCACCCTAGTGATTCTGAGCCGGTGGTGAGCTAGGGACATTGGCACATACTGGGGGAAAGCTGGGGGTGTTACTGGCCCTGGTGGGGGGTGGGATAGGGCCCCAGGGTGCTGGTAAATGCCGTACAATGCACAGCACAGCCCCACAGCATAGTATTGGGCCCCGTAGTCAATACTGCCAAGGTGCAAACACCCTTCCCCACCCTCATTGTAAACTTGCAAGGGCTGTCTTAACGTGGGAGATACAAATGCATTTGTGTTTGAACTGCAGTGTTCATTTTGTGTCTTCAGAAGGCTTTTGTTGGCTTGGTTTCCCAGCGCTGCCAGGGCTGCAGCTGCCCTCACAGGTGGGGCAGTGGGCGTGGTCCTCTCCAGGTTCAGCTGCTGGGGCTGTAATAGCTCCAGAGACCAGGAAGCAAGGAAACTGACTTGAGCCAGTCTGGTCTGCTTTTTGCTGTTGTCACAGTGTGTGGGCAATTCTAAACAAAGCCAGTGATAGGATACTTCCTGGGAAAAGCTCTTGTTGGTCTAAGTTCTAAGTAATTGCTGCTGTGAGTAATCTATGTAACTATGTTAATAGATATATATCCACCCTTAAGATTAGTACACACTTGTCCCTACCTTTTAATAAACATTGTATTCTACATGGAAATTAAGAGAATTTCCTGTCTGCCGTTGACCCTGACACACATAGACTGAGCTATGCAGGTGGAGAGCCCGTTCCCAACAGTTCAGGATTGCTGGTGTTTGCTCTGGGGACGCTTCATGCCTCCATCCCTTGCGGTGCAACCTATTCCTGTGTTTCCTCGGAACTTGACAATAAATCAAAGTGCAGTTGGGGACGAAAAAATGGAACTGGACGTTCTTCAATGCTGCCCCTCTGTGTGACCATTTGGAACGTCTGTGGGCGATTAAAATTTAAAACTGTGAAAGACTGAGAACTAAGTGTAATGTTGTTTGGTAAAGGCATATTTTACCTCGGAGAAGAAATATTTTACTGAATTTTAGAAATCACTTTAAAAACTGACATTTAAAAAAAAAAAGGTCTTGGGGCACCTGGGTGGCTCAGTCGGTTAAGCATCTGACTCTTGATTTCGACTCAGGTCATGGTCTTAGGGTCGTGAAAGTCTGCTTAAGATTCTGTTTCTCCCTCTCCCTCTGCCTCTTCCCACTGCTGCATGGCTCGTTCTTACTTTAAAAAAAAAAAAAAAGAAAAAAAGTGTTTTAAAAGCTAAAGAGTAACTCAAGAATATGATGACGATTATTGTGTACACATTATTGGAACTAATTTCCTTGTACGGGAGAGGGACTTTTAAATAGTGATCGGCCCTGAGCGTCCCCTGTGGTAGTTACACTACTGTTAGGATGGTTGACATCTTCAAGAACAATGAATGAAAGAGAAGCATGTAGTTTCTGTCGTTCTGGTTTCTGTCCATTCAAAACCAGCGCTCTTCGAAATGCCACGCAGGATTGAAATTCTGACTTACCAGGGTCTTCGCAAAAGTAGACCAATTTTACCGTATGCCCTGATGTTTTAAAACTTGGTTGATTTACACCTAAAGAACAGTGTATACTTTGCTATTGTACAGCTTGACGACGTGTTGCAGGCAAGCACGGCATTGTCAAGGTACCAGATCCAGAAACAATAACCAGAACCCCCCCACACCCCCTTCTAGCTGAGGTTTCCATTCACTCCCATCCCCAGCATCACCACTGGCCTGACTTCAAACAGCACAGATCAGTGGTGCTGTTTTGGGATGTTACTTAAATGGAGAGGAGACTGATTGGAACTCGTCTCTCTCGATTTTGATGGCGACTGGAGACATTCGAAATATTCCAAAATGTGACACTTTAATAAATATCTTGGTAACTTTGGTAGATTAACAAAAATTTCTAATCTAGTTCGTGGGTGGCTTCGCTCAGAGAAGCATTGGCCTTCAGAAGGTAGGAATATTTAATATGCTCGCTTCCGTAGTGAAGCACATGACGAACTTAATGATGGTGTCACTTGCTGCACTTGAGAATTTTAGGTGGAAGGCAGCTAATTGTATGGACACCAAATTAGAATTTGTGTATTGAAGGAATCCAGTTCATTTGAAGCTAGAGTAGCTTATAGGCCTAGAGTATGGTCAATAAGTTGGATACGCAGTAGAGAAGCTTATAATTGAATTCAGATTGGAAACCATAACAGGGCAATGCAATTTTATGGCATCATTGTATTCACGCCACCGTTTTGTGAGTAGTAAGCGTGTCTGGTCTACTGAGACAGAATGGATGGGATGTTTAATAGTTGCAGTTTGGGCCACAAGGGTCTGAGGTTGCCCTTCATGTAGTGGGAGAAAGTTCAGTACTCAGTTTGAAGGCACTTGGGAATGTTGAGCTGCTAAATTAACATAACAGTATTATTTAGAAAAAATAGCCCTCTCTGCAGCCGTCATCCGTGGTGAGAATATGTATTCTCACTCGTTTCTGGATCTGTCAGTGGCTGGCTCATTCACCATGAGCTGTGGCGGCCAATTCCTTGTGAGGTGCTGTGTGGCAGCCGGCCACACAAGACGTGAAAAGTGTTTGCCACGCAGCTTCTCTTAGTCCCAGCAGAGATGAAAACGAACAGTTCTCGCAAAATTGCGAAGTCAAGGATGTTTGTCTCTGGGAAGCTGCTTTTTGCTCACTTAATTTTTTGGTCTATAAAAAACATTCTCTTCTTTCTTCCCTCCTGAGTGGTTTCTAACCATCTTCTAAAATTAAAACAGGAAGAATCCTATGTGCCTTCTTCTTTGAAACTTTATATCCATTTGCTAAAGCTGTCTGTTTTTGTTTTGACTTGTTTTTTGTTTGTTTGTTTGCATTTTCAACCCTTGATGCAAGAGAGGCAGTGCTTGCAAATAAACACCCGTTCAGGAAGTTCTATCTGAGATGGGAGTTGGATATTTCACTGCTGGGCTTGAGGCTCTCCAAAGTCATTCCTCGGCTACAAGGGGGGCCCTCGGTCCTGCTGTGGCACTCAAGATCCCCCGGTCACCTTGTCTTGCTGCCCAAGACTAGACGTGGCAGCCCCTGCTTCCCTCTGCATCTGGGCCTGCAGGGGAACGGTGCCCTCCAGCATGACCGCTCCCTGGAGCCTCTGCTCTTCTCCCTGTCGGGGACGCCTTGTTCTGCCGTCCTCGTTTTATCTTTCAAGGTTCCTTCCACGGCTTGCTTTTTTCCAAGAAGCTTTTGTTGATCCTCCTGGCTAGGGTGAGAGGCATTTCTTCGGTGTTCTCGCGATGCCCCTGTATACCCCATCCTCTCGTGTATACTTCTGTGTGCTGATGTTGGCCCCGCATCCAGGACGGTGCCCTGCATGTGGCAGGTGCTCAGCAGATCACCTTGTAGGTCCTCCTGATGTATCCACGTGGCCATCTCCCCATGACAGCTTGAGCGCAGGAATTGTACCTGTTCATCACCACGTGCTGTGTGCCTGGCAGAGGCACCCAGAAATGTTTGAGTGGAGGGCAAGGCCAGGCCGGCCTGTGCAGAGAGCATTGTAGAGGCTAGGCGGAGTTTTCCTTGTATTACAGTCATTTGTATTAAGTCCTGAGTGTGTGGGCAGAACGTCATCCTTCGGCTTTGTGATCAGGCGCGTGGGAATCCCAGAATTCTGTGGGGGTAAGAAAGATGCTCTCATACTCTCCACCCCACCCTCACTCCCCTGTTTGCCAAATGGCAATGCCTCTGTGTATGGGAAAGTGTTGATGAAAGTGTTCGTCTCCTGGAGAAGATGCCTGACAGTGTTGATGTTCATTCACTCGCTGATTGCCAAATTGCCAATGCAGGAAAATGCCAGTAGGAAAAAAAAAATAAAACCTAAAAAAAAAAAAAAAAAAAGGAGGGGAGGGGATGGGGGGAGGAAGAGGAAGAGAAAGTGGGTGATGTAAAGGCAATATTAATTATCATCCTTTAGAAGAAATACTTACTTTTAATGTAATTACTCTGCAGCCCAATAAAGGCTGTGTATGTGGCATGTTTTATTTCATTTCCTTTTTTTTTTTTTAAAGATTTTATTATTTACCAGAGAGAGAGAGAGAGTGTGTGTGTCTCTGTGTGTGCATGCACAAGCAGGGGGAGCGGCAGACAGAGGGAGAAGCAGGCTCCCCACTGAGCTGGGAGCCCGATGTGGGACTGTATCCCAGGACCCCAGAATCATGACCTGAGCTGAAGGCAGATGCTTAACCAACTGAGCCACCCAGGTGCCCCTTATTTCTATTCTATAAAAATTTTGTTGTTTTGGTCTCTAGATCATTATAGAGGTGTCTTTTCATTCCCAGAAAAAGCCATTAAATGATGGGATAGACTTTTCCTATATTTGAGTCTCGCTTTCCGTAACCTGCTCAGATCTGTGGCCGTCACTTACTTGCCATTGAGTGCCAGTAGGTATTGAAATGAATAAGGAAAAAACAACTTCTGCAGGAAAACAAAGAGATAGGACTTTTAATATTTTCTATATTCTTCTGAAATGCGGAGGCCTGTGCCCACATGTGCCTTGTCCTGTCAGTTGGGTTGTTCATCGTTCAGAAGAAGGGGTTCCCTGTTGCAGGATTTTCTCTGGGGTCCCGGGAGCTCAGAATGGTAGGGGCTCTGCTGCCCTCACAGGTTTGAGGGCCCCTGGATTATAACCCAAGGTCAAAAGGACATTCCCTTTCCCAGGCCTGAACTTGGAAGGCTCTGTTAGTCCCCGTGAGCCATTGTCCTCGTTACTACCACTGTCCAGGGAAAAGCTGGCTTTGACCGCTGTGAAAATATTGGAGGCAGGGGGTGCCTGGGTGGCTCAGTGGGTTAAAGCCTCTGCCTTCGGCTCAGGTCATGATCTCAGGGTCCTGGGATCAAGCCACGCATTGGGCTCTCTGCTCAGTGGGGAGCCTGCTTCCTCCTTTCTCTCTGCCTGCCTCTCTGCCTACTTGTGATCTCTCTCTCTCTGTCAAATAAATAAATAAAATCTTAAAAAAAAAAAAGTATCGAAGGCAGCTTTAGGGTTTACATTTCAGGCAACTATGAGGTTTTTCTCTCCCTCCCTCTCCCTCTTCTCCAATCTGTGATGAGATTCTCACTTTCCACTCAGACTTGGGTTCCACTAAGGAGACCAGAATACCTCTCAGTTACTGATTCCTCACATGAAGGTGTTGGGACAGACACACTTTTTCCCCTGACAATGGTGCAAGCATTGAGGTTTATAAGTGGTGGGCTGAAATATGGCCAGTCTTGTCTGTTTCCTCTATTTGACTTCAGTGAGCCCCTTGACCTAGGGCCTATTGGGGCTCATTGTGTTCCCAGGGACCAGCCCATAGTCACCATATCAGAAGAGCTCAGTGAGCAGGGGCTGAGTCTGTGCATGGAAGGTGGGTGCTGAAGACATTTTCTACCGTCTTGGAAATTCTGTCTACCCATTGATTCATGGAAAGGATTTGAAGTGGCAACAGCTTACTTTACAGTGTGGGTGAATTTCTCAACCAAGAAGCTCTTTGGGGTCTTTTTGTTTAAATGTTGTGTTTTCAAATAGTTTTGTAGGATGTCCTTGTCCTCTTAGTATCAGAATCACACAGGGTAAATTGGAACAGCTGGCGCTATGGAAGGGAAGATGTTGCCTTCTGAGCTTGCAGCCAACAGGAACTGATGCGAGGGTGGGTTGTCTCTGGACAGCTGGTGTAGACAGCTTGGAGCACAGGATGGTAGACAATGAGTTGGATGGCTTCATCAGAGTCATTCGTTTCTTCATTTGACATGTATCTCTTGAGCTCGTCCTTTGTACCTGACTCCATTCTAGGCACTGGGGATACAGAGGTGGGCGAAGACAGAGGAAGTAGAGAAATTGGTGAATCATAGGTGAGGTGGAGATGCGGGGGAGGAAGGCTCACACGGGGCAAGGGGCAGAGGGCACGCGCTGGGCGCTCGCTTAGGCACGCTGGCCCCGGAGGCTGCTTCAAGGAGTGGTGTTTGTGCCGATAGCCGCATGACGACAGAGTAGAGGCGGTGTCCGGGACGGAAAGAGCTCCAGGAGGAGCCCATGGCATCCCGGTGCTTGAGGTGGGGACAGACTGGACCCATCATGACGGCGTGTGTGTAGAGTGGAGATAACAAGGTGCTAAGTGGAGAGGTGACTAGTGCTGGAACACGCAGAGCCTCAGAACCTCACTGGCCGGGGTACATGGTGTGAGTTTCATTCTGACTCTGATGTACGTATTCGGAGTTTTGAGTCTAGGATTTGGGGGCAGGTGACCAGTCGCATTTCTATTTATACAGGTCATTTGGCTTGTGTGTGGAACTGACTGTAAGGGGCAGGCAAGAGTGCAAGCATGGAGATGAGGTGGGGAAGAACAGACTCAGGAGGGGAGGGAGAGGGGACAAGGAGCTGGGTGCCTAAGGTCCAAAAGGTCCGGCCCCTGTGGCTTCATCTCCTGCTACCTTTCCCAGGATTGATTTTATTCTAGCTATACATGTAATCTTGTACTTCCCCTACGTCTTCACTCATCTGTTTTTTAAAATGTCTCTGGTAATTGTCTGGAATTAGACTCATGTATGTATGCGCACCTCCGTGCCTGCGCTGACGCATGGCTGCTTTGTCTCTCCTGCTGGTGTGTAAGCGCCAGGCTGGTAGGGACCCTTTGTTATCGTTACTGCGGGGACCTGGTGCCTAAGTCCTCCCCAGCCTGCAGTAGAGGCTCAAAATACTTACTGAAGGAGTAAGTACTTCCTGACTGAAGGAGTGCGATGACCAGCTGTTGTCCTTACTATGTAATTTCCACTGGGAAAATGACTACGGTGACAGCCTGAAGGTCAAATTGCAATGCTAAAGATGCCAAGAACATCAGACTGTAATACCAACTTAAAACAAAACAAAGTATGCTTTTTTTTTTTTTAACAAGCAAAATGAAGTATCCTTAAGAATTTGAGTAATAGGAAAAAAAGAGGGGGAGAGGGGGTCTGCGTCGGTCATGAATTTCTGCCTGTGGTGGGGGAAATAATGCAAAGGAGCGACTTTGAATCTAGTCATCTATGGCAGGGAAAATTGTCACTTTCATTTACTTCCAGTATCCTCTAGCTGTTTGTGTTTCTGTTGGAAACGACTTTTGGGGAAATTGATGATCATCACCCCCAGTGCAACGTGCGTTTTCAGTTCGTTTTCCTGAGCTACAGTTGAAGCTGGATAATTCTGTCACCAGAAGAGCACGTGTTCTGCCCCGAGCAAATCAGTGTGTGCCCATTCTGAGGATGGAGCATGGGAGTACGTGGAGATAGAGAAGAGCACCGACCCAGGGCCCTTCAGAGGGGTGGGGGCCAGCTTTCACGACTGTTCCACTAGGCTCATGACTAAGGGGCAGCTTCTAGAGGCAGAAGAGCTTGCTTTGAATCCTGCCGCCTCTACCGTGTGACTTTGGACAAGTTCCTTAACCTCTCTGTGCCTCAATATAAAATGAAAGTAACAACAGTACCTACCCTATGAACTTCCTATGAGGAGTGGGTGAGTTAATACCTGTAGAGGGTCTTAGAACCATGTCTGAGATAGCAATTACTCAAAACATTTCAGTTACTATTAAGTGGAAGAAACTTCAGAGCCAGTAGTAGTTGGCATAAGCGTTAGTAGATAGAATTGATGTCATTTGAGGCTGGGTGTTGAATCCCTGTCCAGCACTGGAGACACCTGGAAATGTGTGTGCGTGCAGGGTTGGGGTGAATTCTGCCCCCCAGGGCTGTACTGCAGTCAAATGCTGAGGCTCATCCCCCGGGATTAGTGCGGATCCCATCAATGAAGAGGTACAGCCCCCGACCACACTGCCTGTACTTGATGCCAGCTGCCAGTGGGCTTCCCTACCGCTAATGCTTGCAACCAACTGGCTGCTCACGTCGGTGTTCCATGACCCCCTCAGGTTTGATAATTCACTAGAATGACCCACAGAACTTGGGAAAGCACTATACCCAGGGTTACAGCTTTAATCTAAAAGATGTAAATCAGGACCACCCAGATGAAGAGAGGGGCAGTCTGAGAGGACTCCAGACACTGAGTTTCTGTGCCCTCTCCTTTGGGAGGAGGGTGTGTCACCTTCCTGGCACATCAACATATTCCCCAACTGAGGGCTTCCCTGAGCTTGATGTCCAGAGTTTCTTTTTTTGTTTTGTTTATTAAGGTTTTATTTATTTCTTTGACATAGCGAGAGCACAAGCAGGCAGAGGAGCAGGCAGAGGGAGAGGGAGAGGCAGACTCCCCGCTGAGCAGGGAGCCCGATGTAGGGCTCGATCCCAGGACCTTAGGATCATGACCGGAGAGCCAAAGGCAGATGCTTAATTGACTGAGCCACCCAGGCGCCTCAGTGTCCAGAGTTTTTATTGGGCCTTTCATTTCATAGGCGTGATTGAGTTCATCGACATGGCCAGTGCTTTTGTCAGTCTGAGCTCCCCCCCACCCCCAGGACTGGGCAGGCTCAAAGCCCCAGCCTTCTCGTCGCATGGTGGGTCGTTCTGGTGACCAGCTTCCAGTCCGAGTCTCCCCATCTCCTAGCATAAACTCAGGTGTGATCCAAGGGCTTGTCAAGAACAAAGACACTTTTGTTACTCAGGAAATTCCAAGGACTTAGTGTCCCTTTTAGGAACCGGGGACAAAGACCAGTCAGATTCTTTATTGTACAATAGGAGATTATATTTGAGATAGCAAGACCTAAGATGGTGGCCTGGAAAGGGAGCCCAGCTCTTGTCTGGGTGTCGACTGCCCTAATCCAGTGTCAGGGTGGACTGATGAGGTAGTAGGAGCGTGTATTAGCTTTGATGGCGCTAGCTTTCCTTTCTTTGTTTAGTCTCATGGGGACGAAGCACTCTTTTGGGGTTTTATAGTGGCCCTCTATTAAATAAGTCACAAAGACAGCATTTCTGAATTTGAGTCCTGAAAAAAAAGGCTTTGAAACTATTCTGTGGTGCTGAGTGAATACAGTGAGCTGCTGACTGGCCATAAATTGTCTTTTTGAATCCAGAAGTGTCTTTCTCAAAAAGTTCACCCCAAAATCTGGCTTTTTGATGAGCAGTCTTTCTGCATCTGATTTTTTTTTTTTTAATGTCACAATTTGGCACTGTGCATTTTATTATTTAATCCTTACAATAACCACATGAAGAAAGAATTATTATCCTTGTCTAATAGATGAAGAGGATTGCGGAGATTAAATAATTAGCCCCAAATTGCCCAACTAGAAATTAGCATTTGCATCTGATGTTCTTAACCACTGATGACCTGAGCTCAGCTGATGTACAGGCTTGTGCTAAGACCTTTTCCTGTGGTTTCTTTGTTATTCTCCATAGTTATTCGTGAATACTCACCTGATTGTCTCATTTGTTCTTTGATTCCCATAGCAAACGTGGCTTTTGTAGGCTCTTTGATTCGGTTTTTCCTTTGGTATTCCAGACTGCTCACTTTCCTGAACATCACAAGATAAGTTGGTCCCTGCAATTAAAGACTGAGTGTTTCTCGAGGCTTTTTCATCTTTTATTGAGCATTTGTGCCGTGCCCCCCAACTTCTGTTGGGTAGCATTTCCCAGAAGGGCTTATGAGGATCTGATTCGGGCCCAAGTGGCTGAAGCACCCTAAGTAGATAGAAAGCTCATAGGAAGAAGCCCTTTGCCTTTCAGATCCTTTTTTGTTTTTATTTTTGGTGGAATACATATAACATATAGCCATTTTGCATGTGCAATTCCGTGGCATGAAGTTCATTAGCAGTGCTGTGTGACCGTCCCCACCATCCATGTCTTGAACTTTTTCATCTTCCAGCTGAAACTCTGTACCCATTAAACAACTCCCCATTGCTCCCATCCCCGGCCCCTGGTAAACCACTCTTCCTTTTCCTGTCCACGACTTGGCCTCTGCTAGGTACTTAACCTAGGTGGAAGCATACAGTATTTGTCCTTTTGTGTCTGGCTTCTTTCACTTAGCTTGATGTCTTCAAGGTTCATGCACATCATAGAATGTGTCAGACTTCTCTTCGTCTCGACTGTGCATATATACCACGTTTTGTTTATCTGCTCCTCTGTCAGTGGACATTTGGGTTTCTTTCCTCTTGGAGTTATTGTGAATCGTGCTGCTGGGAACATAGGTGTGAGAGTATGTGTTCCGGCCCTTTCGTTTCTGTGGGATATGTATCTACCAGTACACGGAATGGCTGGAACCCAAATCATTTTTTACACTTGAAAGCAAATAAGCCCGATCTCTTTTATGCGATTAGAGTGAACAGGCAAAGAATTCCATGCCAAAGTAATCAGCCCAGGTCCGTTTTTGATGAGTGAACCAGCAAGAGGTCAGGAGTCTACATTCAGATTTGGTTCACTGGATCAAAGGACTGTGTCCATCACTTAGGGGACTACCCCACAAATGGTGACATCGAACATGTGAATAAGGATGAGGGAGTGATTGACAGGATACATTTTCAGTGATCCCTCTACCACAAGTTAGTCCTGTCCCTTCCTCTCCTTCTTTCTGATAGTCCCTGCATGTGATTGTAGAGTGTCCTGCTTAAGAGGACTTAAGAGGACTAGACTCTGCCACCATTGATTATCTGGCTTCAGACTTCAGCTCTTCGAGGTCCCAGCTGCACACATCACCTCATATTTGTTTTTGCCATTCCTATGTGGAGTTCATATATTTAAAACATGTAGAATACTTAGTACCCAGTATGGAGTAAGTGCCTGGAAATGTTGTGGTTGTGGTTTTTATTAGCAGTAGTCTTTTGTATGTATTTAATTGGCAAATAATTTAATGGGCATCTATCTGATTGGCAAAGAAAAGAAAATTTTTTTCTCCAATTTAAAGGACCACAAAATATAGATAATAGAAGCTTGGGTAAAAGCAGATGGTATAGGAACATTCTTACACCTTCTTAGTGGGGAGCATAAATTGGTAGAACTTTTCTGAAAGACACTGTGGTAATATTATTACATCAAAAACCTAGATTTAAAAAAGCCTCCTATTTGACTTGGTGATTGCTTTACTTTAAGGAAATATCTGAAATTGCAAAGGTAGGAGTGAAAGTTTATTGTTCAATTAAAAAAAAATACCTAATACCATGGGCTTATTTAAATAAAACATGTATATGCAGTGGAGTAGTATTTAGCTTTTAAATTGTTGCTGAAAAATATTTATTCATTTATTTATTTATTTTTAAAGATTTTATTTATTTATTTGACAGATCATAAGTAGGCAGAGAGACACACAGAGAGGCAGACAGAGAGAGGAGGAAGCAGGCTCCCCTCTGAGAGGAGAGCCCATGTGGAACTCGATCCCAGGACCCTGAGATCATGACCCGAGCCGAAGGCAGAGGCTTAATCCACTGAGCCACCCAGGCACCCCCTGAAAAATATTTATTATGGCAAAGGGTTTAAAATGTGGTAACACCTAAAAGCAGGCTGTAAGAAAGCAAGCATAATAATGTGAGATAGATATGTATATATACACACCATGTTTGTGTTGGGGAGGGGGGAGGTGGGAGAGAGCAAGAGATATTCCAGAATCTTACTAGTGATATCTGCAGGTGGTGGGATGATAAATAGTTTTTTAAATTTCTTTGTGATTTTCTGGATTTTGAGCACTGAGCATACTTTTGGCATTGAGTAAGTGTTATGTTTCCATTAGAGAAAAAAGTAGCAACTTCACTTGGGAAAAAGAAGATTCTGGTTGGTTATGTTGAGGTTCAAAGAAAGCAAGCCCCAGAGGGAGAAGTCTGCCAAGGGGGCCTTACGGGGGTTCCTGGCACCCGGCAGTTGGCTGGCCTCCTGCCCAGACTGCGCTGCACTTGCCCCTCACGCTCTCCTGCACAGCTGGACTCCCGAGTCCAGGCTTCAGTGGGGGCATTCTCTCCCACTCACCACCAAGCCCCCCGGCATCAGCGAAGGCAGGGCAGTCTCTCCTCCCAGACGTGCCCCCAAGTCCTTGCGGTTTCTTGAAAGAGTGTCTAGTGGGGACACTGGGGTTTGCTGGGATTGCTGAACATTGGAAGCACGTTGTTTCATCAATCCTGATGAAAGCTGGCTTTTGCGGGATCCCATTTTTGGATCTCATTTTCCAGTCTCCTTAAGCCTTCCTGGCATGCCTAACGCCGACATTTATGTCCTTGTAGTTTTGTGCATAAAAGGGTAAAAATAAACTTGCTGGCTGCTCAGAAGTGATCCTGAGCAATAGATCTTCCCCTGGACTCGGCTGCCAGATGGCGTTGCACCTCCTACTGGTTTAATGAATAGGCATTTGCTGCAAACCTTGAATTGCTCTTGAATCGTTCTGTGCACCTTCCCCGTGAAACCCTGCCAGTGGCAATTTGCATTTGTTTTTTTTTTTCCCCAACCCCCTTTTGATTTTCCGAAGGAGAAAGAGGTGACATTGTCTCTCTGGAATAATTTCCTGTGAGTTGAATTAGTTTTATTGCTGGTGTTGGATAGGTCCGTCTCCCTAAGTAAACACACGTTGGGCCAACTTCTGGGAAAAGTAAATTTCTTCTCCGAGCTGTCTGCAGTGGAAGCTTTCAAATACAGTTCTCCTTCTGCCTTAGGGGGGACAGGAGGCATTAGGTAGACAATGGCGGGCAGAGAGAGTGGTCCCTGTAGCTGTAATAGCACCAGTGTTAGGATGCTCCACCTGCTTTTGGGGTGACTCATTCCCAGTAAAACCTGGGGCAGTAACAAGGATGCAGGGGGTGGAATAGTCCCTCTTGAGCCTCCCCCGTAGTTGGTCCACAGCCTGCACGAAGGTGAGGTGTCTATCTGGGTGCTGTGTGCTACTAATAAATGTTTGAATCAATGTGATCATTTGCTCACACACTGAAATAACAATGTTAAGAATCGAAGAGTTTTGGTCCTGCCAACACAAATTTGTCCCAAACACGGATTTGGCCTTGGAGGTGTAGACCACTCCGGCTACAGGTTCTGTCCCATTCATTTGAGCAGGTTCTGAACTCTTGCCTCTTTTCACCGGTCCTTTCTAGAGTCTTCCTCAGTAACGCCCTCACCTTCTGCACTGGTTAGGGCCCTGGTGAAATATCTCCCGTGAGTGTTTGTCTCTCCTTGTTATTAGTTGATATTTCGTGGTTCCCAGGGTCCATGCTGCTGCAGGAAGCTATAAGGAGCTGTAGTTGAGGGCGCCTGGGTGGTTCAGTTGGTTGGGTAAGTGCCTTCAGCTCAGGTCATGATCCCGGAGTCCCGGGATTGAGTCCCACACTGGGCTCCCTGCTCCGCGAGGAGTCTCCTTCCTTCTCCCTCTGACCTTCTCCCCTCTCATGCTCTCGCTCTTAAATAAATAAATAAGATCTTAAAAAAAAAAAAAAAAATACAACAACAACAAAACTGCAGTTGAGGGCTGTTGTATTGATGACCAGCAGTCTCTTTCCTGTGGCCTGAGCGGGATCCTCAGGCTCTTAAGGTCCAGTATTTTATTAGTGGCTGTGAAGATCACATGTCTGTTAGATTTTCATGGACTTTGATCTCAGATGTCCCCAGAACACAGCTGCCATTTGTGTCCTGCTTAATGGAGGCTGTCAGCCTCTGGGACTATCAGTGGTGTGGATTCTTTCAGGTCCCCAAACCTGTGGTTCATGTCTCCGCCTGTCCAAGAGGGCGACTTGACTCGGGGTTAGCAGGTGTTGTACTACAGTCCAATCCTTATTAGTGTTCAACACATTTAATTCCATCAACGTTCTTGAACTTGACTGGGAAATTCATACTTGAAATTTTTTTTCTTTTTTCTGAAGAATGATTTATCTTTTCAAAAGTTCTGAAATAGTCTCTTTTGATTTCAGTCTGGCTATTTCGTGTAACAGTTAGTTGTTACTGTTTTATTCACTTAAGTTAGAGTATAATTTTCTAGAAGTTACCGTAGCAATGAGAGGGAAGAAAGATCCACACATTTTAATCATGGAGTCAGAAATGTCCCATCCTGCCCTGTTTTTATCTCCAGTATGGGATGTGACTCAGGGTTTTGTAATTTATATACGTAGGCTCCATTCCCCTCATGTACTCTGAGCTCCTTGTGGATGCATTTGCTTTAGTCTCATTGATTCTTAAATTTTTAGTACCTACTGCCTTCAGTGAATCCCGTTGTAAAGTTTGCCCTTTATTATTATTATTTTGTTGGTGGTGCTGTTCTGTTGTTTTAAGTAGGCTCCATGCCCAGCGTAGAGCCCAGCATAGGACTTGAACTCAAGACCCCTGAGATCAAGACCTGAGCTGAGATCAAAGAGTCTGCAGTTTAACTGACTGAGCCACCCAGATGCCCCAGGTTTACCCTTTTAAATGTCTGTAATCTGTGTTCTGTTTTTTTGCTGGGATGTGTGTATGCACAGATGCATGTGTTTTGAGAAGAACTTCACAATGGGCTGGATGATGGCCTTTCCTAGAGTTGGTTTTATTTGTAAAGATGGTATTAGGGGTGCCTGTTAATCTGTGCTGTGCTGGCGAAGATCCGCAGATTAGATCTCTGGGCACCAGCCAGGGTCCAGGCTTTGCCGTGTTTATCAGTGACTTGTGTTCTCCAGCAAGTCACTTAATATGTCTGGGCATCTGAAATGTGTGGTCTTGAGGGTCCTCTGCCTTTTATTTACTTACTTGTTATTTTTTCTTTTATTAACATAATGTATTATTTGCCCCAGGGGTACGGGTCTGTGAATCATCAGGCTTAACACAATTCACAGTACTCACCTTAGCACATACCCTTCCCTATGTCCATAACCCAGCCACCCTGCCCCTCCCTCTCCCCTCCCCCAGCCACCCTCAGTTTGTTTCGAGATTCAGAGTCTCTTATGGTTTGTCTCCTTCCCCAGTCCAGTCCCATCTTCTTTCATTTTTTCCCTCTCTTCCCCCACAGCTCCCTGCCCTGCCTCTCGAATTTCTCATATCAGAGAGAACATATGGTAATAACCTTTCTCTGATTGACTTATTTCAGTTAGCATAATACCCTTTAGTTCCACCCATGTTCTTGCAAATGGCGAGATTTCGTTTCTCGTGATGGCTGCTTAGTATTCCATTGTATATATATACCACATCTTTATCCATTCATCTGTTGATGGGCATCTAGGGTCTTTCCATAGTTTGGCTATTGTGGACATGGCTGCTATAAACATTCGGGTGCACGTGCCCCTTCGGATCACTACATTTGTGTCTTTGGGGTAAATAAATACCCAGTAGTGCGATTGCTGGGTTGTAGGGTAGCTCTATTTTAAATGCTATGATTTTAAGAGTAAGAAAGATCTGTTTTATTTCTGGGAGTTCTAGGACAAAAGGTCAAGACGATCTTCCTAGAATAAAAATAATAAATGTCCAAGTTTATCATTCAAGGTTGTTCCTCTTAGGTTCTCTGTAATATTCTCAACAGGTTATTTTTTAACAGTTGAATTTTCTCATTGTTTATATTGTTCTGTAACCTTTGTTAGACATTTGTTTAGTCTCTGTGCCAAGCTGTATGCAAATAGCAGAAATGGAAATTTCCTCTGAGCATTGACTTGGTCCAAATTTGCCTTGTGCTTGGGAATTAGGGCCCATGACCCATCCTTGATGTTGGAAAGAATTTTTGTTGTTGTTGTTATCTTTGAACAGAGAAGACTTTACACTGTTGCTCAGGAACCAGCTTGGGATATATGTATAAAGGTGTTTTGGTTTTGTTTTGCTTTGTTTTGCATCTTAGGGTTAAAAAAATCTACATAATGTCTAAGAAAGCTTCTTAAAACATTGTTTAATGCATATGCGTTTTCTTTTTGATTTAATACAGGATTTATTTTCAAAGCAAAATGATCACTTAAAAAAATGACAACTGGGATTTCATAGTGCACCAGTTAATTGTTTTTCTATTAGGTGCAAAATTGTTTTTCCATTAAGTGCACCTCCTAATAAATTATAGTTGATGCTCACGGATCTCCAGTTCCCCTCTTAGCCTTTGAAGGCTGTGTCTCTTGTCTTAACAGACTAAGTTGTAATAGTTCATGGGGGTTACTTGTATTTGTTGGATTTACAAGTAGATTTTCTTAAGTCCTAGGCTCTGCCTTTGAATCTTCAAAATCACTCTCAAGATAACATAGTTAATTCAACAGCTCGATTCATTAAATCACTGGATGTTGATTGTGTTCTCGCTGCGCCAGGTACTGAGATGTGTGCAGGGGAATAGGGGGTCAGGGGTACAAAGATGAGTAAGTAGTTCTTGCCGTCAAGAACCCAGCAGACTCAAGGGTTAAGAGGAAAATATACCACAGTGTATTTCAGTCCAATTTTTAAAAGTCCTCTAAGCCCTCAGGAGTTGGGACATTTTTACATTTGAACTTGGCTGTGATGTTGAGGAATTTTCTAGGTCAGGAAGGGCCTTCTAGGCAGAGGGAACAGCATTAGCATTGGCAAAGCCATGCTAGACTTGTTCCAGAAATTGTGAATGATTTACATGGTAATTATCGGCAGAAAACTCATTTTGGAAGGTAGATGGAGGCATGGGTTGGCCAAAAGAGGAAAGCTTGTATTTCCAGGTGGGTCTAACACTTAATGTCTGAGGTTTGGGATTAAAGAGAGATTTTTGGATCTCCCAGTATAACTTGGTATCCTTTGGAGTCAAGGACGATAGTGTCTGGCATATTGTTAGGTGAAGCAAGAAGGGGCAAGTATGGAGAGATCTCTTGTTGCTGTCCGCAGTGCTTAACAGTCCCTGCCTGTAGTGCTTAACAGTCCCTGCAGGAAAGGAAACTTTGGTCTAGGATTCATGTGTAGCTGCTCTAACCTGATGACAGGGACTTAGGATACAGTTGAGTCATGTTTAAGTTGCCTGGGTTGGTGCTTGTTCTACTGAAGTCTTGGGCCCAGGCTCCTTCCATCAGCTTGCTCTCTTGTCTCCAGTACTGCTTTGTGTGGTCCAAAGAACAGGGAGGAAAAAAGGGTGGGCGGAAGGGCCAGAGGAGAGGATGACCCCGGAGTTGCACGTATTTCTTCTGTTCCTACTGCACTGGGCAGAATTGGATCACCTTGCCATTCACTGCAGGAGATGCTTGTGTTCTGCTCACTTTCTGATTCCATGGAAGACAGGGAAAATTGGAGGGAACAGGAGCAATCTAACACAGCCCTTTTCGGACCTTATTATCTGTAGCTGAAAGTGTTGGTAAATTAGAAAGAAAAGTTTCTTTAAACCCTGTGTAACCAAGAAGGGAAGCCACAGCCTACTTTCTTGGGGTTCTTTGTATTAAAGAATGAAACTGGTTTTATTTTCCCTGCCTCTTTGGACTCCCTGAGCCTATTAACCATCCTCTAGGAGCTACCCTCCGTGAGCTTCACCATCACCGGCCGTGCAAACACACCATTGGACATGCTTACTCCTTGCTCTCAAGGTCTCTCTAGCTCTGAAGATTCTAGCATTCTGACCCGGCATTCTGTGGAACTGCCAAGTACCTGGCAGTGACGTCCAGGAAGTTTTCTGGAGGAGACCTTTTGCTCTTGAGTCCAGCTGGACGAGGGGCATGGCTGTCTTGGGCCATCAGGGCTCCCTCCAAGGTGACAGATCTTTTGGGCATTTCCATCCAAAGTAGCCTATGAACCTGGTGTTCCCTTAGTGTGGGTGAACACAGTCTACCCACCCTTGGTGTCCTTCTTAAAGCAGCTGCTCACAAACTGTCTTGGGCTCAGATCACCTGGAGGAGGGGCAGGTTTTATTTGTGGGTTCCTATGATCCACAGTAGTGGACTAAGTAAAGCGAGTTCCCAGGGGTGTGCATAGGAGTCAGCTAGCAACACCTCCTCCGTGTGGGTTTGGTGGTGGGCCAGATTTGGGAACCACTGCTTTGCAGCCTTTCCTACTACTTCTAACTCTTGGCAACTGCACCGTATTTCCCCTTCCATTGAAGAGTTTCTGTTGCAGCTTCACTTGTGTTAGGCACTGGGCTGTTTCTGATGCTCAGTAAGTATGAAAGAGACAAAAGTTGATTTTCTGAATGAGTGGTATTTATGTGTAGCTCCCCAGCTCCCTTGAAATATATTCTCATGGCATATTAAGTTGTCTTAAAACATTTTGGTTAACAGAAGGTAGAAATTAGCACACCAGGAAATGTTGCATGTGTATCATTTCAGAGAAATTAAATACTTTTCATATCTTCCAAAATTGGTGATAGATTTGAAAGTAAACATTAAATTCCATTCTGGAGTTTTCCTGCAAAGCCAGTGTTTCGTGGGGGAAATCTTTGTCATATAATTTGACTGAATCTGCAGGGTACCGAATTGCGCTCCTTTCTGATCTGCACATCCCTGCCTCCCTTCACCACAGCTCATAGGAGGGCAGAATGTTTTCTTGGATCCCCCAGAGGACAGGGAAGCTGGTGTGTCCCAGACACCAGGATCTCCTAGGATGGGACTGGAGTCTCAGAGCCCGTCAGGCAAAGTGGTAACAGCTCTGGGACCAGCTGTTGATTGAAAGCCACTTTCTCCTTTGTGCCACCTGTGGACTGTCGGGCTGCTGGGTGGAAGCTGGTTTTTCATGGCTGGGTGCTGGCTGCAGCTGTATTTTGTTTGCTTGTTCTGTTTTCTGTTTCTAAAAACAGTAGCCTGTACCTCATACTTCCATGCACTCTGTGGGAATGGAGCATTACATCTCTGTTTAGAAAAACATAATGATTTTCACCCTTTACTGCATGCTGTTCCAACAAGTCTTTGATGTCAACATTCTGGGATTTTCTGTCACTCTTTGATCATTCCAGTATTCATTCTGTGGTTTTTGTTCCTCTAGTCATTCAGGATTTTCTTTTTAGGGTTGACCTGGAATCCTTTGCCCTTTCTGTTCCTCTCTTATTATTTGAACCTTCCACTCTGGGGGAGATTACCCTGAGATCCTTTGCCTGGGAAAGGCAATATCTCTGCCTAATGGCGAGTGTCCATTGTTGCTCATCACTGCTCTTGGTATTGGAGGGAAGCAGGTATTAATTGGGTACCAACTGGGCCTCTGTATGTGACGGCAGGATTGAACATGGTCCTTGCCCACAAAGAACTTGAGTTGTCTAACAGAAACTATACCTCATACGCAGTTAGACTCTTAAAGCCATTGATGGACCAAAGTATGTTTGGGACTACTTCCCGATTTATTTTCTGTCTCAGGTCAGTGCCTTGGAAATTAAGAATTGATTACGTAGTCCTGTGCAGAGAGCAATGTCTTTTGTTTGGACAGTGATGACTATTTTAGCTGACCCTCCTGCCCTGCGATAAGGCTGAGGAAGTCATAACTTTGGGGCAGTATTCCAGAAATATGTGGATGACTGACCTTGGTAAGGACATTGCTAATAGTCATGCTTGAAGGGTTTCAACAGATTTTGTGCCAAGGGAAGGTAGCCTTCGGCCTGAATGCTTCAGAGAGGGCTGTTTGGAGGTCCCTTGACATCATCCTCCTTTGTGAGTTCTTCTGGACATTTCTCTGACCTCTGTGGTGATGCTGCCTTTGCCAGGACACACCTGTGCCTCTGGACCATGGCAGTTGTTGCCAGTCAGTGATGCTTCTGGTATCTTTTTCTTTTTTTCCTCCATTTAGACACTCTGTCCTTCACCCCTTAAAAGTAATTCGGTGCAGTCAAGGGTCCTTCAGTGTCACCACTGTTACTGGCCCTTCACCCCTTACTCTCATTCACCGAAGGAACCGTTGAGCACTAAATGCACTCTAGGCCCTCCTCTTATCCCCAAGGATGCAGGGCTGAACAAAACAGGTGAGTTCTCTGTTCTGTGGAGCTTCTGTTCTGGCCAGCCACAGAAACAGGGTCATTTCAGAGTGCTATCTGCCTTTGACGGAAAGAGAAAGGTAAAGAGGAACAGGCGGTTCATAAAATGGTCAGGGAAGTGATGGCCAGTCCTGAAGTCGTGGGTTGAAGAGGCGTCTGTGTGGGAGGGATTTGCCAGGCAGAGGAGAAAGCAGGCACTTGAGGCCCTGTGAGGTGGGATTGAAATGGCCCTTTCTGTGGGGCAGACCGAGGGAGGCCGGTGAGAGAGCCGAAGGCTGGATGTCCCTGGTCCACTTGGGGCCAGAGTGAGGTGTCTCCATCTTCCCTTAGGGGCCTCGGCAAGTCCCTGGGTTAAAGAGGCAGCCCTAGGAATGCCATGGAAATGGCCTCACCTTGCCGTCACTGCCAGTATTCAGGGTTAGCTGCTTCCGAGGTGGGGTGGACGTTGGAGATCCTCGTGCCAGTGATAAATTGTATTTCCTTCCTGGAAATGACACGGCATGCCATCTTCACTGCCTTAATAGATTCGTCCCGCACAGTCGAGGCCTTTATCTGCCACAGCAGAAGCTGTACTTGGTGATTGTCCTGACTAGTGGAGGTGCTGTGGAAGGCCACTTGGGGCCACTCTGACAGCCTCCCTGTCCCTGGGCTGCGATTCACTGGTGTTCCTTCTTAACTCTTGCTGGTGTAGTGACAGGAAGGAGAAGGGGCGTGAAGGATGCCTAGAGCCGCTCATTATCTGTACTCCCCGTGCTGTGGCTCTCTCTGTATCTTCTCCTTTTCCTTCCCCAACTGGGGCCCTGCCTAGGTCGCTCCTCCTCTCCTGTTCCTGTAAATTTTTCACAGGGCCATGAAGACTTAAAGGTCGTGCACCACGTAGCATGATAAAACACACGTCCCTGGACTTTTAAGTTACAACTCGGCCTGGGTTTTCTATAAGCCACTTTGGCTTTTGAACACAAAAAGATGGATTTACGCTTCAATTTAGGGGAGCCTCCATGTTGTATTTATTTGTCCCACTACCTTTATTAAAGGCTTTCTTTGTGCTTATTCTTACCCCTGGTGCTGTTTCCCAAAAATGGAGCGGATGTGTTCTTGGCCCTTGTAGGGCCGGTTAGATCTTCCCGATGTAGGGTGACCTGTGAGCTGATAGGTACAATAAAGTGTCACATGATAATAGAAAGGTGGGCTCTGTGGGAGCACCATGCTATGTCTTTGAGGAGTACTAAAGAAGGAGTTGTCTGTTGTTGAACTGATCAAATTGGGGGGTGGGCTGTTAGAATCCTCTCTTAGGCCTTGGCCATAATAAGCAAACTGCTTTGCCCTGTCCTTTCTATTGAGAAGTTCCTTGGCTCTCCTGTCTCTTTCTCTCAGGGAACTAGTGAGCAGGAGAAAAGATGCAATGACGGGGAGGGTTGGAGGACAGTACGCAGCAAACGGCCCTTCGAAGCCCCAGGAGGCCCCTTGGAAAAGAAGCCACCATCCTCTGCGGCGCCCAGTCAACCTCTGACAGCTCCAGTCAGGGGGGAACAATTCTTATGATTTGTCTTCGGATCCTTTTCTCCTCTTGCCTTCAGGGTGACCTGTGCTTGTCAGATCCTCAGAGGCGCGTGTTACTGTCGAGTGAGGTAACAGCTGCGCCATGCTAATGAGAAAGCTGAATGGTGGTTCGGGGTGGCCTTGGGGGCCGCCCGGTGCCAGCATCTCTGTGGGCTTGACGCGCTGCTTCAGAGCCCACGCTCCCCATGCCAAGTACCTGCTGCTTGCTTTCTTTCCCCCTTTTCTTTGTTTATTATTAATAAGAGAACAGTGACTCCCCATCCCCCCAGAAGCCACTGATGAACACTCAGGCTTAAACTGCTCCGGGCTAACGTGTAGTCTGCTCTTTGTAATACGAGCTGCCGGCCTTGGGGATGGTTGTTAAATTATTTTCCTTTCCAGGATTATTAATGTAATAATTGGTTGATACTAATGAATACAGGCAAATAGTTTGATAGCATTAACATCATCATCATCATCATCATTACTAAATACCCCTGTAACCACCTACCCCCAGACCTTGGACTTGCCAGTGACTCGCATATGTGTGCTCCTCTCCTCTGCCGTCCCTGGCCTCCCGCCCAGCAAGCACTAGCCAGAATTGGAAGTTTATCCTGCCCTCGCTCACCTTCTGCCCCTTGTGGCTGGCGCAGGGCTCAGAACGCACAGAGGAGCCCTGCTGGCTGCTGGCGGTGTCCGCCCGTGGCTGCTGGCTGCTATG
>CM053605.1:82231164-82255280 GCA_028646535.1 Procyon lotor | reverse complement strand
CTAAACAAGATAAAACAAAGCGAGATTTACACATGCCTGGGAAACAATTCACCCTGACATAATTTTAAGCTAACTGCGTCTGAGATTCAAGAAGAATAAATGTCTGAAATGTTCTTCTAGCATAAAACCTGTTCGACTTTTCACATAAGAAAGTTATGACCTTAGGTCACTAGATAGAATTACACTGCTCAAATTTATCCTTGGCAAGCTCTTTGGGCCATAAGCCACTTTATAAGGATAAACAAGCGGTAGCTGTCAAAATCTCACACACAACTGCCACCACTCCCACAATCAAGTCCGTCCATGCCGTTCCTCAAGTACAACGGGTCCCAACGAAGTCAAGAAACAATCCAACAGTTCACGTAACAGGAAGTGCTACATTCTAACCTGGCAACAGAAAGAGGTGTCGAAATGCGTTACTTAGGTCTGTTCCCTACTTAACAGTAATATCTCCATGTCCACTTCCTGGTTGTAATATTGTACAAGAGGATGATGCCACTGGGGGAAGCTGGGTTCGTGGGACACTCTGTCCTCTTTTTACAACTTCTCGTGAAATAATTATATCAAAATAAAGGCTTTTAGAAAAGAATTATTGCCTATTTACATATTGGGGAAGATTCTTCATGAGACAGAAGACCAAACCCCTTTCCCCATGCTCCTCCCTTCTGCTTATGGGTCCAGCATGGGACCTACAACTAAATACTACAACTAAATACTTTTAAAAGGGTCTCCAGATGATTCTGAAAAACCTCCCCTGTTCAATGAGAACCACTACCCCAAAAATGTAAGTCACTGGAGACTTTTAAGAATGGAGAGAACTCCATGTTCGATCTTGGCTGCTTCGTTTTTTAGATGCTATGGCTGGAGCCCAGGAGCCCAGGGAGTGGTTCATGCAACTCTGGGTGACAGATGAGTCAGATAACGGCCTCAGTAGGGTACTGGGAGTCATACTATGTAGACACCAGGAGCCAGAAACATTTAAGAGGTCAAATCAGCAGGACAATGGACAATGGCCAGTGGAGGGGTTGGGGGAAGCAGAGACTTGGATGACCACGAGACTTAGAGCTCGGGCAGGTGAAGAAAAGTAGGGTGACATTCATTAAGAAAGGAAAAGGGAGGAGATGGTGTGTGAGGGAGGATGAAGAAACCTGCCTGAAGGTTCTACAGGGCAACAGTACTCTACGATCCATCGCTGACTGAGCAGTCTTATTCCTCGAGTGGAGAAATTGCCCCTTCCTGGTCTGACTGGGCTTAAAGAACCTGAAATGCCCAACTTGGCACAGTGGGTGAGAAGGATGGCCACTGCCCGCCACAGCAGCCACTTGGGCCTGGTCAGTTCCTTCCCACGTCCAACCACATATCCAGTCATCTTGAACTCCAGCTAGAAAAAGGCAACTCAATTGAGATGCCTCCACAGGATCTAGAGGCTCTTCGATTCTAGCATTCCTGTGAAAGAAACTAAGTGCCACAGGAAATCAGACTTAAAAAGACTTTTTTTTTTCTTCCAAAAGTGAACACCCTACAACAAATGTTTTCACATTTTTTCTTACTGGTAGGAGTTCAGGTTATTGGGGAACAAGAAGGTCCTATATAAACACTTCCCAGACGGATGGCCACAGCTCAAGTTTCACCTAGAAATGCCTTTTTGGGAATGCTCGGGTGGCTCCATCAGTGAAGTGCTCGACTCTCGATTTTGCTCTGGTCATGACTTCAAGGATTCTCTCTTTCCTTATCCCGCTGCCCCTCCCCCTGCTCATGCTCGCTCTCATTCGCAAAAAAAACAAAACAAAACAAAAAAAAACCTTTTCTTTGAGGAAGAGAATTAAAACTCCAGGAACCCCTTCAACAAAGGAACATTCCTAGAACCAACTACCAAGAGGTAGAAGGGAACTGAGAAATAGTATCTTTCTCCTGCCTTCTCTAGAAAGTTTCCTTCCACAGGTCCCTATGATCAGAGATTAAGCCTCTTTACCACATTCCCCATTTTCCACCCCAATCTTAACAGACAGAAAGGGCATTTTTAAATGGAACACTGCCTCCTCAAGCCCTCAACACACAGGGTCCCTCCCTTTGCCAAATCCTAGAGCACTCAGTATCTCTCTCATGACCTTTACTACATGTCCGTGCCATAGTTGTATTTGTATTTGTCTTATTTCCCTGATTGTTATTTTTTTAAAAGATTTTATTTATTTATTTGATACAGACAGAGATCACAAGCAGGCAGAGAGGCAGACAGAGAGAGAGAGACTAAACACTAAAAAAATCAGCGGAGCAGAGAGCCTGATGCGGGGCTCGATCCCAGGACCCTGAGATCATGACCTGAACCGAAGGCAGAGGCTTAACCACTGAGCCACCCAGGCGCCCCCCTGATTATGTTATTGATGATGCTATATGTGTACTATTTCTTGAGCACTCGCTATGTACCAGCTAGGTGCTTCATGTAAATCTTAATTAATCCTCATAGCCAAAGTAATACCCATCTCACAAATGAGGGACACAAGACTGAGACATTACTGCAGTGCACTGCCCCTACCCTCTGCGCTGCCCCAGACGGCTGTGCGGTAAGCCCTAGTCTACTCCACATTACATGTTACGTATGAGGTTTTTGTCCCCACAGCATCTAACACAAAATGATACCACCACCCTCGGGAGGCCAGCAAGCTCTTTAAGTGGATGATCCTACCTACCAGATCCCAGTGTTCCCAGGGGAATCGGAGTCTTGCCCAGTGCTGGCACTGTCACCTCCCTTAGTCAGGACTCCTTACTTCTATAACTTCTCTCAACTCCATCATCATCATCATCGAGTGCCTGCTCACACTGGCCACAGCTTTCAGGCTTCACAAGTACTAACCTGGCTTATCTTCTCAATAATCCTTTAAGGTCAATACTATCACCCCATCTTATAGGTAAGGAAATGGAGATGCACCAAGGGTAAGCAGCCTGTCCTAGACCATTCAGTTAGTAAGTGGTTGACCTGGAGTGTGAATAAAACTGAGTTCAACTTAACTCTGAAAACCACAGTGATCATGGCTATTATTCCACCTCCCTCCCCACTATACCCCACTGAACACATCAACATGGCTTTATTTATCATTGGACTTGTCACTAAGCCAGGTTTCTCCACTCTATGTTGGTATAATAGATTATTTTGAACTTAGGTGCAAGACTTCCCATTTATTCCCAATATATTTCCTAGTATTACTGTTGTCCATTGTTCTAGACCATTGGTTTGTTTTTTTTTAACTGTTTTTGTCAATCCAAACTCTACATGTCATTTTTGCCTCTGTATCACTTGTAACTTGGACAATTTTAAATTTAGATAACTTCAACAGCCACTATCACAAGATCCTGAGAGAAAAAGATATCAAATAAAACACTAAACGCCCAAGTAGTGGTAGAAAAACTGGGAAAATAACAGTTCAGATAAACCACCAGTTCTCCAAGCTGCTCCCCATGGAGGCTAAAGAGGGTGGGAAGAATACCCATCAAGAAGTCATGTAGCTGTTCATTCCACTTGGCATTAAAAAATGGTGTCGCAATTAAAAAAGAAGGTTCTATATGAGAGGACATTAAAAAAGAAAGTCTGGGGACATTTTGTGACATGAGGACAAGAGATCCGTACATCTGTGCACCAGCATTTAACCCCCTCCCCCCAAACCACGGAGGAATGTGGTTTATGTGATGACTGTCTTATCTTTTTTTGGTAATGGCTTTACAGAGATCTAGTTCGCATACAGTTCACCTGTTCGAAGGGTACAGTTTGCCAGTGTTTAGTCTACTCAAAGAATTGTGTAATTACCCCAGCAATCAGTTTTAGAACATTTCCATCACCCCAAAAGAAACTTCATACCCTCCAGTTATCACCCCCTAATCCTCTATCCTCATCCCAAGCCACAGGCAATCACTAGCCTACTTTCTGTCTCTAAATGTGCCTATTGAGGACATTTCATATAAAGGGAATCACAGAATGTGCGGTCTTTTGTGACAGGCTTCTCTCACTTAGCATCATGTTTTTAAGGTTGATCCTTTTTGCAGCACGGATGGGTACTTCATTCTGTTTATAACCAAATAGTATTCCACTGTGCAGAGAGATCACATTTTGTTTATTCATCAACTACTGGCTATTATGAATGACGATGTTATATCAACATTCACAGCCAACTTTTCGTATGGACATTTCATTTCTTTTGCTTTTATACCAAGGAGGAGAACTTCTAGGCCATAAGGTAACTCCAAGTTTACCCAGAGGCTGCACCACCCAGCATTCCCACCAGCAGTGCTGAATCCACACTCTCACCAACACTTGTTATTAGATCTCTTTTTGGTCACAGTCATTCTCGTGGGCTTAAAGTGGTACCTCACTCTGGTGTTGATTTGCATATCCCCAATCACAAGTGAGGTGAGTAGCTTTTCCTATGTTAATTGACTATTTGTGTTTCTTTTGGGGGAATTATCTATTCGGATTATTTGCCCATTTTTTAATTGGATTGCTTGTGTTTTTATTGAGTTGTAAGAATTCTTTTTTTTTTTTTTTTTTTTTTTTTTTTTTTTTAAAGATTTTATTTATTTCACAGAGAGAAACACAGCTAGAGAGGGAACACAAGCAGAGGGAATGGTAGCAGGAGAAGCAGGCTCCCCGCTGAGCAAAGAGCCCGATGTGGGGCTCGATCCCAGGACCCTGGGATCATGACCTGAGCCGAAGGCAGACGCTTAATGACTGAGCCACCCAGGCGCCCCGAGTTGTAAGAATTCTTAATATAATCTTAATGCAAGTTCCTTATCAGATATGTAACTTGTAAATATTTTCTCCCATTCTATGGGTATGAGTCTTATCTTCCCTTTTCAAAACCCGATTGTAATATTTTCCTTATTTGCTCCTTATAAATAAAATGATTTATTCATTTCTGTCCAGTTATAAAACACTAAAAATGCATTTAAATTAGTTTTCTAGCAATTCTTATCACCATTATCTGTGGTATTTTTTTTAAATCTAAGTGGGCACATCTCATGAGCTCCTTAATACATCACATTGTTATAAGATTCTTTTTAAAGACAAAACCATGACTCTTACAAATATAAAATGAACACCCATCAAAGATCATCTTTAGCTCATTAATTGAAAGGGAACCAGGATATTACAACAGATTCAAAAGAGTATACAAAGAACACACACGTATGTAGGCAATCAGGAAAGTGGAAATAAGTTTGTTCATATAAAATTGGTTTTTTGGGAGGAAGGATCAGTGGTACCTCCACCGAGAAATTTAGTTAGCATTTCTATGAACAAGAATCATTTTCATTACTATGACTTGCCAAACAGTTCCTTTCCTATAACTTACCAAACTAAAAACAGTTCAAAGAAAATGAAAGGCACAGACAACCCCAAAGGGTGCACTAGATACTATGTAATCCTTTTTTGTCTATTTCAGAGTGTTTCACAATTTTTCCTGACAATACCTTTTTTTTTTTTTCCAGGTGTGTTATATCACTGAGACCCCAATCAGGACATGGGAATCACACAGTAATTGAACAAGAAAGTTGAACGTGAAAATCTTAATATAGATAATTATGAATTCTAACCAGGACTGGGGAGATAAGAGACTGACTAGCAAGAAATAATGCCAGGAACTCTAAAGCATATCGGAGGATCAGCTACTACACCGGGCCTGAGACAAAACACATGAGGAAGAGGCACCCACCCAGGGGGAAGATCCTGATTTTGTAAGAAAGGGTACAGCTATGACTTACTATGTGACAGAGAAGCCACTATGGTGCCAGTTGGCCAAATCTGAAATGTGTCCTCGAGGGCACCGAAGAAAGCTGTTTGCAAAGAGGTATCTTAATGGAGGCGCTCTGCTACAAAATCACACAAGGGCACGCCAGGGGAAGCTGCTGGCCACTATGTGCTCTTGGAGGCCACATGCCACGGGAACAGGCCACTGGAGAAGACACATCCCCTGGAGAAGACACATCCTCGGAAGAGCCCTCTCAGCAGGAGGAGGCAGGAAACCCATTCCCACTGCAGTGCTTCTCCAGCGCCCTCTACGAGCCAAGTTTAGCATTGTGCCAGGGCAAAGGAAAAAGATTTTAGGGGCCCAGATCAAGTTTCACAGAGCCCACAAGAGGGGACGACGTTGAGAGGCTACAAATCAATGACACATTTGTCAAATGCAGTTGGGAAATTGCAGATGTCTGTCTGGGGAAAGGCACTGGTGTATTACCCTCTGGCTGGACGAATTCAGGCAGCTCCCACCACAAGTGAAAATGAGGATTCCAACCAGGGCCCTTCCTTACCCTGAAATCTGCCAAGGGCTGACCCAGTAATACCTAGACTCCTTCCCAACTTCCCTTCAAAGGAATACCCTTTTTAACTTCCACTTCACTCCTCTTCTTTCCCTACTCTTCTAAAAACAAACACATTCTCTCTCTCTCTCTCTCTCTCTCTTACACACACTCTCTCTCAGTACGACAGCCGGGACTGATCCCACACTAATTCTGTGCCACTCTCATTACTATGCGCTGAAACGTGACTAAAATATCTCCTACCTTTCCTCTTTCATCAGAAAGATTACTCCCGCTGTATAAATCCTTCCAATTTTGTGCTGTTACTCTCACTTGGAAATCACCGCCATGAGCCTGGTATTTTCTGGATCCATTTCTTCCCTGCCTTTAAGCCAAGCTGGGCTTCCTCTCTCTAATGAGTGGCAGGTGAGTGAAAGTCAATGACGGGGGCCTTGTCTAGGTAAAAAGAAACATGGCCCCTTCCTACCCGTGATGCTCCACATCCAAGACAAGCCATTAGCACCAGCAGCTGCCCCTCCAGAGCAAACGGACAGACCAAAAGAATGTGCAGTTTCCACTCATCATAAACCAAAAGCAGTTTGAGGCCACGTGAGATGCTACAGAAAATCATCACTAGAGAGGATCCTAGAGCAAGCCAAGAGCCTTGTCTTGTTGAGGAAGCCCTCCCCCACCCCACCTGGTGCATCCCCAGAAACCATGCAGTGAAATTCAAAGGTAAGGAGGTGTTGTGGTTGAGCTTTTCCAGAAGACAGCTTATTAAAAACATCCTACTAACCAAAGGGGTTGGTGCCAATGTTTTTTGAGAGGTGCAATTTTTGTTTGTTTTAGGCAAAATGCGTAGCTCTGAACTTGAGTGTTCATCAGTGCTAGACCATGCAGAGAATGGATATAAATGCAGGTCCTGCCAAGAATAGCACATCTCTAAAACTCACCATTTCAGCTTTTAATTTTTGGGTTCGAATGCCAACAGCGATTAGAATGGAGTTGTAAAAAAATCATACCCAGAGCTCAGTCCAGCGTAGGCCTTTTAAACTGTTTTGTTTCACAGAGAATGACTACTCGATGGTCGAATCTCTTACTGTTGCAACCCAAGATTCACAAGAAGGAGAGCAGAGATAAGGCCCTGAGATCCAGACCCTGGGTATATGTCCTTCTGGCAGGAGAGAGGATGGAGGGGAAGGTGGGTAGCAGATGAGGGCTGTGCTTTGTGGTGAAGTGATGAATCAGAGAGGGCAGAGCAACAAAGACACTTTTACTGATAAGGATACAGCCTCGTTATTTGATGCTAGACTAGGAATTGGGTCAGGAAGACTCTTTATTTTTTTAATTAGTTACCAACATGTGAAAAACAAGGAGATTTCACATAAAGACCTGGGTTTCCAGTATCTCCTGCAAAATGGGACTAGCCGCTAACACTGAACTCATTCCCGTGAGGGGCCCTTGGCAGGAATGGAGTAATTGGGGTGTGGTTCTCCAATCTTCCATGGAAGCTAATGCAGGCTGCTTTCCACATCTGCGTTCCTTGCCTCGCATTTTAGTTTACTCCTACGGTAAAGCACTTTAGATCCCAATGAGGGCACCTGGTGTCAGTTGCTTTCCTCCGAGGTAGATTTCAACACAACCATCCAATAGCACATCGTTTCAGCAACCATTCCTGCTGAATATTAGGCATTCAATATCAAACCCATGACCGCATACATTCTACTAGACCCTCCGCATACACCATCTCATTTCATTCTTAATTATCATTTTGAAATACTTGCTCCCTACTTTACCTAAGAGGTTCGGAAAGTTAGCTAACTGCACTTCCCAAGCATACCCAGCAGGTAAATGATTACAGAATCTGATTCCAAGTTTATTTGACTCCAAGAGAGTGTGGAAAATCAAGTCAGGATATAGAAAAAGAGATTCTACTTAAAAAAAAAAAAAAAAAAGCAATAAGCTGATTGTAAGCACTCTCGTTTTCCAGATAGTTTTTGTTCCATCCCTGTAAACAGAAAGCACATGTATTGTAGGGTCATTGCTTCTCCCTCCTGCAAAACCCTGAACAATCTTGCATGGAGAGAGCCTAAGTCCACCCCGTCCCTCTTCGAATGGGGTTAGCTCTGCTACAGGGAGCAGTGACAATGCTGCAGCTAGGCCATTCGGAAGGAAGGAAAAGCATTAAATTTAAATGTAACACGCCTTCAAGTGGCGATCACGAAGACAGAAAGTCTCCACAGGGGAAGTCATTCCCCTTCGTGGGAAGCAGGGACTCTTGGCCAAGGGCAGAGCTGTGGAACAAGTACTCAGCATGTGCTGTCTCTCGGGCTACACCCCAGCAGGCTGGTAACCAAACAAGTGACTACTTGAGCTACTGACTTGAACACACAATAAGTGCTATTCATTCACAGTTTGAAGAGGCATGAGGGCAGCTCCCTAAAGAAGTGAGAAGTCTGGTAAAGCTCTAAAACTGTCTCCATCATACCCATCCACATAGTGTAAAGTTGGTGACACCCCAGCACAGGGCAAAGAATCACCTACTCCGGTCTCTGGTCCCATACGCCATCACAAGATCCAATACAGTAAGATGAAATTACCCTTCTCTATGCTTATCTCCCGGGACCAGACTTCTCAACAACAGCATCAGGGTCTTATTGCTTGAATCCTCAGCACCTTCTATGGTGACTGCATATGGCAGGCGTGATGGTACCCTTCCATCCCTACACCTCAAGTGGACCGTCAAAAAAGGATTATTTTTCTGCTCTGCATTTGCTTGTGACCACTCACATAAAGGTGCAAACCAAAGGTACAAAATCACATACAGGCCTGCAGATACGTATCTAAATGACTTTGCACAAAAAAGCTAATAAAAATGACAGGAAACCAGAACTTCATCTCAAACACTGACGGGACATGCCCTGGACATGACACCTCAGAGAGCCTGGACCGCTGCACAAGAAACAGGCTGCACTAGAATTTTGCTCCTCAAACATCTCCGGGCCTGGGAATCTGGTTATTGTGTGGACTGGGAATCAATAGGCCTCCTGAGTCTGCATATCCAGTACAGCTCCCACGTATTGCTGCTGTGGCTGGTTTGTGTGCCCCGCTCCCCTCCTTGTGAGCAGCCAAGACCTAGGAGCTCCAGCAGGGACCGTGACCTTCTTTGTTTCTGGCAGCTATACCTCACTCTAAGGGGCTGAGCTGACTTGCCACAGAGGACAGAGCATGGTGGCCACGCTGTAGAATGGAAATTCCCAAGCTGATGACCGGTTTCTTTTATTCCATTCAACCTCTTAACTGTCCATCACAAATCAAGCCAAAGTGGGAAGGATGAGTACGGGGGAGGGGAGGACGACTCTCAAACACGAGTCTCAACCTTCTTTACTACCACTCTTGGTTTAGGTATCATCTGGGTCCTAGACATGTGGACTACCAGGGGCCCAGAAAGGGCTTCAGCCGCCCTCGAAACAGGTTTTTCCTGTGTGCTCCTGGCACCTCTATTCTTTGCTTCCAGACCACATGTAATTGCCAATCTCTTCAGGCTTTCAAAATAACCCAGGCAGGGAGTCCTAATATTTGGAGGCCGCGGGCTCCTACGGGAATCTGATAAAAGCTACAAACACTCTTCCCCCCCGCAAAAACACACAGACACTAACAAACACACAGACACTAATGGTCATTTAACTTTTCAGGAGTTTCAAGGACTGTGCCTGAATCTGCGACATGAAGCCTGGCTTCCCGTCTTCTGAAAGACTTCAAGACAAGACCAGCACTCACCCAGAGCACTTTAGCTTTAAAACGCAACCCCCTTCCAACAACTTCTCCACAGGGAGAGCCCAAGTCCCAGGCTCTGGAAACCGACCAGGGGTATGCAATGTGCGCACGCAGGTCGCAAGCCTCATTCCAGAGCAAGGTGACAAACGAAATCAAACTGAAAACTTCAAGACACAGCCCCAGGCCCAGAAACAACTGTGACTGGCATTGGTCCGACCCACACTTTGGTAACAGCGGGCGAGAAATCGTGAGACGCGGACTGCTTATCCACAGAAGGATGACAGGACGGAGGTAGGGAGAGGAGAGGCAGGAGAGGAAAACTAATTAAAAAGCAAATGGGGAAAAATGAGCTTGGAAAGGGCTCACTGAACTGCTGACAGAATAGAGTGCTGAGGTGAAAAACAAATGCAGAAGAGATTTGGCAGAATCCAAAAGGAACATGACCAGAATGAGAAATGAGGCCACCGCCAACTCCCAGCTACAAGTCAGAGACAGAAGCAGAGTGACATTGGTGGGACGAAAAAAGAAAAAAAGTTCCCTGGACAACAGGAGACTGAATGATGGAGAGAGAGGGATGAGAAGGACAGTGGGCAGATGGCAGCCACAGAACACAACAGCATCCCCCAGGCTCCTAGTGCCTGTGTGTGTACATGCACATGCACATGCACATGCACACACACACACACACACACACACACAGCATGGAATCCACCCATTGCAACCTGAGGCCCTCTTCAGAAAAAAAAAAAGGGGGAGACCAACCGGAAATGGGAGACAATGAGCCACTGGAGCTGCCACAAATCAGCTTATCACTACCAACAGAAGCCTACCTAGCGTGCAGAGAGGATTTGCTGGCACCCGCAGGAGCACCTCCCTGTCTGCCCGCGCCCCCACATTATCAGGTCGTCCTGCCCCTGTCCATGAACGCACGAGATGACAAGGCAGAGGGAGAGAGCTCATCTGAGCCTTTTTCTGTAGAGACGGGTCATTTGACTTGGGGCAGGGGCATGGGGTGGGGGGCACACAGGAAAGGGACAGAATGTGAATGCACACGCCTGAGCACATCACAGCAAAAACAGAGCTATGTTCGCAAAGTAGGTTTCCTGAAATGAGAGGCTAGGGGGCGGGGGGATGGGATCCTACGGATGGGGACAACCATGGGCAGCCGTGCCCATTTCAGACTCCAGTCTCATGTGGAATATCAAGTCCTAGCTGCTGCTAAAGGCTCGTGAACTTCTCTGCGGGCCTTCCTCTCCCCAACAGGGGTAGCCACGCTGGGTTTGCAGTGCTCTCACAGACAGACTGGACCTGGCAAGGGTCCAGTCATGGTGGCGACGCTGAACTCACAAGGGTAAGAAAGTGGCTTGCAATCAGCCAGGCTGCACCAAAAGCCCTTTACTTATATGAACTCATTTATTCCTCTCAAATAACCCGGCGGGGGGTGGGAGAAGGGCCATCTCCACTTTTTACAGAGGAAGAAACAGGTCAGAGAAAGTCACGCATCACCCAAGGTCGCCCCTCTAGTAAGAGGACAGGGCACAATTCCAACCAACTACTCTTGACAACTTCCCCAGAGGTTCCCAGACTCAAACTTCCTCACTTGACTGCACTATTAGTGACAGTTTTTTGAGGATACTCTTAGGGACAAAAGAAATTGTAAAAGCTCCATTTTCTAAGTAGTTAGGTCCCAGCAACTCAACAGTCATAGTTAAGTGATGTCTGGCAGATGGAGCTGTGTTTTCCTCAAAACTGGGTAAAATCCCAATGCATCCTTGTGACTTTCCTGTGATCCCCCCCGAGAGCTCTTCAGCCCACGATCTGGAATCCACAGAACCACACTGTCCACCTGGCCTAAGGATGCTCTTCCAACCTTAACTTGCGCCATTTCCCCCACTCTACAGTAAACCAAGCATTCCAGAAGAACCTCCTGAGGCCCTTTTGCCTCCCATCTACCCCCTGGGTAGGAGCGGGCTCCAGCTGCTGTGCACCCTCTTCCCACCCTTCTCTTCCATCATCTCCTGCTCCCGGTTCCTGGGTGACTTCATTCCTCTTCTGGCAAGCTGCTCCCCGCTCACAGACATGGTGCACTCCCTTCTCTGGCTTCATAGCCCACTTTGAATATGGACTTCTGGGCTTACTCCCGTTCTCTCATTCTTGGCCGCCTTCTTGTCCATCCCTCCCATCCCTTTGGTTATGAACTTCTGCAGGGCACGGCCGGTATCTCACTCACCTGAGTGGCTTCCTTAAAGACTATGCACAGTAAATGTACCCAGTCCTTCCTGAGGTTTAATGCATGAAGAACGGAACAAGAGAATGAAGGACTGTTGAGGAACCCCAAGGATTAAGGGATGAATGAATAAAAGAATAACTGTGGCAGACCGATTGCACCGATGGCCCCAATTAAGGGTCTCCCTGGACCCATGCCCCTTGCCAGGAGAGTCTGCAGCAGCTCTCATCAAGCTCTCTATCCTTACCCTTTGCCTCTGGCCTGGTCTTGCACCTTGCTTTGGCTGATAACATGCAGCCCAAGTAAAGGTTTATCAGTTTTGAACCTGGGCATCCAAAAACTCTCACTGCATGGTTCTGCTTACCTCTTAAAACCATAAAAATAACAGGCTCGTCCATTACAAGACGGCAGACCATGTGGAAGGCAGTCCATCTGTCCCAGCCAAGACCAAGACCAGACTCAGCCAGCCAACCCCCCAAATACGTAAGAAAGCCCAGCTAAGACCAGTAGACGGCCCCCTGGTCACGTGAGTGAATCCAGCTGTAGCCAGAAGAGCCCCCCGAGGGTACAACAAGCAACACCTCTAGAAGGTTTCCTGTTTCAAGCCACTTGGTGCCGGGGTGGCCTGGCATGTGGCAATAGCTAACTGACGATGAGTCAACAGTCTAGTCACAGGTAGCACCATCTCTAGAAGGAAGGGCCACACCGAGAACCACAGCTCTTGGGCACAGTGTGGCAACCCGTGAAGAGGTGTGTGGTGTGTGAACCAACTCTTTCGGAACCATACTGGGGATTTACTTGAGGGTAGTGGTTGCTCATCATTGCCCTCATCCAGAACACTACCACTGTGCCTTCTGATAAGCTTTTTTTTTAAAAAGATTTCATGTTATTTGTCAGACAAAGAGAGAGCATGAGTGAGCACAAGCCAGGGGAGCAGCAGGCAGAAGGAGAAGCAGACTCCCTGCTGAGCAAGAAGCCCGAAGCGGGACTCCATCCCACGACTTTGGGATCATGACCTGAGCCAAAGGCAGAGATGCTTAACCAAATGAGCCACTCAGGCGTCCCTGGACACGCTTCTTGAGGAAAGTAAGTGGAGAAGGCTAATCAGAAACCCGCTCCCTTTCCTGGGAGCCAGCCTGGGTGACAGTAAGCAGGTACTGATGGCCTATCTTACCCACTCTCTACGCACACTACCTGCCTGTGAACCAGCTCCCGACTCCACACAATTTCTGGCCATGATGTCAATCCTTTTCAGAAAGGGCTGGGTATAAAAACATTTTTCTAAGTTATCCATTTTCTGCCTTCAATCCTCCATGTTTTCCCCCTTCAGCCAACAAACTGCCTAGTCTTGTGCTCTGCATGTCTGAGCAGACATGTCCTCTGCACTCCACAAGCTCACTCTGGTGGGTCTCTTCTCTCAGCAAGAAGTTAGGTAAGAGCCCAGCTTTATTCTTTGCTGACTATAAAAGTCAGAAATCCCCAGCAGGTCAGGAAGCCCCGGGCTTGTCTCCAAAAACGAGGACGTCTTAGTGACCAAACCTGCCTTGGGTGTAGCCACAGTAATTCAGGAAGCCCCAAAACGCAACCAAATTTCAGAAACAGAAGACTTTAATCATGTCCTTGCTGAGGGTACCTGCTGCCTTGATGGCAGGCGCAGTGTCTTTCCCTGATGGATTTCCTCTCAAGGGCAGCTTTCAGCTCAGTTTTCTGCTAGCCACATCAATCTACTGCTGCTCTCCCAGGAAAATGCCAGCAAATTAGGAAGCCTGGCAAGCCTCAGTTGCACATACAGAAAATGGAGCATCGAGTAAGGTGGAATGAGAGAATACGAAAATGCAAAGGCTTGGCAACAGTCCTGGGCAGCCATCCCTGCTAAAAAATGTTTCTTTCCTTTCGGCTACAAAAACACACTCCCTACACTACACACAGATACACAGACACACACACACACAAAGACCCCTTCGAGTACACGCATCCTCTTCCACCCAATATAATGTCACATTTGCAGTAACAGTAATAAGAGTCCTGAAAGTCCCCAAAACACAGATGTTCATTCAACTTTTACCCATCGCCATGCTGGGTATGACTGACAGGGGGCCGCTGAGGATCCTATCAACTTCCAGGGACTTTTCTCCTCCCAGAAGGGCTAACCACCTCCTAACACAATCCAGAGAGTAGGTAATGAGAGTCATCAGGATCCTAGGAAATAGCATCCCATTACCCTATCAAAGGCAGTCTTCTGCCAAGCCCGCAGTGGCTCTATTTTCTGGCAAAAGCATCCCTGTGCTAAGCAAGGCACCTTTCTTAGGCAGACCAGGGCTCCAGTCTACTGGGCCGGCCCCTCAACTCAAGGGCCATCAAGTATAGGAATCACAGCTCTAGAGACCTTGTTCCCCACTCCCGCCACCCTCCTTCACGGAACACCTGAGACAGTGCCTATGTGAGCAGCAGAAATGGCTACAGCAGCATGAAAACAATGCCAAATCTGTCTTCATTAATCACCTTCCCAGGCTGGGTGTGAAACGCTCAGGAAAAGAGCCGGAAAATGACTCATATTACCCGCAAACAGAAGGAAAGCCGGTTCTCTCCAGCACGGTTCACGGACCAGCACTGATCCCTAGCCAAGCTCCAATTTTTGTCCACAGTAAATTCTTTCAATCATGAAACTGCCTTGACCAACCAAAAAACTGTGGACAAAGAAGTAACTCCGGGATAGTGTTTTCACTTGCCAAGTGGCTCTGAGCTGCTCCATCTTCATTTTCCTTCTTTGCAGCCCCTCTATCCTGGATGTACATGGGATTGCGACGGGGGAATTTCCCACTCAAAAGCTGCACATCGAGTTCTGGTCTCAGGACCTCGATGTGCACAAGCTCTTGCTCATCCTTCTTTGACCTGCTGACTCCTCTGTGGAGAACTGCAAGTGTCCAGGTTTGGTGCTTACACATTCAGCCAGGCCAAATTAAGCGGGCCTGATTTGGACCTTGTTCCTGATTTCTGCTGATCTCACTGCAACAAACCAAACATATGGTGAGTGCAGAATGTTATTTCGTCGAAGACACCAACTCCACAAGCTTCTCTCTCGCAAAACAGCTGAAAGACCATGAAGGCTGTTAGAACGCATCAGCCTCTTTGGAAACTTAAAATAATCATGCCTTTCTAAGGTCACAATCTAAAAACAGTGAAGATTCCAAAGTCCATGATAAGCATAAAACAAAAGCCCACAACCAAGTCCTTCAGAACCCAACATAAAGGATCAGCTTAAAATCCCAACATCACAGCAATGCAGACTCACCAGCATGGCCAAGGTGAAAAGGACAGGAAATGCTAAGTATACTGAGGATATAAGGGAGGAAGGCGCTCACACACTGCTGGCCAAAGTCCAAGTTGATAGAACCTTTCAGGGAAACTGGCAGAATCTCATAAGGCTGAACACACATGCCCGCTGAGACCCAGATGTTCCACTCTTAAGCATATCCTCAACTATAATGCAGACCTATGCTCCCCAAGACAAATACACTAGTGTTTCCAGAAGCACTGTTCCCAACTATGAAAACCTGGAAATCATCCAAATGCCCCCCCTGTAGTAGAATGGACCGACAGGTCAATACATGGATCAATGAATGTGCATATTCACACAGTGCAGCACGCTCCAACAAGAAAGAACGGTCCACAAGTATGCACAGTAATATGGGCAAATCTCACAAACACTGAGTAGGAGCGAGACGCAAAATAGTGCACACTGCGTGAGTTTCTTTATCCAGAGAACACTACATAGACCAAAGTAATGTGCACTGTGAAAGGTCAGGACAGGGGCTGCCGGGACAGACAGGTAGTGACCAGAAAGGAGCGTGTGGGGGCTTCTGAAGTTCGGGCTGCATCCTGCCTGTCCAGGTGGTGAGGTGAGTGTGTGCCCTCTGTGGAATTTCACCATGCCACCCACCTGTCAGGAGTCCTTCTCTACATACACGCTAGATGTCAATAAAAAGATAGAAATAAGATCAGGGGGACTAGTTAAGTGACTATTTGTCTCAATGACTCTCTATCAAAATGTGGATTGGCTGATAGGGGCCTCTAAGGTTCTTGATGCTGGCTACTCTAGAAAAAGTACCAGCTCAGCTTAGGCAGTAGCTGGTGGTATGACCTGGGGCAAATTCTTTCACTCTTTGAGACTCCTCTCATTTGTTTAAAAAAAAAAAGAGAGAGAGAGAGTAAAGAAAAAGAAAAGACAGAAATACTGGCTCAGGTGTGCTCCCAGCTTTAATTCTTGAAGACTCGAAGGTTCTCATCCATTCCTCCCATCTTGGCCTTCAGGGTGTGGCTCACAGGTGGATCACAGAATGACAGGTGGAAGTTGGCCAGGACGGGGTTTAGGGTCCAGCTGGGACCCGAGAGCATCTGACAAGGACATCTTCATCTCAGAATGCCAGATTTAAAACGAGAGACTCCCAAGTCTCACTACCCAGATGGGTTTAATCTTGGTAAAGCCGGCCAATATCTGATTCGACAAAATAGCACCTCCCCCTACCCCAAACCACCTATTTATGGCCCTGCAATTTCAGCCCCGAAGTCCAATTTGCTGCCAGCCTGTCACTTGGCTGCCTTTCTCTCCTTCAGGAAAATGAAGTGATGGGGTATGGAACACGATGCCTTTATCCGAGTCAGCAGCAAAGACTCTCTGGAAATAAAATGCAAATATTCAAAAGGCCTGTCCAGACAGAGCTCTTCCAGGGAGCAAGACAGTATCTCAACATCAAGAAGGAGATAAGTCAAATATTTCACACAAGCCTTGGCTTCAGCACATCAGCATCTACGCCACGTGGAACTCAGCTTTCCAGCGAGTCCATTTACCACCATCACTCAACAGACATGCATGTTTCAAGGTCTTATTGGCATCTTCCCACTCCCTAAAAAGTAATAGTCTGATAAATCACAACAGAATCATAAAGGAGTACTTCTGGAGAAGGAGGGGAAGGCGATGGAGAAAAGGGAAACAGACTGCTAGCACGGGAAATCCCAAGTCTTGCTCATAATTTTCCAGATAAAACAAGGTCCTTAATTTTTGAGGAAGTTAGGGAGACTCCCCAATTTCAGAGAAATCGGATTTTACGTTCTTTCAAAGCCCGGCAAGAAGAGGACCAAGAATCAAGTTAATCATTTGAAGGTGTTTTATGATATTGTACAAAGAAGCCAATCCCACGCACACCACCCCCGCAACAAAGACCCCGAAGCAAGAGAAAGAGGAAGGCAAGGGAAATCCCGGTGACACAGGGTAGCAGGACAGGTCCTGGTCTTTCCTCAGATGTGGCTTCCTCCATGCTGAGGGAACAGTGACCTCCAGGCAACCCTGCTCTCAAGATACCTGGAAAAAGGCACATTGATCCCAACAACAGGGCCTTTCCTTACTGATCCTGTTATTTAATTCTTTTGTTTTCATCAGCCACTGAGGATCAGATAAGGTTTTATTAAAACAAAGAACACAGCATAAAATACATTTTTTAAAAGTCCAGCCAAGAAAGACCAAATAGATAACAGAGTTATGTTTATTAAATGTTTACATCCCTTGAATATTGAGTTTCATGGCTTACCATGGCTCTAGCTAAGCCTCTCTCTTTTGACCCTACTTCCTTAAACATTTCATATACAAGTAAGAGAAGTTCTTCCTTGGCTTTATCCCCAAATGAGATAATAAGGAAGGTTTTCCACGTATATACATACACACGTTATGTAGATTGCAAATACCAGAATAAGAAGCTGCACCCTTTTGCTTGCTGGGAATAAAGCTATAACCACTCCCTGCTTGACAGGTCCTCTACTTGAGAAGTTCTTAACTGGTTAAACAGCCACCCTCTTAGCTGCTGACACTAACACAAGTCTGGCTGATGATTTGATCCTCAAAGATTATTTTCCTTGGGGCCCTGGGCTCCTGAGAAAGCCAACATGGTCTAATATAGGTTTTTCGGAGTGTGTTATGTTTACGCTATGGCACACGTAATATAGACACTCTAATACTTAAGTATCTGTTTTAACATGCACGAGCACACCAGATCCCTAAATTTGTACAGGCTGTCAATTAGAATGAGATAGAATTTAAAAATAAATGATTTGGAATAAATTCGAAGTACTTTAATGAAGTAGAGGTGGTCACAGAGACATCGTAAAAACTGGTTGAAGTTTGGAAAATAATAGTCCACTTAAGAAAAAAAAAAAATCAGCCAAGATTCAGAAAACACTGCTTCTAAGTGCTGACTTGCTGTGTCCTTGGCAATCCTTCATTTATCTTCTCCAGGCGGGCCTCACTAGAATGGCAGTGACAAAACTGATAGGGTTAGGAGATAATGTGACCAATATGAAATCTTTTAGAAAGAGAACACAAGGTCTTTTCAGCATCAAACAAGGTGTGGCCACACCATCCAGCTAAAACAGGCACTGTCCCCTCAGGCCTCTGTTCATGAACCTTTATGGAGTTTCGACCACAAAGCAACAAGGCAATGGAGTAAAAGCTACTCCCTCTCCTTACAACTTCCCTGAGCTGTGGAAAGTCATTCTGCCAAGCCTGCAGGCTTAGTGGCAGCAGGAGACAGTAGGGAGCAAAGCACAAACAATAAAGATCATTGCAGCCTAGTGTCTGAGCTCGGTGACAACTGTACGAGACAGGGCCTTCCAAGGTCATTCACTGCGAGGCTCTTAAAAATCACTTTTAAGCCTAGCAGAAGCAAATCATCAGTGTCTCTGGTAGGCAACTTTTTTTTTTTTTTTTTTTGAGCTGTTAGTATCATCATGAAGGTTTGCCATGTGCCTTGAGAAAGCCTGATCTGGAGGCCAAAATGGAAAAGTCTGGCCAGCTCCTGTAGTTGGAGGGGGATATACATGCCTGGTCACCTCAGATGAGTGAGTCAGGTTTCCCAGGAAGATCTCTTTCTTCCCCTTACCTACAACTATTGAACAGCTGCCCCCCAAAATGTCCCCGTCCCTACTCCAAAACCTGTGAATGCATTGCCTTCCATGGCCAAGAAGAATTAGAGTTGCACATGGAATTAAGGCTGCTACTCTGTGACCTTAAGATTATCCTGGGTTATCCAGGTGCGTCCCCTGTCATCATAAGGGTCCTTATAGGTGAATGAAGGAGGCACAGAAGTCTATGTCTTGAAAATTTCAATGGATGTTTGACTCCAGGTTTCAGCATCAATCAATCAATCAATCAAAAAGTGTCAGGAAAGACGAGTTTTAAAGACGAGTTTTAAAGACGAAAGGGGGTCATGAGGTAAGGAATGGGGGAACCCCCTGGAAGTTTGAAAAGGCAAGGAAACTTTCTCCCCTAGAGCCTCCAGAAAAGAACACAGTGAGACTCTGTATTCGTTCCCCACTGCTGCTGTTCACAAATCAGCCCGAATTCCCTGGCTTAATGTAACAGAAATGTTTCTTTCCCAGTTCTAGAGTTCAGAAGTCCTAAATCAGTGTCAGAAGGGCCCCACTCCCACCAGAGGCCCGAGGGGACAGTGCCTTAATGGCTCTCCCAGCTTCTGATGGCTGCTAACATTCCCTGGCTTGTGACTCTGTCACCCCAATCTCCTTCTGTCTCCACGGGCCACAGTCCCTCTGTTCCTCTCTCCGCTGCTCTGTTGTAAGGACACTTGTGATGCCATCGAGAGTTCACCTTGATAATCCAGGATACTCTCTCCATCTCAAGAGGCTTCATTACCTCGATCTCAATAGTCTCTTTCCATCCAGGGAACACCTCCAGGGTCTAGGAGGTAGAGCTCAACATCTTTGGAAGGCGTCATTCAGCCTACCACAGACCCACTTCAGACCTGGGACCTCCACGACTGGAACATAAACCTGTCTTGTTTTAAGCCACTAAGGGTGGTTTTTTGTTACAGCAGCAAAAGGAGACCACTATACCCCATCCTTCCAAACATGATCAAGAGAGCGTCTGCCTGAGTGGAAGGAGCTAGCCTATCCCCACTACGTCCTGGGGGTCCTTTACATCTACAAAGGACATCCGTCTTCCCCATTAGACGCGAAAGGATGCCAAGACTTGGCAGGAAGTGGCCATGAAGAGCTTCAGAAATCACCCTTCCCTCTTTCCGCTCACCCATCACAAGCTCCTTAGATAAACTTTATGGTAATTCAGACAGCAAGACTTAAGGAGGAAAAAGAACTGACATTCGTTTCAGGGAATTCCTCTTAATAATGATGAATACACTCAGTCCATAAATGTCAAAGGGCTTTGCTCAGAAAGCCAATAATCCCCACCACAAGTATAAGACAACATAACAGGCTATAGGATCCTATTCCTCCACTGGGAAGAGCCTCTTCGGGTAGCTTTCCAGGCCCAGAACATCGTAGGTTTAAGCACCTATTAATCACTACTTACTCTCAGGGCACGCGAGGCTGCTGGTTTCCGGTCGGCCGCAGGTACTCCTATTTACAGAACTGCTCCTCTTCACTCGTCTGCCTGCAGGACACTGTAGCAATTCCCGGGCTCACTTCTCTCCCAGGACTCGTCGGGTTGGGACCCCCCCACCACCCCAGGCTCCATCCTCAGACCTCTGATCTCTCCTTTCCTTCAGTGTGCGTACTCTGTCCCAGGACACCAAATTGGTATATCCAGCCTGGACCCCTCACGTGGGTGAGCACCAGATCCAAACACCCAAGTGCTTGCTCATCAGCTCCGAGCTGGTCATTCCATGCAGACGCACATCAGCTCGGTAACTGGAACCCAGTGCCAGCACAAGACCCCAGTGCTCGCCCGCACATCCTCTTCACTCCCTCCCACCTTTTGTATCGAACCCACCCGTAATCCCATCAGCCCTGCCTCCAATACTTATCCTGAAGATGACTATGCTCTACCATCTCCGCCACCCCAATCCCAATCCCAGCCACCCTCACCTCTCACCCAGATCACAGCAGCTGGCCCCGGCCTTGCTCACTCCCTCCACCCACCAGCCTTCGCCCTGCACAGGGCACTTGGCCATATTTCCCAGGTATACATCAGGTGTCGCTCCCAAGTGTGAACCATCCAGGGCTTCCACCTACACTCAGACTCCACACTGGACCGTGATCTACCTGATCTCGCCACTGGCCAGCCCTCGGCCTCTCCTTCCTCTTTCCCCCCTACATACTAGCAGGCACACACGCCGGCCACCTATTCTCCCTGGCAACACCCTGAGCCCTGCTCCCGATACAGGGCCTTTGAACTTGCTGCCCTTCTGCTGTGAATGCCCTCCCTCCAGATCTATGCATGACTGTCCCCTTCCCTCCCTGAAGCCTCACCTTCAGGGAGACCAAATGTGTCTCACCCTAGCCTAGTGAAAGCAAGCCTACAGTCACATGCATTCCTTCTGCCCCCTTGTCATTTTCAGAACATGGAGCAATACCTGAAGGGGTCTTGGCTTGCTGATGCAGCGTGTGGTTCCCCCGCAGTACAAGACACACTCACCAAGAGAGGGCAGGCTTCTCCGTGCCACAGTATACTCGGGGCCTAGCACCTACCAGGAGCTCAGGGGATACTTGTTCATGAGCTGCTGAGTGGAGTCACAACCCAAGAGCAGCATCAGATGGTCTTAAAAGGTCCTGTTCTAGTCAGGGTCTTTGGTTTTAAGGAATAACGATTTCGTAGGCTCCACCCTGGGGGCCCGCACTTCACCCTGACTCTCTCTTCTGGCTTCCCTGCCCTACGTATGCCCCATTCTCTCCTTTCTACCCGCTAGTTGGCTCCCTAATGTTCCATCTTCCTTCACCGAGTTCGGGCTTGCCAAGGTTCTCATGGGAGCCCAGGGTAGCACGCCACTTGCCAACACCCAAATTCTCTTTCTCGTCTCTCAATTCACCTTCCCTGTAGCTGATGTCATCGGCCTGGGAAGGAGGAGACACAATATAGAACAAGGGCAATCAGGCGGAAATTAGCATTTCTAGTACTGGGATGACAAAATCCTCCCACCAGTAGTAAGACCAAAAGCATCTCCCTTCACTCTCCCTTAAAAGATGCATACGTGACTGCCTGATCCTCCCCAAAGGGTGGGAGGGGTGTCAAACCCAACAGATGGTGGGAATCACAAGGATATGGGAAATGAGTGTTGGCGCGAAAGAGAAGGAAGATTAGGAGGGGAAAGGAACTCCATGTAAACATGATTAATTAAGAAGAATCAAGCAGTCAAAGGACAGGCTTGATCCTTTTACAAGTGTCTATACAAAGGCTCGCTCTCACATGGAATGTTTCATCTTGGCCCTTGTACAAGAGCTCCAATTTGCACCAGGTAGAAAATATGCTAGAGGGTTTGCTCATGTCCTGTCTAATGCCTACTACACACCTGCAAAGTACCAATACCTCATTTCTTCAGGTGAAGAAATCCATGTTCAGGAAAGAACCAGGTGGACTCATCCACAGGGCTCAGCACACTCCTAGGGCCCACGGAACCCTGAGGGGCCCACAAAAATGCTTTCATTCTTCTAAAAGCAGAAGACTGTAATCTAGCTTGGAGGTAGTCATACAATGGAATTTCCAGTATGCAGCATTTTTCGATTGCTCTGGATTTTTAATGGAAGGGGTCGTATAAGTCCAAAGTTCCCCGGGCCCTCAAGAGTCAAAGAGGTCCCTCTGAGGAGGTGGAACAAAGCCTAAGATCACAAGCAGCAAGGTGCTGCAAAAAGGAGTCCAGACCAGTGCCTACCCTTTTCCAGAATGGAACCTGGCCTCCTCATACTTTCATGCCTCTCAGAAACCCTGGGCACTCTAGGGTTTTTGAATGCCTCCATCACCCCAGCTTCTCAAAAACTTTTTTTTTTTTTTTTTAAATACAAGAATTATGGAGCTAGAAATGTATCTTACAGGACTACCAAATTCTCATCATTCCTCCAGCAACTGACCCATAGCTTAACTTGGAAGACCAACTGTTTTTAACAAATATTAAAACGAGCAATCCCCGGGGGGCCCCATTCCCTAGATCATCATCCCTCAGAGAGCACTCAAAGTGAACAAAGACTGACAGTTTCAACTGGTGAGTCAATGCTTGTCCCTGGACCCACTAACTGCATAGGAATGCCTGGGGATGCTCCCTAAAAATGCAGATTCCAGAGCCTCACCCCATACCTGCTGAATAACCAGGGGGAGAGCCCAGGAATCTGTAGTATCAGTGAGGAGAGCTGATTAGGACCCACTAGACTGTCGTCAGTTTCCCCGAATGCATTGATCATGTACAGTGAGCCAAAAATATACTTTGTTTTGTTTTGAACTTCACCACAAGGCTGTGAACCATTAAAAAAAAAAATCATCACAGCTGACTACCTCTGGAATATGAGTCACCAAATCAACCCCATATCTGCAGTTGTTACATTTATAGGTGATTTTACCCATAGGTTCAGGGATCTGACTACCTCATTTTGTCTTAATATAATCAGGCCCTAGCATTTAGATAATGAACGACCTCCTTGATTATGCATTACTTTCATTTCTGTTTTACATTAGTTAAGAAATTGCACTGATTTTTTTTTTTTTTTAACTTGTGTGTGATAGTAGGTTATATTATCTATCACCTACGTTCAGGAAGGCAAAGAGACCATGAAAAAAAAAAACTATTATAAAGAAAACTATAGGACTGAGAAAGATTTTAAAAAGGTTCTGGCTCCTCTGAGATGCTGTTGCTAATCTTCCCACTCAGGGGAAGTCCCAGGACATGCTCCACCTACCCACTCACAAAGAAGGGAAAGCCAAGTGAGCTGGGCCATAGCAGCCAGCAGCCACGGGCGGACACCGCCAGCAGCCAGCAGGGCTCCTCTGTGCGTTCTGAGCCCTGCGCCAGCCACAAGGGGCAGAAGGTGAGCGAGGGCAGGA
>CM053605.1:82213702-82230664 GCA_028646535.1 Procyon lotor | reverse complement strand
TTTCTGCTGCCTCATTTTAAGGACAAATAAAACAGAGCTTTGAAATGTTAGGTGACTGGTTCAAAGTGCTGCCCGGGTCCTGGAAGTCTGCATTGTGGTCCCCTCCCCCCAGTTCAGAGCGATTCTCCCCCAGGTCCCTAACTGCAGACAAGCTGCATATGTCGAGCGCCACGTACCTTTCCTTAAGCTGGCCACCTGCAGCCAGTGGCTTCAAGAACTTCCTTCTTCTCGCCTTCTGTCCACCAGTGTCTACCTGGGGGCCTGGCACTAGTTGGAGTTGTAGAAATGAGGGCTAATGAAAGAAACCCAATTCTGGTCCCAGGAAACCTCCTGGGGCTTCTCTCCAGTCCCCGGGTCTTTGTTCCCATCAGCAGCATTCTGTGCTGCCCTGGATGGGTGTTTAGGGGAGGTGGGGCTTGTCTCCGAGGGCAGGGAGCACCTCTAAAACCTTCAGGGTTTTCTCTGAGATACGCAGAACCCCGGAGAGCACACATCGCGCCCTTCCGTGAATGTTCAACTGATGGGGTCTCCCTTCTCTAGTTGACCTCTCTTTGCCCTTCCGTCCAGTATTTGTGCTGTGGACAATACTCGAAAATGCTACTCTGATGTCATGGGGATGGACTCGCTAGAGAAAAATAGTAAGATGGATACATCTTTCTGAACTGGTGACGTGTGTTCGTAATCTCTCCTTTTACCCAGGCCAGCCTCTGTCATTTCAGAGAGAGAGAGAGAGAGAGAGAGAGAGTGTGTGTGTGTGTGTGTGTGTGTGTGTGTGTGTCCGTCCGTCCATCCGTCCATCCGTCCGTCCATCCGTCCATCCGTCCGTCCCTCCGTCCTCTTGCTCTGTGCCTGCCAGGCTGGCTCTAGTAGCACAGTTGCTTGGCTCACTGCTCTAATGTCGTTTGTTGTTCCTCATATCTTTGAGTCCCCACCTTAAGTGAGGTTCCAGTATTCCATCCATTCTGGGCTCTTCTCTGTCCCGAGAGCCAAGATGCCTTGTGGGAGGGATGCTTCACTGGCTGGGTTCGGGGCAGGATGTGAGGGGGTGTTTGCAGGATCTTCTGGGAAGTTGTTTTCTTTTAAAAGCACCCATTAGAACCCTAACCCAGAATGATTAAAAACAGAATTAGGAGAGGAGGATACGGGAGGCCCCTGCACAGGGCTGCGTTTGTTTTTTGTTTTGTTGTTGTTTGTTTTTGAAAAATGTCCAGGAGATTGTTCTATACTTTCCAGCTTCGAATTTGAAAGTAGCTGGCGTATACGGTTTCCTTGAAAAAATGCGGGCAAAATCCCAACCCGCAATGGAAAGTAGTTCATGTCTATTAAGTGCTTATTGTTAGGTGCCCCATCAAGTGATTCAGTCCCTTTGGTTTTTTTTTTTTTTTTCAAGGTTGCTCCATTTGCTCATTTCATCAGTTTGTGTTCTTTCTAGATGTCTCTGACAGGTACTAAGTCATCCTAGAGTGCTGGTTAAGAAGCTGGGCCACTGGAATAACAGCTCTACCACTTAGTAGCTGGGTTAACCCTGAATAGACCGAGGAGTTCATGCCTCAGTTTCCCCCAGTGTGAATTGGGGCTGTTGTAGCACCTACCTCGTGGCCTAAGAGGATGTGTTAAGGCGATAACTGTCAACTCTGACAGCCGTGGTGCTAAGACTGTCCCACTTGCATGGAGCGGAGAGTTCGGTGACAGCCAGGGTCCAGGGGGAAAGCCCCATGGTCGGCACACGTGACTCACAGGGGGCGTCTAACTCCAGCTTCGCATCCAGTCTTCCCTCCCTTTGCATCCTGTCCACCATCTCTGTGCCTCGGGTAGATGAAGGGCTCAGCTGTAGTAGTTTTTCTAGAAGCCTTCCAAACTCTGTCTTACGTCCTGTTAATGAGTGATACTGTGTCCTTACTGCAAATATTGGCTTCGGTGGGAACTGTGAGCAAGGCAGTGCCCCCAGGCCCTCCTGAGACACCCTCTGACCCTCTTCTCACTGGCCCTCAATGACTGTCCCTTCCTACGGCTCCTTCTTGTGCTCTTGTCTTCTTAGAGAGCCCTCCCTCCTTCTACGATTCCTAATCTCTTACTCCTGGAGTAGAATCAGAGGTTAGCAGGAGAAACCAAAGAACCAAACTGGTTAAATCAAGGTCCTTGGTTTTATACAAACAACTTAGTAGATAGTCTAAGACATCCTGAGGCGAGACCTCCCTCTGCTTCTCTATGCTACTTTCAAGGGCCCTATGATGACATGGAGCCCACCAGGATGTTCCAGGATCATCTACCTCCCCGAGTTAAGTTCAGCTGGTTAGCAACCTCACTCTGCACCCTCGATTCCCCTTTACCGTGTCCTGCAACAGGTTCTCGGGGCTGAGGGTGTGGACAGGATTCTACCTACTACAGCTGTCTTGTTCTTTTTTGTTTAATTACTTAGGATTTGTTCCAAAAAAGGATTAACAAATAATACAGGAAAATAAAAATACGTGTAAAATTTAGTCAGGGAAAAAAAATGAGGCCCGAAATAAAACAGAGTAGGAAAGTAAGAGTCAGGGATGAGGTTTACGCACAAAACAGAAACCAGTTTATCTCCTGGAAAGGGACAGTGATTTTGGCTCTGAGCTTCTCCTAGCAGCTTTCGTGAAAAGGGAAGCAATGCCAGTTACATTTCACTGGGTTATCGAATAAAGTCGGACTGGTTTTTCAGATGCCTAGACGAGTGTTCTCTGTTTAGATGAGAACTTTCTTCTCTAGGTCCTCTTGGATGCATTCAGTATAATCAGCAAAGCCTTTGCCAGGTTTATAGTAAACCCAGCAATAGGTTTTTTCTGCCTCACTTTTTTTTTTTTTTTTTTAAGTGCTCTCTATTTTAAGTCAAATATGCATCGCTTTGAAGACTTCTTTCCAAGACCTGTGGTCAGGGTCAGGCCAAGTCTAGGGGTTAGGAATCTCCAAAGCCAGCAGTTTACGTCTGGTAGCCCTCATGCCCTGAGGATTCTTGAGGGTATCCTGCCTGAGCTTTCATTCCAAACAGCAGTGGTGTCTGTTTTACCTTTTTTTATTTTTGAAGGCCATTAAATAAAACATGTATTTACATATACAGTCTCTGATCTCTTTTGAAGCGGATGTTGAAAGCTGCGAGCATTTATCAAGAGCTAAGATCGTGGTTAGTGGCATTCGCAGGAGTGTCCTGCACTGCTAGTCCATGAGGTTTTTGAGATGATATGTTACAGTAAAAAAAATGTTTATTTATATCCTTAATGGACTGTTGGTTAAAGGCAGGATGCATTAGGAACATTCAGGTCAAAGTCTAAATGATCGAGCACTGAGCTCATAATTCTGCCGTTTCTCCTCCAGATTATCTTCTCTCTCACCAAAAGTTGCATTCATCTGATCAGAATTCTTTTGGCATATCTTACAGTATTTCTTAAAAAAATCAATATTTAGAAAGAAAATATTATGACTGTTAGAGTCATTTCATCTTTTAATTTATTAGGATTAGAGATTCATACACCTGCAATGTGTTGTTTTGGAGACATGCTTTCAAAGAGCTGCCGGAAACCACCTGTCTTACCCTGATATTTAGAAACAAAACACAAAGAAAAGCAAAAATAAACTTAAGGGGGTTTGGAGATGCCAATTAATCACACCCTTCCTCCCTTCTGGGTTCTGAACTAGAGGAAATAGAAGAAGCCAGGCGAAGATTGAAGTGCAGTACCGGCTCCGTTAGAGTAAAGCACGGTTGAAAGATGTGTCTTACGTGCACAATTTTCCCATCAGCCCTGGGTGGGAGCCACATGTCTGTGCAGGTGGGGGCCTGGCAGCCGGGAGAGGGTTCTGCGGGGTAGGGAAGCCCTGCCCTGCCCTTATAACCCGTGAAGGCAGGAGGAGAGTGAGTGTGCCTCTCTCCAAGCCCTGGGGCATGTAACACAACAGCCCCTCTCCCACCCCTACCGTGCAAGCCTAGATGCTGTCCTTCCTCCTCCAGGAGGCCCATGAATGCCCTGATGCAGGGGCAGGAATACTCCCCTTGGTGATCTCTTCTGCAAAATGGAGCACACATTCTGGAGGAAAACACATCCAGGGGAAGCAAAGAGTCTTCCCTCTGTTTGTTTTTAAATTCAGATGTACGAAATCGAAACATGGGCAGTTTCTTGTCTTGATGCCAGGGCTGTTTACTAGATTATTATCTGGCCTTGAGTCCACATTGGTTCCCACCCCACATGTATACTAATAAGGATGTACTTCTGGAATTGCTTGTGTAGACAAACCATACTTTTTTTCTTACAGGTTTAAATTAAATGCTATGTTGTTATAGGTTAAATGGGCAAAAGGTCATCTGTCATTAATCATCTTGAACATTAGCAAAGATCTCAAAATGAGTGAACTTCAGAAACTTCACAAAAATGAAATGTGATTTTATTTTAACGTTCTGTCTTGGTCATATATATATATCTAAGAACTAAGAGATGACTAAAAAAAGTTGTAGGGCGTGTGTGTGTGTGTGTGTGTGTGTGTGAGAGAGAGAGAGGGAGGGTGGGAGACAGGGAACATGAGGGAGAGAATGTTTTTTAAATTTGATTTTATTTATTTTGTTTATTTTTAAAGATTTTATTTATTTATATATTTGACAGAGAAATCCCAAGTAGGCAGAGAGGCAGGCAGAGAGAGAGGGGGAAGCAGGCTCCCTGCCAAGCAGAGAACCCTGATGCAGGGCTCAATCGCAGGACCCTGAGATCATGATCTGAGCCGAAGGCAGAGGCTTTAACCCACTGAGCCATCCAGGTGCCCTGAGAGAGAAAAAATTAAAGGAGATTATTTGTCACAAAAGGTTGAGCAAAGTCAGTCTAGAACAGTGAGTGGATTGTGATTCCCTTAAATCATCCTTCAAATATAGTTTCTTTCAGCAAAGCTTTGCCAAGTCTTTCAGTGATTGAAAGTCAGTATGTGCCGCAGAAAACATCCGACCTAGAGGCATTTCCAGAAACTCAGTATTGGTCGAGATCATCTTAGGCCAAATGAAGGCACCTTAGGAAAATGGTTACCTTATCTGGAGGCTATTCGCTTGGAAGTCAGCTGGGAAATGGTAGTGACTGGTAAGTGGGTGTTCTAAAATGAGCACCTCAGCAATTCTAACAACAAGAGTACAACCCCAGTGATGTCAGATCTGAGCGGTGCAAACTCTATGGAGAAGCTGCCTGGGGTGACTTGCTGTATGGAGTTACTCGCTATCTCAGAGTTAAAAGTTGGAAGACCTGTTTCCAAATGGTGTCTTTGATTTTAGCGTAATGGATCAACACTCTCCGTCCCCACCCCCATTAGAAAGACTGGTTATCTTCTATGTGCTCTTAGTTTACGATGAGGAAACTATTCCATCTGCAAATACAGGTGTCACCTTAGCTGGACGAATCTAACAGTAATAGGAGTGTCTAAGACAGCAGGTCTTAGTGACCCACATCTCATTTATTCAGAAGTCTTATCAAATCACTAAGTTCTGTGTACATTATAAAAAAGAGAAATTGTGCCATATTCTCCGTCATCCCCCACTGAAAATTAGTATCTGGCCTTCATTCGTATTCTCCCAGATGAGATAAAAGCAATGCATGCTAGACTTCAATGTGCAAACAAATACCTGGAAATCTTGTTATAAACACCAGCCCTGATTCGTTCGGTCTGGAGTTGGGCCTCAGAGTTTGCATTTCTAACTACAGTCATCTCAGTGCTACTAGTCCACAGACGAGATTTTGAGTAGCAAGGTTAATAGGGGTGCTGATTACTAGAAGCATTGGTAGACAGCCTCAAATGATTTCTACTCTTTGGAGCCAAAGGCCAAGGAGAGGTTCATAAAAGCCCTAACATTCCAGTATTATTCTCAGTAAGTCCTTCCATGGTCTGGTGGTGATCTAACAGGGCTCTATAGTGAGCTAGCTCTTCCTGAAAAACTGCCTTCTTGGGCAGGGTTCCTTGTTCATTGGCTTGGGAAGATGAGCTTGCAGTTCTTAAAGGAGAAAACCAGTGTGCCTTGCAGAGGATTGTATAGTAAGCCAATGGATCTGCATGTGTAGAGAGCAGAGAGTTTATATTTTGAAATACTAGGATAGATCACGGTTTGGGTCCCACTGGATAGGAACCATAGATTTGATAAAAGGAGCATCTTTCCAAGGATATAATAGTTCTCGTGTCTGGCTGGGTATTAATATTACCGAGGCAGCTTAAAAATAATACCCCTGCTTAGGCCACACCTCAGATGGAGGCGAGACCTGGGCATTTGTATTTTTTACAAAGGAGCCCAGGTGATTACAAAGTCAATCAGGATTTAGAGTCCCTGGTTTTTGTCAGTCTTTAACTTGGAGCACAGGAAGCTCTCCTGAGGGGCTTCACTTTATTTAACTTGAGTTAATGCATCATTTATATAATCTGAGGGCTTGTGGCCAGGTTGCAATCAGTTTGACCTAAGATACTTGATGTATTTAGGAGAGTTGACCTTAGTCTGATAATTGAGGGATAAGTCAGCTCATCAACCAGCATCTGATGATTGTGTTTTTCCCTAGGAAAATCCAGTCCTGGAGCATTTCTGACCTGGATCTGCCAAAGCTTGGGGCTCTGTGCTCCATGTGGATTTACTGTGGTCCCATTTTAGAATTGATGGGAAATTCATTCTAAGGTTTAAATTGGCTAAGACTGGCCGCTTGAGATTGTGTGTGTTTGCCCAAGTGTACGCATTGGCACCTTCTCACTTGTGAGCTAGGTTTTTGTTTAAAAAACAAAAAATTTAACCTGGCGGACTTCATCAGGTCAGGTGCTTGGAGGGCTGTCCCATTTCTGCAGACAGTGCACCTGGAGCACTCATGGGCAGGCCAGCACCCAGCCTGTGTCCCTCCAGCTGGAGAACGAAGGGTCCTGGGGTAGGGTGATTGGTTTCTAGGCTTCAGGGAGCATTTACTGAATAATGAGCTTTTTTCTTGAGGGCATTGTCCCACTTTTTGAAAATGATTTTGATGGTATTTTTGACTTTTTTTAAAATTACTGGTGTCATTTTGGCTTGTTGGAATTCATGAGTGTTTTCTAGATAAAGGAAATTTCCAGAGGTCTGCTTCTCAGAGATAAAAGTTTATTGTGTGCTTACCATAAAATTCTTTTTGTAGCTTTACTGTCCTTTGGCTTTGAGTGAAAGTGAATCTTTTGAGCATTTTCTTTTAACATTGAGGAGGCCTTTACACACTGTGATCTTTCCACAGACCGTTCCTTTTTTTCTTCTTAGTCATTATTGACCTGTCATAATGTGTGTTCCTGGTTTCTTGGACTGGAAGCCAGATAACAATCCTGCTGTTTTTAAAGACTGATGTAGCATCGTCCAGTCTTTGTCTTCTTGAAGACTTCTTCCCTTTGCCTGCTGATGTATAGACTAGGATCTTTGTGGAGCAGAGCCCCAGTGCCATATACTAATTAGTAAATGGGGGTCCAGCTGGCCTAGGAATGAACTTCTTAGCTGGTGCCAAGATAGTGTTGGCACTGAAGGATGTGAAAGAAAATGAGACTTGTCTGTCTGTCAGGTTGGAACAACATCAGGAATCAACCACCCTCTTTTCTCCCTGTGCTCTTCAGGGTCTGTGCCTGCTCATCCTCAGGGCTGGTGATTGATTCCTGAATCCACTTAGGTTTGCTTCTCCTTGCTGTGCAACCTCATCCCCTCGGTTGACCACCTCTGAGTGTCTTCCTACTGGGTGGGTAAAGTCCTGCTAATTGGTTAAGGTAGGTGGTCCTAAACCATGGTGCTTCTTACCTCTAGGGAACATTTGGCAATGTCAGGAGTCATTTTGGATTGTCACAGTTGGGAGTGGAGGGTTCTAATGGCATCTAGTGGTGGAAGTTCAAGGAACATTCTACAATATGCAGGACAGTGGCCCATAACAAAAACAATTATCTGGCCCCAAATGTCAGTTACGCCAAGGATTGAGAAATCCCTGGATTAAAGGAACTTATTTCATTATTCAGGGAGTTATGCCTTTTGCTTTGGTTTAATAGATGTTTTCAGAATTCTTGGAGGAGTTGTGGTTGTTTTATTTTTTTGTGGGTGGGAACTTCAATTGTGAATAACCTATGGTCCTGGTGAATGAAACTCACAGAATGTGTGAGGATCTCATTTGATCCAGCAGCCACAGTTTCCTTCTTCTTACTCCCTTGTCCCCGCTTCAGCTCGGTCCACCTGCCAGTATCCTGCACACCCTAGAGGCTCAGTGAGAGTAAGACGGGGTGTTTGTTTCCAGCTGTTTCCCTTCCCCACGGCGCCCCCTGGTGGAGATGGCTATATGTGACGTGGCCAGAGGTACGGTTGGGAGAGGGAGTTGGGGCTGGCCAGAATAGGACTGACAGCAAGGAAGGCCTGGACACAAAGTCATTAGCTTTATTACAGTATTTATTACAGTACTTGAAAATTTATTTTGCTGTTGATGCCAGATTTGGAGCCCTGAACTACACTCCGTGGGTGGTGTAGCTGTGGGCAAAAACCCACTTCAGATGGGTGGGGTTGGACGTTTTCCTTTCCCTGCCCACACTAAGAATGAAGGTGGAGCATAATAAAGTGAAAATTCTGGGCACAGGACTATCTTGCTTTGATCGCTTCAAATGTAAAAGGGACTGGCCATTTAAAACGCAGACTTTAAAAACAAACAACATAACCACCCAGACGTTAAAAAACCTTCTCCACGTATCCTAAAGGCGTATTGTTTTAGTGGATATTTTTCAGTTAGTGATTCAAAATAAGACTTGTTTAACCAGGTCTAAAGGGAGCAGGCTGTTTTCACTGAGAATGTGTTTTTCCTGTTTATAAAGAAAAGTACTAAGATTTGTCGGAGGACCAAGTCACGAAAGTAGGGAAGACAGACTTCTGTTTGTACCTGTTTGAACCAGCGCCTTTGGTTGGTTCCTGAGCTCCTTTGCTCCCTAGGGTGAGAGGCGAGCTCCGCGGTTATCACAACTGTTAAGATTGTTAAGATAACCAACTTCATATTTGGGGTACAGCTGAGTGGGCCCCACTGTCTCAAGACAGTGGTACCAGGCGTATGTGTCCGGGCCCTCCAGGAGAGTGAACAACCTCAGAGCGACTTCCCCAGACTTTGGACTTGCTTTGGAGGAAAAATCTGCTTCGCGTTTCCTTCCGTCCTCTTCCACTTCTCCCTTGAACAATGTGAGACCTCCCTATTTAGAGCAAGAACGTCCCCCCAGACCATCTCTCTTCCTTCACACCAGTAATGCCATCAACATATATTTTTCTTCCTACCTTTGATTCTGCCTACCCCTGGAGGAGTTAGACTTACAGTCTAAACTTAAAAACAGTTTACTAAACATTCCACGTTGGTCTTAATGCAAATTGAGAAGTAGTAGGAAGTTGTTTTAGAGTTAAATTGCTAACGTTCTCTTAAGGCTCTTGTTACTGCTTGTAGTAAGTCAGACCAAGAAGCCTCTGAAACTTAAAATTTACGACTGACCCTCATCTAGCATTTGATTAGGCTATCGGTTCTCTCATAAATTTTATATGAGTAGATACGTGGCCTTGAATTTTATAGAACAAATAAGCAAATGAGACCACTGCCAAGCATTAACTTCCTGACCAAATAGCATAGAAATTCAAAGTTCAAACTCCACGCATACAGAAGTACTAGGGAAGTTTTGTTCTGAATCTCTACAGTGTAAAAATTTTTCTAACAGATTTTTTTTTAAGAACCTATTTTAAGTGAAGAAAAACAAAATTCAAATGAAAGCATCGGGGACCCTCAGAGCTGGAAACCTCTCTGGGAACCCCAAAATCTTTTGAGACGTGGTTCGAAACCAGGAACTCGGGTCCATCAGCTCCCACCCATCCAGCTCTTACAGTGTTTTGTGCTGGTACAACTTCCCCATGTCAGACGTGAAGGCACCAAGACGGACATGCCGTCTAGGGTCACACAGTGCCAGTGTGTGGAGCAAGCTGGGGATCCAAGATCTCCAGGTCTCACTCACCACCCCTTCTGGTGTCTTCCTCAGATCCTCTGGGATGACCGGTGATGACACCAGCAGCCTCCCCCGAGGGACCCCCCCCCCCCCCCCCCCCCCCCCCCCCCCGACTTGTTCACCTTCCCAACTCTTGTCTTAGATACCTTTTTGTTCCTACAACCACTGCCCTTTCGTGATTTTGGTCAGGAGTTTGTTTTTGTTTTTGTTTTCCTTCTCACACCTCACTGCCACCATATCCTCTGTAGTTGAACCCCATCTTCTCAAGGGCGCGGTGATTTTCCACTGCTGTGTGACAAGATCTTAGGGCAAAAACTTGTGGCAGGTAGGGGACAAATACAGACTCAGAGGGCCAGGCTTCTCTGTGATTCACACCAGGAGGAGGTCTTGGGGACCACTGCTCACTTGAGTTTCTTCATCTCCCTTCTGCCATACTGCCCTTTCATCTAGCAGACACTTAACCCACCACCCACTGCATGCAGGGCGGGGCCATGCCTGGCATTTCCTGTCTTTTGGGCGCTTACGCCCCCTAGAGGAGAGATGAAAAGGAGGATTACGCTACAGAGTAGTAGGGAAGAAGCCCTTCAGAAGTGAGGCACAGACTGCTGTGAGTGTTCCAAGGGAGGCTGTATGGAGAAGGTGGGCGTCATTTGCAAGCTACGGAGGGGATTTCCCAAGGCTGACTTAGGGTTTCTTGAATGTTACTATACAAGATGAGGCAAAAGTTTGGCCCATAGCCTTTGGTTCCAGATAGATAGGACGCGCTGCAGGGGTGCGTGGCTAGGACAGAGGAGGTGTGTGAATGACTCTTCGAGCACAGCTGTCCCACGTGAATGGTGGACCAGCAAGCTGTGAGGGGATTGGCCGGTGTGGCTGTAGGAAAAGCTTACATCTCCTGGTTGGGGCTGGTGTTGCTCCTGAATGAACAGCCATTTCCAGCTTCACTCATCATCTGAGGAGAATGCTCCTGATATAAGAAATGGGCCCTGCAAGGATGTTGGGTAGGCAGCTGCAGGAACTGCTTGCTTCCTCCGTCTCCCCTGGAGCTGGGCTGTCGTTCTGTGTGTTCTCAGGTGGTTTGAGAAGTTGGCCTGTCTAGCAGGCAAAGCAGGCCTTGCCTTGAAGGGTGGCCTCTGACCTGGATGGGGAGCTTGCAAGAGCAGCCATGTCTGGTAGCTGGTGGCAGATTTCTCAGTGTAATTTCTTTTGGTTAGTAGGCCTGTGGTCAGTGCTTAGTCATGACACAGCCCGGTCCTTGGCGGAGTCTGCAAGGGCCCCTGGGGCTCACCTGCCTGTCTCCACATGCAACTCCTCTTCCTACCCCCAACTCTGGAGGTGGGCTTGCTCTCTTTTTTCTTTTCTCGGTAACAGTTTTATTGAGATAGGATTCACGTATCCTATAATTCTCTGACATAAAGTGGATAATTCAGTGTTTTTAATATATCCACAGAATTGTGCATCCATCACAGTTAATTTTGGGATGTTTTCATGATGCCCGTGATTTCAAATAACTCCTGTGTGCTGGGTTTTTACCTCCCAATCCCATTTTCACAAGCCGGGAACAACAACTGTTGCACTTTCTGCATCTATAGATTTGCCTCCTCTAGACATTACATAAAAAAAAGAATGATACAATATGTAGTTTTTTCACTTGGCATGATGTTTTCAGGGAGTGGCTCTGCTGGAGCACATATCAGAACCTAACTTACTCCCGCTGATTGAGTAGTATGCCATTGTATGTGTTTTTTCATCCATCTGTCAGCTGATGGACGTTTGAGTTGTTTCAGTTTTTGTCTATTACGAGCAAGGTTGCTATGAGCATTGGCGTACAAGTGGGCATAGGCTTTCACTTCTCTGGGGAGACTTTCAGGAGTGGAGTTCCCTGGGTCACTTGGTAACTCTATGGTTAACCAATTGAGAAACCGCCAGACTATTTTCCACACCAGCTACATCGTGGTACATTCCCACCCGCTGTATACAAAGATTCCAACTTCTAGATGTCCTCACCAACACTGCTTCTGAGCTCTCGTTGAGTACCGCAATCCGGGAGGGTATGAACTGTCATCTCATTGTGGTTTTGATTTGCATTTCCCTAATGACTAATGATGTTGTGCATCTTTTCATACGCTATTACTTTTTAAATTAAGAGAACTGACACATTTTGGTGCCCGGCATCTTCGATCAGTTTTGGAAAGCGGGACGCCAGATTTTACCTTGCTGATGAGTGAGTGGGGAGGAATGAAGTGAATGCTGCTCTTTTAGGAAGTACAGGGATGTAGGAGGTGCGAATCCGGGTGGTTAGTGGCAGTGGCGGGCCTAGAAGTTGAGCTCATTGCTGACAGACTTGGTGCAGACTTCTTTCTCGAGGACAGACAGGGTTGTGGCCTCAGGCTGGCATTGCTCTGGTGGGCAACAGGGCCTTCTGAGATAGACTGTGTTTTTGTGTCTGTTGGCTCCATTTTACAGAGCTTCCAGCTACGTCTGGAGGCAGGCAGATTCTTAGCCAGATCCACCGCTTTTTGGTCACTATTGTTCTGCATCCTCTTGATGAATTTTGGGGCCATCACTGACGATCATCCTTAAGTCTTTTGTGATCATGAAGCACCCTCTGGTGAGGTTTGCTGTCCTGTTGCCCCCCTCACCCCCCTGCCCCATTCCCTGCTATTACTGTGGGAGTTAGGGGTGTGTCACAGGTAATGGTTTTGAAAAGTCTTTTAAAATTCTCTGTTAGTAGGAATTGTGGAGGTGAGGTCTAATTCATATCTCCATGTGTGCTTTGAGTATGCTGAAAAAAGCTGCTACTGTTCCACACTGTAGATTCCATGGGAGAAAAGAATATTCCTGGCAGTTCTGTGGTTCCTTAAAATGCGGGCTCTCAGTCATCAGAACCGTTCTCTGACCGTGGAATGAGAGGGCTTTTCACTCCAAATTTGTATGTCTCTGAACTGGTAGAATTTAACCTTGACTGGGTTTCTCAACCATCTTTTTGCTGCCCAGATGGGCCATCTGTGGGTGGTTCTGACTGTCCCCAAGGCCAAGGCAGAGAAGCACGTCACCATCTGCTGAGGCCCTTGTTCTGTTCTTGGACCTGGCCCTGCCCTTGCTTCAACTTTGCAGCCTTGAGCAGCTTTTTCTGGGGGTTGATTGACAAAGCGGAGTGGAGTTTCCTGTCTGAAAGTTAACAGGTAATTCCTGTATTCATTTGGGGTTCTCCCCTAAAGTAGTAAAAGATAATTGCCTGCTGACTGTCATTTTTAGTACAGTGTCTAGTTTACTTGCCCCGGGAAAATCCCTTCGGCCCTGGGGTACATTTGACTTAGTGGTGTAGGTTCTGGAACAGGAAGCCCAGCCACTTCCTAAGGACTCGGGGCAGCCCCCAGTTAGAGAGGTGGCCTTAAGGCATCAGCCCCATGAGGCTGGACTCTGTCTTACTGTTGGTTGAGTCTCTAGGGCCCGATGGCAGCAAGGGCTCAGTATATGCGATAGGATGAATGGAGGAAAGAATGAGGGCTAGGTGCCGCTCACAGAGCCCCGGTTTGGAAGGGCCGAATAAAGTGCTCTAGTGCCTGGAGGACAAGCTTGCTTGGTCAGCAGGTGGTTTATTGTGTCCCCAGACCGGTGTCTTTCTCTGAGAATGCACACAGTGATGGGGGGCCGGGCGCTGGGGGTGGGGGGTTTCCCTTACGGGATGTCATGGGATCCCACATGGAAGCTGGCAAACAACCTATATAGACAGACATGTGGTTTAAACTGCAGACTAGTGAGGGACATCCTAAGCCAGAGCAGTAAGGAAAGCTGTCTGGAGCTGGTGTGAGTGCAGCTGGGGCCTGGGGAGCAGGCTGGGTTTGGATGATCAGTGCGATCCGTGGAGGGCCAGCCCCGGGAGGGAAAACAGTGTGCGTGAATCCAGGGAGACAGTGAGGAAGGATGTGCAGGGTTATGGTGCGAGCTGACCGGCAGGTGTGGAGGGTGCAGCCAGGCCCGAGGAATTTCAGTGACGCGGTATGGCAGGAGGGAGTCTGAGCCCCGCTGTGTAGACGGCGCAGTGGTACCCTTAGTGACGACATGGGTCTGTCTGGATCGGCAGCTCTCAGACCGGAGTAGGCATCAGAATCGGCTTGAAGGCTCGTTGGAGCACAGGTGGCTGCCTGCCCCCCACGGCCCAGAGTTGCTGATTTAAGTCGGCCTGGGTTAGGACCTGAGAATTGGCATTTCTCCGTGGTGCTTCTGCTGCTGTGGACTTAGGGACTATGCTTTGAAGAGCCACTGGCCTAGAATTCAGGAGTTGGTAATTTTTTCTGCTTAAGACCGATAGTAAATGTTTTAGGCTTTTGAGCTGCATAGGATTTCTGTCACATGTTCCTCATTGTTGCTTTTTACAACCCTTGAAGCATGAACACACACACGTTGGCCATCGATACATAGGCTGGTGGGGAGAGGTGAGTGGTGTAGGGAAGGCAGGGCATGGTGTCCAGAGTCCTAGGCTGTCCTGAGATTACCCCTCTGCCCCATAGCTGGCTGACCTTGGGTAAGTTAATCTCTCTGGGCCTTTGTTTCCCATCTGTAAAACTAGTTCTTCCCATCAAGGATTCTTAAGAATTCAGTGAGCTAAGGCACAAAAAGCATACCTAGAATTTATTTATCACTTACTATTCATGGCACACTACCAACTACTGATGGCCATTCATAGGTGAGGAAAACCGTGAGAGAGGAAGGCCAGTGCAGATCCACCACATGACAGATTCTGAAAGAAAACTGCTCCAAGATCTTGCCGTGGTTCCTTCTTAGGCTGCTTACAAAGAAAAATACTTACAAAAAACAGGTGCACCCTCCGAATACATCCTGGGTTAGTTCCGTGTGGAGATCGTTGCTCAGCTTTTCCCTTGGCGCGCTTAGAAAATGGTGCTTTTGGGACCTGGCTGGTTCTTGGACCCAGGACTCTGGTTCAGGGAGTAGTGAGTTTGGTCTACTTGTAACCCATTTGCAACCTCTGCTTCAGCCTCGTGTTTTGAAGACTTGCTTTAAGACCTTGACCCAAAGAGGGCACCAAATAGGATCTGGCTGATGAGTATTGAAACTGTGCCTTGGTGCCTTTTAACCTCATATTTTGCCCCATGGCGTGAGCGAAAGTGAGAACTGCAGGAAAGTAAGCTATCATGTGTTCCTCGTTTCCTGTGCTGCAGTGTGCAAATGAGTGGTGAGCTGCCTCTTTCCCTCATGGTAGCTCGAACAGGAAGACTGCCGGGTACCCCTGGCACAGCCTCTCGGTGCTGGTGCCTGGGGAGAGGTTGCCTGGTGGACCCGAGAGATTCGGCTCATCTCTCTCCGGACATCGCTAATGCAGGCTGGCCGTGCTTACATAGTATGGGGCCTTGCTCCCCTCTCCGGGTCTCATGACCCCAGAGGAGGTGCCCGCTCTCTTGCTCACCTCCCCAGCTGCATGCTCTAATCCCAGAGCACAGACTAATGACTTTGTAAGCTCAAGTTACAGATGCACAAAAGTGCCCGGTGGTACTTTGACTCCACCCTCCGCTTGGGTTTTTGCTGACATTCAGTGAAATAGCCTTCCATCTCCTCCCCACCTTGCGAAACAAGCTTCCTGTTTTGAACTTGGTCCAGACTGGAGCAGCCCTGCTACACCTGTTAACATAGTCAGACACACATTTCCTCCTCTGTATTTGTGCAGCTTTTTTGTCGCCTAGCCAGATTTCCCCTCTCAGCTTACAGATCTGGAATCATAACATAAGATATTGAACCAGCAAATTAAGAAAAAAGGAAGTGCGCGTTTTGGAGCTATTTGAATGAAAACATGGCTCCTGGTTGGTTTCCTTGTGTTTTGCCGCAACCGCTTTGCTAACTTTCCTCCTCCTTCACAGCAGAATGGAAACAAGGAAAGGAAATCGGATGACGCAGGAGCCAGAGTGAGACCGGCAAGCCCACCCAGCCAGCCTGCACCATGAACTTGTGTCTTCCTTCTACACTGTAAGAGCCAAGGGCAGGTGCAGTTGCTGGAGAGCAATGGCTCTCTTTACTCCGTGGAAGCTGTCCTCTCAGAAGCTGGGCTTTTTCCTTGTGACTTTTGGCTTTATCTGGGGTATGATGCTCCTGCATTTTACCATCCAGCAGCGAACTCAGCCCGAGAGCAGCTCCATGCTGCGCGAGCAGATCCTGGACCTCAGCAAGAGGTACATCAAGGCGCTGGCGGAGGAAAACCGGAATGTGGTGGATGGGCCGTACGCCGGCGTCATGACAGCTTACGGTAAGTGCCGGGCTCCCGGGGCTGCTCGATGGAGCGTGGCTCTGCCTCAGAAGGACCCCAGAGCCTCGCCTTCTTGGTTTTGGCATGAATGGAGTGCATCTCTTGCTACGGCCTTTGCGGCAGTGAGTTGCACACAGAGGGACACTTGGAGAAAGTTAAAGCCATGTCTTTGGGGAGCCTCTGAGCTCTTTTGCCCACGGACTAACACCCAGCCTCAGGAGCGGGGGCGGGGGCAGGGGCGGGGGCAGGACGGCGCTCTAGCCCTCAGCTAGCTAGCTAGCCCTTCTTCCCTCAACACATTGCTGGATTGCATGATCTCATCTGGGAGTATGATCAGGGAATGGAGAAAAATATTCTCGTTCTCCTTGCCTAAACAAAACTTAATTAAGATGAGGTGGGAGTGAGGTAAGAAGGGTGGAGAGGAATGTGGGGAAGAATGAGGACTGATTTGGGGGCGGGCAGGGTGAGGTAAGGAGGGTGGAGAGAAGCTCCAAGCCAAGTATGTGCCTCCCTCTGGCCACCACGTAGGACACTAGCAATTATGTGCTGGCTAATAGCTTTCATCTTTGGCTTCTTGAGAGTCGACTGCTCTTGTTTCTTGCCCTTGTCTCTAGTTGCTCTGACTTTGAAAGAAGTCTGATCGTACATGTTGCTTTTTGTTTTTGTCCGGTACCTAGAACTCTTCTAGAAATGAGGTTGAGTGGGGAAAAAAAAAAAAAGAATACATACAT
>CM053605.1:82164550-82213202 GCA_028646535.1 Procyon lotor | reverse complement strand
GTACCATGAATATAGAAAACATTTAGACTGAAAGGCAGTGAAAAACCCTGGACTCTCTTGGTCCTTGGTCTCTTGGTTTCTTGGTCCTAAACCAAGCCTGAGTAGGCTTGGTTTAATGTGAGAGAAAAGAAGTTCATTTTCAACAGAAGCAGCTATGGGAGCCACCATTTCCAAACTATTTAGCACGAGATAGAAGATGCTGCCAGTGAGACACACAAGGACAAGGATGATGCCACACCCATTTTTGAACTCTCAGAAATAAAGAATAAAAAGTAAAATACTCGCTAACCCCAAATGCAGATCAATTTTTATTTTCCTGCAGTCCTTTTTTAAAATGCAGCTACAGCGGCACCTGGGTGGCTCAGTGGGTTAAAGCCTCTGCCTTCGGCTCAGGTCATGATCTCAGGGTCCTGGGATCAAGCCCCACATTGGGCTCTCTGCTCAGCGGGGAGCCTGCTTCCCCTTCTCTCTCTGCCTGCCTCCCTGCCTACTTGTGATCTCTCTCTGTCGAATAAATAAATAAAATCTTTAAAAAAAAAATGCAGCTACATGCACATACGTCTTTAAAAAAAATTGGATTATTTTATATACAGCTTTTTAAACTCCTCTTTGTTGTGTTTCCTCATGCCGTTAGATATTCTTAATGGCCAAACACTTTTATTTTTTAAACCATCCATTCAATAAATAATCAGCGAGCTCCTGACGTTAACAGCCGGTGGTGATAAACAGAGATGACAAAACACGTGCTCTGCCCTCCCTGAGTTCCAACCCAGTGTTTGTTCTGTCTTATGAATGGATGGGCATATGCAATTTAATCTTTTTGTTACACATTTGAGTAGTGTCCAGTTCTTATCTATAATAAATAACACCACAGTGTCCTTGTACATAATGAATGGACTAGATTTTGCATATTACTCTAACTGTATTGTCTTTCTGTGGAGAGGTCACTGTGAAATGAAAAATATATAACTGATGAAACTTGACATTCTGGCAGCGGGTGGAAGGGAGAGGTTGGGGCTAATTCTTCCTTCATTAGCACCTTCCTTTCTCATTAGCACCCTGTCTTTGCTGGTTTCTCCCAAGCAGCAAGTGAAGCTGCCCCTCGTTGGTGCTCTGCCTCTGGGGGCAGCTGTGGTAGAGAGGGACTTGAATTAGGAGCAAGCCCAGATGCAAATAATATTTTCCAGTTCAAATGTAAGTCCTTGCTCATTGCACGGTTGGTTCTGTGCCAGCGAATCATGCTGGCTACCCCTTATGCCTGTCACAGCTGTGCCCAGAGTCCTTGACTCTTGGGCTCTACGGATTCTAATAGAGGGCCTTGAGGACAGAGTCTGGTGAAGCTTGGCCTGAAGGACGGAGGGCTAGATAACCACTGCATTGGAAGCATGTCCCAGGGGAACAGGGTGGGCTAGCAGAGGCCCAAAGCACCACCTTTCTGGATCATCCCTCAAATACTGATTACCTGAATGATCTGGGCAGTCGGAGTTCGCTGCACTGTCTAGACCTATAAACGGATAGATTTTTCTACCAGCAGGGACCCCCTTTGTCTTGAAATCCCATCTCTTTGGGCTCCACCTCTGGAGGCACATTCAGCTGGCAGCGAAGTCACCTTGGCTGCCCTGCTCAAGAAGTGGCAGCTTCTCCCAGCCCCTACTCACCCCCTGGAGTCATGCTTTCTGGAAACGAAAACTTACAGAAGCCGTCAGGGCACCTGTTCTGAGATTTTTGTTGATCTCGCCCTTGATCAAAGCACTTCTGGCATGATGGAAAGCGGAGCTAACTTCCCCCAGAAGGACATTTTACATGTTTCCAATTGCTTTGATCTCATCTTTGTCATGTACAGTAAGTTTTAGGAATACAGAATTGCGGTAATAATGTTGGGATTAAATTTTTATGGCTAAGGCTTTGAAGCACAAACAAAATTCTAAAAGCCTGTTAGTAGTTGAAAATTGTAATCCTGCTGAGGACACATTTTACTGCTATAATAACTGTAAAACACAATGATAAATATAAAAATGTTATACTAGAATTTGAAGGAATATTTTTGCCCTAATTTCTTTATTAAGTTCAGTAGATCTTACCCTTCGGTGTACAGTCTTACTGGAAAAATGGACTATCATTAAGACTAAAACACAAAAATGTTCTGGTATTTAAAATTTAAATTTAAAACAGTTTTTGCAGGTTTAAGTGTAAAATCAAAGGTGAGAAATAATTTCATCACCTAGAAAGGTATGATTTCCTTAGCCTTTTTGGTGGGAAGACTCTTCTAGTCTATTTATTTGTTGGTTCATTCATTCATCTGTTCACTTAGGTAACACACATGTAACTGAACACCGTAGTGTGCCAGTTGGTCAAGACACAGGGGTGGGCTTGACAAAATCTTTGCCTTTGTGTATTTTATTGACACTCTCTTTTATCTTATTTGGAACTGTCTTGAAATAATGACTCAAACAGCTGCTTGTTGAAAATGAACTCCTTTTCCTTCATACTTGGAGAGTAAACATGCCTATCCAGGTAAAGTGCCCACAGAGTCCAGGGTTTTGGATTGCTCTATATTCCATTTTCATTTTGAGGCAGAAGGTATGGAAGATGCAGACTCTGCATTATTTTTAGTGTGGGAGTTGCTCAGCAAACAGTGGCATCAGTGAGCCTTGAGGATGGTTGGGATACGATTTAACAAAAGCACGTGGCAGGAGCCCAGAGGTTAATCCCCAATAAGTGTGCTCAGAAGCAGCAGGTGAGAGACGCCTGCCGGCTCTCAGGTCCGCAGCAGTCCTTCAGAGCAATATGGTGCAGTAGGTAAGTGCCATTGGGTCTGGAACCAGACTGTCTGAGATGGAGGAACCCTTGTTCTGCAATCATCTGGGGCAAATGACTTCACCTATCAGGGTGCTGTGGTTTATCATCTGTAAAAGGGTGATGGTAACAATAATATGTTCCTCATGCTGTCTTGGTAGGACCCAAGGACCCTACGCTGAGGGTAGGACCCTCAGGCCCATGCAGTCATCGGCCAGAAGTGCTGGGGACAGCGGCTGACATAGAGCTCAGTCGGCAGTGGGGGCAGGGCAGTAGCGGTATTGGTGGTATGGTGTGTAGTTGTGATAGTGAACTTCAGCATCTTTCTCATCGTCATGACTTCCCCTAGTCGCACCATGTCACATGGTCACAGAGGGCACCCTCTAGAAGGTGAGATCAATAGGAGATAGTAGGTCACCCTTATCAGAGACCCTATTTTAGGAATCGAGGAAGACTGGCTTCTTCTGACATTTTTTTTAGTGTAGTTGACACACAGTGTTACATTAGTTTCATACATTAGTTTCGGGTATGTGAGTTAGTGATTTAACAAGTTTGTACATTATGCTGTGTTCATCACTAGTGTAATTACCATCTGTCCCATTACATCACTATGACAATATCGTTGACTGTGTTCCTTATGCTGCGCCATTTATTCCTGTGACTTACTCATTCTATAACTGGAAGCCTCTGTGTCCCACTCCCCTTCACCCATTTTGCTCAGCCCCTAGGCCCTCCTCTATTGCAGGTGTTTGTTCTCTGTATGTATAGATCTGATTGTTTCTTTTTCCTTTCTTTTTTTTTTTTTTTTAATAAGGTATTTGTTTTTCCCAGTCTGACTTACCTCACTTAGCATAATACTCCCTAGGTCTACCCATGTGGTCCCAAATGGCATGCTCTCATCCTTTTTATGGCTGTGTAGTATTTCTTTGTGTGACCTGTGTATTTCCTATACAAAGAAAAAGGTATCACATTTTTATACCTATTTGTCTGTTAATGGGCACTTAGATTGCTTCCATAATTTGGCTATTGTAAATAATGCTACAATAAATACAGGGGTGCATATATCTTTTTGAATTAGTGTTTTCATAATCTTTGGGTCAATACCCAGTAGCAGTATACTGGATTGTTATTGGTATTTCTATTTTTAATTTTTTGAGGAACTCCATACTGTTGTCTACAGGTGCTACACCCATTTGTATTACCACGAACAGTGCAAGAGGGATCCTTTTTCTCCACATCCTCACCAACACTTACTATTTCTTGTGTTGTTGATTTTAGCCATTCTGACAAGTGTGAGGTGATGATGTCTCAGGGTACTTTTGATTTGCATTTCCCTGATGATGAGTGATGTTAAGCATCTTTTCATATATCTGTTGGCCATCTATATGTCTCCTTTGGAGAAATGTTGATTCAGGTCTTCTGCCCATTTTTTAATTGGATTATTTAGTTGTTTGAGTATGTTGTAGAAGTTCTTTATATGTTTTGGAGATCAGCCCCTTATGGGATATACCATTTGCTAGTATCGTCTCCCATTCAGTAGGTCGTCTTACTGTTTTGTTGATGCTTTCCTTCACTCTGCAAAACCTTTTTATTTTGGTGTGGTCCCAAGTTTACTTCTGGCTTTTGCTTTCCTTTCTTAGGAGATGTAGCTAGAAAAATGTTGTTACGCCCAATGTCAGGGAAATTAATACTTGTGCTCTCTTCTAGGGTTTTACCTCACATTTAGGTCTTTAATTCATTTTTGAGTTTGTTTTTGTGTATAGTGTAAGAAAGTGGTCCAGTTTGATTCTTTTTCACGTGGTTGTCGAATTTTCCCAACACCATTTGTTGAGGGGCCTGTCTTTTTCCCATTACGTGATCTTGCCTCCTTTGACATAGATTAATTGACCATACAACTGTGGGTTTATTTTTGGGCTCTGTATTCTGTTCCACTAATCTATGTGCCTGTGTGCCAGTACCATACTGTTTTGATTACTTCAGCTTTATAATATATCCTGAAATCTGGAATTGTGATACCTCCAGCTTTGATCTTCTTTCTCAAGATTGCTTTCTCTATTCAGGGTCGTTTGTGATTCCAAACAATTTTTAGGATTATTTGTTCCGGTTCTATAAAAATATTGTTTTTGATAGCTATTACATTAAATCTATAGATTGCTTTGGGTAGTATAGACATTTTAACAATATTCTTCCAATCCATGAGCATAGAATATAGTATCTTCCTATTTGTGTCATCTTAAGGGTGATGTGACAGTTTTGTATTCTACCTAGGGTGTGCTCCGCCAGTGACTATCACTGATAACTATCGCTTGGGGTCACTCTGTCCTGTAGTCCTCTTGCCTTTAACAAAAAGACAAAAGATTGCAGAAGATTACCAGCTCTTGAGGACCATCAGCATGGGCTGGGCCTCTGTCAGCTCCTAAAGGGAGGAGGGCTTGATTCCTTCATTATACTTTGCATTTGTAGCAATGCCTCCAAAGCCTTAGTGAATGGAGGTCACAGATAATGCAAGTTCAGTACAAAGGGGCAGTGAGGAAGAAAGGGTTGGGAGCATATGCCTAACTCAGTGGTTCTCAGATTGGGGCATTGTGCCCCTCTGCCCCCAGGGGCATTGGCAGGAGGGGTTTTGGTTGTCACATACAGGGCTTGCTATGGTCATTCAGCCGCTAGAGACCAGGGGTGCTGCCAAGTACCCTGCAATGGATGGGACATCCCTCAACAGCAAAGAATGGTCTTGACTAAAGTGTCAAGAGTATCAAAGCTGAGAAAGCCTAATTTAATCCATCCTAGGAGTTGAGGGCTCCTGTGTCTAGCTCATCTCAATTGCTGGTAATACTTAAATGCCATTTTTCCCCGTGGACTGCTTGGCTGGTGATAAGGCCTTCAGGCAACGAGGCTGGAGGGGGAGGGGCTTGACTTCCTGTGTCTGAGAGGTGGTCTTGTCACACACTGCAGCCACTGCCCTGTCCCCATGGGCTGGCCTCTGGCAATCTTCAGAATTCTGGAGAAGCCTTTGATGCTTTCGATTCATTGTAAGAGCCCAGCTGGTGGCTGGCTCCCGTTTCTACCCGCCAAGGAGGTGCCGGGGTCAGTGGTGAGTCACACTGACCACAAGACTGCAGCTCCTGGAGGACAGTGAGCTCATGACCCTTCTGATAAACTGATGAGAGTCCCGCCTCACTCAGGAAGACATTTCGTGAGAAGCGATGAGAGCGTGTCCCAGAGGAAATTTTATTTTTTATTTATATGTGTAGCAGGTGGTTATATAGTGCTTATTGTGTACCAAGTGGCGTTCAGAACATTTTGTAAAAGTTAACTCATGAAGCCCGCATAACAGCCTAAAGAGGTTAAGTTTATTTTTAGCACTCTTTGACAGAGAAGGAAACAGGAGTGGAGAACAAGGATGTAAACTGAGAAACTTTGGCTCCAGAGTCTGGGCCCTTAACTACAATGCTATGGCTGAAAGACCTTGAATTTCACGGTTGGGCCTTTTTCTGTCCTGGCTCTTGACTTCTGGCTGGACCACTGAGGAATCAGGGAATTAGGCCAACCCGATTCAAGTCCCCATTCCAGTTTATTACCTCTGTAGCCGTGAGCACGTTACTTCATGCCTGTGAACTTTTTTGTTCTCCTCTGTAAAATGAAGTCATTTCATCTCACCTGCCTCATGGAGGCGGCGAAGGTAATGTGGGGCTTCTTAGATTTGTGTGTTGTGGTCTGTCATAGGTATTCGGGAAACATTAGTTCCCTTCGGCCCTTCTCTGCTGTAATGGTGTTTTTAGCCCTGTCGCTTTCATGTCATGGCCAGCTTCTTCTTACCTGTAGGTAGGAGACAGGCTGAAAAGCAAGAAGTAGCCTTGGTCGGATATTTGTTAGAATGAATGAACGAACCACTGCAGAGGTTAACATCATGAGGAAGTCTGATGTTCTGTTTGGGGAGAGCACTGGGGAGGCTGTGCTTATGCCAAGCACAGAGCACCAGACTTTGAGGAGAAAGGTATGGGTTTGCTTTCTGCTTGCGATAGTTAGTCAGCTCCAACCTTGCCTCCCATCTGTAGACCACCAACAACACAAATTTCCATGTCCATTACACACCTTTGTTTCTGTTCTGACAACTTTCAGTCTCCACCTGGCAAAATAGGACAGTCTGAGTGCCTTATGGCCGAGGTTCAAGGTTGGCTGGCTGTGTTCTGGGGCTGGTGAATTGATCTGGTGTGCGCTTCTGTCCCAGCCAGGTGAGATCACCTGCTCAAAGCAAGTTGGCTCTGTTCCTAGTAGGAGGGAAAGTGGCAACTTTGCATTTGTCTCAGTTCAGGATGTTGCAGAACCTGCTCCCCACATGATGCTCTTCTCCCTGGAACCCCTCCTAATGCACTCATGAAGCTGGATTCTAGTCCCATGGATGACTAGCTTGGTGTCCTGCCTTTTTCAACATATGCAGGTCAATGTATCTTACTTTGATTATGAGTCTCCAGAGTAGAGAGGCTTAATTAATCTCCTTGTGTGTGTGGAGTACTTGTGTACAAACTTTGTAAATGCTTTTGTATCCATGAGGGTAAAGCGTCTGTCTGGAGAGAATTGCAGAGAAGTGACCCACAGTCAGATGTGTAAGAAAGGGAATCCTCTCTTAAATGTAAGCACCATGAGAGAATATCCCCAGCATCTAGAACAGTGCCTGGCACATAGTAGTTGTGGAGTAAATATTTCCCAAATAAATGAATGAATCTGATCTTAATTTAAGTGTCTTTCTAAATCTCATTATAGTTACCTCTGAGTTACCCAGCATGCCTAGCATCTGGAACCATAGTTTTTATTAAGTATTACCAAAGTACCCAACAGAAGTAAAGACTTGGCAAAAATTGGGATGTACTGGAGTATACAGCCCTGAAAATAACAATGAACTTGATCCAGAAGCTAGTGCAAGACCTTGCCACACTTTGGGGTTATCATTGTATAGGTCAGACCATCATGCTGTAAGAAGAACAAGTTAATAGAGGGCTTTGATAGGATGCTAAGTAACACGATGTCTCTATCTCCCTGGTGGCTGGGAATAATTTTATGTCCCTACTGCTAAACTCACATGACAGAAAAGACGAATGTGTTTTCTACTCCCTGGCCCACTTGAAGATGGCCCCTGTCATCTCTAAGATAGGGTTTTTTAAGACATGTCTTCAAGCAGTATTTCTCGACTGTGCCACTTTTTTTTTTTTTTTTTTTTTGGCTCTTCATGTCAGAGAAAGAGGAGGAAGAGGAGAGGAGAGAGAAGATGCACCAGACACGTGTACAGAGGCCAAAGAATTTTTAAACTATCTGCATTTTCTTTTACAGATCTGAAGAAAACTCTTGCCGTGCTTTTGGATAATATCTTGCAGCGCATTGGCAAGTTAGAGTCAAAGGTGGACAATCTTGTAATCAACGGCACGGGAACGAACTCGACCAACTCCACCACAGCTGTTCCCAGCTTGGTCGTACTTGAGAAAATTAATGTGGCAGGTAAGAACGGCAATTGTGTGCCCTGACGTGGAGTCAGACTGTGCTTTGAACTGGGAAAAGAATAAAGGAGCACAGTGGTTCCTATTGGTATAAATCCCATCAACTTGGTACAGCCCCTCTGAAGCTGATTTTAAATTTATTTTTGATTAACATGTTAAAAGACTTTTAAAGGCCCATGATGATGTATAATGTCTGGTGGTTTCTGTGACATATTTCATATAATGAGCTCCTGGAATTCACTTTTAATGAGAAGATTCATTGCATGGATAAATAGAATAGGGAGGTTATCTGGGAAGCTCATGCCAGTTAGAGGTCCTTTCTCCTCCCCATCTTTATCAGACTCTTTCAAAAGTCTGTTCCGTATAAGAGAGTCTCTCTTTCTCATTGTTAAAGAGGAGCCACCCTTGCAGGAAATGCGTTCTGTGTGTACATGGGGAGATGGAAATTCTGGAAATGAGACTGATAAAAGAAATGGCCTCTGCCTGACCTTGGGCTGCTTCTGTCGCCGCTCACAGACACCCTGCAGGTCTCCCTGGGATGCATTTTGTCTAGCCTCCTCTTAAGAGTGGAATCTTGGACAAGAGAAGCAGCATAGATTAAAAACCAATCCCAGGTCACACACAGCCTGGATTGCCCATGGCTTACGTTGGATGCCGCCAGTGACTGCCCTGGTCTGAGTCTGTGTGCTTGAGCTAGGACTTGCTTTCATTAGAGTGAAAAAGCAGAGAGCCCAAGGATTAGGATGAGGTGCTTTGGGTGAAGGGTTGTAAATGAGTCGTCTGCGCTCCTGGACAATTGGTGGTGGTATCCAGACTCTGCTTAATGGATAAAATAAGGAGCTGAGTTGCTTTCCGCTACTTAGAAAATCGAATTCAGTGCCCTTTTTGGTTTCTCTCTACCTCTCACTTGTGCTGTAGAAATGTACGAACTAAAGTGGGGGAGATTCTTTGCCTTTCCTACCTCCCAGTGTCAAAACATTTAATTGTTTCCCATTATGCAAGCTTGTTGTATTACCTTTCTCTTCTGTTCTTTGCCCTTTAGCAAGTGTTAAATTACAAAATATATTTCTAATAATCCAAAGTGTCCAACCAAAGAAAGGTATTAAAAATAACTTTTAATTACAACACAGAGGCAGTGTCATCTGGGCCATAAATCCTATCTTCCCCGCAGTTTCCAACAGCTTCTGTAATTAGACAAGAAAGCCTCCCACTGTGTTGAGCTGCTTATTAGTAAACGGAACCCATGCCTCTCCAGTCTCCACTCCCCACCCCCATCCCCAGGAGGAAATGCTGTTGGACAAGTCCTGTCTGATTTCATGGCAGTTCTGCACTATCCTATTTCCAGAGCCGGAGTGGCGGGTTCTGCCTTGACGTTTGTCGCCTCCCACTGTCTCTGTCCTATACAGCCCCTGTAAACAAGTCTGTTGTCATTCTCCGCACTGATGAGGGATCTTGCTGCCTCTGGCTGTCCTCTTTGTGTGCCAGGCTCACTGGGGGCCTAATCCTGCCTGGGCCCCAAGTGCCTGGGTCCAGAATTGTAGGCGGACCTCCAGGAATGAAATGGGAGGGAGTTGGTGACGATTATTTTCTAATGGGATCCCACTCCCATGTATTGAGTTAGTTGACTCAGTTAATGCATAGCTCTTGAGCATGTTCTCTAAGTTATTGGCTCTGATGGGTCTCCTTTCTCTGTGCCACTGGTACTGTGTTTATACTAATATTAAAGAACCAAAGAATTTTGTGTCTTTTGCGGGGGTGGGGGGGAGGAGGGAGCATAGAGTGGTGCCTCTGATAATTCATTCTCCCTCCTTTGCAGTTTTTGTGTGTGAGACACTCTGTCTTTGAGATTTTTATTGGCCAATTAGGAAAGTAATCTCTATGCACAAAATCCCATCGACGGTGGCCCTGTAAATGGGAGTAGCTATGAGGCTTCTCACGAGAAGGTACATTTTGAAGGTGGATAGAACTGAGGCATAGGGGCCTCATGGAAAAGATACAAACTCCTAGAAATGGATTGTGACCCATGAAATAATTGGAAGGGAGGGGAGGAAACTAATATCCAGCAATCATCCAGGAAATACCAGTTAAATATTTGTGACCTTCGGAGGCACACAATTTTACTCAGTTTTCTCAACATCTAAGAGGAGTTAGTGGTTTCACAGGTTTTATGGAGTTTTTATGATGGGGGGGTACCTTTGGTATTAGAATCCCTTGAGCTCAGCTTAAGGCTGAGCACCCTAAAGAGAAGAGATGGTGAGTATTGGCTGTCTTCCTTGCTTTCATTTTAAATCATCACCAACGGGCGAGTTTTGAAACTAGGCTGCCATTTTCTTAGAAGTTCCCGGAGAGCTGACAGTTCGCTGGGATATTTAATAACCTGTCTAGTAAGGAAGTTCTCTGTGTCTTAAGGGTCTGTTTTTGTGGCCAACCTGTGTAAAAACAAGCTTGTTCCTCTATACGCATGTGCATTCCTCCCTTAGCAAGACTGTGAGAGAGTAGAGCCATCCCCCTTTATTTCCTTAGAGGGTTGGGCAGGGGGGGCTTCATATTTTGTCAGCTAAACAACATATATCTAAGCTCTTTGCCCTGTCTGTAGATGAGAGTGCCAAAAAGAAAGAGAGGAACTTCAGTCTGTAGCCCTTGTTCAGGAAAAAGCCATTTCTTGCTTTTGTTACCCTCTCTCTGAGCCATGGCCCAACGGTCCCTGTACTCCTGCTGTTCTAGCAGGAGCAGCTCGGAGCTGGGAGAGAGTTCATTTTTATAGGGTTCCAGTCCCGACTGAATGGAGTTTTTCTTTCTCTCTTTTTGCATTAAGACATGTGGTAATTGCTCAGAAATGTTCTCCCCGGTGTGTCTTTACTGCTTACTCTGGTGTCTTATTGCTCACTGATGTTTCTGATTGCTTACTGTTGTGTCTTATTGCTTGCTGATATATCTTCTGGTTGGCTCTAAACTGCTTCTAAATTGGGTACCATGGCAGCTGAAGAAGGGTTCCCTAAATTTATTTTCTTTTCAAGGATAGCTCTGCGTGTGCGTGCCCTTCCTCTGTTCAGCTGTGTCCTCTGTACCTTTTATCCAAAGTGGCTTTTCTTTCCAAATTTACCACTCGGGCTTTTGGATGATGTGAAAGGGATGTTCCCCTAGAGAAATCTAGCTGGAAATGAACTCCATTGGAATCCAGAATTAGCTTGAACTGCATTTTGAGCTTAGTTTATCTTGTTGAAGATGTAGGTGAATCAAAGAAGCTAAAACCTAGATTTAAAAAAAAAAAATCCCCACCCTTCAATCAGTCACCTAATAAATCAGTTTCTCTTCCCTGAAAGAACTTGAACGTTTCTTCGCCAAAATTATCCCCTTTCAGAATGATGCTTTTGTTTTTGGAAAGATCGATTCTACTTTTCTCTACTTTTATGGTCTTAAATTACGATGCGGGGTGAATAGCATTGGATCTGGAGTTCTTTGCCTTGTGCTAATAACATGGGGGAAAGGTTAAAAAAAAAAAAAGTGATCATGAAAGTGCTTGCTTTCTGAGGCCCGACAGTGTGCACTTAATTTTTGTTTTGCCCATAGCGTCTCTTTCAAAGCCTACCTGTTGAAAGCACTCGGTAACTGCCCACGCGAATTGGATGAAGCTGGAGGGGACAGCATGTGGTTTCACTGCTAAAAGGAGTTTCTCCTTCTGGAAAAACTTCTCTTTGCCATTTCTGCTCCTGGGGATTTTTGCTTTGAAGTGGGGCTTGGCATCTCATTTCCCTTTCTCAAACCTTAGCAAACACCACCTATGAAGTAGGATTTTTTTTTTTTTTGGCCTGTCATGTCTGAGCTTCCCACAGATTCTTCGGTGCTGTGGAGCCCTCGTACAACTCTAGCTTGTAACATTTTGGGGAATGGGCACATCGTGCCGCTCTCCCCATCAATTGGGGGGTGGTGCATGTGTCCCTCTGCGTTTCTTTCTTTATACTTCGAAGAACCAGCTCTTATCTTTCAACATCACCTGAGGAACTGGCCAGCATGGAGAGTTCGCGGAAAGGCACAGCTTAATGATAACATTGCTTTTCTGTTAATGATCACTTACAACTGCAAGGTCATTTGGGAAGCACAGTCACAAACCAGAAGGTGCAGGCACAACTCCAGTGGCTGGTTTCTAGGATTGAGTCTACAAGGAACGGTAGCTAGGCCTGTGTTTCCCAAACATGAGTAGCCGCTCGCAGTGTATTTCCAGTACCTGCTGGTGAAGTGCAATGTATTTGAGCTGGGATACTGTTCTCAGTAAAAAGAACCATAATTATTGTTCTACCATTTAAAAATTGCAAATGAAAAATGCCCCTGCTGGGTTTCAGGACTTGGATTTGGAAGTGCAATTTCCCCCCTTTTGTGCTGCTAATGGACCTTGAAATTAAGTTGCACCGGTGCTATTTCCTCTTTGGGTCCCCCCTATTATCAGTTGTGTTGGAGTAGCACCTGAATTGCCCCAGCCCCCTGCCCAGCTCCACAGGTGGCCTTCTGGTGATCGGGTAACTGCCAGGCTGTGGTCCCCCAGATGCTGCGGAGAAGCAGGCCAGGCAGGAGATTGCACGCTGCTTTCTTATTAATGTGAGCGAGAAGCAACCGTGTTTCTCCCATCGACGTGTCACTTTGTTTCATTCTTTGTAAGGGCAGCACGAAAGACTTGGCTACTTGTCAGAAACAGTTCATTTGATATCTTCCTAGAAAAATGTGTTTCATCGTTGGTGTGGTTTTCACGTTGGTCAGGGTGTTTTGATTTTTTATCATGAAGGAGGAGGAGGACCGGGGGAGGAAGAGAAAGAAACACACGGTTCAGGAGAAGTAATGCCGCCCTTTGAGCACGGCTTTTATGGCATTGATTCTCAGCCACGGGCGATTTTGCCCCCACTCAGCCACCCACCCATCCTGGCCACACCTGGCAGTGTCTGGAGACATTTTTGGTTGTCGCAACTGAGAAGGTGCTATTGACATCTGGTAGAAAGTCGCCAGGGATGCTCCTAAACATTTTATAGAGCATAAGCGAGCCCCCACAACAACGAACAATCTAGCCCAAAATGTCACTTGTGCTGTGTTTGAGGAACTCCGATTGGCAGGGTAGCTTTGGAATCTGGTGTTCCACGTGTGACCAGTGCAGAAAGATACGGAGGATGTTGGACTCAGCTCATGGGCGAGCTGAGACGGAAAGCTGCCTCCTCTCTTGCTTGCGAGGCTGTTTGCAAGTCCTCATCCCCAACCACTTTTAATTTTGCAGCTAATCTTTAAGACCTCCGGAAAGAGATTTTTATAAACTCCCAGGAGGCTCTTGGGATCCTGACCTTAAGAAACTCCATTCCTGGACCCAAACCAGTAAATTTTTGGCAACAAGCATTTTACTCCTGCTTGTACAGAAGGTAATTATTTCTTTTCATGAAAGAGCCGCTAATTCAGAATAACGATGGCAAAGTAGTCTGAGAGAGTAGATTTAAATTACAGGAATGTTTTAGGGGAAGTTCTATTTTATTAATTTTAAGCAGAGTATATAATTATTAAGACGCAAGAGAGTAAATTAAATAAGTTAAGGAAAACAAGACAGGTCCCCAAAGATCTACTTCACAGCATGAAACAACCTACACAGCCTATTTGGAGCAGTAGAAAAGAAGATCCTGAGAAAGGTAGGTTGAGGCAATCTGTGGAGGGTTTTCAGTGTAGCACTCAGGAGTTTGTGTTTGTTCTGTAGGCAGTGACAGCTGAGGAGGCTTTAAATAAAGCAGGCGGATAATGAGACGAGACCTGTATTTTCAGAGAAGAATTAACGGCCATGTGGATGGGGTGCTTTAAAGGGGTCCAACTGGAAGCCAGGTGAGAGAGTTGAGTGGAGCGGAGAGAAGGCTTGAAACGGGACATGGGCGTGATGCCCAGGGGAACGGGGGATTAGAGACCCATGGTGGGCTGAGCTGACCTGAGGAGGACACTGTGGACCATTCGAGAGGATGGGGAAGGAGCTGTCATCATGACTGGGTGATGCCTTTATTGAGGAAACAAGCCAGCAACGCCAGGATCTTGTGAAGAGAGTAGCCACATGTTAATGCAGGTTGCTTTGCTGCGAGCCACATGTTGAGGAGTACCAGTTTAAAGGAAGTTGGAACGTTGGTTCTGGTGCTCAGGCCGTGAATGACTTCATGGAAGGCAGTGTTCCGGAGCCAGGCTGCCCTGGTTCGAATCCTGGCTCCACCACTTCGCGCCTGGTGACCTCGGGCATCTTTCTGTACCCTTCTAGGGCTCTCTTTCCTCATCTGTACAGTTGGGGAAATAATAGTAGTGCCCGTTTTCATGGAGGTTGGTGATGAGGATTAAGTAAACTACCTAGATGGGTGCCTGGCGCAAAGTCAGTGCTAAATGAGCGTTGGCTAATTACAGTTTAAAAGCATTAATTTTGGGGCCCCTGGGTGGCTCAGTGGTTAAGCCTCTGCCTTCGGCTCGGGTCATGGTCCCAGGGTCCTGGGATCGAGCCCCGCATGGGGCTCCCTGCTCAGCGGGGAGCCTGCTTGTCCCTTTCCCATTCCCCTTCCTTGTATTCCCTCTCTCACTGTCTCTGTCAAATAAATAAGTAAAATATTTAAAAATAAATAAATAAATAAATAAAAGCATTAATTTTGTTGATGTCAGAATGGAAATTGCATTGACTAGTTTCGAATATCACCACTGGTAGTGAATATAATAATATTTGTGTAGTGCTATGTAGATTAGAAAATAGTTTCACATATTCATTTGAGTGCAAGAGGAAAAAAAAAAACTTTAAACAGGGAGTTGGGGGGCCCATGCAGTTCGTTAGTTCAGAAGATGATGCTGAGCTCAGCCCTGCTGGTTACAGACCTGGGGCCCATCTTCAAGAAGCTCAGCTGCATTGGCTTCTGAGTTGGCTTCATTCTAAGGCCATCTTCTTGGGGTGTTAGTTGAAATGGTCACAGTGGGCTCTAGGTTTCTGGAAACATTGCTAGGGAGGGTTCTGATCATGTAGTCACAGTGCTCAGTGACATCCTCATTGGGTATACCTGGCTCATGCAGGTCACCTCTGGGTTTCTTGGGGGTGGGGGAGGGACCCTAGAAAGATTCCAGGCAGCAGATAAAATGACGACCACAGACGCATGTCACATTATGGTTTGGATTTCCAGAATTGCCTTAAGCCTGACTCAAACTTTTCTTTCCTTGGGGCTTCAGAGGACACGGCTCCGAGAATGCTAACCTTTCTTCTCCCATTTTAAATGCTGCTGTTCTGGCTGAATGTGCAAGCCCTACTGGGAGCTAGTCTCGCCTACACCTTGCTATTTATTTATGCTGTTACACATTTACATGTTTCTGTCCTCAGCCTGGAATGCCCTTCCATTTTTCTGGCTCTCAGTTATCATCTTTTTCAAAACTGCTCTAAAAGCACTGTCTCCCACAATAAGCCTTATAGAGACCCTCTCCAACCCGAGAGGTTTCTTGTGCCCTTGCTTTGTGTTTTCATCACTGCTGTGGACATCCTCAGACTTCCCAGGCTTCATCTGTCCCTGCAGCCAAGCTCTAAGCTCTTTGAAGGTATGGGCAAGATAGCCTACATTTTTCTTTTGAACCCAATACCTACCTGGGAGGCTGGCAAGTAGCAAGTTCTCACTCCGAATGCACTCCTCCCTCTCTGGGCCAAGCACCAAGGTCAGCCACTGTCCTAGAACTTCTGTCACGACAGTGATGACCACACAGTCAGTTCCCCATCACTACTTTTGCCCCTGGCCTGCTTTGACATTTTCCTGAATGCTTCAGGAATTCCCAAAAGCACCTGGGAAGTTGACTGCTAACTTGTTCAAAGAGGAAAAATGCTTTTGCTTTGCTATACTTTCTGAAAACTAAAGTTCCATAATAAGATTTATTTTGTACTGTTTGGCGGCTAATTATGTAAGTAGGATTCAGACAATTCTGATGAGCTATGATAGAAATCGCTCTGAATGAATGGTCCTTGCAGAAAAACAGGAACCCACTAATACTAATGCCTTTGGACTTATTACCCCTTTTTTTTTTTTTTTTTTTAAGATTTTTATTTATTTATTTGACAGAGATTACAGGTAGGCCGAGAGGCAGGCCAAGAGAGAGGAGAAAGCGGGCTCCCCACTGAGCAGAGAGCCGGATGCGTGGCTCAATCCCAGGACCCCGAGATCACGACCTGGGCGGAAGGCAGAGGCTTTAACCCACTGAGCCATCCAGGCACCCCGAGAACTTGTTACCCTTTAAGGAGTATGTAGCTTTTTTCATTTCAGAAAATCAGAGTATGGGGGCGTCTGGGTGGCTTAGTTGGTTAAGCGTCTGCCCCTAGCACAAGTCATGATCCCCCGGGGTCCTGGGATCTCTGTCCTTGCCCCACCCTCCCCAACACCCTTCTCATGTTCTCTGTCACTCTCCCTCACTCTCAAATAAGTAAATAAAATCATATTTAAAAAAAAAATAAAGGTCGAAGTCCGCATCCCTATGAGGAATGATGTTTTTCCATAGCCACTTGAGGGTGGTGAACAACAGGAGCTCTCAGGAACGTGCGGTGCGGGGCTGACCTTGGGAACTTGTACAGGCTTTACTTCCGTGGGTGAACATGCCTCTACCCAGGGCTGTTCAGTGCATCAGAGATAGGACACGCTGAAAGAGACTTGTTTGTTTAATCAGAAGGCGACAGATCCCACCTGCTCTAATTTGGCTAGATGAGGTGTGTGTATAGCTGTGCTATCAGCGGGCAGATGGTATTGATTCAGGAGACACTCCACGGCCGCGGCGTAACATACGCTTCCTGCAGACACCCCCTTGTCTCTGCCACTCCATCCTTTACCTGTTTCTATTGACTCCTATTTCAGAGAGGCGTTCTAGAGCCTGAGATTTAAAAATTCGGGAATATTGTAGAATTAAAGTTGTTTCCATGGGGCCAGGGGACCATATCTATCTCTGGCTAGGTAGAATGGTTTCTTAGCTATGGAAGCTTGTGGGATTTTGATGGACTTTCTTTTAAGCTCTGTTTAAAAGAAAGATCCATCGCTTCTAAAGTTAGGCGACCTAAAGGAAAATCAGTTGATAGTTTTTGTTGATGTTTTTTCCTTCGTCGTGTAGCTCGGAAAAAGAAGAGAGGAAGCCTCTGTGGTGAAGATGGTCTGAAATGGTTTCCTGAGTTTAAAAAGGAAGGAAAGAGGCATCCAATTAGTGGTGTGGCTGAGAGGGGCTGAGCGACTCCACAATTCGGGGCAGCAGACGTCCTCCTTATTATTGTCCAGAATGATCTCCTTTCTCTGTCTCTCTCCTTTACCTTGGGACCTTTGGCAGATCTCACGGGCCAGATCACAGCACCCAAGTCCGCTCGTATCGAGCTGAGGACCCATAGCCTTGGCAAAGCTCGCAGAGAGACTGTGTGTCTGGGGTCAACGAAGGGTTAAACAGCATTTTGCTTTGCCTTGTCAGAGCTGGCCAGCTACACTGTTAGCTGGTGTGAAGCTGTCTTGATGTTCCATGTTGGGGAGCCTTTCGAGTCTACATTAACTGTGGGAACTTGCTCTCAACCTCCGTGCAGCCAGAGATGGGCCCTTAAAAGTCATCACAGAAGAGCCACAGTGAGCATCAAGTGAAGGCCTGGTGCTAATGCTTCCCCCACTGTGGGGGGCCAAGACTGAACAGGTTTGTGGCTCAGACACAGACTTTAGACCCTGACAGCCTGGGTTCCAATCCTAGCCCTGCTACCTCCTGCCTGTGTGTCATTGGATAAACCTAGTTGGTTTCCTTATCCATAAAATGGGCATCACATACCTGTGCCACAGGATTGTGATGAGGATTAGGAGTTCATATGTGGGAAACACTCAAGGCCAGGCAGCAAATCAGAGCTCAGTAGCTTTTGGCCACTGGGACATGCACTTCTTAACCTGACTCGGAGTTTGGCCTGTGAGCCAGAGGGTAGCAGCAGATGGTCAGTGCTTACTGAGTATGTAAACTACCCAGTCCTGACACTGTGTCTTATAGAGAAAGTTGTATAAGGATGTGGGAAAAGGGATTTCTGGAAGCTGCTTGGAAGTCAGGCTAGACCTGGTCTGGCATTAGACAATCTTGGACAGAACTCCTGGAGCCTTTTTTACTCCTAGTTGGCATCCTAATTTCCATCACAGAGCCTCAGCGCCATCCTCTGTACAATGGAGATAGTGACGGCAGTGCTGTCCTCATGTGCCCCTGGGGATGCAGTGAGACAGTGCGTCTGAGAGCCTAGCCCGGAGTCTTCACCCCACTTACCTACAGATCCCGCTCTTTGGGGTTAAAAGGGCAGAGGCACAAACGTACTGTGGCAGATACTGTCGTATGTACTGTACAACCAGCACTGCCTGGATGGTGTCAGGCAGTGGAAAGGCATCCAGGTGGGAAATGAGGGCTTCTGTTGTGAACAAAGGGCCACGCCGTGCAGGGGAGGACAAGGGAGTATTGGCAGTGCCCACGATACCTGTCTTGACCCTCAACCTAGAGTTGCCTCACACTAGTTCAAGAGGACCCGTTGGTTTTGCCTAGCCTTTTGGCCTCAGGAATGACCTCCAAACTCTATAGGCATCTAGAGACAAGGATAGGGGTAGGAGTGACCTATAGGAATTGGCACAGATGGAATTTTTTTTTTTTTTTTAAAGATTTTAGTTGCGAGAGAGAGACACAGTGAGCACACATGTGTGTGCGCAAGCCAAAGGGAGAGGCAGAGGAAAAGAGAGAAGCAGGGAGCCCAATGCAGGACTTGATCCCAGGACCCTGAGATCATGACCTGAGCCGAAGGCAGACACTTAACAGACTGAGCCACCCAGGCACCCCAAGGAATTTTCATAATCACGTGGTGGAAGTGATATAGCCCTGGTCACAGCAAAGTGAAGAAGTCTGGAAACTGTGCCTGACCCCTCTCTACACCTTCTCATTCCAAAGTAGGGAGGGGAATTCCTGTGCTGTAGAGCTCAGCTCTCACGGGAAGACAGTCATTAACCTGTCTAAACTTTATGCTAATAGAACTTTCTCAATAATTGCTTTCATTAAGTATGGTTAATATGAGCAGTACAAGTTGTGGCAAGATTAGCAGAAGAACAAAGTAAATATTTAGGACTTTATTTCAGGGTTCATTTGGGTTGGGGCTAAGAGAATATTAGGAAAAACTGAATCTGATGGTATGTGAGCCTGAAATGTAGTAGACCACTTGACTGAAATTCCAGTGGTTTCTCTTCAGTGGCTCTCTTGATCCCAGTTGAGTGTCCTCCAAGTGACGGTTATGAGCTCTGCTCTCTCCTTACATTTTTGGCCCCTGTCAGACAGGGTAACATGGCGCTGAAGAGAAGCTGCCTTCCCTGTACCTCCAGGAATGTTGTGAGGATTAAAAAGGTGGCTGTTGGCACATGGCTGTGCCATATGTAGGGAGGACTTTTGCTCCCTTGAAGTAGAGGGCCGTTAGTAACCACTGAGTTGGGCAAGAAAGCCCATGGTGAGTGCTTGCTCGGGGCTGGGGCTGCTGCCCTGTCAGCTAAGGGTTCTGAGGGGTTCGCTCAGCTGCGGTTTTCATGCCTCTTTGGCTACCGGTGACAAAAAGCAGCCATAATCTCTGTCTATGAGTCTGTGTAATAATAAGGTAGTATTTTCTTTTTTCCTTTTTTAAGATTTTATTTATTTGAGTGGGAGAGCGAGAGAGAGCATGTGAGAGAGAGGAGCAGCAGAGTGAGAGGGAGATGCAGGCTCCCTGCTGAACAGGGAGCCTGACGTGGGACTCGATCCCAAGACCTCGAGATCATGACCTGAGCTGAAGGCAGACACTTAACCGACTGAACCAATCAGGTGCCCCAAGGGTAGTATTTTCAAAAGGAAAGACTTTATAAACAGCATTTTTTTTTAATATACTACAAAAAAGAAAAACATTTCCTGAAAAAAAAGAAAAACACTGGAACTGAAGCAGGTTAGGAGATAGCAGGAAGAGGGGGTACTGTTTCTGGTTGGGCAGTGTCAGGGGAAACCTCTCTGAAATGACACCCCAGTGAGTGAGCGAGGGAGCCCTGAGGGTGCCTGAGGAAGGCTGTTCCAGGCAGAGGGATCATGATGAGACCCGGGCATTTACAGCACCCGGCTGTCCAGGCTCCGTGCTCAGGCTGCTAGGGTTCGAATCTGAGTTCCGAGAGTGGTGTGACGGAGGCCAGCACATTTAGGGAGCTCACATCTCCATTTCCTCATCTGTGCTACAGAAACTAGCTCACGTTGGGACACCGGAAGCCACATGAAAACACGCATAAGGAGAGCTGGCACACAGTGCTCAGGAAATATTGGCCATTATTAAAATGATCAAAATGTAGTTTCAGCAAATGGTTTTAAAAGGCTCTCTGGGTGACTTTGTTCCCTAGACCTTTTAACCAAAGCTAATGAGCTTCCAAATTGTATTAGAGGCACCAGTGTGGAGGCAAGTTCTATTCATTTCAAAGAATAAGCTAAACATAGTGAAGACTTCAACGGAGGGATCACACATTTGGGATGGGATTTGGGCTTTTGGTCGCGAAGTGGGTAGACTTGGTGGAGATCAATTTCTTGTATATATTTTCCTGTCTGTTCAAATATAAAACCCTTGTTGAGAAATGTAGTGTGTGTTTTTACAGAAACCATCCTCAGTGTGGGGATGTTGCCGTGTGACCTCGAGTCCTCAGAAGGCCACAGTGAAGTTGTCACTAGTCCTACATGGTATTTGTGAAGCTTGACCTATGTTGGGCTCTTGATTTCAGCTTACTGTGTCCTGAAGGATGGCACTTGGATAAGTAAATCATAATGATATATCTGGATCCAGGATCCAGATTTTCTCACTGTTAAGTCATCTATTCTGCTCCCCGTAACTTGGGGTGAAATCCTGGACACGTGGAGTCATGGGGTGGAGGTCTGGCCCCACCTCCCAGTCTCTACAAGAGTCCCTTCTGTAGATGACATTCAATCTCTGCCAACTGTTCTTAGTTTCCGACGGGGAGAATCACACAGATCTCCCTGGCCACTGGGTTCTCTCGGGGTGTCGCCAGGGAAGCAAAAACATGAGCCTCGATCCAGGAAGGTCTCTGAGAACTAGGCTAGCGATCGGCTAGCTGGCATTTAGAAGATTCAGAATGTCTGCTGGCCACCAAGTTGAGGGGTGCCAGGCCAGGAGCTGTGAGCTCTGGTGAAGGAGTGTAGGACCACGACTCAGGAGGTCTGGGTTCCAAGCCTGCTGCTGTCAGACCTGACTGTGAGAGCCTCCGGTGTTTCTTTTTTCCTAGCCAGGTTTTCCTGGACTTTCAGAAATGGACGAGGTGAGGATGACTTAATCTTTCCTCCAAAGTGAGATACTGCACCATTGCAAAATCCTTGGTACACGATCCTCCAGCCTTACCGGAACGATTCTAGGTGTTACACAGCTTCAGTGGGCCTCATCTGCATCACAGACTCTATTCCAGGCTAGCAGACGATGGCCCGTGGGCCAAATCTGCCTCACTGTCTATATTTGTAAAGGCAGATGTAAAATGCAGTCTTGCCCATTTGCTTTCCTTCCATGGCTGTTTCAGTGCCACTGCCATAGAATCGAGATGTTCTGGAAGCTGTGGCGGAGACCTTAGGGCCCCCAAAGCTGAAAATACCATCTTGCCCTTTATAGAAAAAAAAATTGAAGACAGAAAAAGTTGGCCGGCCATTGTTCCGAATGCGTGGTGTTTCCTGGAGTGCGTTGCCCAGCCTGCACCCCCAGGGGCTGAGGCCTTGGTATCTGAAAGATAACCACCTAGATTCAGGGCAGCTCTTGTTTGGTGGTTTTGCCTGCTGGTCTTGGCTTCGCCTTCCAGAGCAGATCCTGCTCCCCTTTGCAGACGTGGGTCACGTGTCCTGCAGCATATTCATCTTGAGGCTGCATGTCCTCACCACCCTCGGGCCAGCAGGCGCTGTTACTGGTGCAGCGTCCTCATCGCCCCCCCCTCCCCCCCGTGGCCATCCTCTGCGCATGCTCCACTTTGCAGTACTCTCCCTGACATGGGAAGCCAGAACTCCGTTCATTCTTGCAGGAACTGAGTAATCCGGAGCTTAGAGGAAAAGACGGGTCTCTCCATCGAGTCCTACACACCGGACTCAGGTGTGCAACCTGAAGGCATAGCGGCCACAGCATGCTACAGCTGTGATTCTGGGACTAAACCTTCCAGCGTTTTCTGTATGGACTGGTGTTAAGCCCATTTACCTTCCTGTCCCTATTCCTCTTTTGCCTCTAGGCGACTCATGCTTTATTTATATCCTCAGAGTATGAAATTTTCCCTTAATTCCTATTCATTATTTCGCTTCTTTTCTAAATATTTGAATGTTATATTGACCCTAGAAGGTTTTTGTTATCTTTTGAATTATTAGTTTTTTTCTTCCAAATGGGCCATCAGTATTTCTATTTTGGCTTTTACTCAGTGATAGAGACAGCTTCCACGTTGACATGGGTCCAGAGATGGACATTGTTGTAATATCATTGCTCACCCGGTACAAATACAGCTAACTACTTAGCCTGTCACTTTCTCATCTTACCCACAAAGATACTGTGAAAGGGTTGACGTCAGGATGTCATGTCACAGGACATTTTGCCTTCTTCCCCATTCCTGGTCTAGTACCCTTTTAAAGAGGAGCAGGGAAGGAGTTGTGAACACTGTTAGTTTAGTTGGTATTCTAAGTACTGTTAAGCCATCTGTTTAATAATCTTGTCTAGAATTTTGCCAGGAATGACCAGGAAGCTTAATCTAACTTTTCATAATCGTATTCTTTGCTACATTTCATTATGGAGGAAACCTTCTACCACCTCCGGTCTTGCCAGTTCCTTAAGAATGGTGCATACCTTCCCCATCCTTGAAATCTCCTCCTACCTTGCCATTCTCTAGATTTTGACAGTAGAAGCTAAAGGCAGAGTTGTTGAAGACACTACGGAGAAGACTTAAAGCATCATGGGAAATTAGAATGAAAACCACGACCTAGTTATTCCTTGTGTAGAGGTGACGCACTGACCTCAGTAAACACCAGTCCGGCTAACACAGCTCCGATTCATTTACTTTCCAGCAGTGTGGCGTGTTACTTCACTGCTGAATACCTCTTGGGTCCCTTGAACCTTTGTTCTTTGTAGAAGAGAGCTCACACATCCTTTCCAAGTTGGTCCGATTCCCTTTGAAACAGCCGCTTTCTTCGTAAAGGGTGCAATTGTAAACCCATGACAACAGCCAGCTTACCCTGTGGTGCTGGTCCTTGAAGCCCATCTCCTCTCACCTGTTCTCAGACCTGGCGCACATGGCAACGTCAAATCTGAGAGAAGGGGTCCATGGATGGAGTACGCGACGTCTCTCCTGAATGTGGCCAAGCAGGTTTGTGAGTGTTTACAAAGCAGACCCCAAAAAATAGCCACTATGTATTGATGGGTTATCATGTCCCAGGCACAAATAATCATTCTGAAGTACATTACTCTTCTTTTCTCAGAGCAGACCTGCAAAATAATCACCCCAATTTAGAAGGAAGGCACGGCAGGGTAGAAATGGTAGAAAATCTGCCCAAGCTGGTGGTGAGAGCCTAAGCTGAGATTCAGACCCTGGTGGCTTGAACCTGAAGTCCACATTGAAAGATGCTGCCCACAGCTGGGTTGGATAGAATTTCACTGAACGTCATGCAGGAAGATCACACATGGGGTGTTTTTGAGACGAGAATAGTTTAAGCTCAGGAGAGAAGATAATCTAAAAGCCAGGACCTTTTTGGTGGTTTGGATATGATTGCAAATGGTTCAGGATACTGCAAGCATACTTTGTTTTGTGAGTTTTGATGTTTTTGGTCATCTTTTTGCTATCTTGTATTCATCACCCTTTAATTTTCATCTTACCATTAAATATCCCAAATGAGATCATTTTCTCTAGAGACATACCAAGAATTGTTTTCCAGTTTTCTTTTTTTCTGCTTTAAAAATTTGAAACACGATAAAAATGCTTGATAGAGAGATGTAAAGTCACTGTAGGAAATTTGGAAAATAGAGAAGAGAATAAATAAAAAATAAAAAGGACCTGTAATCCTGCTATCTAGAGCACATGACTGTTAACATATGATTATTTTCTGCTCTTTTTCCTATGCATGTAGCACATGCATATGTACATAAAAACAACAGTTATAGTCTGTGTAATTTTTAAATCCTGATTTTTAAGGGAGCATTCTCTCCTGTCTTTTTTATTCTTTAAAAGCTTTATTTTCTAAAATAACTACCTAATACTATCTTATTTCATTAACTAAATCTGTATTTTTAAATCCCCCATCCCTTTTTTTTTCCTATTACAAAGATCATTGTAGTAAACATAAATCTCTACATTTCTGATTATTCTCTTGGGAGGAATTCTTAGGTATAGAATGCCTAGGCCTAAGGTATAAGCATTTTCTTAGGATTAATTTTGTTTTAATCAAATGAGTACAGATCTATCATTTTAAAACTCAACTAACATGGGCTCCTCACATCCACCATCCCCTTCCCTGTACATCTCTGTTCCTTCCCCCGTCACTTAGCTTCCCCAGATGGAAATACCTTTAACACCTTTGGTTGTTTCTTCTAATATATATTTTCATATTTCTCAGTACCACATTTATCTTGCTTTTCCTTATCTTACGGTTCTCAGCCATATCTACTGGTTTTCTGCAATGGAAGTTGGGAACTAAACTTTCTGACACTACCTGCAAGTCTACATCATACTTGGCCATTCTGCACCCTTTCTCCCTCAGACACTTCCTGTCCCCATCTTTCAGAACCCTGATATCCTGATGTCGTTACTGTGAAATCGGTAGTCAGCACTTACTCTCTGAAGACACTGCTTAGCCATCTAATTAAATGGCATGATGCTGAATTGCCTTTTTGATACATCTTTTTGTTTTCTCCCAGAGTTAATAATTTATTGCTTACATTTCTTGGTTTTAATTAATGGGAACAATAAAATATTTCCTAATCACTTTCAGGGTGCTGGAAATACATCCGTGAGCAAAAGAGGCACGCATTCTTGGCCTTACCAAAATTCATCCTTAAGTTTTTCCATCAGAACACTTCTTTACGTGGCCCAGAGGATCAGAGTGTCTATCAGATATGTTTGTTCTTAAACACGTCTCTTCCCAGAGCCTTCTGTCCTGCTGTGATCTGGCCCCACACCCTGGAAGACCCTTTCCCTTCTCCTGAGGTGCCTCTCCCATCTCCTGCATTCTTGCCTTCCTCTTTGTTGCTTTATTCCCTCATCCAGGTGAAGCGCCTCTTCTCGTAGTTTCCTCAGAAAGAGAATACAAGAGGAGAACATTTTTGATATTTCTTTAATGTTGGAAAATACCATTTTTAAAAATTGAGGTATAATTGACATAAAACCTCTTATTAGTTTCAAGTATACAACTCAGTGATTTGATATTTGTAATAAGTCTAAGTTAATGGAAAAATCTTTGTCTCGAATGATACATTGGCTGAATGTAAAATTAGTTGAATGTAGAATTCTACCTGTTTCTTTGACTTCTGGTTTTCAGGGTTGGTTTTGGGGAGTCCGGGGACATTCTCATACCTGGATATGACCTGCGGCCCCTCTGAAAGCTTGTGGAATTGGCTTTCTCCTCTGTTCTGACATTTCTCGAGCTGGTGTGGGCCATATTTCATCCCAAATCTGACCCTTTCGTGGACTCCTTTCATTGGGATGTTTAAGTCTTTCTTGTGAGGAAAGTTTTCTTGAACTATTTGTTTGATCATCCTTGCACCTTCCCCTACCCTACTTTTCCTTTTAGGAGGAAATTGGAATTTGCACTTACATTATGATTTATCCTCTCTCTATGCTTGACTTGTCTCTCCTGTTACCCTTCTGTTCATTTTTGCACTGTTTTCTGGAAGATTTCTACAACTTTATAGGCAGCTTCTCTACCAAATGTGTTAATTCTTCTATTTTAGTCTTGATTTCCAGAAGTGCTTGTTTTCTCAAGCTTCCTTTGTTTGTTTTTGTAAATAGCATCCTGTTCCTGTTCTGGTTTTATGAATCGGTCTATTTCTTGGCTTATCTGTCAAGTATTTATTCCACTGTGACAGTATCGTCACATCACTTTTTGTTTTCTGTATTGTTTCTGTTTCCCTTAAGTTTTGTTCTTTTTCTTTCCCTCTTTTTCTGTTTATGAGTGTGTTTTGATTTCTCTCATGTTAGCGTGTTTTCTCAAATGCCTGGAAACCTGCAGGTGTTACTTCATCTTTGAGGGGGAATCTGTCTGGAAAGCTGTGGTGGGCCGTGGGTGAGGGTTGGCCACTCCCAGGCCATCATCTCCCAGGGAACCAAAGATGGCATCTGAAGACCCCAGATGTCTGCATTTGTCTTTTCTCTCTCTGGTTACTTTCCTCAGAGAGGAATCTTTCAGGGCCCAGGGAACCAGAGTGTCTCTGCAAAAACTCTCCCGCACAGCTGCAGACAGGGGCCTTGTAAAATTTGGAGTGGGGAACCTCATTGCCACTTCTCTGTTCTCTCTGCTAGTCTACGTCTAGAACGTTTTTTGGTTCAGGGTCTCCAGAGAGTAAACCTTGCCATTGACCCGAAGTCTCTAGCCTTGATAGATGTTACAAGTTATACTCTCACCAATAAAATGAGTATTCCTGTTTAACGTTTTCTAAATACTTGATGTTTCACTTTAAAAAAAAAAAAAAAACTCTGCTGATAAAATAAATAGAAAACGCTATTTTACAAGTGTTTCTATGATCACTAGAGAAGGGGGATGGTTTCCCTCTGTTTCATGGGCCTTGTTTCTATGATCACTAGAGAAGGGGGATGGTTTCCCTCTGTTTCATGGGCCTTGTATATTATAGGAACATCCTGCTCTTGTCTTTTTTTGTTTTTATTCTCTTGAGCACTCACTGAAGTTTGAGTCCTCAAACTTCAAACCTCAAACAGTTGCTGCTGTCTGGAAAGGAAGGCCTGCACATTTTTTGTTGGTTTCGTGTGCTTGTCTCCCTGACGTGGCATCAGCAGCCTCCTGTGATGATGGAGGCATGAGAATGCTCTCTCTGGCCCACGATAGGCATTTCTTCTTGGACAGGTCCACACAACTTCAGGTAAAAGCCTCAATGGCATCCTAGACCCGTTTCTGCCTCTTACAGTGTTCTACACGAATCACACCAGTGGCCAGCAAATGATGACCCATAGGCCAGGATCTGGCCCCCAGCCTGTTTGTGTAAGTCAAGTTTTACTGGAATGAAGCCGTACTTATTGTTAGGGTTTGCCTGTGAGTGCTTTCACACCCTAGTGGAAGGAGCTGAATGCTTGTGACAAAGAAGATTAAAAGCTAGAATATTTATGATCTGACCCTTTAAGAAAAAGTTCACCATACCTTGAACTAGAGGTTTGTTGGATGCTTAATGCCATAGGAGTATTTGGAAAGGCTCCTAAAAATTTATGGTTCCTTATTCTCATGAATAAAAACTAGTAAGTGTGATTGTCATACCTTCTGCAAAAATTAATAAGTAAGCTGACATTGGCAGTCCTCTCTCTTGAAATGATAGGCGTGAGCGAAATCCTTGTGTCTGCCTCCCCTTTTCTAAATTCCCCAAATACTTGGTTTCCAGGAATATTGCCTTCATGGCCATATGCTACCCGAAAGGCACCCCACTTCCCTTTTCACTGTCCTTCCCCACTCCCTGCACCTTCTAGAAATACCAGCTGTACAAAAGGGACTTAGTCTGCCCAAACCTCTCCTTGTTGCTGTTTTGACAGTGTTACAAAAACAAATTTGTTATTTAAAAAATAATAACCAGCAGAGAGATGCCAGTGGTTAGCTGAGAGACTTTGTATGTCGAAACCACCAGTTATCTTTCATCCGGCTTGGCTGTAGGACCGCAGGCTTCGTCCTCTGGCTTCACCATGTCCACTCGTGGCACCGTCACCTCCATCCCCTTCTGACTCCAGAATTGTCAGGGCTGAGCCCCTGGCTTGGCTGTCGCCTGTGGCATGGTCTTTGCTGAGATGGGGCTGCTCTGTTGCTGGGTCGGCCCGCCTCTGCCTCCCTGACTTCGGGAGGAGAACCATGCTTGGCTCCATGCTCGTGGAGACCACCTCTCTCTTGCCGTGTGCTCCTGTCCCCTCTGGGGCTCTGCATGAGTCCATCCCAATGACAGTGCCCTTTGGTGGTGACCTCGACCCCAAGCTGTCTGCTGTGGCTTCCCGCGTGTTCTCACGTGCACTGTATGAGGCAGGACGTCTTGGCGGCGGCGCTCCGTGTGTTAGTGTTTGGAGATGTGACAGACTTGAGGATGGTGTACGGCTCTATGTGCAGAAAGAATGGTTGGCACAGTAGGCCCAAGACTGCTGTCCTTCGTGAGCCCTGCTGGCAAGGTGGTTGGCTCATGGCTGGTGTCTGGGAAGTGGGATATTGGGAGGGTTCCTGCCATTCCCTTGTAAGAGCAGCTCACTCTGCCTAAACTGTGCAAATAATCTAGTGTATGCCACACTTCCTCTCCTTCTGGGAGTCATGACACCTGTCCTGTGCGAGTCCGCTGAGAGAGGGATCTAAATCCTGTGCCCGGTTACCTCTGGACGTGGCCCCCTTTGCCTTTGCTGGGTATCCTTTTGCTCTAATAACTCTTCTTCGCCGTGAGTCCTCCACCAACCGCGGGAGTGGTCCTGGGTACCCACGCCCTGCTGGAGGGCTGCTTCTCAGAATGTCCAGGTCTCTGCAGGCTCTGTGAGCTGGAGACAGACTCTCCAGTGTCTGATGGTTCTACACACTTACTCTTCTGTCCACCCTGTCTTTAGAAAGCGTACACTCGAAGTCAGCGACGTGCTGTCGGGGAGCCGCCCGCACTGGCTTTATCTCGGCCGGTTGCTGCCCTGTAGTGGGTTCTCCACTTGGACTCCTTGACGTTTCTGGCTGGAGCTGCGTGCTTGCTTTCTGTGATTCTGTTGCCTAGTGAGAGCCCTCCCTTGTGGCGGGGGTTTGTGGGAGATGAAAGAAAGTGACAGACAGAGACCAATTCCACTTCACAGTGCGATAAATCGGGGGCTGGTGGTTTTCTTGTCCTCTTCCTTCGCCACCATCTTCCTTCCTGTGTTCTCTTCACATGCAACGCAGCATTCCTTCCCATCTCTGATCACGTGCTACACCTTGGTCTGTACTGATCTCTGACCATGTAAATGGTTCCTCTGAAACCTCTCCCCATCTTCCTTTAGTTTTCCTGTTGGACATGTGACCTCTGGGGCTGGTTTTGCATTAAAAGGGGTGCCTCTCCCCCGAAAATGGCCACCATCAGGCTGGTCAAGCATAATGGATCACCACAGCCTTGTCGATTCTGTGGCTTTTTCTCGCCTTGGCATCTGCTGTCCACAGAGAAGAACGTACTAGAGCGACTGAGCTGCAAAGCAAAACCTAATTCTTTAGCACTTTGGCAATAAAAAGGCATACAGAGAACACTTCCCTCGGTGGAGTCAAGCAGAGCGAGAAAAATCACTTGATGATTATGTGGGGTACTTGGAGTCTGAAATTAATTACATAACTCAGTAAGAGCTTATTGGGCCTCTTAGAGCTGCTAGGGATGTCATGCAAAATGAAGGGGACAAGGACATCCCTCCAGGGAGCTTATACTCTAGTTGGGGCAACAGGCAGTGACAAACAGGTTTGCATATGAGAACAATGTCAAGTAGTGATAAGAGCAATAAAAAACACGAAGCAAGGTTAGGAGAAAATTACCTCGGACAGGTTGCGTGTGCATTTCGCATGGTTGGGGAGGGCCTGGGGGGAGTACGTTTTGAGCCCAAATCTGAATGAGCTGAGGGAGCCACTACCTGGAAAGGCACTGAAGACGGAGGAAGTGGCCAGCCCAGTGACAGACAGTCCAGGGTTCACTTCCTTCGCACGTCCCTAGTCCAGAGTGAGGCCACTGTGGCTTCAGTACAGTGAGAAGGCACGAGGGACCCAGGCTGAGGTGGGCAGTTTTGTAGGCCAAGTTAGGGTCATTCACTGGCTGCTGTGAGGATATTTTTATGCTAATTGTGATAGCAGCTGCTGTGATTATTGGTGTAGTCAGTTTTTCCTAGAAGATTGTAAAACTTGGGCCCTTCTAGAATCGTCTCATGTTCCTTACTTGGTGGTCACTCGGGCAGTATCAAGCATTGGTTCATGTCTCCCTGGTATGCGCAGTCACAGAGTTTGGTCTTTCTGGAACCTTCCATGACTGTGTATCTAGAAGGTTTCCCTCTCAAATTCATTCACGTAGTAGGCTTTGTCAGCCCAACCCAGGCTGCATTGACATATGTGATTACATCATCTTTTTTGTTTGCAGTCTGACATTTTTAATTTGTGAAAGTGTTGGGCCCACTTAGCATGAATGAGTAAAATGGAAACTTTCCTTCACGTTGTCAGGTAAGAGCACCTCATTTAGTGAGCCCTTTGCAGGTTGGGTCTGTGTCTTCAGCTCGGAGTGACTGTCAGGAAAGGTAGAACAGGAAGCAGTACTAGAAGGTCCCTCAGGCTCCGTTTGGAGAAGAGCAGTGAGGAGTGTCATGTGCTCGAGGTGCACCTGCCCTTAGACAGAACACCTGAGACCCTGTTCCAGTCCACTGTGTGGTAGCCGGTAGCAGGAAGGTTTGCTTCTATTGCCGGCACTAATCAGTAGTTTTAATTTCAGGATGCATTCAGTTCTGGTTTCCTTAATTTTGAAATTGGAAGGATTTGGGTTCTCTCTCAACTCCATACTTGTCCAATTTTAATAGAATTCGGGTTTACTGCCCCCTGCCACCTCCACCTCACCTTGGCCAGTCGCAGCTCCCATACATCACGGAGTGGGTTTTCTTTCTGGCCATAGCTAGTGACTGAGTTTCCATTTGAAGGTCTCTGTTCCATGAGCAACTCTTGTAACCGGTGGTTATACTGTAGACTTTCCATGACATGCAGGGAACGTTATCAAAGCATGTGATTTCCTGCTCATGCAGCTCTTTGAAAAGCCACTGTGGTTGAGCGAGATCCCTAAGTTGATAAGAACTGGTAGGTTACCTGGAAGGCCGTGTTTTAGGGCAGGGTCTCCAAATAGCTTTCCAGATGAAAGAGGTTTATGGGCCTACACTCCCCATCTCCTCCCCTCCCAGATAGTGTTTCTGGCTCAGGGCAAATCCACTGTCATCACAGTTAAAAATAGGAAGAAGGCCTGTCTCTGGGTGAGCATAGGTCCTTAGTAGACCTTCACACAGGAGATGCAACCTATTCTCATTTAATTACAATTCCTTTTGGGTACCACTGTGTACCCTGGCCCCTCCTGCATGTTTTTATAATACGTATATGATAATAAGTGTTCCTATCCATTGAGTGGAAAATATGCAGATTGAAAATGGATAGTGGATTCATTAAATTGCAAACGAATCTATTATCAGTGGGCCCTTGGTTCCAAGCACTAAGATGGTTACTCATGCTGTGATTTTAGTATAAAAAGTGTAGAGGAAATAATAAAGCCTGCAGGTATTAATATAAATAAGTGCTTTACTCCTTTTTTTTCTCCCCTTCCCTCTTCTTCCACATATCTACCCCTGCTTTCTCCATCCCCTTGTCTTTTTATTTTTCCTTCCCTCTCTTCCTTTAATTGAATAAAAGCCAAGCTGGAAAACAGTCTGTATTAATAGTGGCCAAGCGTCGTGAAGCTAGAGTTGACCTATGGCAGCTCCCAGGGCTGTGGCCATGGCTTTGCTAGAATGATAAGAGAGCCCCTCCTGTCCTCACTCTTGGTCTCTTCTCGCACAGAGCACCAGGGTAGGTGGAAAACACAGTGGGGAAGTGGGAGGGCTGGACCACATGTCATGGAAGACAGCCTTATCCCTTGGATCCTCTCTCAGATTCCTGCCTGCTTGTTCTCTGGATGTTTCAGTGTCCAGCTAGGTAGATCTAGCAGAAAGTACTACTCGGATTGCTTCACACAGCGTTTCCTATTAAGTAGAGAGGTCTCATCCCCTTTTGTGGTGGTCTCAATTCTTTTGCCTCTGAGTGAGGTGCAAACAGAGGGGAGAGAGGAAATTGTGTTCTGTCTTCTTTCATGGCAGCCGGTCTGCACTGTCCCAGGTATTAATTAAGGACAGCACACCTGTTGGATAGCTTCATAGACCTTTCCACCTGTGGGAAGATCCCCACACTGGTAGTAAAGCAATTGTCTGCATGTTCGTGTTTTCATTTCCATTTTCATCTCTTTCCAAGTCTTAATCTAGAGTCTTAATGTGAGGATTTTATTGGGCTGTTAGGTGATTTTTGCCTCAGAAACCACTAGGATTCAGTATTCAGGGTATGAGATTATACTACAGAGACAATTTTAGAAAAATACAGTCTAACGAAGGATTTTTGTCCCAGATTCATCCCAGTGCAGGTCAGGTTCTGTCAAAGGGCCTGGTGGTCCCGCATACTGAGGACTGTGGTTCTATAAAAGCCAGGACTAGATACGTGGTTTTGGATGCCACATATGTTGATTGACATTTGGTGGCTCTGAAGGGGTTTGAAGATGCCCAGAAAAGAATGACTAGAGTCTTGGAGTGGGCAGAACAACCTAGAAATTAGGGTTAAGTTATTGTAAGTTATATACAGTCATAGTAGAGCCAGATTGTGCTAGAGGCCAGCAGTAGACTAGAGACCCACATTAACCACATGGCTTTCTTCAGTCACGCAAGGAAAATGCAGTCATCCTGGGGTCCTCTTTCAGCAATTCTCAAACATTAAGGCTATGTGATAGAATGTCATAGGAAAGAAATCTTCATGGCATTGAAAATGGATTTCCCTCTAACTGGCCTTCTAGTTTGTTCTCTCTCTTTCTTCTCTGTTTTAATTTTAGTAGGTAGCTTTACTATCATTTTAAGATGGCTATTCATTCCATTTTGAACATGACACAGATTCTCTCCCAGTGTGACAAGAGCAACAGGAGAGGCCTTGGTTGTGGCTTGTCAGTGATGTCAGGCACTTCGAGCAAACAGGAAAGGGCTGTTTAGAGTTTCTGGGGGAAGCATCAGGAGTACTGTTGGGGCAGTGTTGCTACCCAAACAAGAGTGGTTTCGGGAAGCTTGAGTTACACCAAGTTGCATTTGGTATTTTAATCATAAAGGTGACAAGGACTCCCCTGTTTTCCTCCAAGTTCTGCTTAAGGATAAGGGGCATGAGTTGGATGGTTTCACAACTTTCTTCCAAATAGTAGGAATCTCTGGGTTTATGATTTGTGGTGAGACCTCAAAATGACTGCAACTTTGTTTGAGAGGTAGAAAGCAAGGCGAAATTTCGCCTTAGGAGGCAGAGTGGTTCATCTAGTAATATTTGGCAGCCTCGAGCATACATGTTAGTTTATACTTGAATTTTGACTCTTGAGAAGAATACTGTGATCTTTGCCATTTAGGCCAAGAGATGGGGTGGAGGGAGAAGGGAGTAGGGAGCAGACAAAATGCATTAAATTTCATGCCACTTGGTAGGCAGAGCCCACTGTATTTGAGTTGCTATAGTTTTCTGCATGGCTGTGTTCGAGCAAATTGGATGGACACATAGTACTCAAAAAGAAAGTAAAAAAAAAAAAAAAAGAAAGAAACAGGTCACCCAGTTTTAAAATTCACCACTATTGTATATAACTAGCTGAATCTGGGAGTCAGTTTCTGGAATTTGTGGGTCCTAAGTAAACAATAATATTAAATTTCTTGGTCTGTTACTGAGGGAGTGGCTGGCTCATTCAGTTTTTCTGCTTTCCCATTAATATCCTTGTTAATATCTTCTTTTCTGTTAATATCCTTGGCATCAAATTTTCATTGGTAGAAGGTTAAACATTCTTTTTTTTTTCTTTGCAGCATATGACTAGAATTGAAGGTTATTTTGCTTCCTCTTTCTTTGTGCCCCTCTTTTGTTTCTCCCTTTCACTTTTTGGAATTAATACTTGAAAGAAAACCCACTTATTCTTTATAGCATATGTGAAAGACAAAAATAGAGAATCTATACAGCTGACCTTATTCTTTACATGTTGTAATCTAGTTCATGTAACCTCTTTTTTTCCATTACTTACTGTACCTTGCTAAAATAGACTTGCTATTGTGTTAAGAAAAGAAAACAAAAATCTCATTCAAATTGTAAGGCTGTAGAATCCTGAAAAAGGAAGACAGGTGAAAATGGTCATTTCCTATAACGTGGAGAAATTATACTTTAACATTGCATAATTTTTTAGTTCTTTCTGAAAACACACTGTAGGTTAGAGGTAGAACTTCCAGAACGGTGGAAAAAGTAGCTTGGCAGATTTTCTCTAAGAAAAATGATCATAAAACTAGACAGATTTGTCAAATATAACTATCTCAGGACTTTGGAAATTGATGAAGGGCCTAGCCAAGTTGAGAAGTGATCACTCATGGAAAATTCATGAATTTAGTGTGAGACCATTGATGGTTGAGTTGATGGCCTTTTCTCTGAAGTTGCTGCTATTCTCGACCCCAGCTCAGCAGAGTGCTTTCTAGCAGAGCAGGGCAAGCTGAGAAAGCCAGTGGATTCATTTACTTGGAGCAGAGAATAGCAAAATCCCATGCCTGGTCAGTAACAGGTAATGATCTTGGGAAACAAATGGGAATGCCTCTGGCTTAGCTTGATTGAGGTTGCTTTCTGGTTTAGGGCAACCAGTGAACCAGACTAGCCAGATACTTAGGATGGAGATCTACAAAAGAAGACAGGCCCAAGTATCTTTTGTAATCTCTTCATGAATTTGTGCAGGAGAGAAAAAGAGGCCATACACTGTCTACTCATCCTTAGCTGACTTTGAACTTATGTACACATACAGAGGAAACACAAGCAGCCAAGGCAGAAAATAAAAGCCTGGATTGATTTAAATATTGCTGAATATTGAATGTGCTACCAATACTGGCTGACTTCTAAGCTGTGCAGACACAGGGGTGATCCCTAAGACTCTAGGCTTAAACATTTTAAAAACCAAGAATTAAAAAACAAACCTGAGCTCAGACATCTGTTTCAGTAGCCAGATGCCGTGGAGGAAACCCATTCCACAGGTTTAGTCTAGGTAAATTGCTAAACAAACTAAAAAATATCAACAACTCTTTGGGTGAAGTGAGAATCAGAAATCAGAACTTCTATAATACATATCCAAAATACCTAATTTTAGCAAAAATTTGAGACCTGCAAAGAAACAGGAAGTGTTGTGTACCCCAGGGGTCGGGGGACGAGGGAAGCAGTTACTAGACACTGTCTATCAGTGGACTGAAATCTCGAAGTTAGCAAAGACTTAAAAGCACCTTTTAGAACAACTATAGGAAGCTGTGTTTTAAAAATTCAAGGAAAGTATGATGATGATGACATAATAGAGAATCACGACAAAGTATAAAAAGAACCAAATGAAAATTTAGGAGTTCAACAGTGAAATAACTGAAATGAAAAAATTCACCAAATGGACCCATGACAATATTTGAAATGTGAAAAGAAATAATGAGTGGACCAGAAGATGAATAGAAATTATCCAATCTGAAGAGTAGGTATAAAAAGAATGATGGAAAGTAGTCTCTGAGGCTGGCATACTTATCCAAGCATACTAATATACTAGGGGCCTCAGAAGAAGATGAGAGAAAAAAGGGAGGAGAAAAAACATTAGAAAAAATAATGGCTGAAGCCTACAAGATCTGCTAAAGATGAAAACACTCAATAAACCCAGAGTAGTAAAACACAAGGAGCTTCACATATAAACACATCATAGTCAAACTGTTGAAAGACAAAGAGAAAATTTGGAAAGCAGTAAGAGAAAACAACACATCCCATCAGAAACAGTGGTAACTAGAAAATTGTGTTGTACAAAGTGCTGAAAGAGAAAAACCAGCAAATAATTCTACTTCCAGCAAAACTGTCCTTTAAGAGTGAAGGCAAGGGGAAAACATGCTCAGACAAATGAAGACTCGAATTCCTTGTGAGGTAGTTCCATCTTACATGAAAAACTAAAGGACATATCTTTTATGCTAGTGGAAAACGACACCAGATGGTAACTTGAATCCACACAAAGAAATGAAGAGCACCAGAGAAGGTAAATATGTGGGTAAATATAAAAGATTATGGATAGACCTGGGTATGTTTTACCTTCTCTGAACTTATTTAAGATTCTGTTAAGAATAACTATAACATTTGTGGGTTTAAAACACAGACTAACATAACATAATAAAAAATTATTAAAAAAAAAAAACAAAGAACACATATTGTGATGTATAAGTTTAAGCATTTGTATTGGAAAGAAGAAAGGTTCTGATCGGTAAAGTGAGCCTTTACACTAAAAAACAAGAAAAGGAAGAAGAAAATAAACTCAAAGCAAGCAGGACTCAAGAAATAATATAGAGTGGAAATCAATGAAATAGAAATCAAAACAATAAAAGGAAAACAGTGCAACTAAAAGTTAGTTTTTCAGAAAAATCAAGAAACTTGACAAACTCTTAGCTAGACTGATGAAAAAGGCGATAAGGCTACCAAAATAATGAATAAAAAGGGAACATCACTAATGACCTTATAGGAGCTTAAAAAATTATAAGGGAATACTATTAAAAAGTTCATGCCATCATATGAGACAACTTTGGTGAGGTGGACAAATTTCCAGAAAGTCACAAGTAATCCATACTGACTCAAAACTGAATAACTCAGTAACAAAGAAATTGAATTAGTACTGAAAACTCTCCCTACAAAGAAGAATCCAGGGTTACATGGCTTCATTTGTGAACTCTACTCTAAATATTTAAATACCAATCCTTCACAAACTTTTCATTAACTAGAGGAGGAGGGAATACCTCCCAACACATTCTGCGTATCCAGTATTATCTTGTTAGACAAAGACATCACAAATAAATCTAACTACAAATTATGGACTCCTATGAACACAGACACACAAATTTTTTAAAGAGTTAGAAAATTATTTGAGAAAATTCAACATTAACTCATGAAAAAAATTTCTCAACATAGTAGAAAAAACCTACAGGTAACATCATACCGAATAGAGAAGAACTGAATGCCTTTCCCCTATCAGGAAAAATGCAAGGTTAGCAAATTTTTTCTAGCAATGATTTAGAAAAAAATAACCTCAGTTATAATAAAACTGTTAAGTCCTTACGTCTGTTGTTTTCAGTTTAGCCAAATTGTTCAAGTTTGTGTAAGCTACTATTTTCTTTTAGAGTATGAATGTGTATGTCTTTATATGTTAGTGTTGAATTCTTTGTATAAATAATATAATTGAAATGTATCATTAGAATACTATTTCCATTCGTAGTAAGTTTTGTCTGTATTTCTTTTCCACCAGCCCTAATAAAGTTCAGAGAATCGCAGAGCTATTATTTATAAGGGAACTGGACATCATGCAAATCCCAAATTCTGTTGTTACAAATCCTTGTTTATCAAAATTCAACATCAACAAAATAAATTTCTGGGTTTCCAGATCTTGGAAGCTGTTTTCATTGTGGCATAAATTCAGGACTGTGGCTGAGTTCGGATGGTCCCTTGGAGTGTGTTTTGATGAGATATTATCAGAAGTACACCAAAGAACCAAATCTGGTCTGGGACTAGGGGAGGGATGGTTTTCCTTGGTGCTGGTCATGGTTGGTTGAGTGTTCGTGCGTAGATGGGGGCTGTTTGTGTTTGCCTCATAGGGCCGTGGGCTGAAATTGGGGGCAGTTGGGTGTAACTGTAAAAGCTGAGGTGTCTGCAAAGCAGTGTGAATACTTGAGCTTCCTCTGAATGAGGAAGGCGGAAGAAGAATGGAATGAGACTGACATTTAAAAAATGATTCTTCTCTTTTCTCTGAAAGAGAAATGTCCTCATCTGAGAATAATGCTTTTACCCAGGTCCTTTTGACAGCACTTCTCCATCTTGCCCCGAAAAACATGAGCTTGTCATTTCTTTTTCTCCCTTGGGGGTCATATTTGACCTTCCCCAGTAGCAGCACTGCCATCACCATCTTTAATTCACAAAAACCCTTGTCAATTGTGTGTTCTGTTATTCTGGGGAGTACAGAAATAGACTGACACATGGCCACTGACCTTGCAGAATTTAGTCTTAAGGACTTTGCAGTGTTTTTGAGTTATGCTCATGTGCACACACAAACATGCTCCAATTAGAGGACAAAGTGAACACAGGACAGAGTTTGAGATGGTGCAGTACAGATTGAAAATTTTATCAAAGTTCACAGGCTGCCTGCGGGTATCTATTTGAGCTGAAGCATTCTTGCCAAGTTTCACGTAAAAGGGAGAGTTTGAGTTAGACCTACAGGCAGGGTTGGATTTTGAAAGTTAATTGCATGACCTTGATTACATTGAATAGATGGAAACAAGATTTATGTGTAAACTCCTGTAGCTCTTTGATTTGATTTGATTTTTAAAAATGGGATGTATCCACCTCAGGATCTTAATTGAGCCTGATAGCTACAAGTATTGGTAAGGGTAGCTGCTCTCTGTTCTGATTTCATAGTGGTAGGGCCAAGGCAAACAGGAGGAAAAGCTAAAAGAACTCATAGAAATTCTTTCCCTCTCTTATCTAGTATTGAGATAATATTTAGATAAACATCTAGTATTTATCCCCTTTCTCATCTTTTATTAAGAGTTTCAGACTGGATATGTATAGGCTCCATTTAAAAAGAAGTTTGCTCTTCAAAGCTCTTTCTTTAACCCCATCATGTGTAACCAAAAACGTGCCTGGGCCGTGTCCCCTTCATAGAGCAGGCACGCACCCCTGGAACGCATAAACCTTGTCTCTTCTCGGCATACTCCTCCCTGGCTTTCCTTTTGCCGTTCATGGAACTCCGGCAATATCGCTCATCTGGTGTCATGCAATTTTTGTGATATCGTTAACAGAAATCATTAGCGATTATTTCATAAAATTTTTATTGCCTTTAATAATAGCCTGCCTTACTCTTGTGATTCTAGGGAGTTTTATTTTGGGAAATGAGACATTTATTTTTTATGTTGCTAGAATCTTGGCTTTTACTTTTATATTTTATTATCATTTACATTATTTTTTAAAGAAAATTCTTGTGTAAGCATACAATGCTCTGTAAGTTTCCAGTGTACAGTACAGTAATTCAACAGTTGCTTTCACTACTCAGGGCTCATCAGTACAAGTGTTCTCTTAGTCCCCATCACCTGTTTTATCCCCCCACTTACCTCCCCTTTGGTAACTGACCTTCAGTTTGTTCTATTTACAATGTGTTTTTTTGGTTTGTCTCTTTTGTTCTTTGTTCATTTGTCTTGTTTTAAATTGCACATATTAGTGAAATCGTATGGTATTTGTCTTTCTCTGACTTATTTCACTTAGCATCATACTCTCTAGATCCATCTGTTGCTGTTGCAGTTGGCAAGGTTTCATTATTTTTTATGGCTGAGTAGTGTGTGTGTGTGTGTGTGTGTGTGTGTGTGTGTATAACATAACACAGTGCCATATATATTACAGGTATTACATACATTGCATGTATATGTACAGGTTTTATCTACATATATACAACTTTTTTCTTGTCTTTCTGATACTCGCCATTCAGACAAGTATGAAGTGATAGCTCATTGTGCTTTCGACTTGCCTTTCCCCGTTGATGAGTGATTTGAGCATCTTTGCAGATGTCTGTTGGCCATGGGTATCTTTGGAGAAATGTCTGTTCATGTCTTCTGCCCATTTTTCAATTGGATTATTCTTTGTGTGTTGTATAAGTTCTTTATATGTTTTGGAGATTAACCCCTTATGGGATGTATCATTCGCAAATATCTTCTCCCATTTAGTAGATTCTTTATATTTTGTTGACAGTTTTCTTCACTGTGCAAAAGCTTTTTATTTTGAGGTAGCCCCAATAGTTTATTTTTGTTTTTGTTTCCCTTGCCCGGGGAGACATATCAGTTGCTATGGTGGATATCAGAGAAATTTCTCTGTGTGTTCTGTGTTTTCTTTGAGGATTCTTATGATTTAAGGTCTTACATTTAGGTCCTTAATCCATTTTGAGTTTATTTGTGTCTATGGTTTAAGAAAGTAGTCCAGTTTCATCCTTGCTTCCTTTGTCATAAATTAATTGACCTTGTAATTGTGGGTTCATTTCTCAGCTTTCTATTCTGTTCCATCATGTGTTTGTTTTTTTGCCAGTACCACATAGTTTTGACTCCTGTAGCTTTGTGTAGTATATCTTGAGATCTGCGATTGTGGTACCTCTTCTTTTTCAAGATTACTTTGGCTATTTAGGTCTTTTTGAGTTCCATACAGACTTTAGGATTATATGTGGTAGTTACATGAAAAGTACTTTTGGTGTTTTGATAGGGATTGCATTAAATCTGTGGGTATCTTTGGGTAGTATGGACATTTTAACGATATTTGTTCTTCCAACTCCTGAGCATAGACTATGTTTCCATTTGTTGATGTTGTCTTCAGTTTCTTTCTTCAATGTTTTATAGTTTTCAGAGTACAGGTCTTTCTCTTTTTTGGTTAAGTTTAAGATAATTTTATTTTTTTTGGTGGAATTGTAAATGGGATTATTTTCTTAACCTCTTTTTCTGCTACTTCATTGTGAATGTATACAAATGCAGGGAATTTCTGTACATGGATTTTGTATCGCAACCCTACTGAATTCACTTAGAAACCCTACTAGATCAGTTCTAGTAGGGTTTTTGTTCTTTGTTTTTTTGGTGTTTTTTTTTTTTTTTTTTTTTAAGATTTATTTATTTGAGAAGGGTGGAAGGGGTGGAGGGTGAGGGACAGAGAATTCCATGCAGACTCTGCGCTGAGTGAGGATCCCAAAGTGGGGCTCAATCTCAGGACCCCAACATCGTGGCCTGAGCCCAAACCAGTCAGACATCTAAACACCACCCAGGTGTCCCAAGTCTAGTAGTTTTTTGGTTTAGTCTTCAGGGTTTTCTTTATATAGTGTCATCTTGCCAATTTAGATGCCTTTTATTCCTTTTTATTGTCTGATTGCTGTAGCTAGGATTTGAATACTATGTTGACTAAAAGTGGTGAAAGTGGACTTCCTTGTCTTATTCCTGATCTTAAGGGAAAAGCTCTGTTTTTCACCATTGGAGATGATGTTAGCTATGGGTTTTTCGTATATGATCTTTATTATGTTGAGGTACCTTTCCTCTAAACCTCCTTTGTTGAGGGTCTTTATTATGAATGGATGTTCTTTATAAAATGCTTTTTCTGCATCTGTTAAAATGATAGACAGTTCTTATCCTTTCTCTTGGTGTTGTGATGTTTGGCGATTATCTTTTGATCTGCAGTTTTGAGGCAAAAGTTACTTTTAAATTAGCATCTGTGTCCTAGTGCACAGAATGGAAGTAAAGTGAGATTAATTCCTCACAGTATTGGTTGTTCACTGTAACTTTTGCAGGGAACTATTCCCTGACCCTTTGGTTACCTCTGTATGATGCTGAAAAATGAAAAATTCCTAATTACTCCTATTTCCCTCACTTAGACTGTCTTCCCTTGTCAGTACTTATTTAGGAACTTAGTTTGAAAGGAAGGAAGCCACATACTACTGACAGGCTGAGAAATCGGGGTTGCATATTATAAATTGAAGTCAAGTGATTTCTATCAAATGCTACAGACAGGGAGAGGTGAAATCACAGCCTTGCCTCTCTAAGTGTCTTTTGGGTGATTATGTCCCAGGACTGCTCATTCTTTCTCCACACATGCAGCTGCATTTTAGAGCAAAGGCTGTTATTTAAACCTCTGTTCAGCTTCAGGCCCAGCACTGTAAATACTCCATTAACTAGCCCACTCCAAATAAGGGACACCTAGATACAGTCCGTCATTGAGAAAAACACTTTACCAAGAGATAGTACTTAACTCTGAGGTGACAGTTTCCAGAATAAAGACTAAATGTCAGTCCTCTGTGTGCTTTTGTAACCAATGTAAACTGAGGGAGCCCCCCTCACAGTCATCCCACAGCGAAGCAGGTAATACGAAGGCCACTGAAGGTACTATTACTTGAGGTGCCTCAGATGTGTGTTGGAGAATAAGCCTTTCCCCCGTCAGAAAGTGGTTGGCAAAGGGTTAATAAATGAAGATTAGCAAAGGAAAATAACGTTCCTTCATCTGTATTCCTCAATCACAGAGAAAGCGTACATTTTTAAAGCAACTTAGCTTAATTTTTATATGAGAGCAAAATTACGTATAAAGCAAGGCACACATCTTAAGTGTACCATTTGATGAGTTTTGATAAATGTGTACATCCATAAACCAGAATCGCGGGCAAGATACCGAACATATTCATCACCCCCAGAATGTTCCCTCATGCCTCCTTCTCTTCAGTCCCCATCCTCCCATAGGCAATCATTGTTCTGATTTCTATCATCATAGATTAATTTTGCCTGTTCTTAAGCTTCATAAAAATGAAATCATATAGTACAAACAATTCGTTGTGTCTGGCTCCTTTCGGCGTAATATTCTTGAGATTCAGCCATGGTGCTGTAGGGTTTTTTTTAAATCACAGAATAGTATTCTGCTTTATGATTATAACATAATTGATTTATCCGTTTTCTTGATAATGGACATGTGAGTCATTTCCAGTTTTGGACTAATAGGAATAATGCTGCCAGAAATAACACAAGCCCATCATTTCTTCTAAGTAGTAGACTATATTCCCATAAGCTGTTCATATTCTTTTAACATCTGTCGGACTAATAGTAATATCCCTCTTTTAATTGCTAATATTGCTCTCATACAGTCTCTGTTTTTCACGATCACTCTTGCTAGGAGTTGTCTACGTATTCATCTTTTCAAGGAACCACCTTTGGCTTCGTTAATTTGTCTCTGAGTCAGGATGAAATCAGAGAGGTAGAACACTCGGAGGGGATGTGCGTGGGGGACGTGTGTGCACCTACACACCCACATCACTGTGTGTATGGGGGGATTCATTAAAGGACTTTGACCTCACACAGTAAGGAGAGCTGGTTTCACAGTTTCTGTAAGTCTTTGTGTCTGACGCTAGAGCTTGAAAGCCACAGGCCAGCAGCCAAGAAGCGAGGATAGGCTAGAACCTGCTGGAACTCACAAATACAAGCCAGAGCCCATGATGGCAGAGTGATACCCTTGTGTTCGTGGGTTTTGCCTCTGACCTGGGGATGTAGATGTTCTACAGAAGCTGAGGCCCTTTGCCTTGAAATGAAAGAGATTCGGATGGAAGTAAATCATCACTACTCCAACCTCCCAGATTAAAAAAAAAAAAAAAAAAAATCTGTAAATAGTAAGACCGACCAAAGGACTCTATAGGGAAGAGTTTGACAGCGTTTGGCATAAGGTGGCGCTGCCCTTGGAGTACAGAAGCGGCTGCAGACGACGCATAAATGAACAGCATGGCTTTGGACGAAAACAAGCAGTGGGCCGGATTTGGCCTCTGAGCTGTCACTTATTGTCCCCTGTCGAACAGATTCCGATACACTTTTTCAATTTATCACAGTCTACCTGAGTTAATAGTACAAACTTTACGTTTAATTCCATTAATCTTGTATCCTTTGTACTATTGTCAAATAACTGACATCTGCAAATGTGTTAAACCTCACTATACCGTATTATGACTTTCACATTAGTCAGCTGATAAAGAAATTAAGGCAAGGAGAAAAATGAGAGTCTTTTATACTTACCCCTATATTAACATTTATGATGCTTTTCATTGTTTCTCCATTTCTAATTTTTCATTTGAAGGCATTTCCCTTACAGCATGGAGAACTTTATTTCTTGCCACTCAGGACTGCTCGGTGGCTGTAAATTCTCTCATCATTTACTTCTCAAAAACAGCTTTTTTGGGGCCAGTATTTTTCAAGGACAAAGGTACCGAATGGTGGTAGAATATTCTAGGTTGAGAGTAGTTTTCTTTGAACACTTCAGAAATACTGTTTCTTTGTTTTCTAGCCTTCATCTTTTTCTGATAAGAAGTCAGGTGACATTTCTGTCTTTGTACCCTTTTATGTAATATGTCTCATTTTTCTCTGGCTGCTTTCAACATTTTATCTTTGGCTTTTTAGCAGTGTGATGCTCAGAAATTTAATTGTTTTTGTCTTTATTTTGCTTTTGGTTCACTGAGATACTGGATCTGAAGTTAATGTTTTTCACCACAGTTGGAAAGTGTTTGAGCATTATTTCTTTATTTCTCTTACCCATTTTCTCTCTTTTCTACTTCTGGGCATACATTTAGACAGAATTTAGCCTACATGGTGTCCCACTTTGCTCATTTTTCTCCTCAGTCTTGAATAATTTCCATTTTTTCAAATTCTTTGATCCTTTTCTTTTGCATCTCCAAGCTTTAGTTAATTCTATTCTGTGAATTTTTCATTTTAGATGATGAAATTTTCAGTTCTAAAATTTTTTTTAAATGCGTTCCTGTCTTTGTCTTTAGTCATGTTTTTGATAGCTGCTTTATTTTCTTTGTCAATTACCACATTTACATCATCTTGGGTATATTTCTTTTTATTGCTTTTCTTTGGAACACATTATCCTTTCTACCTGTATAATTATTATATATTGGGCATGGTAATGATACGTTGCAGAGTGCCTCTATTCTGTTACCTTCCTCTGAATATTGATTTTTGTTCTAGCAAGTAGTTAAATTACTACTTACTACCTTGACCTTACCAAGGCTTGATTCTATAGTTTGCTGGGTCTATCTGTTTCAGTTTTTGTCCTAGTCCTAGGAAGAATTAAGTCCTAGGGCTGATGGGAGGCCTTTCTGGTGTTTCATCAGAAGATCTGGAATGTTAGCCAAACCTCTCTGCATTGTTAGTATTTGAATTCAAACTCCCCTGCAGGGACCAGCCGCTCATTCTCTGCATACCTTTTGAGCTTTCCATGGAGTGTCTCCTATAAATGCTCAGTTATGGGGTCACTGGAGGATTTCAGGGTAGCTTATATGCCGATTTAAGGGCTCCTCTTTTGGGGGATATCTTATCTAGGTTTGTAGCTACCCTGGTTGCCCAAACTTAATTCGAAGCCGGTAGCCTTTGGCTTTCTTTCTAGTCAACTCCTACTGCCCAGACAGAGAATCCCCATGATGGGCAAAACCATATAAATGTGGGTCTCATGCAGTGCAGTGCAGTTCTAGGATCAAATTCCTTCTGCTGTCTGCCCCTTTTCCTTCTCTTCGTTGTCTTATAAGTATTATCCATAGGAAGATTACACCAGCATTAGTTTCTCTGCCATTACCACCAATACATAATTTCTCAGCTTTGTGAGAATCCCAAATTAAATTGATCACCTGTTTTTTTTGCCCAAGTAGGAGAGTTGAGCTATTTGTCCTGGCCACGAAACAGTTCGAGGTATTTCTTGTCACTGCTCTGACTTCCTCCTGCCCCTTAGTGTTTATGCCAGCCCTTCCTTACTGTTGAGACAATAACCACCACTTCTAGGTTGGCAGGGAGAGTGAGCTCTCCCTCTGCCCTGGACACCATGGCAGGGGGTCGGGGGGAGAGGGGCAAGTGAGTGAGTGAGTGAAGTTTGTTTTGGATGCTGGCATGGTGGGACGGGTCTTCCAAAGGAGATCTTCAGGTAGCAATCCCACCGCCAGAGGCCGAAAACCCTCCAAGAACTGTCTTAAAAACTAAATGCCAGTCTGGGAACAGACCATTTCCTGAAACAAATTCCCAGTCATTTGTGTTTCATACTAGAAAGAGCCTGCATTCACGCATTTACTACCCTTTCGTATTGAGTAGGTGAATAACATTTCAGGGTGACACTTGCAACATGTAAGAATATGTACGTGACTCTCTCAACTTCATAAGCAAAGTATCAGTATCCAAATTTACATGGTCTTAACACCAGGCATGTTTCCTTTGCATGGGAAGAAAAATGTGCTATAGGGACTAGGAAAGTTAAAAGGAAATAAGTAATAAGACAGCCTGGTTTGTGAGAGACTTCCCTAGCAAGACATATTTAGCAGACATAGCATTCATGCCGGTGGGCTAACAGATTTATCAAATGAGACCTAAAAATTAAGCAGCTCTCATCCTTTCTTTAAACTTACACCCAAGAATTTGACAGATTTGTGTGTGTTCTCAGTCTTCTGGGACTTCAGCTGCTTTTTCTGATTTTCAATTTCTTTTTCTAGTACCAAAAACTTATTATCAGGGTGTCATCTTCATTCCAAATTAACCTACAGTTTACTTTTCCATGCTAAAATGGGAGATGGGAGGCTATAACCAAGCCACACACACACACACACACACACACACACACACACACACACACACAATGAAATCATGGTTCAGATGAGAGAGTGAAAACAAACATTTATCTTGCTCTCCTTTTAAAAGAATAATCAAAATACTTCATTGTTGTCTGTAGATCTGGTGGCCAGTTAGAGTCTCTGTCCTTCACCAGCAGCTGCATAAAGGCTTGTGCAAGGTGATTCAAAAAAGAGGCATTGTGTGATGTGAAAGGAACACACCTATTTTTGACAGTTTGTACAGTAAAAAAAAAAACCAACCAAAATCCTAGCCCATCTCCCACAGTTATTAGCTCTGTATTTTTTCCCTTCTTCAGTTTCAACAAAAACACACACACACACAAACTTGTATGTGTTTCTCTTAGTTTCCTAACAAAATCCAAACTCGAAGCATCTTTGGCAGTTTGAGAGAAACAGAAATGTGTGTGCTTGAGTCTACTGTTGTAGAAGAAGAATGGAATCACTTGTAGTTAGGGGATGAAGATAGGGGCGCGTGCTCCACCTCCCAGGAGCAAGCTGCTGTTGTCGGAGATGGGTGCGGTAAGTCCCTTTTCCTTGCCCAGGAAACCTTGTATGACAAGAGAACAAGGTAAGGCTGCGCCCTACCTTGCTTATTGGAAAAAGTATAGGTGTAAAAATCGCCTTGGGCCCCAACTTGAGAATCTGATGCGGTTTTGCAAGTATAATCTTGAATTTTTAATGACTGCCACTGACTTCCCAGGGTATTTTCTTAAATATAAATTGACAACTGAGGATGCACCAGAATCTGTCAGTACTGTGTCTTATTTTGAAAAATATCATATACTGAAACTTTTTCTGAGAATATGACACCAGTGTAACTATTTTTTTCTTGTATTTGATCTATAAAACTAGCATTCTCCCAGTTTAGTGACTGTTATTCCCATTTACTGTAACTGGATATGTATATAATACCCATGTGTAATATTTATGTTCCTTATATTGTTACTTAAAATGCTGAAGTGTTTTTTTTTTGCACAAGAAATGATAGCAGAAATTAAGTATAAACTTACAGAATGTGGCATTTACATAGAAATGAATACATGTAGATTTATGCGTAAAAAGAACTCTGATTACCCAAATCATATTGCAAACTCAGTTTTATTTTCTAATCCCAGAGCTATTAGAATATATAGTATATACTGTTGTGCTCTTTATTTAAAAAGACTTGAATTTTTTTTCCTTCCGTAGATCCAAGGCATTTTAATCACTGACTGTCTCTCACACTCTCCCAAACATTGTGACATAAAATGAATCAGAGGCAGGCAACACAGACACCAAGCCTATACAGACAGGAGGACAAGGGTGCAGAGCAGACGAACGGCACGATTAAGAGCTGGTGTGGCTGTTTCAGTGTGTTGGAGGAGTCTCTCTTTTTCATGGCTTTGTCGCCCTCAGCATTCCACGTTCTGCTTCGAAGGTCATTCTGAGGGTGACACGAAGCCGTAGATGAACACCAGGCTTGGGTACCTGGCACAGGAATGGTAACCCAGATGGAGAGGTTTTGTTGACTGTATTTATCGCATGAGGAAACGTAGACTCGGGATGGTTCGGTAACTTGGCCAGGTTGTCCAGTTAGTCAGTGGCAGAGGGATAACCCCCTCTGCCATCTCTTACTCGACCCTTGCAGCCCCGCCCTTTGTAGTACAGTCTTTACTCCCCTTTTCCACCATTTTCCAGGGTGGGGCTGGCCTGGTTACATACTTGAAAATACCAGTGCACAGGAGTGTGGCTCTGTCTTGGAATGTTTAACTGTGCTGCCTCCAGGAGCAGGTTACCTCACGGTCAACAGGGCATCCAGCATGGCGGCCAAGAGGGAGATGGCATTTTGTGAGAGGAATCATCTGTTCTTTGAAGATTGGAGAGGACAGGTTGTTACGGCTTTATAAATAACTTTCGGGCCTGATGCACTGTCCTCTTGGAAATACATGTGAAATTTTACAAAGGATTTACCACTTACTTAGAAAGTAGGCACCCGTGAGAGATTAACTAAATGAAAGTGGCATTTTCAAGGGCAATTTAAGAAAGACATTAGAAGCTGCTATCAACTAAAAGAAGGGGTTGAATGAACATGGACGACTGTCTTCATGGACCCTGTGTTGGAAAATATCTTGAGCTTCCTGACCAGGGAAAGACACATTTTGACTCCTTGATGACTTACTTTAGGTATAAACTATTC
>CM053605.1:82128599-82164050 GCA_028646535.1 Procyon lotor | reverse complement strand
TGAGGTGGTATCTCACTGTGGTTTTGATCTGTATTTCTCTGATGCTGAGTGATGTTGAGCACTTTTTCATGTGTCTGTTGGCCATTTGGATGTCCTCTTTGCAGAAATGTCTGTTCCTATCTTCTGCCCATTTCTTGATTGGATTATTTGTTCTTTGGGTGTTGAGTTTGAGAAGTAGAAAGAGACATTCTTATAGACTCTGCCTCTCACACTGAAAATCTTAATGCTAGCTTCCTTTCTTGATTCTGTTTTACCAAGAACAGAGAAAACCTTATTAATGCTGACTTAAAACCTTTATTTGGCAGATAATCCTGCCCCCCCAAAAACAAAAGTGCAAGAGGGTATGACAAAGGGAAGCATAAATAATCCAGGGTTATTTGGCTGTTACTGTGTTTTCATAGTCCTTACAACTTCGTTGTTTTTACATGTTGGTTCCATTCTTAAAAAGTACACGGGGAACTGTACCTTGAATGTGATTTTCTCATTGACTTTCATTGTGTCCATAGTATTTGTACACGGGCAATACTGTAGCTTTGGGTGCTTAGCAAATCTGTGAGGACCCTGAAGGTGTAGAGAGGAGGGAGAAGTTGTCATTTCTTCCTTCAGAGTTCACTCTTGAGATTCCCTGTCCAGAACATGAAGGTGGTGGTCATGGTAGTGGTTTGCTTTTTTTTTTTTTTTTTTTAATGATTTTAATTATTTGAGAGAGAGCAAGAGAGAGTTAGGGGAGGAGCAGAAGGAGAAGGGCAAGCCGATGTGGCACTGGCCCACAACTCTGAGATCAAAACCCCAGCCCAAATCAGGTTTTGGATGTTCAACCCACTGAACCCCCCAGACTCCCAGTGGCGTGCCTTTTAATTAGCTACAGATGTGGTAGAAATCATCTTGACTAGAAGACAGACGCCTGGGTGGAACATGCAGAATGCCTTGTACATGGGAGATACTTAATGAACTTCCCTTTAATCAGTGAATGAACAAAGCACTCCGTTTCTGTAAATCTTGGTTTTACAAGTCAGGAAAAGTCAACACCTTGCTAATAGGGCTTCAGAAGTCCCTTGCAACCTTAAAAGTTTTTGGTACAGTGATGGTATTTCTATCTTCCTAGGTTAAAAAACACAACAAACAAAATGGAAACAGTTCTTTGCCAAGTGCCCAGTATCTGTCCCTGGGGGTCTGTAAGGGAGCTGAGCCCATTACATTGTTGGTCCCCAGCCCCTTTTGGGGCCAGAGAGCTTCCTGTTCCTGTGAACCCTGAGACTGGAATGACTCCGTTACAGAGATTAAATCACTTTCTTTATAATGCAAATGTAAAGTGGCCCTAAATGAATATTTGCCAAGCTGAGAATGACTGGTGAGGTCATTTTTAATGGGAGATTATATTTCACCATGGCTGATTTCCGTCCGATTTATTGCTATTAACTCCTGAGGCAAGGCCAGCTGATGGAAGTGCTGGCAGGAGCCTCGTCTCCAGTCTCCAGGCTGAGGCGGAGATGGCGTCTGTTCCCAGCTGGCGCAGACCAGCTGGGCCAGTGGCGTGCGCACGTGGGCGCTCAGCAGGGCCATCTGATAACGGGGGCTGCATGTTCCTATCAGGTGTTCCGAGAGAAACACTGCCTTGTCCTACACACACAACGCGATCACTGGAGACCCTTTATCTTTTGAGGGGAAATATGTGGGGGGGGGGCCTTTGGGTGGAATCGAGCCCCCGCTCCTGATGATGGTTATCTAAGCTGCTGGCAAAGGGACTGGACCAGGAGACTGGCCCCGGCTCCTTCCCTAAAACTTCCTGGGGTACACAGATGGTCATGCTGAGGTTTCCAAGATTTTTTTTTTTTACACCTACCTTTTCTTCTTTTTTCTTTCTTTTCTCTCCCCATCCCTGTAAAGTAGCTATGAGGGAACCAGACGCCCTTCACCTATCAGATGCATGTTCAGATCTAGATACAAATTACTGGTCCTGTTCTATAAGCGTATTGTGCTGTGTTCCACTCTTGGGTAGAAGTGCCATTTCTAGCACTAGTCATCTTTGCTGTAGTTAATACACGGAGAAGCGAGCCTTGACCAAGGAAGCTGTCTTCTTGGTGGGATCAGCTCTCACTCTGAAATAACTGTCTTCTGTGTGGGGCTCACTTCTGAGCACCTCTCTGTCTGTCTCCCTCCCTCCCCTCCACCTCCTCATTTTATCATCATCGCCCATGGTCATGGACTCAGGCTTCTTATGTGGGATGTCACCCAGAAGCATTGATACAGTCAAGATTAAGGATGACGCTGACTCAGGTCATGATCCTGGAGTCCCGGGATCGAGTCCTGCATCAGGCTCCCTGATTGGCAGGGAGTCTGCTTTTCTCTCTGACCCTCCCCCCCTCTCGTGCTCTCTCTCTCTCTCTCTCTTTCTCATTCTCTCTCTCTCAAATAAAATCCTTAAAAATAAATAAGTTTCTAGATCCCTTTTGTTCAGCATTAAGGAGTAGTTAGCATTAACTTTAAATAGTATAGGTATTTCATGAGGCTGCAAAGTTAATAGTTGATTTTTTAAAAAGATTTATTTATTTATTTGACAGAGAGAGAGGGGGAGAGAGAGAGAACACAGGCAGAGAGGCAGGCAGAGAGAGAGGGGAAAGCAGGCTCCCCGCTGAGCAGAGAGCCCGATGCAGGGCTCCATCCCAGGACCCTGGGATCATGACCTGAGCTGAAGGCAGAGGCTTTAACCCACTGAGCCACCCAGGCGCCCCAATAGTTGATATTTTTTGAAAAGATTTTATTTATTTATTTGACAGAGAGGAGAGAAATCACACCCCACTGAGCACCCAGGCGCCCCAGTAGTTGATAATGTTTTTAAAGACAGGCAGGACAGCCTCTCTGTGTGCGTGTGAAGTGGGCAGCTCAAAGATAAAGGTTATCTTTGTTACGGTACCCAGTGGATCTCGTATTTGACTGAAAATGCATCAGGACAGTTCACTTACAACACTTTCAGATCAGCTCTCACAAAACAATAAGCCTGTCTTTTTATTATTTTTTTATTTTACTTTTTATTTAAATTAAATTAATTAACATAGAGCATATTATTTATTTCAGAGGTAGAGTTCAGTGATGCATCAGGCTTATATAACACCCAAAGCTCATCATGTCACGTGCCCTACTTAACGTCCATCACCTAGGTTTCCCATTCCCCCACCTCCCGCCCCTCCACCAACCCTTAGTTTGTTTCCTGTGCTTAAGGGTGTCTTAGTTTGTCACCCTCTCTGATTTCGTCTTGTTTTATTCCCCCCTTCCCTTATGATCCTCTGTTTTGTTTCTTAAATTCCACATATAAGTGAAATCATATGGTATTTATCTTTCTCTGATGGATTTATTTCACTAAGCATAATACCCTATACTTCCATCCACGTCGTTGCAAATGGCAAGATTTCGTTTCTCTTGATGGCTGCATAGGATTCCATTGTATATATACCACATCTTCTTTATCCATTCATTTGTTGATGAACATCCGGACTCTTGCCATAGTTTGGCTACTGTGGACATTGCTGCTATAAACACTGGGGTGCACGTGCCACTTCAGATCACTATATTTGTATCTTTGGGGTAAGTACCCATTTGTGCAACTGCAGGGTCATAGGGTAGCTCTATTTTCAACTCTTTGAGCAACCTCCATACCGTTTTCCAGAGTAAGCCTGTCTTTTTAAATGCTAGTAAGGTATGAACACTGGTAACTCAAGTGGGGTAGGCCATGTCCCCTCCCTGCAAAAGAAATGACTCTTCTTTCCCTGCCACACATTCCTGCCATTTTTCCTTGCATCAGACGCAAATCCCTGAAGCTCTGTTGTTCCAGAACTTGGCATTCTTGGTGCAGTGATTCCGAGTGAGGTACTTTCTTCTGTGGTACTTTACCCCCTCTCCCCTTCTCTGGAAGGAAGGGGAAGACTCTTCCTTCCAACTTCCAACTTCCTTCCAACTCTGGAAGTTGGAAAGAAGACTCTGGAGCGGGTGTTGGGGTGGGTGCTGTGTTGGGCCCTGGGCCCCAGCACAGAGGGCGCCCTCCTGCCTTCTGGGGGGTGGGGGGTGGAGGCCTCGGCTAGTGGGTGTCTGACTCTTTTGTGTGAGGTCCCTCCTCCGCCCTGCCGCGGTGCACTCCATGAGGACACAGACTGTGTCTTGTCGCAAGGATCCAGCCTTCACATTTCAGCATACAGCAGGCGGCACATGCTTGGAGACCGTGGGCTGAGTTTGGAGGTGGATGCTGAGGATTTTAGAGTTTCTGCTTTCCAAGCTATAAGATGAGATAACTGCCTTCCCTTTCTGGAGGGTGTGGTTAATATAAAATATGGTCATATACGTGTCTGCCCCGTAGAAAGGCAGGTAATATCTCAGGGGAAGCTATCACCCACCTTTGTTTCCTGTTCGACCCATTTCTGTTCTCATCATCTCTGAGCCCACCTGTACCACTGGCTTCTGCCCTCTCTGCCCGCCCTGCTCTCTCTTGACTTCCTCAGAAGTGGGGGAAGCATGAGTAAAAATCCTCAGTGTGTCGGAGCGCCTGGGTGGCTCAGTCAGTTAAGTGTCTACCTTCAGCTCAGGCCATGGTCTCTGGGTTCTGGGATCGAGCCCCACATCAGGCTCCCTGCTCAGCCAGGAGTCTGCTTCTCCCTCTCCTCTGCCCCTCCCCTGCTCTTTCTCTCTGTCTCTCTCTCTCTCTCGAATAAATAAATAAAATCTTTTAAAAAAAGAAAAGGGAATGCCACCATCCCTCTGTCAACATGTGTGCATACAGGGGGACTGTCTCCACACGGAGAACTTGACTGCACACTCAGCAGGAACACCAGCTCTGTGTGTGCTCGGGAGTCCTCTGTCACTTCTGTTCCTCCTGCACCCATGTGCTTCCTGAGTCGTAAGCGTCTCTGGTCATAAGAAAGTGTCTTCTTAGATTAAAGCCAGTATTGGAGCCCCTGCTGCACCGTGGGGGTCCAGGTGACTGATAAAATGACGGGATTTGTGCGCCAAGGCAGTCTGCCCTCTGTGTAGTACCCAGCTGACAATGCCATAGAATCAGTGTCAAGTTGAAGCTTTTGGTGAAAGACACAGCTTAGACTGATTTGGGGACGGTAAGGGACAAAACCGAGTCCTGAAGAGCAGGAAGTGCTGAGCACCTTTACTGATGTCAGCATCTTTTTTCCCCCTTGCCCTGTGACCATTACCAAAAAAAAAAGACATTGGGAGATTGTCGGGTGAAGGGCAGGGAGAAGCTTCTAGTAACATTGTGGCAGAATCCAGTCTCCTTTTGAAGGGGCTTCATGTACTGTAAGCTAAATCTTCCCTGAAAAGCAGTAACATTAACCTTTTGGGGCCCGAATTTTTGTGTTTTAGCCAACCTTAAATTAGAGACTCTTCTCTAGGTAGCAAAGTTTCCTAATAAAGACATTTACTGAGTTTTCGTCATTGTGATGGAGACAAAACAGGAAGCTGCCCTCTGGGATGGGCTGAAAATCCTCAGCGGGTGGGAGGTGATGGAGGGTCAAGCTCAGTTTATTGGCAGTCAGGTTACTGGTGGTCAGATTCCGGGAGCAATTCTTCCCTCCCTGGGAAGGCTGGCACTTCCTGTTTGCCCCTTTCACAGATGCCCCTTTCACAGATAAGGCCTCCTGTGCCAGAGCCTTAAGCCATTTAACTCCACTTCTGGGCCTCATTGTTTATTCAGACTCATCACTGTGTAACTAAATGGAGCGAAAATTGGTCATAAATTAAGGGAATGGCAGAGAGAACCCTGTTGGATTAGCTGACAAGCTGCCAGATGGAAGAGAGGGAAAAACCCAGGTCTAGCACAGGTCCCTGTGCTCAGTCTAGTTCTCCCTGAGCTGAAGAGTCAGGCAGGGAGGTGGAGCGGGCAGAACATGTGTGTTTATTGGGTCAGCCAGCACTTACGGAGCGCCTGGTGATGGGACCCGGACACGTACCCTTCCCACAGCTTCCTCATCCTAGAAAGGGGGAGATGGGCCATGTGGAGGAGAGAACGGGACTGCTCAGGGTCATGGGAGACATTTGAGCAGGAAGGCAGCATTAAATCCTAACTAAATTCTGATTTGGCATGGGAAGGAAGGGTTCAGCCTGTTTCTTACAGGGGTGAATCTTGAACTAGGTCTTTGAGGAGGGGTGTTAACCAGGTGGACAAATGATAGGGGTGGGGGGGGGTTGAGGAATGCCCACAGGTGTCCTCAAAGAAGTCATTTCAGCAGGTCTTCGCAAAAATGAGGATCCTTATTTTGAGACTTTCTTAACATAGCAAATATAAGGGTCTGTGTCTATTTTTGTAAATAAAGTTTTATTGGAACCCAGCCACACCTATTCATTCCCCTATTATATGTGGTTGCTTTCGTGCTACAACCCAGAGTGGTGTAGTTGGGGCAGACACGGTGTGGCCTGCCAAGCCTCAAATATTTACTTTCTGGTCCTTCCCAGAAAAAGGTTGCCAACTCTTGGCATAACATATTGTTATTCCTTGAAAGTCATTTTGAAAAGGACCCACACTGTCAGCGACCAGGCTTTGATGGCAGGCTTTCCTGGACTTCCTGGTTTATTTTATCAGCCGGTGATTTCTCTTCAATCCACGCTGTCCCACCTCCAACTCTGTAGTCTCTAGTTTCTATAATTTCTGGCTCTGAATGTCTGGAACTAGAACGGTGCTTAGAGTGTGGAGAGGAAGGGGGGGGCATGTGTCCCTAAGCATCCCCTTAAATGTCCTGTTACCCTGACCCCCAGCTGTTTCAGACTCCACTTACTTTCTTGGAACCTGTACTGCTTATTTGCTTGGTAAATGTTTCCAAGCAAAATCCAAAACAAAAATAGGATCTAAACAGAGAGAAGCATCTCTGTTCTTCAGGGAGGCATCTCTTAGTGGGTTTGGGAGCTCGCTGTCCCCTCACGAGTGAGAGAGAGAAGAGAGGAGTTGCAGGGAGATCTACCACCTCATGCCTGCATTCATTTCAAAGCCACAGAGAATGCATTTCCAGAAGATGTGTGCTTTTGAAAGACTGCTTTCCTAGATAAACTGAGTGTAAGTTGTGTGGAATTGCATAGCAAATGCCAACTTTTTAAGTACCTACTCCAGTCTGCGGTAAGAGTCCGCTGTTGGGAGTGCCAGCCTAGACTTCGTACAAATGTTAACTTACAAAGAGCTGGATGAAACGGATGAAACTTATTTCAGTTTTACAAACGGAGACACAGAGGCTCTGATGAGCTGGGTATCTTCTGTGTTAACTACTAAAGGACACTGCCTGCAACCCATGATAAGGAGGATATTGATTTTATGCTCTAGTTATCCGAGTAGTGGGCAGAATGTTCATGAAAACGCTGAATCAAGAGGTGAAGAATCTCTTTCCAACTGTCAAAGGAACTAATTTTCAAGGACAGGCCCAGCTTTCGTTTTCGCCCCAGCAGCTAAATACCACCAGCGAATGATACTGCGGTTTGGGATCTAATTTCCCATTAGTACTTTGGAGAGAAAACTGTTGGCAGTAAGTAATGGGGACATTTTACAGGCATGTCTGGAAAATATTGTTGGTCCTGGAACAGAAGCATGTAGGTTTAGAGTTGTCCCAGTTTCCAGCTGAAATGAGGATTCCTAAACATCAGTCTGATCTTAACCATTCCCTTCTTAAAAGCATTCAGTGTCCTGTTGTGCCCTTTGTTTCAAGAGTGAAGTCTTCCTCAGGGTGCTTGCTGGAGGCCTTTCCGGTTTGGGCCCTGCCTGATCTCCCGTCTGACCACTCAGTACCTCCCACTTTCGCATTCCGCTCAGAGTGCGTCCCTGCATCTGGAGCCTCCCCAGGTCCTTGGACACCATCTCTCCCTGGCCCCTTCACCTGATGCACTTTTGCTTCATCCTCTCATATTAGCTGAGATGTCACTAGATCCAGGAAGCCTTCTTTGAGTCTAGAGACGGGGGTGGATGGCCTTCCCTTGGTCCGCCCTAACAGAATGTCTGTTACCCTGCTGTTCAGGGGTTTACGTATTTGGCTGTTGGCTGCCACTAAACAAGTAAGCTTTTTAGTTTCTTTTTAGTTTTGACTCTGTCATCAAAAGGAATAGGAAACCACCTGAGCTAACTAATAGAAGGGGAGTCGATCTGTGAGGAAATATTTGAAGCAGTAAAGAGACCTCTGCAGAAATTGAAGAACCAGATCCATAAGGAGCTGTCCCTTACAAATGTGTCTGGTGGCTTTCTACTTCTCTGCACACCGGGTCTGTTTGCCTGTCTTTAGCCGGCTGCCCAGCTCAAGCACATGTCCTGGGCCGCTCCTGACCTCAGTTTGTGTGTGTAGCCTAGTATGACCCTGCCAGCCCTCATGGTCCCTCCCAGATCTCATGGCTCCGTTGGCTGGTCTCCATTTGTTTGGATTCTGTTGCCCAGTTGCAGATTTCCCAGCAAGCACTGCGGTTGGTGTAGCTCATTCTCTCAAGCGAAGCCACACGCCTCGTAGGTCCCTGACCATCTGACAGGTGGGTCCTCGCTGCAGACCAACTGGACCTGTGGCCCACTGGAGGGTTTCCACGGGTCAGAGCCTCGCTCGCAGTATAGACTCCCTTTTTCTGTTTCTTTCCCTGACCCTGCTTTGCAAGGGTGTTAGGTTTGTGTTTCATGAGCTTTATGGTTGTTCTCTTTCATCTTTACAGATATCATTAATGGAGCTCAAGAAAAATGTGTATTGCCTCCTATGGATGGCTACCCCCACTGCGAGGGGAAAATCAAGGTAAGGCGGAAGTAATGTCAGTTCGTTCTCACCATCTTCAGTCTGCACCGATACCCTCTTCCTTCCCCTCCCCTCTCTGTAACTCCCCCGTAACCCAGATGGCAAGCAAGCTCTTTAAGAGAGCTCATTTCAAGGGTGCCTCAGTCCCGCCAGTTTGGAGCTGTGGCCATGACAACCCTTGTCTGCTTATGCCAACTCCGTGGGGTTAGTCAACAATGGCTCTGACTGGTCAGACTGAAAGAGCCTGGGCCACTTCGGGCGCCTGCTGTGTCTTTGAAGCTGCCCTTCCCTGGCATTCCCAGCCTCCGGCAGGTGATCCTTCAAGGACCATTGACAAGGGGCTGCCATTATGTAGGGTCCAGCCTCTCTCTCTCCCCCAGGCCCCAGGCCTCTCCGTGAGGTCTCCCGATTGTGATTTAAATGTCACGTTAGCATTTGCAGCTGAGTAACCAGAGACGCTTGGACACTCTTTCACTTTTCACATTTTTTTAAAAAATCCTTTTTTATGTGGCCTGCCCTGAGGGAGACCACTCCCCTGCTCAGCAGTTTTCGGAGAAAAGTCTTGGTTCTAATAGATGCCTAGAATGGTGGGACCATAGCCCAGAAGCATCTGCGTGGTTCCTGTTTGGGAGTCAGACGTGCCATGCACACCTCGCACGCCTGCATTCACGCTCTCTGTTCCAGGCCCGGTACTGGAGCTTGTGAAACTGTAGCCCTCTAGGGAGAAGGGGTTTTGACGCAAGGGTCCCCTCAGGCAGTTGTCCTTGATAAAAGTCCCCTGGCCACTGTCTGTCCTGGGCTTTGCTACCCTGTACATCTTGCAGCCTTCCTCTACCCTGAGCACCTCAGCTAAGGCCCAGCTCAAGCCAGTGCCTCCCCGGGACCATCTGGGAACTGGGCATCCGTCGTCCTGACCTCAGTTCAGTGACTCCGAGCCTCAGGCCCCAGTCTGAGCCACTCCGGGCTCCTTGCCCTTCATAGCCTTGCCTTCTCTGTCAGCGGATATGCGCGCCCGCTGGTAATGGGCTGCCTGTGGATGTCCTTACCTGGCTCTTGTCGTTTCAGTGGATGAAAGATATGTGGCGCTCGGATCCCTGCTACGCAGATTACGGAGTGGATGGGTCCACCTGCTCTTTTTTTATTTACCTCAGTGAGGTGAGTTACTTCTCTGGCTCTGCGGTGTGGCAAGATGTGGTTAGTCAGGTTTGCCACTGAGCCTAGAATTCAAAAAGTCGAGAAGCTTGTATTGTTTTAACATGATGGACCTGTGGTTCCCTTCTTCATTATCTTCCCCAGCTCCTAAATAGGATAATTCTTTTTTCCTTGAGGTTTTGAAACAACAAGCTGATATAGCTATTTACACTTTCTCCCCCTGATTAAAAAAAAAAGAAATCTAGTAAAATAGATGAACATAAAGTCTTCCATCTTGACCATTTAGTGGGAATTAGGTACGTTCATATTGCTCTACAACCAGCGCCCCTCTCCTGATCCATTCATCTGGCCAACCTGACACTCTACCCATTAAACGGTGACTCCCCACTCCCCCCTTCCTTCCAGCCCCTGAACACAGCCATTCTGGTTTGTCTCACTGATTTTGACTATTCTCACTGCTCATGTAATTATACAATATTGCCTTTTTGTGACTGCCTTATTTCAGTTAACTTGATGTACTCAAGATCCATCCATGTATATAGCCTATCAGCATTTCCTTCCTTTTCAAGACTGAGTTATATTCCATTGTGTTATTATACTGCCTTTTGCTTATCCATCTATCCGTTGATGGATGCTTGGGTTACTTCCACCTGGGAACGTCTGTGAACAGTAGTGTACACATGGGTGTGCACACAACCCTTTGAGACCGTTTCCGGTTCCTTCGGGTGCATATGCAGAAGGAGAGTGGCTGAATCATAGGGCGATTCTGTTCCTGTTTTTTTGAGGAACCACCAAACTTCTCCAAAGCAGTGGCTCCATTTTCCCTTCCTCCTGGTTGGTCCACATCCTTGCCAACACTTGTTGTTTTCTGTTTTGTCGGAGTAGCCATGCTAACGGGTGTGCAGTGGTATTTCCTTGCGGTTTGGTTTGCATTTTTGTAATGGTCAGTGACGTCGAGCATCTTTTTCATGGGCCTGTTAGCTGAATTAGCTATTTGCTTACAAGCTGAGTTATTTACTTTTAGCTTTTTTTTTAAACTTTTTAGACTGAGCCTTATTTTCATTTCTACCCTTAAATTTAAAGAGCAGCTTTTTTTTAAGGGTTGGAGGACATTGCCTAGGCCACAGCGAATTTGCTTGTTATATGCTTTGTGATTTCTATCTTGGCCTAAAGAAAATGGTGGGAGTGGGGCAGAGTTAAGACTGTATGGGGCAAGTCCAGGGAAGAACTGAGTGGAGAACGAGAGGCTGGCTTCTCCTCCACCCTTGACAGATGAAGGCAGCCCCAGCAGCTGGTGAAATGGGTGCTGGCTAATTTCAGAGGCTGTCCACTGCAGTGTGCTGCTGTTATTTGACCAGTAGTTAATAACGACTCCCTGGTGCTGCCATACGGGAAAGGGACGCCTCCATTTTGAGGCCAATGACATACCTCTGCTGTAATTTTTCATGTGGGACTCAGGCGCCTCTCCTCTGTGTCACAGGGGGATAGGGGACAGCTTTGGGGGATGGAGGCCAAACCATTATCACCATAGGGCATGTGGCCTTGAATTCTGTGGGGTTTGTCCCTTCCCTTTACCTTTATATCTCTTTCCATTTTGAGAGCCCCTCAGACTGTTTTTTTTAAAAATATGGTTGCACCATGGCCACCCCGTGGCCATCATGAAGAGGCCTCAGAGCTAATGATAGTTAAATTATCTCTTGGAAATGAAAAGCACAGTGAGCTGGGTGTGTGATGCTCCTCATTAGCAAGCTGCTGGCATATTAATTATTTTGCATTTATTTGAGTGTGTTTTTGGCTGGGGTAGCCTGTGGCCCACCTTCTCATTTCCTTCTCCAGAGTAATAAGGCCTGGAGCCCTGGGTGAACCGGCGCTCTGGTGAGAAGTCAATTAGAAGCACCTTCCCTGCCCCAAGGAAAAGGTTCCTCCTGCAGTTTAATTTTCAAAAGTTTCCTTCCCCTTTCCATTTGATAGAATTTAGCCGGAGTCCATCTGTGCTCCCTGATTGACAGACTGGGCTAATTTCACGCCTTCCTGAGACTTCTCATGTCGGGCATACTGCTGAGGTCCAGGCGGAGAATGACATCCCACTTCGGCCTTCCCTCTGCCTCCCGAGCCAGAGCCGGGAAAGTGTGGGAGAACGTTCCGGGTGGGAAGAGACCGCGATTATCGGTGACCTAGTTCTTTTCCTGTGAAGCTGCCAACCAGCCACACAAGCAGTGGAGGAAGGATGTGGCTAAGATGAGAACAGGGAGGCTCTGGAGAGTGTTGGACAGACGGGCTGGGGAAGGTGTGATGGATCATACGCTCTTGACTCGGGAGCCGGTATTTCAGAACCCATAACTATTTTTCCTCTTTCCAAGGTGTGGAATGGTGCTTTCTTTGCCTTTTCCTCTCTCTTCTTATGCAGACAATCAGGTTTTTCCTTCTGTTCAGCTGAATTCACTCACTGATCCCTTACTAAATATCTATTACGTGCATTGGATGTCAGCAATTGGTGAGAACTCCTTTTCTTGGCACCATGATGTGCACGCAGGACGAGCCTAATGGAAGAGGAAGAATGGATTCAGGTAGTAGAGTCAGGACAGGGTGGAGCGAGTTTCCCTGTGGACAGAACTCGGAACTTCTTTATTAGCTTTAATCTGAAGATAACCTTGAAACTCTGGCCTTTAAAAAAAAAATTGCATTTTGAGGCACCTGCGTGGCTCAGGTCATGATCCCAGGGTGCTGGGATGGCGCCCTGCATCAGGCTACTTGCTCAGCGGAGAGTCTGCTTCTCCCTCTTCCTCTGCTTCTCCCCCTGCTTGTGGTGTCTCCAATAAATAAAGCTTTTAGAAAAATTGCATTTTATTGCAGCATCTTAATAGGTACTCTGGAAGAGTTGGAGGAGAATCTCACCATGTGGCCTCTTGGGTAGGAAATACTGCGTTAGAGCCTCATCCCTGAGGTCACACTGTCTTTGATACTTTCTAGACACTGTACTTCTGGACAAGTTACCCTCTTGGTGGCTCGTGTTCTTTCTTTATAAAATAATGGTTTTAACTTTGTTTTTAAAGGATCCTGCTATGATGTTTCCCGAGTGTCTATGGGAAGGTGTGTTGAATAGAGCTGGGCAGATGAATGACAGTCAGTAAACCTGATTGATGCCCTGTGGTTTTTGATGTTGTCATTATTTGAGGAACATTAGCGGGCATATTATGTGGGAACTTGATTTTTGTTTTACAATTAGAACCAATTTCTGGTTTTAACTCTTAATTCATTTTTAGATCCTTTGATTTCTGGTGATGCAGAAGTCAGCTAGCTGTTCTCCTTGACTTCCTTTCTCTGCATATGATGCTTCTGTTTGCATTGGAACTGGGAGCTGGATCTAAGGAGCAGCAGTGCACCCCCGCCCCTGTTAATTTGAAATGACCAGAAGTGGTTTTTAAAGCCAGTTCTGCGCTAGTATTTTCCAAACCCTGGACAGCATCCGTGTCTTTATAGTGCTGTTTTTGGTCTAGATTTTTGTTTTGCTTTATTTTCCCTCTTGCTTTTTCTTGAAACTTTCCTCCCTTTTGTTATTAATTGAACGTGTGTCCTACGCTAGGTTTCTCTCGCTGCTGGGAAAACAGTGAAGAGAGGCATCCTCATTTGATTCGTTTACTTGGCCAACAGATGTACCAGTCCCTTCTATTCTTTTCTTAATCCTCACGGAAGAGCCAGTTCTGGTTTCCATTTATGTGTAACTTCAGGACTTCAACAGAAACAAATAAAAAAAAAAGCCACAGAGTAACTGTGGTCAGTCCCCAGTTGAATCCAGGCATTGAGCCTCCGCCCAGTCCTAGGGGACCGATGGCACTCAGCTTTCATTTTTCTTGCCCTCTGTTGTCTTCAGTGTGCCAGCTTCCACTGAGTTACAGGGCTTCTGCTTGTGCCCTCGCACAACTCGTAGTCTACACGTCTTTCTTGGTAAATCCCAGAAAAAGCAGCCAGCAGTATTTCCCCTTAGGTTATCCCGCGGATTCTTGCAGTGTGTCTGACGCTGATCACCAGTCCACGTATGGTGGGAGTCCAGGCGCTGCCCTCGCTGGGCGGAGGACAGGAAGAGAAGAATGACACATAACTGAGCTCCACTGTATGCCAGACACCCCCGCCCCCACTGTCCCCAACCCCAAGTAACAGCCGAATCGGAATGGCTCAGAGAGGCTGAGTGCTTCGTGCTATTCCACTTGGCATTACCATTGCCCCTTCGTGTCAAAGAAAAACAGAACGCAGTTAACTGAGTGATTTATTGCCTTTAACTTTGCATTCAGTTCTGGCTCCAAACCTATTGTGTTTGAAATATGGCTGTAATTTAGCTAGTTTGCATTAATGAATCTTCATGGCCATGAATACTCAAAATTTTCGAATACTCAAAATTTTGATACCTTCTCCCCCCCAAAAAAAAGAAACAACACTGATTCTCTTTTCAACACTGATTGCGGATGTAACTCATGCAAGCCAGATGCTCAGCCTTTCCAGGTGGTGGGAGTGAATGAGTATTTCATTAGGCAGCCTAGCATTTCCAGATCATCGGGCAGTTTATTTTCTGGATCTGTTTTTGCAGACCATGTAACTACTCCTGTTATAGAGACAAGGCTCTATAAAGTAATTACTCTGTCATTGTTTCAGGTATATTAACTTAGCCCTCTGCAGAGCCTTTTCCTGCTAACAGATTTTATGAAATTTAGAATGAATTTCTTTCCCCCTGTTGCTATTACACTGGTAAATGGGGATGACATACCAGACACCCACACATCTTTCTCTCTTTCTCTCCCAATTACTCCAGCAGCTCTCATGCCCTTCTAGACTTCTTCATTTGTTTGTGCTCTTTTGTTTTTTGGGTTTTTGTTTTGTTTTGTTTTTGTTTTTTAACACCTCTGCTGCCATTGCACGTATAGTAGCTATAAAATAAGCAAATTGCCCAGCGATCGATTGCCGGAACTTAGGATGTATACAAGCCGCTGCTTCAGATGCCAATTTGGACTGGACGAACGAGAACGCGTGGTTATGTGCGTGTGTGAGACACCCTCATGAAGGAACAAAGGAAGCAATTTCCTGCCTTCCTCATCAATCTGTGTCTTATATTTCAGGAACAACAGGCATAAAGGTCTTTGCCTCTTTCTGTTTTCCCTTGGCAATATGTAAAACCAATATTGGCTGAGCATGCTATTAACCTTGAGTTTAAATTCAGCGTACTTAATCCCTTGATTAATGCCAAGATTAATGCCCAACAGCAAAGGTTGAAAGCTTAAATGTTTGTGAATGCGAGCATGAAATGAAATCCTAATAACCAGTACAATGATTTGGATTTATGGGCTGTGTTGGCTGCTAGAGATAACTTGGAAGCGGTGTTGCATAGACTAATTTGTCAGAGTGGGCAGCAATGAAGAATCGACTGTTCAGGTTGCAACAGAAAACCTGAATGAAAAGAAAACATAACTAACATTTCGGGACCGGTCAGGGAGTACTTTAAAAACATCCCTCGACTGTTGCCTGAGAATACCAACACATACTTTTGGAAAGGTCTAGCCGTTGGAGATCAGGAGTTCCCTTTCTGTGACCTAATCATTTCTGGGCAGTAAAGGAGGTAGCAGAGATTGATCCTGTTCTTTTTACTTTCTGACTTCAGCCTTTCCTTGTACCTTTTCATCAGTGTGTTTTCGTTGTTCTTATTACCTGAGTTCTAAATCATCCTTAGGAAATGGATTTTTTTAAAACCAGTCCTGAGTCTGTCAGTCCCGCTAACTCATCTGCCGGTTCCATCCATTCAGACCCTCCCATCTCCAAGTTTATCTTCTCGGTGGCCCCTCCCGTTTGTGAGTTTCACGTACTGCATCATGGGTACTTAGAGTTCTGGCTCTGGCTGCCACCTTACAAACATGAGAAGGGTGGGGCGCCTGGGTGGCTCAGTAGTCTGCCTTCAGCTCAGGTCGTGATCCCAGGGTCCCGGGCTTGAGACCCACATCGTGCCCCCTGCTCAGCGGGAAGCCAGCTTCTCCCTGTCCCACTCCCCCTGCCTGTGTTTCCTCTCTCGCTGTGTCCCTCTCTGTCAAATAAATAAATAAAATCTTTAAAAAAAAAACAAAAACAAAAAAAAACAACCCTGGGAAGGGCAAACGACAGGACTTGCCAAACTCCCCACCAGCACAGCACCTCTTGGCTCCTTGAAACACATGTGGCAGACAGGGCTTCCGTGCAATCATCTCCAACTTGTGTTTTGCAAACTTTTAAATACTGTCACTTATAATTCCTATTGCATGCCAATAAAAGAGCTGCAGCATTTTTATGTTTTGAATTTTTTAATGTGGAAAATTTCAGACCTACGATAAAGAGTATAACATGGGCCCGTGACTGAGCTTCAACAATTGTCATTTCATGGCCAAGATCTTTTCATTTACTCCCCTGGCCCGTTGTGCTGAAGCAAATTCCAAAAGTCTTAGGATCCAGGAATGTTTCAATAGGTATCTTTAAGACTCCTTGAAATCCTATACCTCTTCTCAGTGTAACTGCTAATACCATCTCATATCTAAAATAAACATAATTCCTTAAGATCATAAAATAATGGGTTAGTGTTTGCATTTTCTAGGCAGTCTTATAAATTAAAGTTTATTTATTTGAACTAGGTTTCAGGTAAAGATCGTATGCTGAAATTGTTGGGTGTTTCTTAAGTCTCTTCTTAATGTTAGTTTCCCTTCTATCTCATTCTTCCCTTCATGTTTTTTGTTTTTTTTTTAAAGAACATCTTCATGTGCCTTAGAGAGGTTGTTATACTCTGAATTCTGATGATGATCCTTGTGTTACTGTTTATTTCCTGTAAATTGATGGTTAGATCTGAGACTTGATCAGAGTCAGGCTTAGTATTTTTTTGCAAAACTTCTTCATGGATGGTACTGTCAAGAGGCACGCAATGCCCAGTGTCTCTCTTTTTATAATGTTAGCAGCTATCGATGACCCATGCCTGGGTTCATTAATTCCTTAGGGGTGCCTTAATATATCAGGACTACCTTTTTAAAAAATTTTATTTTTAAGTAATCTCTACACTCACCGTGGGACTCAAACTCATGACCCTGAGATCAAGAGTCACACTCCATTGATTGAGCCAGCCAGATACCCCTTAGGAATACTTTTATGGAGAGAAGAGACTCTTCCATCTGTATTTAGTTACCATTAGAGACAGCTCACAAAGGAACCCTTGTTTGTCTTTTGGTTTCCTGGCATCTTCCACTGCTGACAGGTGCTTTGTTTGTTTGTTTGTATGCTTCTTGGTTTTTATCATTATGAAGTCATCGATTGAAACATATTTGTTACGTTCGATCTACTCCAATTATTTTCTTACTGGCTCTCAAACTGCCAACTAATACTGTCTTCTGGATCCTTTTGACGTGACCCTGATGGTTTTGAATGGGTTTTACCTATCTGGTATGACAAAATCTTCCAGATTCCCCTGACACAATTTCTACCCTAGACCAGGAATTGGCCATTTGTCCCAGGACCACCGGTTCCTGTCAGTGGGAGACCACAGTCTGGGTGCCAGAAGCCTTCATTGTTCTCAGGTTTTGCTGAGTCCTAGAGGAAGTAACAATGAATGGAAAGATGATCTTTGCTCATTGAGGTTTTGTTTTGTACAGGGAGACAGACAAAACCAAAAGTAAAATGTGTATTTCTTAGATTATGTTAAGTACCATGGAGAAAAATAAAACAGAAGAGGGTACTAAGAAGCACTTATGAGAAATGATGGTGTCAGCTTTACATAAAGTGGTCAGGAAATGCCCTACTGAGAAGATGAGAGGATGATATTGGAGCACGAGTCTGAAGAAAGCGAGAGAGTAAGAAGTGCACATGTCTGACAGAGGTGTTCAGTGGGCAGTGGCAACAATAAGTGCAAAGGTCCTGGGATGACCATCAACATCCAACAATAAAAACAAGTTCAAGGAAACTCATCTCTAGGGAGATTTTTGTCTGTTTCGTTCACAGGGATAAGGGTGCCTGGCACACGTACTTATTTAATGAAATAGCCTATTTAGAGCATTTTCAAAAAATAGGCGATAGATTTTTGTTTGTTTGTGCTGAGTAACTTCTCCCAGCTGTCACCTTTCTAACCTTAAGAAAAATGTTGTGAAATTCATAACATTAAAATTTGCTAAAACATTAAGTTTGAGACATGAAGCCAGGCGTATTTCAAGCACTTATTTGCAATTTAGTATAATGCTCTTTCATATTAGGTCTATAAAGCATTGCAGGGACTAAGAGAATGGGATGAGCCAGTTATATTAGAAGGCACAGCTTTCTTGCCCATCTTTTATCCTCATTGTCACTTGAGTATTATTTGCCTGCATCTGCGCTTGAGGGAAAATTGCATAATAACACAGAAGAGGTCCTCTGTCCCTTGTGTCTAGAATGTGGCTACCTCTATAAATTGGGTGCCTTTGGCTATCGAAGTGTAGATGTGGCCTAACGGGGCCAGCATTGCCACTGCGCGGGCTCAGCAGGACGTGCCCCAGGGAGAGTTGGTTATAGGAAAGCATCTCTGTGCATCCCTGTGTGGTTGGCTACAGAGGAATTTGCTTGCTGCCTCTCCTGTGAGAGGGAAGATTGACATAGCTTCCCCTGTGGTGATTTGGGATGGATTTTTGAAACTGGGACATCCTGCCTTCAGCACCCGACTGGTTTTTGGCACATGGAATACTTATTGTCGTTTCTTTTGAAGTTCTGCCCCTTCCCTAGCCCCCCGAGGGCAGCATTGGACTGCCCCAGCCCTTGGCTCTCTCTCTCCTGCACATGTTTGGTCCAGAACTCTCTGGTTATAATATCCCTGCCTGCCTTGGTAGGGGACAGTCATGCACGGTATTAGAGAATACAGAGGAGGCTCCATGACCTGTCTGGACAGAGGTACCTATATGGCCTAGAGCTTTCCACCCGGTTCCCCTTCAGTGAGATGAAGGGAGAGCCTGCCTCGCCCACCTCAGTGTGTTGTCAGAAGGTTCTCGTGAAATGATGACAGTGGGTAAGGGCCACCTAAGTAGAAAAGAGGATCATCGTGGATATCTTTAGTGCTCAAGTCACATCCTTGAACCATTCGTTCACCATCCAGGAATGATAGAGTCCTTACTGTGTGCCAGGTACTGTTCTCAGGGCTGAGGATAGAGCCCCGAGCAGGCAGATTGAAGTTTCTGTTGTTGAGGAGTGTCATTCCCACGGGACACAGAATCATTTCCACAAGTGCTGGGTGTTCCAAGGGGGAAAATAGTGGAGTTAGATGAAGAAGGGCCAGGTAAGTAGGTCAGGGAAGGCTTCTCTGAGGAAAAGTTAGAGTGTAGTGTGGTGGTAAAGGAGTCATACTTGGGAACTCTCTGGAAGGAAGAGTGTTGCAGGGAGAAAGAATAACCAATGCAGAAGCCCTGAGGTATAGGGTTCCCAGGTAAAACACAGGGTACCCAATGACATTGGAGTTTCCGGTAGACAATTTCTTTATTAGTAAGCGACAAATACTGCATGGGACATATTTATACTAAAAAAAAAAAAAAAATCACTATTTATCTGAAATTCTAGTTTTACTTGCTGTCCTCTTTTCATTCCCCCCACCCTCACCCCTCGCCACATGCATACGCACATCGGGCCGCCCTTGTGAGGTACGAATGTTCTGTTTGGACTTGGAAGGAGGGTCTTGTATGGAGGACAGGGTGAGTGAGGCAGCCAGGGTTCAGGTCCCATTCTGTAGGATTTTGGTATAAATTCCGGGCTTTATTCTAAGTGCAAGGAGAAAGGCTCTGAAGCGTTTGAGTTAGCGTAGCTGTGATCCAGTTTCGGCTTGAAAACAATCACGCCTGCTGCACAGAACAGACTTCGGGGGCAAGAGTTGCCAGCAGGGAGTTCTTACTCTTTTCATGCCTCTTACAGCACGGCCACACAGTAGGAGCAGAGCAAACTTGTTTTGAAGGATTTTCTATAGAAGCTTCAGGCAATTATACTTGAACACTGAAGAATGGACTGTGCTGGCGGGACCTTGGGACACAGAGGTTTGGGTTCCGTGCGCATCACCTGGTGGTTAGGCACGTGGGCTCGACGATGGGACGGATGGGACAGATGGTACGTTAGTCCTCAGCTGTGGGTCCTCCCCGTGGTGTCCTCATCTGGCATGATAAGTGGCCTTTCCCAGGGGATTATTTGAACACCAAGTGAGGTTCCATGTGTCAAGTGCTTATCCTACTGCTTGGCCCCTCGTACCGTGTAGCTTTTATTTTTATCCTTAGTCTCGCTCGCCCTGCCTACCATACACAACTGTTGCCTAACAAACAGTTTGGCCCAAATATTAATCAGCTCAGGTGTTTGGTGCAGAGGACCAGTCTAGAGAGCTGAACCACATAGTGGCGTGTAGACTTCTTTTACCATTTGCATTGGCTTTTTGAGAAGATGAGAAGGGGAGTGGTTGGAGGATGGAGCAGGGTAGAGAGGGCTTTTTTTTTTTTTTTAAGCATATACCTTCATGAGTAACTTCATTTGATATGTCATCAGCGTGAGGAATACATGTATGTAGGTATGTATATCTATATTCATGTGACTAATCAGTGTATTAAAGGAATAGACGCATACATACATAGTCAGCTGTATCTTTTTGATATATAACCAACTAGCCTTGGATGGGATGATGGAAGATTATCTTTTTTAGATCTTATAGTTCAGTAGGGTAATTGAGAGGTCAGCTGAGGGGCACCTGGGTGGCTCAGTGGGTTAAGCATCTGTTTCGGCTCAGGTCTTGATCTCGGGGTCCTGGGATAGAGCCCCGCATTGGGCTCTCTGCTCAGCGGGGAGTCTGCTTCTAGCTCTGCCGCTCCCCCTGCTGGTTCGTTCTCTCTCTCTCCCTCTCTCAAATAAATTAAATCTTTGGGGGAAAAAAAAGGGAAAAGGTCAGTTGAGCCAAGGCCTTCATTTGGTAAATGAGAAAACTTGAAAGCTAAATGGTTTAAGTTTGTATGCCTAGTTGTTGGTAGAGCTGGGCAGAGTCCATTTTGGCCGATTCCAGATTCAGTGCTCTTTCCCTGCTCAGCAGCTGTCTGTCCTCCACTAAACTTGGCCTTTAGGGGAGGCTCTGATGTGTTCTGGTCAGGGGAGTGTTAGACCCCCGTTGTCACCCAGCCCTGCAGCTCACTGGTGAGCTTACCTTGGCAAGTTCCCATCCACTTGGAGCCTTGCCTCTGGTGATGGTACCCATGTCACCTGGCTCTTGGGGGGATTAAATGATGTAGTGCATGCAGGCTCATTTGTTTTTTCCCAGAGATCCTGACTTACCGTAAACCTTCAGTGAGTGACTATGTGCTTATGTAACGTAACTCCTTTAAAAATTATTCTATTAATAAATGTTCATTGTAAAAAATCATAATGTACAGATTAGCATAAAGAAGAAAATGAAAAGCACCCGTTACACCATCATCCAGAGATAAGCTCACCTTTCTTACAGATTTTTCTCATTGTATTTTGATTGCGTTTACTATCTGAAAAATACAGCATGAAATTCTATATGTCAGTGATCCATTAGCGCCACACACTTCACGTTAATCACAAGAGGCCATGACAGTTCCTGACCATTATTCTTTCCAAAGAGTAGAATGTTACTATAAAGTTATACCAGTTGCACATAAATAAGTGCATGTGTATGTTAAATCTCCTACTAGTTTTTTCTGTAGTTTTATTACTTCTTTCCCCTCTTTAAATTCTAACTTGAGCTGTATATGTATCTACCAATGGTTTCTTTTTTTCTTAAATATAACAAATTGTCCATTGTACAGACCTTTCATGAAAGTGTGACCTACATGGGTTGTTTAGGGACTTTGTTTTGATTCACACTGCTCATGATTAAGCTGCAAAACCTTCTCATATCAGAGAAGTTTAAGTCATTGGGAGGAGGTATGTCAAAAATTAAATAGGGGGGCGCCTGGGTGGCTCAGTCGTTAAGCGTCTGCCTTTGGCTCAGGTCATGATCCCGGAGTGCTGGGATGGAGCCCCGCATCGGGCTCCTTGCTTGTCAGGAAGCCTGCTTCTCCCGCTACCATTCCCTCTGCTTGTGTCCCCTCTCTCGCTGTGTTTCTCGCTGTCAAATAAATAAAATCTTTAAAAAAAAAAAAATTAAATAGGTTAATTTTATATCTCATTATTCCAGAAAGGTGATTTACAGGTCTTCCTGCGTGGAATATGTGGTAATGTTCCAAGATTCTAGCCTGGCTGGTATTTTTCTGTTTTTCCAGCCTCTTCAGTTTGTGGTCTGAGGACCGTAGGCTAAAAAGATGGGTTCTGGGAAAGGAGTTCTGCCTTCAAATGGAAGGTTTTTTGAGTCATGGTTTGGCTCCTCTATTGATTATCATGTGTGTGTTGCCATGAACTCAGGTGGTTTTCAGTGTATAGACGTACTGTGGTGATTTGTGGACTATTGATGGCAATCCAGTTCCTTCCCTGGAAGAGCTCTTGAGGCAGGGCTCCCCAAGTCCCAGGAGCTTGGCAGGGATGGGAGTGGACAGTGGGACAGTCCAGAGCCACATCGACGGTGCCTGCACCCGGGGCAAATATAAAATCCTGTCCCAGGGAGAGCACCAAGGGTCACAGTTGGAAAAGTGTGGCCAAAGGTGTGGGCGTAGGAAAGCAACGCGCCGATGTAGGCCATGAGGATTCCAAGAAATGGAGAAGAGATGGTAGGAATCATTTGAACTAGAAGACCTTCCAGAGTAGGAAGGCAGTGGGTTCATTGTAGGGTCCAGCTTCCTTGGGAGGATGCTGTGCTGGGGTGGGCGGGGGGAGATTGGACTCATTAAATGGCCCTGGGTAAATCAGGCAGAAAACAAAATTAGGGATTAGGAGGTTGAATTACCAGCCTTAAGCAAGACTTTCCCTGAGTGTTATTAATGACGCTCTTATTTAGGAAAATGTTGCTCATTTGAGGGCTGTTTGTTTCAGTACTTGGAGTTACTGCCAGTACTGGCTTTCTTCCAATCTTGGTAACCTTCTGAGGTTCCCCACCCGCTTCCCATGGGGAAATTAGTTTATGTATAATTTAATTATTTTGTTAGCCAGTCATCCTGTCACTACGTACAAAACAGCAACCTTAAAAACCCACCATCTTCATTCGGGGTCAGAGATGTTCATAATTGGTTTTTCCTCCATTACAAGTGAATATATAGCAGGAAGCCTTCTTGCTAAAAGCTAAAATGCACTAACTCCGTTTTCTGTACTTTCAGCGATGCCCTTGAAGCTTTGCAAAGTATTATCCAGTGATTTAGAGTAACAAGAACTGAGATAAATGATCACTTTCAAAGAGGAATTAAAGTCCTGAGTATTCTGTAGGGAAGTCCTATTTTAGAAGATCCCCTCGGACAGTATGTTCATCTGAGTGAATTTTGGGAAGTTCTTTTGAGGGCAGAAGAGCGAGGAGGGAATGTACTTTTCTTTGTCAATATCTCATCTCGCTCATGTCTCTCCGTTTGATGGACTTTCTTTATGCGCGGTCTTGTTTCATCTTTCCCAGTTAGGCTATTTGTAGGGAAATTCTTTATCCTGACGTGCGGCTATGAACATGTCGTTCCTTAATTTAGTGTGACGCTGACTATGATCTATACCCTGCTCCCTCCTCGTCCTTTTTGTGTGGGGTTGAAGGTCTCCCAGTGTTTCCAGTCTATGGGAAGCTTTCATGTTATAAATATGCCTCACAGCAACGTTTTATTTAGTCCATTTGCAAGAATTTAATTGGAAGTAAATAACTCACGCCGGCCTAAGATTCCAAGGTACAGATGTTTGCCGTGCTGCTGGGACCAGCTGAGGCTTCATCTGCTTGTAGGCTGCTTTTCCGCTGGTTTTCCCTCATTTCTCACATGTGTGAAGCCCCAGATATTGCTTCTCACCGTGATACTGCTGCAAGGGCTCTGTAATTAGGCATGGGCATCCAAGGCAAGTCCGTATTTTCTTTTTTTATGAGTAGAAACCATTTCGACTTTCCTCCTAGGGAGTCCTTTTCATTCACAAATATGATAAAGGCTAATTTTACTCCACCAGGAAAAAAAAAAAAGAATATTGCTCTTTTCCTGTCTAGGGATTCCGCCTTCCCCCAAGCTTTGTTTTGCCCTCCACTTACTGCTTTCCTATCATTCTCACTGGCAGATGGCTTTATGCAAATCTCGCAGTTATTTTGGTCATAGTCAAAATCACCTGGCATTAAGGGCAATTTCCAGATGAGGGAAACTGCTGTGTGTGTTTGAAAATGCACTCTGAGCTGGAGGGCAAACCATCTCGATGGAACCCGCATTCCTGGCGGAGGAGGCCGCGGCCCTCCGAGGCTGTCCCCCTCCCACGTGCTCCGTGTATTTCCATAGGCCCAGCTAGCTGGAGAAAGATTGCAGAAAAAGATGTTTTCGGTGACCGTTCATCAGCCACCTTTAATGACCTCATCACATATGTGTACGCAGGGCATGTGCCAGCATGGGATCGTATGGTCAGTTTTACCAAAGAGGCCGGCAATATTCGTCACTGCAGTTTTCTTCTTCCTTTTACGAGAAACTGTGATTTTTTTTTTTTTTTTTTTGCCTAATTTTGTTCGGTAACCTTTTTGAAGGAATTCCTGTAAAATTGGGCGTTTTTGCTCTTCCCCTCAACTCTCCACACTTCTGTGCATTGACAGAACAATCCGTCTTCTAGAGCGGCTCTTGCAAGATTGCTGAGGGGTCCCCCCCGCTTTTTTCCTTTTATCTCTTTTTCCGATAGTTTTTACCATCTTCTTCCTTGAAGTGAGATTGTGAAGTGAACAGCCAGAAAATGAGGGGAAGCCTTGATCAATTAGCCTTAAACGATCAGCTGCTTTCCTATTTCTGAGATGAGTGATGGAGCTCTGTAGCTCAAGCACCATGCAGTCTCCTTTCCAGACATGCTCCAGCAGCTAACGGGTCATGCCGGTCCTCCCCTTCTCATTCCCCTGCCATCTCCGTCTTTTACCTCCTGCTGGGAGACCTCCCCCACCCTTCTCTGTCTGGTGCAGATGCATGAGGCTTACCTGATGAAGGAGTCAGGCACTGTGAAGTACTTTGAAGGACAGATAGAAAGTGTAATTGTGGGCTCCTTGAGACCTTTGCTATGGTTGTTCCATGTGGGAGGTCCCCTGTGTCTGTGTTGCTCACTGAAAGCAGGAACGTCTAATAACAGAAACAACGCCCTTAAATGCGGTGCTATCGTGTGCCAGGAACGGTGCTTGGTGCTCAGTACGGACATTACATGGTTTACGGATGAACCAGCAGACTTAGTGTCTCCCATGTATTTTTCAGGTTGAAAATTGGTGTCCTCATTTACCTTGGAGAGTCAAAAATCCCTATGAAGAAGCTGATCATAATTCATTGGTGAGTGATTTTTGGAAACTAGGCTTGTGATTTGGTCCTCATGCCCAGGGATACCTGCGGAGTCGGCTAGGCAGGCCCACTGTAACCTGAAATCACAGTAAACAGAAGAACTTCTCTCTGCAGTCCTCTGGAAATTTGGGGGTTCGAGTCAGTTAACTGGTAGTATCTGTTTCTCGAGCCATGCTCTGGGGGGTTCCTGAGTGACACGCTCCTGAGAGGAATGAGACCTGGTGCCGGATATGGAGGCACTCAGAGCTCTCATGAGGATGATGGGTGAAAATCATGACCACACCCGCGTGTAAGCTGAGCCACAGGCTGATGGAAATGAATGAGAAAGTAGTGATCTCCGCCTGCGGGGGTTAGGAGAGGTTGCAAAGAGATGGTGACACTGGGGCTGAATTTCAAATGATGAGTGAGTTCACAGCAGATGAAGGAGAGGAGAAAGGTGTGTCTGATGTGTGTATGCGGGTGGGGGGGAGGTGGGGGGCGGTACCTGAACCAGAGCTTGGTGTTTTCAGGGAGTAGAGCACAGTTCAGTGGGCAAGGCCACAGGGTATTGGATGAACTTTGATGGAAGATGAGATGGGGAAGATCAGTAGGGACCATGAAAGGTCTGTGCCACACTAAAATCTCATGTCTCTATTCTTTAGACCAAGGGTCAGCAGCCCCTTTCTGTGAAAGGCCAGAGAGTGAATATTTTCATCTTTCCAGGCCAGGCCATAAGGTCTCTGTTGGAACTGCTCAGTTCCGACCTTGAACGCAAAGGGCAGCCATAGACAGGATGTAAATGAGCAGGTGTGGCCATGTTTTCGGGGAACTTTCTCTACCAGAACAGGCAGGGGAGGACCTGACTGCTCCAGCCACAGTGTGCTGACCTGTGCTGTAGGCCATGGGAATCTTGGGAGAAGGTTGGGTCAAGGAGGGATCAGGTGAGTGTTGAGAATAAAGCGTGTGACTGCTGGGGATGGAGTTAGCATGTCCTCGACGTTATGAGAAATAAGTAGGAGTGCCACTACTTTTCTGTTACTCTGATCACTGGTTGTATCCAGCTACATTAGAAAAGTGTTCTTCCTGGCTTTTAAGTTATTCTGGCCTGGGTTTTAAATTCTGTTGAATTGTGGTAGAAAAATGGTATTGCTGGCTTTTAAATTCCTTAGAAAATAATGAGCTTTTGTTTGTTTGAGATTGGGACAAAACTGGAAGATGAGCATTTATTTCTCTGCTTAACTCTGTGGGCAGACGAAGGTTTTTTGGCAACCTACACAATGCCAAGCAGCCTGTTAAGAACTGACTTTACTTTTCCAGGAGTCTGCTGCCTTGCAGTAGATCCAAGTGGCAATAAATTCGGGTGCAGAGAACTTCAAGGTACATCAAGCATACTCTTGTAAAAAAAAAAAAAAAAAAATGCATTTTAATGTAACTCAGGGCTTGGCTATGACTGTGCTGAGCCTTTCTCAATTTCTCATTTTTTAATGATGTCCCGTACAACAGAAGAGCGGTCAGGGGCCTTTACTTTAATTTGTAATCCCGGGGCCTTGAAGTAAAGCTATGCAGCAGTCAAGCCTCACTTTTGAAGCCCTGTATTTAATTGACTAGCTCTTTCAAGTTTTCAAATGTCACATCATGACAACTACGCTGCCTTCTGACTTTTTATCTTCTGCTCATTTTTATTAAATTTCTGTTTCTAGGCGGAAATTCGTACAGATTTTAATATTCTCTACAGCATGATGAAAAAGCATGAAGAATTCCGGTGGATGAGACTCCGGATCCGGCGAATGGCTGATGCATGGATCCAAGCTATCAAGTCCTTGGCAGAAAAGCAGAATCTGGAAAAGAGAAAGCGGAAGAAAGTGAGTTTCTAAGGAATTCAGTTCAGTTAGATGCCAGTTTTCTTTTAAAATTCGATTTTGCTTGGAAACAAGACTAAGAGAAATGTCATGTCTCAAATGATACTCCCTCAGGGTGAATCTGCTCAGTCTCTTGTACAGCCTTTTTTGGGCTTTCCTTTCCCCAGTGACAGTAATCCTGCTTAGCGGGGACTAGCACACATGCTTCTCAGATGAAGCCAAGCAGGATGTCTGCCTGTGAGAGTTTCCTTTGAACCATCCTGACTCTCTGTCCCTGTGGCATCAGGAAACCTCACCCTCTTGGCATTACCCACAGACGGCCTTGGAGAACTTGCTGTTATATCATCGTGACAATCTCTTGGTTGTGCTATGTGTCACTTCTGGGCTTTGGGCAACTGCTGAGTTCCATTGCTGCCATGCTGAGTTGGTGCTTCTCCTTAAGTTCTTGAGGGAGAGATACTATCAATTAAACTGGAGCCGATCTGTTTGAACTTCAAGAGGATTTGCTTAGAAAACCTCTGGAATAACCCTGAGCATGAAAGATCTTATACCCTGTAAGTTAGAGGTTAAACGGCCTTAGCTTTAGAGTAACTGTGTGGATGACAAACAACAGAGCAAATTATGCATTCTTCAGTGTACCCACATCTAAAAATTAATTTAGAATGACTTTAGTGTTCCTAATTTGACTAATTTGATATCCTCAGAAAAAAAGGATATGGGGAGAAGAACTCGCACAACTCCAAGTCACAGTTGAGTGGTTCCATTTTTGCTAAATCCTTTGAGTTTGTGAGATGGCAGGTCCAAATGTTTAGCCCTGGATAGTCCTCTGTAGAAGAGTGTGAGGTCAAACATCCAGTGGGCTATAAGAAGAAACAGAGTATTTTTACATAATCCTGTGCAATAATCTCTAGGATATATCATTAGGTCAGTAAATAGGAGATAGAGAACAGTGAGCATTATTTTTAAAAGGAAGAAAGAATTACATATATACATATACCTGCGTGTATACATAAAGATATGTGCATGTACACATGCACAATGTATATATAATATACATTTATGCTTTCTCATATTTTTAAAAATGGAAAGATAGGCCACGGAATTAAAAATAAATGAGATGGATAGTGGCACTGATTGCATAGCATTGTGGATTTACTTAATGCCACTGTACACTTAAAAATGGTTAAGTATTAAATTTTATGTTAGCATCTATTGTACCACAATAAAAAGAGTCAAATATGGGGAAAGAGGGAATAGCATGGAGGCAACAGGTATAGATACTAGACTTAGGTAAATATATCTTTCTCTGTAGCTTTGATACTAGAATCACTTGACATAGTGTAAAACAAAATTGAATTACAAAAAAAAGTATCTAAAAATTATAAAGGAAACAAGACATAAGCTGACTACATATCTGGTTGTACAGTAAACACACAAAGAACTGTTCTTAGTGACTAGAACACAGGCTTTTCAGCATTTCCGATGGTATATCACAAAGGACAAAAAAACTGCAAAATATCTTAAGAGAAGTTTTACTGAGTTTTACTAAGTTTACGCGTAGTAGGTGGTGGTGTAGATATTCTCATTCTGAATTCCTTCTGCATATTGGAATAAAGCAAAGTACTTATGTCAGTATCCTCAAGAAGTGGGATTTTCCGTATGGCATATGTAAGAAAATAACATATGTAAGAGGGATAATGTTATGCAAAGCTACTGTCATCCTGAGTTTGAATGGGAAGTACCAGTGTGAATTTATGATTTGTTTTATCCTGGAGGAGAAATAAATTTCCAGCTACGTCCACTGAAAAGGGCTACAGACAGTGATTAACTAGAGTCCCCTTAAGCACCAGACCTTGATCTTTAGATGCCATTTCCACTAAATGGTAGAGGTTCTGGGAAAAATTGTTGGTTAAGGCCTGAGACTGAAGTTGTACATGATGAGCTGGGAACATCTGTCAGACTGGAGAACAAAGGCACTCTCAGACTACTAGAATCATGTCAGAGGAACTTAGAAGCCAACTTGAATAGCCTCCCATTGGCGAGATGGGACAATTGGATAATCCATAGGGGTAACTTCTATCTGTGATTGTGTAATGTTACCTTTAAAAAGCCTCATTGACGGTCGTTAGAGCAGAACAAATTTGTTATTTTGAAAACTGATAAAGGGCAAGAGTCAAATAAGCCTGGTAAATACCAGGCTTTTTCTGGATACATCATACTTAGCAAAGCCAAGTAGTTGATGAGGGCAAGGGATAGTTTCTCTTTGTAGAAGCGTTCCAGCTAGTAAAAGCAGAAGGAAAAATAAAATATCACCATTTAGCAACTCCTAATGGATCAAGGCATCTACTTAGTGACCATCAGTAGCTGCTAACAGCACCAGAGATCCCAGACCTTGTTCCCACAAGTGGAAGGAAGCATACAGCGCCACCTATGAAGTGGCGTTGCCAAAAACATCAGATAGGAATCCAATCATGCCTGCGGGTCTACCTACTAATTTACTATAAATTCAGGGGTAGGAGAATCTGTTACACAATCAGCAAAACCCAAAGTGTGAGAGACTCTACTGGAAATGCAACCTAGTGTCTTGGACAAATAAGACTCTCCCCAGCCCCAAAGGATGGGGTTAAAGAAGCCTAAGAAATAAGTGAGACAATTAGAACTTACGGACTTTATTTGACTTCTGCCTGAAACAACTGCACTTGGAGGAGGTGTAAACACTAACTGGATATTGAATGATATTAAGGAATGAAAAGCTATTTTAGGGGCGAAAGTGATGTTATGCTTACATTTTTTTAACTGAAGGTCTGTTTCTTTTAGAGATACAAATGAGGTATTTGCAGATGGAAGGATATGATCTCTAGGATTTGCTTCAACATAAGCTAGAGGGTTTGGGAGAAAATGAGGGGTATACATTAAGATTTGTCCTGAGTTAAAAATTGTGAAATTTATGTGATGAGTACCTTGGAATTGACTTTGTTATCATGTCTGAATTTGGATATGTTTGCAAATTTTTTTGTATTAAAACCTTAAAAATATTCCAGCTGTGGGGAAGAAACACCCAATATTGTTAAATGACATTTTATCACCCTGGCTTACTTTCCTTTAAATCTGATTTCCCAAGTGTGTCCTGCTTTTTAAGAAGAGATTGTCCATATGTCATGTTCATTGCCATAAAACGGGTGGTAGTGACTTTATTTCCTTCTGTTTCTTTGTACCTTCTGGAAAAATCTTACGCCATGCTGAGGTGACATTAGAACGTAAATGGCACCTTAGATTTGGTTGATTGCTCTTGGTGTGTTACTGTGGAGTTAGTACTTGGTTCAGTGGGAATCAATATATGCCTCTCCTTTGTGTTTTTTGTTTTTTTTTTTTTTCAGGTCCTCGTTCACCTGGGACTCCTGACTAAGGAATCTGGATTTAAGATAGCAGAGACAGCTTTCAGTGGTGGCCCTCTTGGTGAATTAGTTCAGTGGAGTGATTTAATTACATCTCTGTACTTACTGGGCCATGACATTAGGATTTCAGCTTCACTGGCTGAGCTCAAGGAGTAAGGAGATTACTTTTCAATTTTAAAATCAGAATACAAAAAAGAAATTGTAAACTCTTAAAGCCCTCTATTAGTGTGTAATTTCTCGTGGAGGAAAATGAAAGTGATAATTCACTAAACAGGAGATAAGAAGATTATTTTCAGGAGCTAAATACATACACTGTGAAAAGGATAATATGTTTTCATTGTAGCTGCAGGCTCCAGAGGCTTCATAAATGAATGCCAGAAAATTCAAACTAAGGAGCTTATTCTTTGCTATTACAGGTGCTTCCAACATGTGCAGCACAAAACATTATTGACTTTCCTAATTCCCTGTCTCCTGCTGAAATTCATACCCTTCCCTACTCAACTTCAAGCCTTCCGAATCTTAAAACAGGGCAGGTTCCTATTTATAATTTAATTTGGATGGAATGAGTTTCTTGAAAGCCCTGATCCAATCCTCTTTCGGTAAAGCCAACTTTCCAGCCTCAGTCTGTTAACTCTACCTGGCTTTTCTGTTTCCCTGAAACCTGCTTCTGCCTCTAGCCCTCTCCTAATCTCTTCTAGATTGACACAGCTGGCTAGGCAGGAATGCTTCGCGCCCCTTCACTCCTTCTGGATAACTGCCCTTGGAGACTTTCTTCCTAGCAGCCGAGTTCCCATATTGTAGTATGCCAAACATTCCAGAAGAAATACCTCGAGTGAACATTCTAGAGTTAGAAGGGTGTTTGAAACAAAATATGTGTCCCCCCCACCCCCGCTCCTACTTCATTGTCCAAGACATTGATGCCCAGAGAGGTCACTTGTGTTAGGGGCCGAGGTCCACATAGCTGATGAGTGGCAGTATTGGGATGAAAGCAATAATATCAGCTGTCATTTTTTAAAAAATGATTTCTGTATGCTAGAACTGTGATCAGGGCGTTAGTTACAAAGGAGTGTCAGCAGTGAGGGTAACCACGGTATAGATGGTGACTGTGATCAGCTAACATTTGGTGAACACCTACCATGCATCGGATACTGCGCATTTTACATACTGTTTACATGAACTCGGAAGTAAGTGCTGTTGCTTTCTGCATTTTAACGATGAGCAAACTGAGCGGCTTAAGAACACACGGAAGACCCGTGAGAGCCAGGACTGGAGTTCTGGGTCTGTCTCACCTCAGAGCCTGTGTTCTTGACCATTGTACTAAATTGCTCTTTTCGGATCCAGATAAATCCGAGGTCTTCTGAACCCCTAAACACTACCTGTGCCCCTTAAGCACGCTGCCTCCTGATTGCTTTAAAACATCGTGTGCGTAGCCTGTGAGGTCGAGGCAGCCATACGGTTAGTGGTCATTCTCTCAGTGCTTTTTGGGCACCGCTTGTTGGTATGGGGTAGACAGAGATGACCAGCATGTGTTCAAGGAAATGCCAATCTTCTGGTAATTACAGCTAATACACTGCGTAATAATTACACTAATTGCAGTGTGATTAGTAGTAATTGAAGCACGGCTGCTAGAATGTAAGCCAAGGGAGTACAGAAACAGTGACTTACTCACTGTGGTATATGTGGCACCTGGAATAGTGCCTTGCACCCAGTGGGTGCTTGTGACTTGGGACCGAGCAAACCAGTGAAGGAATGAGGGAACGAATGAGTGAGTGAATAAGTGGAAAACTATGGGAACTTTAGGGACGGGTGCTCCCAAGGAGGTCAGAAAAGGAGTATTAAGGGACTGCCAGGCAGAGACTTAACTTGTTGGTCTAGAAGTCTGTAGAGTGCTTTGAGCACTGGTGACAGACCGGTTTTGTTTTACTTAAGAAGATAATCACGGAAGCCACATAGAATACTGGTTCCTGAACATTCCTGCACATTACAATCACTTGGGGATCTCCGTGGCCTCCCAGTGCCCAGACCATAGCTCAGACTAATTAAATCACAACCCTGGGGGATAGGACACAAGCATGAGTATCTCGATGCCTCCGGATAATTCTGGTGTGCAGACAAGTATGGGAAGCGAAGGCAGGGTCGACCGGGGGGTCCACACACGCTGGCACCACAGGCTGGATGCGGTCTCCTGTACGTTTTTGTTGCAAACCTGCCACGGAAACACAGTCACACCCATTATGGATGCCTGGGACTGTTTTTGTTCTCCAAGAGCAGAGTTGCATAGTTGAGACAGAGGACGTGTGGCCTGCAGAGGTGAAAGTACTTACTATCTGGCCCTGTGTCGAAATACTTTGAAATTCTTGGGAAGGAATCGGTTATACAGAAGCTGGTGTTTTCGGAGGGCCAGGTGAGAGGAGGGGGTGCCTGAAGGAGTGGCAGTACGGAGTCACAGAGCAGAGTCCTGCTTCTAGGACTCGTCCTTCGAAGTAGGATGTCCAGACTTCGGTGAAGGATGGTTGTGGGGTGCGGGCAGGAGTAAAAGGCGTTAGTGAGGACCGATCTCTGGGTGAGCAGCAGTGTGGTTCAATGAGCAGTTTTCACGTTATGCCAACGTGAAGCTGGCGTCTGATCAAGTATGTCGGCACTGTCTGGGTGCAGGGGTGGGTTTGTACGGATGGGTGAGGAGATGGTCCGGTGGAAGGAAGGGTAGTGCCAGTTGTTCAATGGAGTCTAGTCAGAAGGAAAAATTTGATGTAGAAAAAATTAGGAAACAGCATGAGACAGTATGGAAGCTTGTTTTGTGGCAGCTAGAAATTGAAGACCTTTAGGAGGTCAGTAGGGTAAGGAGAGCAGGTTCTGTGAGGGAAAGCAGTAGCCACTGAGTATCTGGGAGGCACTTCTGTTTTTAATCCCTCACTTAAGCACCTGAAGAATCCCTGACAGGTTGCTTTCTTACTATCTTTTCTGTCACAAATCCTGTTTTGTGGGTAGGTCGTTTTTGTTTTTTTGTTTCTCATGAGAAGGAAAGACCAGAGAGGTTAGTGGCTTGTCTAAGATCTCATAGCTGCTAGTGGTAGATAGCAGAGACAGATTCAGACCCAGGTCTTCTTTGGTTTCCGTGTGTGTGTGTGTGTATGTGTGTGTATGTGCACGCGCGCGCGCCAACATTTACTTTTACCAGACTCCAGAGCAGAACTCTGGCTAAGGCCCTGAGGGGTAGGCAGAATCTGGATAGGCAGCAGATTGGGATAGACCATGGCCTCCTCCCCGACAACATTCTTGGGATGTTTGTTTGCCTATTAATGTTGCTAAGTGTCTATCTGGAAATAAATTACTATTTTTTTCTTTTCTTCCCTCTCTCCTGTCCTTTTTCTAGGATAATGAAGAAGGTTGTAGGAAACCGGTCTGGCTGCCCAACTGTAGGAGACAGGATCGTTGAGCTCATTTATATTGATATCGTAGGACTGGCTCAATTCAAGAAAACTCTTGGGCCATCCTGGGTTCACTACCAGTAAGTGCTACCTGCTGTCCTGAAGTTAACTGGGTGTTTGGTTTTTTGTGGGTTTTTTTTGTTTTGTTTTTCTTAAACAGGGGAACATGGTTACAGGCAGGAAATGTTTCTCAAATATTAGCTTTTAGACTGTGTGGAGTAGGTTCTTCATTCCTAATTGAAATTCAGATTCTCCCCCCAGTGACTTTTTACTTTCAAAGGCTATTCATTATTTTCATTGATTCCTTTTAGGAATAGAAAATAAGTGTCCAGCCACTCTTCGCCTTCCTTACTACTCCTCATTCCTCTCTGTGTGCCTACACCAGTCTCATTTGTTTAAGTAACAATTTGGACAAAATGTAGAAAATGTCATTTCTTATGTTGCTCCGGTTTGAGATGATGACTCATTTCTCTTCCCCTTTCCCTCGTGAGTTGTCACTTTTGGAAGAGAAAGCTATGAATACCTTGTCTGAATGCAGAGGTCTTGTACTTTTTAAGACAAGACCTGGGCTGAGAATGACCCAGGTGCACGCCTTTATCATTTTAGAGAAGAACTCGTTTCCCTCAGTGTGGGTTTGGGGCCATGATTTAGTGTTTGAAATGATTTTACATGGAACACAAGCATGGTATTAAATAATAGTGAATTATGTAATGAAGTTTATTAACCTTTCAGTTTTCCTCCAATCTTTCTAAAAAGGCTTAGTCTGATGCTGTGGTACCTCCAACACATCTTGTAACACTTACATGCATTTTTAACAAGATGAGGGTAGCTGTCAGTTTCAGCCTTCAGGCAAAGTATCCAGTTTGAATTTAATAATAACTTTTAAAGAAGAGAAATATGCTACTTTTGGTTATCTTCCCCTTCCTAGAGTTGGCACTGGCTTTCATTTATGGCTTCTAAAAGTCTCCAGTAAATATAAGTAAATATATTTATCTAATGGTGTCAGTGGTACATAAATTTGGGTAAAAATCCTGAAGTTAGTACCAACTTGACTAGCTGATGGTGAATGTTGACCTACAGTTTGAACCAACTTCCCAAAAAGAACACTTGGAAAACTTTCAATTAGCACAACTTAGAAATCTCTCCATGTATTTCTTTTCTGTTGCTATTAGGTAAAGAGATATTTTGGTGTGTTCTTCTACCTTGACCCCCTAATTGAATCCTTAACAACTTGAACTAGGTCCATTTCAGATTAGTTTATAATTTAATATTATTTATAAACTTTAATCTCCAAGTCTATGTCAGATTACAAGCCTTAGTAGAAATTCAAGAGAAGTAAAAAGTCAAAATATTAAGACTCTCCAAAACATAGTAGGGAAAATAGCATTGTCTACAGAATTTTCTTGCAGATTTCTTACCAGTGGCAGTATTTTTTTTTCTGACTGGGTGTTGCCATACTCAGGGACAGAGAGAAGGGATTGATTGAGAAGAGACATTGTGCGTTT
>CM053605.1:82117513-82128499 GCA_028646535.1 Procyon lotor | reverse complement strand
GGGGGGGGGGGGATTGTTTTTTCCTTGAAATCTTCATACATCACAAGCCATCACATTTGTTCTCAGTTATGTGGAAATAGCCGTCTTTCTTTTTGGTTAATAAGCCATGTAAGTAAACAGTCTTTTTTTTTTTTTCCTTTTTAGCTACAGCATTAAAAAGGAAAGAAAAGCAGAGCTATTGTTCCCTGGCATTTAGCAAATGGCAGGCATCTGGTACAAAAGGACAGCGGCATCATGGGCATCCCTAGACTCACATATCTTCCCCATTAAGAAGGGCTGTTGGGGTAGAAAAATGTCCTCAGTGGTAGTGTTTCAGTCAATTAAAAAGGATGATTTCATTATTAAAATGGTCACTGCTACTTGGTATTTGCTTCTTGTTGGATGAAAGGCACCATCCCAGAGGAATTTTGTGGAAGGGTGTAGTATCTCTCCTCCCTTTTTTTCATAAATCAGACACGTTAGCGGTGCTGGCTGGCAGAGGTCTGTCAGGACTTTAGGCCTGCAGTCTTTGTGGTGTGATGACACTAAGTTCTCATCCAAAGACTAAGCAGATCCTCTGGAAAGTTTCTTGCCCACTTCTTTCCCTTTCTTTCCCTTCTTCCCTTTCAAAGATGAGACAGTGTCAGGACTCTCTGAATTCATCTTGGTTGATGGTACCTGGTAGGAATTCCATTAAATGTAAATGGAATTTACATCCAATTTTCCCTCTAGAAGCAAAACCTTGAGTCCTATTGATCTTGGAAACATATTTGTAAATTCTTTCCAACTTATGTAGGGACCCCAAAAAATTCAGTTAAACATGTGTTCAGTGCCTACATGCAGCCAGTATACCATCCAGGACTACAAAACTCATACCCATTTTACTTCCTGTGAAGTCTTTGCTGAGTATTGAGGACACACAGGAAAGTGAGGTGCAAATAGCGTGAGATATATATTATGTTTTGCATCTGACTCCAAAGTGGAAAGTAGGTCCTGGCAAGGAAGTCGTCCATCTTACAGTAGTGCGGCTCAGAGCAAAAAGAACGTTCCAGGAGTCATTTGGCATGGCCGTAGCAATTCCTGTGAGAAGGAGGCCAGCTGCCTTGGGCAGCAAGGCACATATCTTTTTAAGTCATCGGTCTGTTCCTGATGCTTCAGACACACAAAAGACATTAGAGGAACTGCATAAATATTAACAACACAAACCCAGTTCCAAACGCACAAGGTGATTGAAGGAGGAAAGCTATTATGTTAAACCTCTTCTGCCATACTCAAAGATCCATCCCCTGCCTCTGGTTTACAAAACAAATCCAGGCCCACTAAAAAATAGACGATTCCCAAACCAAAGCTTAAGTAGAAGGATGTAGATTTCCAAGTTTCTCAGACATTCGATCTTTCATGCTCTAGCTTTCCGCTGGGAAGAAGTCCGGCATCACGTAGCACAGTATCAAAGTCCACGCATGCAGGCATTACGCTCCTACCAAGCATCTTGACTCTGACTCATCGGGAATTATCTTAATTATCTAAATTTAAAATAAAACCAATAAAACTCCAAAGTTAAAAATAAAATCACACGCCAAAGCTAGAGAGGCATATACCCTGTCAGAGTGGGTTGCAAATGAAGAGAAGTAGCCAAAGCCTTCAAGACAAAGGTTTTGTAGGACGAGGGTGGCCTGTTCCTCCCTGCGTGCCTGCACAGAGCCTGTAATCTTTGAGGCTCAGCTGACCTGTGGGTGTGTGTCCCTCCTTCCCTCCCCTCCTGCTCTGCAGCAGCCCTCTACAGAACAGCCCCTGTGGTCCCTATGCTCTCTGAACACTGCCGTCTTTCTCAGAAGAAAATATACTGGCTTCAGCCAGTGGCTTTTGTATCTTATTTTAAAATACAAGGTAAAGAGTTAATTATAATATAGTAGGTTTTTTTTTTAATTTATTTAAGATTATATTTATTTATTTGACAGAGAAAGAGAGAGCGAGATCACAAGTAGGCAGAGAGGCAGGCAGAGAGAGAGGGGGAAGCAGGCTCCCTGCCAAGCAGAAAGCCCTGATGGGGGACTCGATCCCAGGACCCTGAGATCATGACCTGAGCTGAAGGCAGAGGCTTTAACCCACTGAGCCACCTGGGAGCCCCAATATAGGAGGTTTTTACATAAGTTTTTAATGCAGACTTTGGTACTAAAATATATCTAAGTTAGGGAATGGCAATGTTTTGTTAAGAGAAAAGGAATGCCCCCAAACTACTGAGAGACCAGGGAAAACACACATGGGTCCGTTCCTTGACTCCCCAGCTTTCTTTTTGCTGGACTGTGGGCTTCCATTTCCATCCCCTTGTTGGTCATCAGGCTAATGATGCATTCTTGGTGCTAATTGTGAAAATTGTCACTGTGATGGTAGCATGTCCCTTGAGAGCCACACAGGAATGCAAAATAAGGAAACACTTCCTGGTTGACTTCTGTTCGCTCCCATCCTCTTTCTTTTCCCCCCTTCCTTGTCTAGACAAAGGATGGCGATTTCGGATGAGAAAAGCCTCACACTAAAAATGAGAAAAGCCTCACACTAAAGTGGCAATTTGCTATTGATTTTTCTGGAAAATCCAATCTGGTGTTTGCATATTTTTCTGAATCACACATTGATACAAAAAAAAATGTAAAAAAGTAAAAAAAAAAACCAAAAAACTTGAGAGAACGCCTTCATCGTAGTGGGAAAAGGAAGAAAAAAAACTAGACCTGATGTTTACAACTTACTTGCCATTATCTGATAGTAAAATGTAGGCTTTAATATTTATTCGCTTTTATGCTCATTGGTCCAGTAAGAACCATTCAGAAGTACTGCTGAGGTATAACCTCAGAAGACAGAGCTATTTTTATTGGCCAGGCACAGGCTAAATTTACATCATTGGTTTGAGAATCGGTGATGAATTGAAAGAATGAGTTAATTAATGGAGGAGGTTTCAGCGTTGATTTTTGCAATTGGTCGTTTCTTTGTGTACTCTAAAGCAGTGACTGACAGAGTCTTTCTGTAAAAGGCCATGTAGTAAATATTTTAGGCTTTGCTGGCCATTTGGTCTCTGCGGCAACTACTGAAGTTCTCTTACTGAGTGAAAGCAGCCGTAGACCCTAAGTAAACAATTAGGCATGGCTGTGTTGGAATAAAACCTCATTTCTGGACACCGGAATTTGAATTTCATCCAATTTTCATGTCACAAAATGTCTCTTTAAAAAAAAAACTGAGCATAAAGATCATTCTTAGTTCATAAGCCATACAAAAATAGGTGGTAGACTAGATTGGGCTGACCCAGTTTGAAGGCTTTGTTAGAAGAGCCAAATGAAACATCTTCAGTTTTACTCCTGGCTCTGGGAGCCAGTGGTGCTGTCAGGTACATAAAAATCAACACTTCCTGGGGCGCCTTGGTGGCTCAGTGGGTTAAAGCCTTTGCCTTCAGCTCAGGTCATGATCTCAGGGTCCTGGGATCGAGCCTCATATCCGGGGCTCTCTGCTCAGCGGGGAGCCTGCTTCCCCCTCTCTCTCTGCCTGCCTCTCTGCCTACTTGTCACCTCTCTCTCTCTCTCTCTGTCAAATAAATAAATAAATCTTAAAAAAAAGAAAAATCAACACTGCCTCGTCAGTGGGATTCTAAACTCTACCTAAAATTCAATGCTCTTATTAATTGATGAAAATGGTAAATGATTGTAGAAAGAGCTAAGGCAGGCTGTATGCCTTACAAAAGCCCTCCGTCTTTGTCTGGGCTGCTGAAGAAAATGCCACAGTCTGGGAGGCTTAGAAACGTTTATTGCTCACGGCTCTGGAGGTTGAAGGACAAGGTCAGAGAGTCAGCATGGTCCAGTGAGGCTCGCCTTCCTCCGGGTCTCAGACTTCTTGCTCTGTCCTCACCTGCTGGAGGGGGCAAGGGAGTTCTGGGCAGTCTCTCTTTCTCTCTCTCTTTTAATTATTTTAGAAAGAGATGAGCATGAGAGGCACAGGGAGAGGAAGAGAGAATCCCAGGCAGACTCCCTGCTGAGTTTGGAGCCTCATGTGGGGCTTGCTCCCAGAGATCGTGTCCTGAGCTGAAATCAAGAGTTGGACACTTAACTGACTGTGCCATCCAGGTGCCCCTGCGGGGTCATCTTGTATAAGAATACTAAGCCCATCTGTGAGCTAATCACCTTCATGACCTTATATCACCCCCCAGAGCCCCACTTCCTAGTACCATCACCTTTGGGGGCTAGGATTTGAACCTGAGAATTCGGGAGGGGAATACAAATATTCAGACCATGGCCACTTCTAAAAACAGTAGTTCTTTATTGATTCGGCAACTCCTCATTAGGCTCCACTGTACACTTGGCCCTAGCTAGGGGGACAGCAGTGAACGTGACAGTCTGCGATGCCAGCTCTATGGGACTTTATATTTTGCTGTTATTTAAGCGGTCTTCTGTGACTTGTCAGCTGATCCGTAGCAAAACGTTTCTGTGTGTGATGGCTCCAAAGTCACACATGGAGATGTTTGCTGTATATATGCTCCAGTCTCTCACTTCCCACTCACCCATGTTTCTGACGAAAAGTATTTGCCCATTTTTGGTAGTCCCTGCAGGAGGGGTTAGAGCTTTTGCCTTTTTTTTTTTTTTTTAAGATTTTATTTATTTATTAGATAGAGATAGAGCCTGAATGGGGCACGGATGGGGGTCAGCAGAGGGAGAGGGAGAAGCAGGGTCCCCGCTGAGCAGGGGGCCCGACTCTGAACTGGAGCGCAGGACCCTGGCAGACGCTTAAATGACCGAGCCACCCAGGCGCCTCGAACTTTTTTACCTTTTGAACCTTGGGGTCAAAGTTGGAGTTTCATCCACGTGGCTTTTTCCTTTCAGGTGCATGCTCCGAGTCCTGGATTCGTTTGGCACCGAGCCGGAGTTTAATCATGCTAACTACGCCCAGTCCAAAGGCCACAAGACGCCCTGGGGCAAATGGAATCTGAACCCACAGCAGTTTTATACCATGTTCCGTGAGTGTTCAGGCTTCACTTCTGCTTCCTAGAAGGCCTCCGGGGATAAACGGGAGGAGAGACCAGAGGGCCGTGTGGTTTGGGTTGTGATTCTCAGGGCTTTCAGCTGTAGAGGTGTGTGGTGTGAAACCTTTCCCTTGGGGATAACGGATTTTGTTGTTATGTTTAATTGGAATCGCAAGGCCATGCGAGCATCTTGTGAAAAGCCTTAGAAATGTTCTAGAGAAGAAAGCGTTCCAGATGAAGTATCGCTAAAAAGCATTTGGGCAGGGTCTCTGGGTGGATTCTGGCTTGGCAGGCACTGAGCGTGTTTCATTCCGCATAGGTGCCGCATGGGGTGCCTGATGACTGCTGAGGACTGAGATCTTTCATCTAGATAGGTTTTCCAAAAAAATAAGTCGTAATTGTTTAGGCATCAACCCTTGTAAAGAAGAAAAAGTCAGGTTTTTTTGTTTTTGTTTTTGTTTTTAATTTTTATTAACATATAGTGTATTATTTGCCCCAGGGTACATGTCTGTGAATCTTCGGGCTTACACATTTCACAGCACTTAACAGCACGTGCCCTCCCCAATGTCCACAACCCAGCCACCCTATCCCTACCCCCCTGCCTCCCAGCCACCCTCAGTTCTTTTCTTGAGTCCAGGAGTCTCTTATGGTTTGTTTCCCTCCCCATCCCTTCCTGTTTTATTTCTCTCCCCCACCCCCCCCCAAACTCCCGCTTTGCCTCTCAAATTCTTCATATCACAGAGATCATGTGATACTTGTCTTTCTCTGACTGAAAAGTCAGGTTTTTTAAAAAAAAATACAACTATTTTAGAGTCTGTTCCATATTTAATCAGCTTCTCAGGCGCTGGCACCAGAGTGAAATCTCACTTGCTCTGGCTCACAAGGTGTCACTGGTGCCAACAGCAGTGACAATTTCAGGAGCTGTTGTAGCGACACCTCCAGAATGATGAACTGGCTGGCCAGCGGTAGGTGCTTCGCATTTTTGTTTCTGTCGTGTTCCCTTTCACACTGACCATTTCTTAACTGCTGCTATCAGTTTACCGCCTCGAGCCTCATTTCATTGATGATTAGCTGTGAAGGAAACTCCCAAATTGGATAGTGATCATGCCCAAAATAAACTTCAGAGTTGAGGTCTGTATGTCTCAGTTGGTGGGTGAAGTCCTACTCTGGAAGTGTCACACGAATTGCGTGTGACTTCATTTGGATGCTCGGCGTGGAGAGGTCCCATTCCAAAGTTGTCAGAATAATTGTAATCCAGAGATTTTCATCCTAGAATCAGTATCTGAAATGTGAGTCTCAGATACTGAGTCACAACAAAGTCTCAGAGTCCTTTCTTAAGACCCAGGGGATCCGTGGCCTACTTTTTCCCTGTGTGGTTGCCTCTCCCCCTTGTATGCGGTCACCTGAAGACAACCCTTTTCTCAGGGTCACTAAACATAACAAAGAACACGTTGGACTTAATCTTTGCACGTGATGTAGGAGACAAGAGAATTAAGACGGGTAATGGCAGTCGGAGGGTGCTGATTTAAAAATCAGCTCTCCGTTAAGTGTTCAGTGTTCTTTTTAGCTCAGAAAAATTTGTAGGAGCGTGTTATATGCCCAGCAGACATTATTACTGTCGCTGGAGCTCATCCTGCTGTTGCAAGCTGTCCCAGGGACACAGTTTAGGGGACAGACTACTAGGTGGAGAGTTGGGTGACAGATGGCTGGTCAGCATGGTATAAGGCATGATTGGACTTAGCCTTTGGTTTGGCTTTATTGTATAACTTCTGAGGGGCTGGGATGAGGTGGTACAGAATAATGCAAGAAATAACCCGGGCATTACATCACATGGAAAATGTTAGGCGCTTCTAAAATGGCCACGTTGGCCCGATATGCTGAATAGATGTCCTCTACGAGACGGTATTGCCTTGTGTCCAGGGAGTAGAAATAGGAAGTGTTTCCAGAAAGTATAAAGTTCTCTTCTAGAATGTTGAAATTCGGAGTCCTAAAAACCAGTTTTGTTCTCCATGAATGGAGGATTTCAGCAGTGTTGGTTAACTGAGTTGAAACTCATTGCTTAAAATGTAACTAAAGATGAAAACCTCGATTAATTCCTGTTAACCTGGGAAAAGGATGAATTTCCTAACTGATACAGAATTCAGCAGGAATCAGGGGAGAAAACAGATACATTTGGCTGCCTTAAAAAAATAAATAAATAACCTATATGGCCAAAACATAAGCAAGTTCTATCTTGGTGGGTTGATATCCTTTAATATATAAAGAGCTTCTAAAAACTGAAGGAAAAATTCCATAATCCAACAGGAACATGGGCAAAAGCCCTTACTCGTTCCAAGGAAAAAGAAGCTTATTGCCCAAGCATTTAGAAACACATTACCCTCACTCACCATAAAGAGAAATGCGTATTTTAGCTCCACCAAGATACCATGTCCAAACATTGGCTCACCAGGATCCAGAACTTGGTAGCATTGCGATTCCAATGGTGAGGGTCCATCCATCTTTTCCTGCCCTACTAGTGACAATGCAGCATGGTCCTAACTGGGGGAGCGTATTTGTCACAATCTAGCAAAACTATCAGCACATCTTCCCTTTGATTGAGCAGGTCATATCTAAGAGTCTCTCCCCGAAAGATAAGTGAGCAGAAATAAAAAATGGTGTGTGCACAGGTCATTTGTTGTGACACTGTTCAAAATAGGCAAAGAGTGGAAATGATCCAGATGTTCATTCTAGGGGACTGAGTGAGTAACTTGGTCCCCTGAAAGAGGGGGGTGCTGTGAAACTGGAAGGAGCAGGGAGGACCGTCCCCACTGCTCTTAGGGCGATGCCCGGGATACAGAGAAGTAAGAAAACCAGCATGGAGGGCAGCTGGTCGGCTTACCCTCTTCTATGTAAGAAGGCAGTGTGTGCATACATTAGCGTGTATGAATATGCCTATATTTTCAAAAGATAAGGTAAGGATAAATAGTGAGCCAGTGAAAATGACTTCCCCTGGAGGAAGAGAGTGCGGGACCAGGGACAGAAAGTAGATGTCTCTTTAATGTACCTTATTTTAACTTGGGAACCATATATTGTTTTACATATTTTTTATAAAAAGAAAGAAAGCATTCATTAACAACTGAAAACAGACTGAAAAAATAAAACATGCCTAGTGTTCTATCAGATTAGTGTGAATGTCCCACACAGAGAAAATAATTACTTCAAGTGGCTTTAAAACTCTGTCTTCGGACCACACATTCACATAGGGAAATATTTACATTGTTACTTGAAACTGGTAGAAGTATACTGTAGGAGCCCAGATTTTCGGTATCCAGAAAGGTGGGTAGTAGTTAAAGAATTTAAGTAAAGACTGTTTCATCTCCAGCTAAAATAGGAAATACCAATATCAATTTACTTTTCTCTTTAAAAAGGAAATGTTTCCTAGCTCTCTTGGCAAAGGATCAAAAGCAAAGATAGTCCAGTAGCAAGAAATATCCTTGGCACTCAGATTGGGAATCTTTTAAATGCCTCTTCCATTGGGACTCCTGGGTGGTTAAGTCGGTTAAGTATCTGCCTTCAGCTCAGATCATGATCCCCGGGTCCTGGGATTAAGTCCCGAATCAGGCTTCTTGCTCAGCAGGAAGTCTACTTCTCCTTCTGCCTGCTGCTCCCCCTGCTTGTGCATGTGCTCTATCTTTCTCTCTCTCACACGCACAAATAAATAGAATCTTTCAAATAAATCTTGCACGTCAATACCTTTCCTGCCATAAGGAACCTCCTGCTCAGATAAATAGCCGATCCCAGGTCGAGGGTGGGAAACATTCCCAAGGGGACCTCTCGACATGCCAGAAAGCAGGGAAGCTAAGGAAGACCACGGGGGTGGAGTCAGAAGGATATAGGAACCAAAGACTGGGTAGCTAGAGAATCCGAAAGAAGAATTGCCGCAGTGGATTGCAGTCAAACCAGTGACAGATCCTCTAGGAGTCCAGGATGACCCTCTCAACGAGAGTAGCCCACAGAGTCCACGGATCCCCCTTCTCAAGTTGCTGGGACCCTACATCATTACTCTGAAAAATAAAGGGAAAGAATCCAGCTTCAATCCTGCCTTTCTAGGGCAAGCTGTACTTGAAGGTAATCAAATAGTTGATGAAAGAAATTTGTTAATCATGAAGAAATCACAGCTAATAAATGCCAAAGGAATGAAGAAGGAGAAAATCAGCATTTTGATACTGCTAGATTGTGGGATAAGGCAGGGATCATCCGTGGTTGGTAACGGCCTTCATGTCAGAGGTTGATGGAAAGCTTTCTCATGAACAGCGCCGCCTTAAATGGAGAAAATGTGGGCACCAAGAGGGCAGTTAGGCAGTTCGAGACCTTTGTTGTACTGCAATGTGTCCAGGCTAGTGAACTGCCGCAAAGCAGTGACTCCCAGAGCCTGCCCACAGAGAACTTGGGTCCCCCCTCCCCACGGAGGGTTCCTTTCCTACCTATGTGACGAAATGGTGGGTCCGGTCTCACCCAGTCAATCCCACGGAATCTTCCCTTCCCTTCCGGTAACTGTGGCTGCTCTAGTGATCTGAAGGGGAAGACCGTTGGTTTGAGTGTCAGAAGGAAGTGTCAACTTGTGTTTATGTATTGTTGGGGTTTTTAAAAACCCAGCATATTTACCGGTGTTTACCATGTGAGTTGATAGCAATCATGATACCGTCGATGTGTCAACACACAGCGGCACTCCCCGGCTGTAGTGGATTGTGTGCCGAGGAGGTGCAGAATGGAAAGCGTGGGTCCCCAGGAATAGAGTGTTGTACTCGGAGAACTCCGTTGTCTTCCAGTCCAGCTGTCGTCTGACCAGATTTAGCAGTGTTGTGGCGTGTGTGAAGTGCAGGGAGAGGATGGGGAAGCCGGTCAGAGAGGGCCCAGCTGGAAGACAAAGAGAAAAATGCACCATTGCTGACGCATCTCTGGGAGCAATGACATGAGGTTGTCCTGACCAGAATGCGTTTGCTCTTGAACACTGAGTGGAACCCTTCTCACCATAAAGCTGCTTCTATTTCTTCTCTAACTCCTCTCCTCACTAAGTTGGTGGACTTTGTATGAGTTGGAAAACCTGTTTTTTTTGTATTGTTTTGCTCCAGATCTCAGAATTTCACTGCAGCCATCCTCTTTGTGTATTCTGTTTGCATTCAGGCGTTTTTGTGTCAGCCTAGACCGTTCCTGATGCCTCCCTAAGCGGCTTCCATAGGGACCACCCCAGTGGTCAGGCAACGTTCAGTCTGTTTGCCTACATCTCCTGAGTGATGATTTTTTTCCAAGAAGCAGTAAAGGCCGGGGGTTCCTTCCTCATAGCAAGCCTCTCCTTGCTGCACTTACCTCTTGTCCACACTCCAGGGGGCCTGTGGGCTAGGCACTAAGGCCTTCCTCTTGCCACCAGAGCCAGCTCTTAAAAGCTCAGCTTGGACCAAGCTATCCCTGCTCAAAGACCGCCGGGCCCTCCCTTTGCCCTCCCCCCAGCACCCCACTCCATACACCTCCCGAGCTGCTCAGCCTGGCCCGGCCTGGCCCGGCCAGACAGCCTGCTGGTCTCTGAAGGTGCCTGCTGGTTGCCTCCCTGCTCTGCTTCCTTCAAATCACTCTGATGGCAAAATTGCATTTTTTATTCTTGAAGACTGTTCAAAAGACTTCCTCTGTCTTTCCAGTCAAGTTGAAGAGAAATGTTAACACTATCACAAAAACAGAAAGACTCCTCCACCATGGAAAAAGGCCCCCATACTCTTAATGAGCATTATCATAGTTTTCACGGCTATGTTTTTACATAGTTGTAAGTACATAATAGAATTCTGGATCTCCTTTTTTATTTCCTTCTCTTCATAGATAATTTTTTTTCAAGGTTCTTTTATTTATTTATTTATTTTTATTTTTATTAACATATAATGTATTATTTGCCCCAGGGTACATGTCTGTGAATCTTCGGGCTTACACATTTCACAGCACTTAACAGCACATGCCCTCCCCAATGTCCACAACCCAGCCACCCT
>CM053605.1:82087487-82117013 GCA_028646535.1 Procyon lotor | reverse complement strand
CCAAAGGCACCAACTCGGGAGGCATCGCTGTCCGAGACCCTTACCGTCTGGTGAGACTGCTTACAGCCTGATCCCGGGTACAGAGGTCTGTCCTAGCCCAGGAACCCACGGAGCTGTGTTCTGGATGTCTGCCTCTGGGGCAGACTGGTCACTGGCATCGCTAACACGTGCCTACAAGGAGAGTGTCTAGTGTGGCTGAATTAAAGCTCCTCCACATCCTAGTCCTAAAATCATGAGGGAATGGAAAATTCATCGATTTTGTAGAAGTAAGACATTTAAAAATTGTGGAAATTGAAATCAGCTGAGGTTGGGCTTAACTGTATTTTTCCTCTCCATACTTCTTTAAAAACAGCATCCAGAGCGTAACCAGATCTTATACTGATGATGCAGGGTCTGCCTTTTACATATTTGCGATCCCGCCACGAAGGCCTCGTTACTTACTGCTGCGCGATTGCTGTGGAAGTGAATGTCTTGAAGGGCTTGCTTTGAGAACCTCTGGGGCCTAAGCGCAGCCTCTGAACGACGTGCTGCGGTTCAGACCTGTGCCTGCCGGCTCACCAGCGTGTGAGGCACTCAACTGCCTTGAGCCTCAGGCTCCTGGCCTGTGAAATGGGAGCAGTGACAGCGACCACATAGAGCGGGGCTTCTCACACTTCCTGTTGCACGTGAATCACCCAGCGTGCTGTGAAAATGTTCACTCTGACGCAGACCCTCTGGGCTGGGGCGGAGACCCTGCATTTTGCACAGGCACCCAGACCGTGCCGATGCGCTGTTGACGAAGTGCCCTTCGAGTAGCGTGGCCTTGTCTGGTGTGGGACGACGGTGTGAGGGGGTTGGCACTGACTCACTGGCCGACCAGGAAACGCATTATTCTTTTTTCCCCTTTCCTTTTGCTTTCCTGCTGTGCTGGTCAGGCTGCCAACCATCGTGTCCTCACTGCTGTTGCGCCTCATTCTAGTGACATCCCCCCACCCCTGGCGGCCCCCCGTCCCCCGCCCAGCCCAGTCGCATTTCCTGCTGAGTACATTCTCGGCCCTTAGTGTTCCAGCCTCTGCGCCTGGCCTCTTAGATGGTGGCAAACCTGCTGTAAGCAGGGGACTGTGGGAGCTGACAGGTGTGGTCTCTTCCTCGTCACCTGCTGTCCTGCTTTGTACCGTCCATGCCCATTGGGCAGTATGACAGATGGGTCAGGGACACACACTGGAGCCAGATGGCCCGGTCCAAGTGCTGCATCTGCCGTCAGCTGCCTAAGCACCAGCGAGTTCTCTTGGCCTCTTTTTTCAAGGAGATGATAGTTAGGTTTCTCTAGTGATTAAGTGAGTTAATACCTGCAAGGTGTTTGGAAGAGGGCCTGGCACATGGTATGTCTTAAACAATTGTTTGCTGCTCTTACAGATACTGTTACTGGGGCCAGACAGACACACAGGGCGTTGATGGGAGCGTGAGATGAAGGATAGAGCTGTGAGGAATGAGCAAATACAAGCGTGCCCAAAGATACTCAGATTCCAGTTCTTGAACTATGGTAGTGGTTGGCAAACTATAGCTCTCTAGTCAGGTGTGGCCCGCCCACCCCCTGTTTTGGTAAATGAAGTTTTGTCAGGGTATGGCCACACCGGTTTGTTACCTGGGGGCTGCATTTGCTCCACAATGGGAGCGCGGTATAGCTGCGACAAAGACTCTGGGAACAGCAAAGCCTGAAATACTTATCATCTGACACTAGACAGGAAAAAGTTTGCCAACCCCTAAACGACACCGTGTCCCAAGTAAACCAAGCCTCTCTTGGAGGACCCATTTGGCCAGCAGTCCTAGGCATGGATGTTATCAGAGGTCTTTTTAGCTCGTGTCGGGGTTCCTGGTGATGTTCTCTATGATTGAGGCTGGTGGATAAGCAGTGCATGGGAGAATCAAGTGTGACTTTACCAAAATCCCTGTAACTCCACAGTGAAGCCCCAGGCACTGAGCCTGGCATTTCTTAATTGGCCTTCAGCAAAGGCTCCCGCTCACTGGATGACTAACATCTGGGTGATAAAAGAGGCCCCCGTATGAGTGTGGTATTGACGATTCTCTGAGCCTTTTGCAGCCATAGTTTATGGAAGTGCTCGCTAATTCCTTCTGAGGCGGCGTGGCTGCGGCAGCCCTCCTTCGCCATCTTGGTTTATAGATGAGGAACTGATTGAAAGGAGGTGGAGGGCCTTGGCCGACGTGCTGCGGCGCGTGACCTGACAAGTCCAGAGCGGGGATCAGAGTTCTGACCTCCCCTCTGGGGCACTTGCCTCCCTGCTGCCGCTCGCTCAAGGAGCTGCCCTCGGCCCCTCACCTGGAGGGTAGTGGTTCCGTGTGGAGAGCAGTGTTCAGAAGCCAGGAAGCAAGGTCTACGTGAGTGGCTTCCATGTGCAGCAGGAGTCCTGGCCAGATACTGGCGTCACAGGTAAAACACTGCTCCTGGCTGCTCACCACACAAATGGGGAAGTCAGCAACAGCCTTGCAGCCAGTTCTGGTATTGAAATTATTGCTAGCTCTGGACCCCAAGAGCCTGGCTTGCCTCTGCCTTAGCCTGCTTGGCAGCAACCAAAATCATCTAGTCTCAGCTGAATTTGGAAAGCTTCTTTTTATCTAGACTTCAAAGACCATGTGGTTCTCAAGCATCCCCTAAAATGACGCCTAGTCCCATAACCACAGGCTGAAGAAATTGGGCACAAGGCCTTCCAGAAATGTGATGCAACCTTTCCCCGCTCTCTGTCCCTGACTTCCTAGCCTCCTTCCTCTGTTCTCTGTGCCCCAGCAGTGGCTGCAGCAGCCAGAGTGGTCTTTTTAAAAATGTAAATTGGATTGTATTACTCCTTTTCTCACAGCCCTCCAGTGGGTGCATTTTAAACTCGGAGCAGCTTATATTTATGGTGAAGTCCAGCCTCCATCAGATGACTGAGCGAGGCTCTGTGCAGGCAGGCTGCGTCTGCTGTACACGCACTACTGGCCTTCAGTTCCTCCGGCTCTAGCTGCGCGGGGGCCCACACACCGTGCTCTCCCCCCAGAGGCCCAGCCGCTGCTGCCGGCCCTGGCTTGCCCAGGCGCTAGCCTCCGAGGCCCACCCTGTCCCACGTGTGCACCCCCAACCCGATGTCACCGCTCTCCGTCTCTGTCACAGCACCCTCTTCCTTTTAAGCAGTTTTAAACATTTTTATGCTCTTGTATGTCTTTCTTTGTCTGCCTCTCCTTAATGTTAGACTCTAAACTCTTCTGAGGGCAGAACTCCTTGATTTTGCTTTATCCAACACGGTGCCTGGCACATAGTAGGCTCTCGATAACTACTGGGCGAGTGAATCTGTCTGCTCTCAGTTTCATTAAATGTAGCTGATGTACCTGGGGCTCCTGGGATACGACTTGGAATGTGTTTCACTTTGGGCACTGACCTGAGCTCGCTGGTCCCAGGACCCCAGGAAGAAGGGATTTAAGGAAAAGGCTTGACGCTACACCTGTGTCCATTATGTAGCACACAGAGGTGTCAGGAGGTTCTCAAAACCCCTGGTGAAATTTGCAATGAAATGGCCCGGAAAGAGAACACTGCCCAGGGAGGCTGGCGCCCGACTTGGGACCAACTGTGCTGGCATCTCTGTGATTTGGAGACAGGCACCTCCAGCTTCCCATTTCCACGCTTGTATGCATGGAGGTATTAGTAAAAAGGACTCAATTACTGATCCACACAACATGGCAGACCTCAAAATAGTGCCGAGTGCAAGAACTGGTCCTAAAGCCGAGTCTGTATTGTGTGATTCTATGTCTATAAAACTCCAGAAAATGGAGATTAATCCATAGTGACAGGAAGCAGATGGGTGGTTGCCTGGGGAGGGTTGAAAAAGAGAGGGGTGGGCATGGTCGCCGTGGTTGATGGTGGTGTGATGGGCTCACGGTGTCTCTCTTTGCCAGCACATAGCAACTTGTTTGCTTGAAATACGTGCAGTTGGTTATATGTCAATTAGACCTTGGGAGGGCGCTTAAAAATGAATCTAAGTTTGCAAACAGTGACCTGTGGGGTAAATCCGGCCGATACTTTGCTAGCTAAAAATGGTTTTTACGTTTTGAAAATCATTAAAAGAAAAACCAAAAGCAAAAGAATCTGGGACAGACCTTGTACGTTCCCACAAAGTCTAAAATGTTTGTTGTCTGTTCCTTTACAGAGAAAGCTTGCTAACCCCTGGATGAGAACAATAATTGCTCACCTGTGTTCTTTAGCGCCCCGGGGACTAACTACTATGGGAAGTCAAGGGGTAGCCCCGCAGTGGCCCCACCGACCACAGCAGCTCTGATTTATCTGTGGCAGAGGTTTGGATTCCCAGTAAGACTTCACTGGGAAAAGGGTTGAACTGCTTTAAACAGCCAAAAACGTTGAAAGTCTCTAGACTAGTCGACTTCTGAGTCTGAGATAGAATCCCATTCTAAAAACTATGTAATTATCTAGCTCACTAATTTGGTTGACTTGGGCTTAGTTTGAATTAATGCAAAATTGGAAATGGGAGTAGTTTGGAAAAATGCCATCTTATTTTGCAATAGGAATTAACTGTTCTTAGTATATTGTTTTAATGAACCCCCTAAGACCTTTGTAATTAAAGAACGTATTGGAATCCTTGAAACGAACACATTTTTGTAGGTAGGTTAAATCTTGTCCTGTTTGTTTGGGTTTTTTTTTTTTTTTTTTTTGTCTTTTTTTAGCCAGACTTTTCTTCCCAGATAATGTAGAGATAAACCAGATAAATTTAAACCTACCTTGAGTCAAATTGGTATACATTTTGAAATAATGAAATTGGAATCCGTTCTATTGAATTTGCTAGAGAATCTAATGTGATCACAGCTCTTGGTTCTGGTTCCAACCAGAAGGATATTCTGAAGCATCTCTATCTTTCCCCCAGTTTATTCCCCTTGGGGGAGAACTCTGGTAGAAAAGACCTTGTCAGGATCCCTCGGAGATCCTTCCTGCCTCCGGCCAGAGGCAGGAAGCGGATTGCTTTTCCTTGGAAGGAGGTCTGTGTGCTGGTGGGGATGCAAGTAGACACTCAGCCATGCTAGGTCGCTTGTTCCTGGTTTCCTCTCTGGCTCACCTCCTGCACAAGTTAAAGTGCAGTCATGTCACATAGCCTTTTCCCCAAATTGAAGTGCAAGCTTGGGGCTGGGGGGGAAGGGAACAGAGAAAAGAAACCAAACGCAGAGAAAAATATCAGAAACACATCATTGGCTTTTAAGACTCCAAGGACTGCAGTGCCGGGGACTTAAGGTTTTATCAGTCAGGAATAGTGTTGGTTGTGGGCTAAGCATCCCCGAACCCTGAGTGGCATCCTTTACAAGCACATCAGCGTCTGGGAAGCAGATCAGTGCAGGTCTGAACACTGCTTTGGGAACTCGGGAAAACCATGTACAGCCTCTCTCCCTGTCTCATCAGCCTCGTGGTCTGTTTGGTCTGTTGCCTGTTTGAACAAGCTTTCTGCTGTCATCTTAAACCCATCTTAAACTTCCTTGTCCAGTGGCAGAGAGCACACATGTTCCTTGTACTTCTGTTGCAGCCCGGAAATGCTGGTTAGAGACAGTCTGAAGCAGTTGGAGGAGCCCTGGGTTGGAAGAACAGGCGCCCAGACTCGAATTTCAGCTGCACCGCTTGCTGGCTGCAGGTCCTTGGAATTCGTTTGCCCTTGGGTCTTGCTTTCCTCATCTGTAAAATGAGGCAGAGGACTGGATGTGCTCTTGTTTTACTCCCTAGAGTTCCACGATTCTCTAAATTCCTTCTTGGCTTTCTCTCATTCCTTCTAGAGCAAGGGCACAGAGAAGATGGCCTGCAAGACAACTTTATGGGCCGTCAGAAATAGGGCAGAGGGAAGATAATGGGGCCAGGCCAGGGACAGAGTCCATAAAACCAACTGTCTGAGAAAAGGGTAAGGTTGCTGTGACTTAGCATCCATGCATGTAAAGGACATTTAAGGGATTCCGTGACAGCAAGCTCAGGCGAGTCAACAGTGTGAGAAGTTGCCAGGAATTGACAGCAGGCCTGCAGTTGAGGCATCGCATGGAGAAGGAAGAGCCAGTAGTTCCCGTCCTCTTGAGAGTACCTCGCACTCTCCAGTCCCTGCTCATGCCCTGGCTATGTTGGGACCCTTCTTGTTCTGTGCTTGTGAGGCTGGCCCTGCTAAGAGCATGGCTGGTAGGGCTAGTTCTACACTGCTATGCTGCATGGTGGCAGGCCCAGGCCTGCCTTTCCCTGTGCTTCCCTTCTCTCATCTGTAAAATGGGTGGTAATAATTGTACCTACCTGAGGATTCCTATGAAGATCACGTTTGTTAATAAATACAGGCTCTCAGTTTTCAGTTTCTACAATGCCTGGTCCTCATTAATGTCTGTTAGCTTTTGCTGTTACTAATATTATCAAGGCAGATTAGAGCCTTTGGATTGAAAGGCGTAAAATGTGGGGAGATTCAGAGCCATGCTTTCTGAAGGCTGATGGAAGAAACGGATGTGTCTGGCCAAGAAAAAAAAAAAAAGGCTTGAGTTTGTGGGTGGATGGGCGAGGACTCCAAAGGGGTGGCGAACCAGTTCGGAATCAGATTTGCCCTGAATGACCCTCGGAAGGGTGGGAGATGGGCAGCTGGTGAACTTGATGGGCTTTGAGAGAGTAACAGAGGAAGCTAAATTCCTCTATCAGCCGCCTGGGAAGCCGTTAGCCCCGGTCACTGTTGGCTGCAGGGACCTTGGCAAGACTTTGGGAGACGCATCACTAATGCCAGGGGGACGGTGCCCTGCCTGAATTGTCAACTCAGAGGTTCTGCCTTTGTAGAATGCAAGTGGAAAGGGGCGGGAGGAAGAGAAACTGTATGGAACACTTATGCACAGGAAAGAGCGATCAAGAAAACGTGTTGGCCAGTTGACTGCCCTTTTGTGGAGGCACAGCTTCCTGCCTAAAGGGACAGATACAGCCTTGGACCCCACAGACCAAATCTAACTGACAGACATTTGTCTTTAACCCGCACAGTATTTTCTAAATGGGGCGAGTTTTCCATGTGGGAAGGTTTCATCTGAAAAGCCAGAATTCCTGACTTGTCTTAAATGTGTAGGCGGTGTGGCAGATTGGACTCCTCCAGTGGCCTCCCCGCCATACGGGTCAGGGGTTGTGCCAGGGATGACAGTCCTTCCAGGGCCTTCTCTAACCCATGTGTTCGGCCCTCGGAGGTGTTTGATAAGCCATTTTTGTCTAGTCCTCTCAGAACAGGTTTCCTCTCAAGGGGTAAAGTTAGAGAAGGAACTTTGCAAGCGGTCATGAATTCCGTGTTTCATCCAGACCATAAAATTGTCTTTTGAATGGCCTGTTCAGAAGTCTGGCAATTTTTGAGGCATGAGGGTGGGCAGAGAGGAAGACCAAGTTCCATTTTTCCTCAAGCAGCTTCAGCAGGGAGCCCAGGTTCTGAAAATCTCTGTTAGACACTGAGACTTCTCTTTTTCTCAGAGCCGCGCCCATCGGCCCTTTCCCGGCGACAGCCCAGTCCCGGTACGAGCTGTCAGAGCTGCTTCTGCCAAGTTGCCTTGTGGTCGAGACTAAGTTTTCTTCCTTGGGTTGGCAGTTGGAGGTGGCATTCTTTGGGGAAAATGCATGGCAGTAGACTCTGCATCTGGGACTTGGAACCTCTTGGCTTGTTGCTCTTGCAGAATGGAATCAAGTCTTCAGGTTTCTTCCCTCCTGGGAATGGAGACCTCTGCTTAGACTAGAACTCCCCTGACAGGTCCCCTCATGGCTGCAGTCCAAAGTAGTAGCTCTCTTGTAATTCCGTGCGGACACCTGGTATGGTCCTTTGGAGTGAGGGGCATTGAGTTATTGGGTCTTTCACTGAAATGATTTCCAGCCCGTGTTCCAGGGAATGGCCCAAAAGCTCAAGTTGATTCTTAGAATCTAGGTCCATGTTAAACAAATTTGCCTGATTTTAAGCTCCACCCAGGAATTTGTGAAATATCCAGATATGAGGACCCTCCCCAGGCTCATGTACCCAGAATCTCCAGGCAGTTGTATGTCCAACAAGCGCTCCAGGTGATGCCCTTAAGAAGGCAAATTTGGGAAACATGGGACTAGCTGATCACCCATTTTCCTAGATCAGGAAAACTTCCATTGCTCCCTTTCCATGCATGGTGGACGGCCACTGTGTAGTCAACAACCACCCCATGCTGTGAATGACACTTACACTCTCATTCGAGGAGGCCGATCCTGGGTCTGGGCCCTTGATTCCCAGGGCAACACAGCAGCCTGTCCCCGGAGGACCCGCCCTTTCATTCCCATTGTAATAGCAAGTCCCCTAAATTAAATCCCTGCAAGGCTGCAGTCAGCTGACCCAGGTTCCAGTGAAGTCTCTCTCAGAAATGCTTGCCTTTTAGCTCAGTAATTCAGGTCCCAATTTGTAAGAATTTGAGCGGTTACACAGCGCTTCCCCATAGCCGCACAAGACATGTATCCATTTTACGGGTGATAAAACAGAGCCTGAGAGATGCTGAGGAGAGACGAATCCACCTTAAGGTATGGATGAGCGATAATCTTCTTGATGTCATTCCTTTGACGACAACACTTGACACTTTAGAGAAGCCACCAACGGTGCAAAAGTTTGTTTGGTTGATGAGTGACAGAATTTTAGGCCTTGTCTCAGGTGGTTAGGGAAGCATTTGAGGGGTCTCTGGGTGGAGAGTAGTTCCCTTGGTGCCCCCTCGAGATCAGCCAGCAGTTGCCTCCTCTGTCAGATTGGCAGCCCTCCCAGAGGCGTGAACAGCCGAGTGCGAATGACTGCAGCTGTGGGAAGAAAACGTAAAAGTATCATGGGTGAGAAGAGGGCCCTTGTGCTCAGCAGAGGGTCTCCTCCAAAAGCCAGAACCGGCTTGGGTAGCGGGAGGCTGAGGCAGCCAGCAAACATCCCAAGGGTGGGGTGCTTCTGGAAGGTTCCAGAGCGCTGCCTGCCTGCTCTAATTGCGCTGGGATGAGTTCATTTGTAACTCTTAGTAAACACAGCTGTTGTGGTTGTAATTTGCCTCAAGGCTTTTTACTATTACTCCAGCCCTAGCAGTTTGGCAACCGATATGGGAACAATGGTGATTAGAGGGTGGGAAAAGAAGTTGCTGTCTGAAAAGGAAGAGCGGGAAGAGCAGTGGTTGTCTGTGGACAGAAGCCACTGAGCGAAGCCAAGTGTGTGAAAGCCATGCTCTGTGGACAGGGAGGCAGCATTCCAGGCGGTGACCAAAGGGTCTTAGGAGCCCAGATGCTGAACAGTGTGGAAAGAAGCCAGACGATCCATGCAGAAGGGGTTTACAAAAGCATGGCAAGTTGGTTTGTCCAAACAAAGGGTTAAGACCATTCTTGGACAGAGAGACCTAATGCTCTGACCTTAAGACAATCTGGAAGTCCTCGCTTTCTGAATGTGATGGGGCTCAGATGTATGAGAATAACTGAAACAGTGTATTGATTCTGGTGGTTGTCCAGCTATATTGGACTTTATTAAAGCGTAGCTTATAGGAGAACTGTCTTGGATGAGAATTCTAGGAATAGTCTGAATTCTTCCAGAGGCAGAGCTGCAACTCGAAAGGACATACCTGTACTTGGCCTTGCCAGACAGCGGTTGGATGGGCCAGGAGGGCAGAGGGACATTGTTGATTCCTGAGATAACGAGGACTGGGGCAGAACTGGGGTGGGGAGGTGAGTACCTCCCACACACCTCGCTGCGACTTCTTAGCCCAGCCAGAGCCGTGCAGTCCCAGGGGACTTGAGGAGAGATTGCCAAGGACATGGCCGCCCCCCAACAAGAGGAAGGCTTCCTGGGGAGGAGGGGAACTCGGATGTTTTCATTTTTCCTTAGATTCAGGAAGTCCTGGGGGCTGCCCAGGCTCCTGGGAGACTGGGAGAATCAAGTTCAGTCACTGCGGTCAGCACTGCTGGGGAGGAGTTCAGACCTACCTGAAAAAGGATGCCTTTAAATGAAGTCCCTGTGGCCCTCACATCAGTGCTTGTTTGGAAACTCAACAAGGAGAGCAAAATCATGGCAATAGAGAGAAATTAGAAATGTGGTTTTCTGGCTGTTTCTGAGAGAAAAAGCAAAGCAGCAGTACTGTACTGTCTTACAGTGGAAGTAGAGGCGCAACTTAAAAATCTGGGACTGGGATTCAGGTAAGCCAGTTGAATGTGTTGGGCCAGTCGTAGGAAGTTTGGCCTCTCTCCGGTGCTGTGTGCACTGCCCTGGAGAAGGTACGTGGGCTGCTGGGGTGAGTGGGCACCCAGGTAGCTTCCCATTCCAACTGGAGTCCTTGAGAAATAATTTTTGGTGGAAACTGAAACCATGGGATTTACACTGTGGAACCTTCTACATCACTGCAGAGCCATATCACTGAGACCCCAAAACGGTCCTACAAGGACAGAGCTGGTGGGTGGAGTTTTAGGTGAAAAATACAGACCGGGAGCATGTTTTACAACATGGCATTGGTTGTTGGAAACAGAATGCACCATTGTATTACAAGAAGAGGTATTATAACATTGAGAAATAGTGATAAACCAGTTAAGAAAAAAGTTTTGTGTAATGTGTGTGCTTCTAAAATCATACTTAGCGTCTATATACAACTTCATACTTAAATAAAAATCATTTAAGCAGCATATGCTCCTAAAATCTGGCTGTGCAGCCCTGAGTACTGAGAGAGTCCATCTGTCCTCCAGCTAAGTCAGGACTCCCCCTCGGGGATCCGGGTCCAGCCTCCAGGGCCTGCTGAGCTCTGGGGAACTCTGGCATTATCCTCACTTGGCTGGAACGTGTACAGCTGGCTGGCCTTGGCTTCTCCCTTCCCTGACTCTATTTCTGACGAGCTGGAGCTCCTCGGGGGCAGCGACAATGGTAACTGCGCCTATCTGAGTGCTTCCTGTGTGCCGAGCATGATCCACGAAATAGCTCTCTCAGGTAGGACCGGGTTTAGCCCTGTTGTCAAGTGTCGCAGCCACAGCTGGGGCAGGTGAAGGCCCCATAGGTAGTAAAGAGTTGAGTCAAGATTTGAACTTGAAAGGACGTGTGCTGGAGCCTCTCCTCTGGTCGGCCTCCCAGGAATGGGCTCTGGCTCTCTGGCGACTTCTTCCTCTTTCTCACACGCGTCCCCTCAACTCTCAAGAGGCTGAATTCAATCCTTGATGGTGTAGGACAGATTTCACCAAATACTTCTGTAGGATTCTTAGTGGAAGAGCCCGAGACACTGAGTAGGTGAAACTCCTCTGCCTTGCTCTTGACCCTGAAAACCTCTAAAAGTAAAGTCAGGCCATTTTTATTATCTAGTAGGATTTGTTGTAATGACTCTTGTCGTCTAGGACCAGTTAGGAATCGGCTTGTAGATCAGGACTTGCAGGAACATGTCTGCCCTTCGGGAGCTTGGTCAGATACAGACCTCCTGGCCCGGGCGTGTGAAAAGTAGGGGAAATGGAAAATTGAAAGCAAGCACTAGATGGTGGAGCCCCACGTGGATCTGAAGGACAAGTCGGGAGTTTGCAGGCCAAGAGCTGATCCTCCTGCCTTCAGTTTGTAGAAACCCACCTCATTTCCTTAATTAGGTCCCCCCCACAGGCATCTCCTCAAGTAGGAGAGAGAAGAGAGGGCCAATGGTGTGGCTGGTGGGGGGAGGCGGTCTAGGAAGCTTTGACGTAGGTGTTGTCATCCTGTCCGGACTGCTGAGGGGTCGTGACTGCAGGGGGTGCAGCTGAGGGGCTACCCCGAGGGATCCTGCAGCTTGTCTGCTATACCAGCCCAGAGGACACCATTCCCGCTGCACAGAGTGAAATAAAGACCTGTCCACCCCTGTGCGCCCAGACCAGCTGGGGATCATTCCAGGTCCTCAGAGCCCGCTAAGGGTTGGCCAGGCCTCCAGATGGTGTCAGCATGCTTGCCGTGAGTAATGCCAGGCCAGCAGGAGCTTCCCCGCAGCCCTGTCAGACAGCATACTTACCTGCACTTTCCCAGGATGAAATCGGGGGCGGGGAAACCTGCAGTTCGGACCTACTGCCAAAGAGAGGCTGTGTCCTGTTTAAAGGCCGCCTCTTCTGTTTTTCCCTCTTTTTCCTCTCCCCCTTCCTACTTTTTTCTTTTCCTTTCTTTCCCCTCCTCCTCCTCTTCCTCCTCTTCTTCTGTCTTCCTCCTCCCTTCCCTTTTCTCTTCCCATTTTTAGATTTTTTTAATTTTTTTTTTAAAATTTTTATTTAAATTCATTTGAGAGAGAGCACAAGCAGGGGAAGAGGCAGAGGGAGAAGCAGACCCCTCGCCGAGCTGGGCGCCCAGTATGGGACTCAATGCAGAGATCATGACCTGAGCTGAAGGCAGACGCTCAACTGACTGAGCCACCCAGGTGCCCGTCTCTTCCCATTTTTTTCTTAAATTTGGTTCATTTGCTAGAATCCACAGAGATCATTTGCTGCAGTTAATACAGACAATTTGTCCTAAATCAGTGTTTTCTTAGTTTGTTATTCGTAACTCCGTGGTGATACTTTGTGGAATGAGTTGGCATCTGGGCCATTTAAACCAAGGACAGTTTGAGTGACAACTCTGAGAAGCAAAGGTGTGGCTGCTTTTGTGAACAGATCCCTCACAGGTTGGACCATGGGGTAATTGCTCCTCAGGGACCTCTCAGCACAGCACATCCCCTTGTCTGGAAGAGCCTTGTTGATGAGCTGCCGGTAGGAGGCAAATGATCCCTCATCCTCACCCAGAGGCTTACTGGATGCCCCCTGGAACCAGCAGGCCTCCCTCCCTTCTTCATTTTAGGCCAGGGTCCAAAATATTAAATTGGCTTTGCTTTCTTAAATTTTGTGAGAATGTGCTGGCTCTTGCAGAGTCATAATCCAAGGATAGGGGCCCTCTAACATGAAACTCACTTGGCAGCCAGCGCGAGCTTTGCTACCGGTACCGTCTGAGGTGAGGGGAGCTCAGGAGACCTAGACGGATCCCAGCTCTGACCACGTCGGTGCCTAAACTGTGACCTTCCCCTTCACATGGGCTCATAGCACCTGTTAGGCCTCCTTTGTGGGGATGACCTGAGACTCAAACAAGAGCTACTTGTGTAAGTGCTCATTAAACTATCCCAAGCTAGACGGCGTGCCCATGAACTGTTCTTGGAGCCACCAGAAGTGCATTCAGCCAAAACGAGCAAAATGCCTCACCAGCAGTGGGTCAGACAGGTTTACCCTCTGGCACAACGAGGTCTGCTGGTGGGCCACTGGGGGCAAGGGCGGCTTCTCCACATTAGAGTCACTGAAGAGAGTCACTGAAGACCCAGGCCTCTTCCGTCCTTCTGCTCTGTCATTACTAGCGCATCGGCCCACTGCCTTCTCGGCACAAGCTGCACTCCTGCAGCTGCAAGCAGGCGCCGTATCTGTGGTCAAAACGGAACTAAGGGGAAAGGGGCCAAAGCCACACATGTCTGGTCCTTTTATTAAGAAACAGAAACTTAAGGCTCCTGGGTGGCTCAGTCTGCTAAGTGTTTGACTCTTGATTTCAGCCTGGGTAGTGGTCTCAGGGTCATAAGATGAGTCCTGCATTGGGCTTTGCACTCAGTGGGGAGTCTGCTTGGGATTCTCTCCCTCCCTCTGCCCCCCCCACATGCTCTCTTGCTCTCTCTCTCAAAAAAATTTTTTTTTTTTTTTTTTTTAAGATTTTATTTATTTGACAGAAACACAGCGAGAGAGGGAACACAAGCAGAGGGAATGGTGGCGGGAGAAGCAGGCTTCCTGCAGAGCAGGGAGCCCGATGCGGGGCTCGATCCCAGGACCCTGGGATCATGACCTGGGCCGAAGGCAGACGCTTAACGGCTGAGCCACCCAGGCGCCCCAAAAATTTTTTTAAGTCTTTAAAAAAAAAAGAAAAAGGAAACAGAAGCTTCCCCTGGTTCTTATCAGACCCGGGTCACCTGCCATCCATGGCTGCAGGGAAGGCCAGGAAAGTGGAGGAGGGGGCAGTTGTGATTGGTTCATCAGTCAGATTCGCTGCGTCCTCAGGAGAATTCAGAGTCTTAGAATGTCGACAGGAAGGGAAATGGATTTTGTGTCTGTGGCGCACTTACTGCTTTCCCTTTTCTCAAAGGCAGTCGATACTGTGAGTGAGGAGCACATCAGAGACAGTGCAGGTAGAGATAAAGTGAAAGGCCTTTGTCCTCTGGGGGCTCTGCCTTCCCCAACAGATGTGCCTTGGTTTTTTCAGAAGGATCCCACCATCAAAACTCAGCTTTTTCGTAGTTTGGATTTTCCTCCTCGACCTGTTTCCTAGTTCCTATATTCTAGATCAGAACTGTCACCAACTTCTCTTAGAGAACCAACTAATGCTCACATTGGCCCAAGCACCAAAAGAGACAGGTACCAGGGGACAGGTACCTGTCCAAGCAGGTACCTCGGGTTTAGTTCTAGCACAGTCTTCAACAAAATCCATGTGGCTTCCAGCGAACGCCTACCCACTTTTCCCAGCCCTCGGCTCCCTGCCGGCTGTGGGCCGGCTGCGGCTCAGCTCCACGTTCGTCCTTTCTTCTAACTGCTCTGTGAACATGGACCTGAGCCCTAGAAACATTTCTCCTTTGCAGCTAGCACTAGAGGGTAGAGGGTGCTGGAAAGACATTGCAGGAGGAAAAGGATTTTGCACCAGGTTCTCTAGTGGCTCCTACAGCCCCCAGGTCCTGCAACCGCAGAGGGGAGATAAAGACCTTGAGGAGGGCCCAGAGCATGACTCAGAGCTTATCATCAGAGAAGCAGAGCGTGTGGCAAGGTTCTAACTTTTCTATAGGTGGTCTCAGTCTCTCTCTCTCTTCTTCCCTTCCTGAAGTCAGATTTAACTGTTCAGCCATAGAAGTGATGACAATGAATCATGGAACACTATGTCAAAAACTAATGATGGACTACATGGTGACCAACATAATAAAAATAAATTATAAAAAAAAAAAAAATAGGGCGCCCGGGTGGCTCAGTCGTTAAGTATCTGCCTTCTGCTTGGGTCATGATCCCAGCGTCCTGGGATCAAGCCCCACATCAGGCTCCCTGCTCGGCAGGAAGCCTGCTTCTCCCTCTCCCACTCCCCCTGCTTGTGTTCCCTCTCTCTGTGTGTCTCTCTCTGTCAAATAAGCAGCTGCCTTTGGCTCAGGTCATGATCCCAGGGTCCTGGGATCGAGTGCCGCATTGGGCTCCTTGCTCAGCAGGGAGCCTGCTTTACCCTCTGCCCCTGCCTGTCTCTCTGCCTACTTGTGTTCTCTCTCTCTCTGACAAATAAATAATAAAAATAAAATCTTTAAAAAAAAATAAATAAACAAACAGTACCGCCACTTTAAAAAAAAGCGTTTGCAGAAAACCCTAGAGGAAGGACAGAGCAATTCAGACCATGGGCTTCAGAGACAGAGCAGGATTTGTTACTAAGCTCTGCCCCTTACTCAACGGTGCCCTACCACCCGACACCTAACTCATCCAAGCCTCTGTGTTCCCAGCTCTAAAATGGAGGTAGTCACCGTACCGACCTCCGTGGTTGTCGGGATTCCTTGACATAATTCTTACCAGCGGGCGTACATAGTATAGTGCCTGGCACATAGAGCTATCTCCGCAAGCCCTAGCGTGCTTCTGCAGGGGCTGTTGTCGAGCCCCCCAGCCCACCCCCGGTGCTGGGTGGGCGGCTGGACCAGGTTGTTGCCAAGTCCTCACCACGCCGGGGCCTCACTGCAGCGGAGCTACCTGACTGCAGGCCTCCCTGCCCGGCCTCGTCTGCTTTCCGCTCTGGCTCTGGTCCGCTCTCACCTAGTGCCCCAGCTCTTGTCTGCCCCGGCGCTTCTTGCCGTTCGTCTCCCTCTACGTAGGCTTGTGCTGGAATGAATGAACGGCGGTTGGGGAAACAGTTTAGAAATGTTTGCTCAGGGCCTTGCCGAAACACAAGTGCATTTGTTCTGAGTATTTTATTATCTTGTGATGACTTGCTAGTATTACTTGTCTCCAGGGTCAAGTGTTCCCTTCTAGTTCTGTTCTTTCAGAAATGAGATAAAAAAGGAAGCGTGGTTCTAGCTGTGGCCCAAAAGACAGATGAGTCACGGCTCAGGAGCAGACGCAAAGGTCTCCGTGTAAGCGGCTTCATGTCCTTGTGGGGAAACATCTATGACTTTGGAGGGCTCCCCTTCACCCACTGCGGGTAGAGTTCAAAGAATTAGATTTCGTGCAGGCCAGCCCAGCAGATGGGGGCAGCCGCAGGCACCTGGAGCCCAGGGGAAGTGGTTCTGTGGGTGGCCGCTGCCTCTGATGGGGCCAGGGTCGCTCCCAGCAAGTGGCATGGGGGCAGCTCGGCCTCCCAAGGGCAGGCGCTCAGCGGTCTCATTCACACGTGCGTCCCCAGCGCCCAGCCAGGCTCCAGCTTCGGGACGAACAAGATACCATTTGAAGAGAGTGAAACGTAAACATGTGGATGGGTGGACTAGAGAAGTATGCTATTGATTCCGTGAAGAGCAGGTCCAGCCTCTTGCAGTGAAATGAGTGCTTGGCATCCTGGAGCGGTGTCCCTGTGGCAGAGGGGTTAGGCTGTGCACCCCGGACTTGGTCCTGACCCCATCAACTGCCCTGAGGCCCTGGACACATTTTAACCTCCACAGACCCAGCTTTGTCCTCGGTAAAACAAGCATAATACTGACAGTGCTTGGGTCGCAGGGCTGTAGAGATGAAATGGGAAAGTCAAAAGGGCTTACTTTAGTGTCTGGCACATAGTGAGTGCTCAAGGAAGGTTGGCTGGTAGCTTCCTACCCTTTGGGTCAAGGAAGGGGTCATTCAGACTCAGAGATTCTTAGCACTAAGAAAAGCATTAAGAGATCATTTTCTGGTCTGCTCTCTCCCAAATCTCTTTACCCACTCCCTCTTTTAAACATCGTCTTGCAAACAGGGATAACAGCACGCATCTCACAGGATTTGGGGGACGAGTCAGCGAGAAATACACATCCGGCGTGGTTCCTGGCGCATAGTGAGTGTGCAAGAAATGGTAGTTATTATTATCTTATTACATCTTACTACTCAGCACGTCTCACTCATTGTGTATGATTGCACTTAAGTTAGAAAACAGCTTGGTGCCATGACTGTGCGGGTGCACCCTGCCCGGCCTTGCTGAGCTGCAGGTAGTCTGGTTAGGAAGGCAGAGGCATGGATGAGGGGCAGACCCCTCCCCTACCCCAGCGCTGCCCAGCACTGCCGCTCTCAACAGGCCCCCTGTTTTGTCTGAGCTTTGCTTTCCTTCTCCACTACCTGGCAGGTTCTCTGGAGATCGCCCAAGTGTGTGAGTGTTGGTGCCAAGCCGGAATGGGAGCCACTGTTTGTATGATTCTGTCTTCACTCAGGGCGCTCTCACTGCCGCCCACATGGTTAGCTGTTGCCATCTTGAGCTATTTTGTTTTTGCCCTGCCCCAGCCAAGTGGATTATATTCCATTTCTAACGTTGTGCAGGGCAGGAACCTTGGTTCCTTGATTCAAAATACATGTGTACTGGATGTCAGACTTTGTTTTAAGGTCTGGTACTGCGAGAGTAAAGAAGTTATAGGTTTGTCTTCAAGAGTTTGTATTTTAATAAGGAAGAAGAAGGCAATGAGTACATCACTAAATAAAATTACGTAGTACGGGGAAATGTTCTATAAACAATAATAAAACAAGGTAAGGACATAGAGAATGATGGAAGCCCCCCCTTTTTAAAGAGTGATATTCTTAATTACCCCTACCCCTTCCCTAAATTCTAGTAAGGTCCTTACAAATAGAAGTGCCTCTGTTATTTTGTGCAGAAATGTGTTCTGATTTCTTCTTGAGTCATAGGAAAGTTGAATTCCTGTCCTTGGCCTGATTCCAATGACTTTATAAAATAGTTGTGGTTCCAGGTACCCAGGTAAATGCCTGAAAAGAGTGGTTGGTTTCAGAAATGCCAACATTTTTTGGAAATCCTGCCCAGGCTCCTTAATGTACTTCATGGTCTTAGTGGTTTCAAACCTTGCAATCAGCTCTTGTGACCTTGGTCTTTGGAGGTCTGTTCTCTTAATCATTTCAGTTTGCAGTTCTAAGAAGTTGATTTTAGCTGCCTGTAATTCCCTGGGCCCTTAAGTGTGAATGTAGGTCTTTTCTGGTAAGAAGACATTTGAAATGTATATTTTTAATGAAAATTCTTATTAGCCTACTAAATTCTGGTTATAGGAAACAAGCATATTTCAAGCATATCAAGGAGCCAACACGAGCTGCCTCATCTGTAATGTTAGCCCTGGAGAGTTGTGGTGGTCCTCAGCCCTAGCTGCTGCTCTGAGGTTACCTAGAGAGCTGTTAGAAATACCAGTGCCTAGGCTCCACCCCAGACCAGTTCGATCAGAACCTCTGTCAGCCCGATAAAAGCTCCCCAGGTGGTGATTAGTGTACCTTAACCACCATTGTTGTAGAAACTTCTTTGTACCTTATGGGAAGGTTCAGGCTGCCGGGCAAGCTATTTCAAATGGTGGTTTTTCAACTATAGCGTGCATTAGAATCGCCAGGAGCTCTGCAAAAGCAGGTACCATCCCCAGAGGTTTGGATGCAGTAAGACCAGTGGATGGAGCCTAAGGATCACAGGTACTGGAGATGATTTGGGAACCAAACTGAGAAGAGGTTTTCAGCTTTTGTACCTCCCCCCTCCACCACCGCCATCCCCATGATTCTAAGGGGTTCCCAGGTTGAGAACCACTGTACTGGAGGAGTGAAAGGAGACATAAGGGTCTCTTGACCAACCTCCATTTCTCAAAGATCTGGTTGATTTACATCGCCAATCTCTTTGTCAAACGCGTCGAGGCCAACAGCCCTTAGAAAGTTGGAGCTCAGGTGCCTGGGTGGCACAGTCGGTTGTGTTCAACATCTTGGTTTCCGCTCAGGTCATGATCTCAGGGTCATGGGATCAAGCCTCTGCTTGTCCCTCTCCCTCTCTCTCTGCTCACCCTCCCCCCCCCCGCCCCCACACATGCTCTCTCTCTCAAATAAATAAATCTTTAAAAAAAAGTTGGTGGGGGTGCCTGGGTGGGTGGCTCAGTAGGTTAAGTGCCTGCCTTTGGCTCAGGTCATGATCCCAGGGTCCTAGGGTCCTAGGATCCCAGGGTCCCCATGTCAGACTCTCTGCTCAGCGGGGAGTCGGCTTCTTTCTCTCTCAAATTAATAAATAAAATATTTTTAAAATAATAATAAAATACAAAACAAGTTGGAGCTGGCAGGCTGCCCCCCACCAGTGGCCATGAACTTCTGCACCCACAGTTTGAGTTATGTGCACAGCAAGCATCAAGTATGTCTGCTACAGAACCTGTTTATGCCATATGCCTCTTTGGTAATTACATAGTCTCATTAACTCTTACATAAACTGATGTGAAAATTAAGAACAGTTATTTCTATACAAACTTGGCTGTAGCTTTGGAAGAATTTGATCAAGGTGAGTCTTCTAAATAAAACAGATTTGCTTCTAAATTATGGATGGTTGAGAAAATGGTCAAATAATGGGAAAAATAAAAATGTTGAGGCTGCATTTACATTGCTCTGCAAGTACTTTTTATTTTTTTTTTTAAAGATTTATTTATCTGAGGGGCACCTGGGTGGCTCAGTCGGTTAAGCACCTGCCTTCAGCTCAGGTCATGATCTCAGGGTCCTGGGATCGAGTCCCATGTCAGGCTCCTTGCTCAGCAGGTAGCCTGCTTCTCTCTCTCCTTCTTCTCCCTCTGTACTCACTGTCTCTCTCACTCAAAGAAATAAAATCTTAAAAAAAAAAAAAAGATTTGAGAAAGAGAACATCCACAAGGGCAGAGGGTGGGGCAGAGGGAGAGAGCATCCTCAAGCCGACTCCCTGCTGAGTGCGGAGCCTGCTCCTGGGCTGGAGTCCAGGACACTGAGACCATGACCTGAGCCAAAATTAAGAGTCAGCGACTTAACCAACAGAGCCACCCAGGCACCCCTGCTTTGTAGGTACTCTTAGATTCACATAACACTTTAAAGAAATTTACTGATTGCATTATAGCTTTAGGTTAAAATATAACATTTTTGGTATACAGGTATCTCTTTTCATTGTTGTCTGCTTTAAGGGATTCTATTAGCTGATCAGCTACTTCTCCCTCTTATGTTGACTAAGAAAGAGTCAACAGTGATGTCTATTGTTGGGTGAAAGAAACTGTGATTAGCAATTAACGTATTAATACAGCGCCAATTTTCTTCTTGTTTATTTAAACAACAGGACGTAATTTACTGAACTTCCTATTTGTCTTATAAAACAAAATACCTCTCATTTAAATCAAACACTGAAACAAGAAATTACCCGAGGACCTATTACTAATCTAACTAGTGAGCTGTACTTCTTTAAAAGATTTGCTTTTGAAATTTTCCTCCTGTTGGCTGCCCTGGGCTATTTTCAGTACTGCTGTTGTCCACTTTGGCCAGCTGGTGTCCAACTGTTATTCATAATAACATTGTTATTAACATATGTTATTATGTTAATAACTTAAGTTATTATTGTATGTTATAACTTAACATAATAATCTGTTAAGGTTGGTTTCATCCTTAACAGATCTCAAAGCTCTGAATTGGGTTGGTAAACTGACCCAGAAGCTCACTGCCTGTTTTCCTATGATCTCTGCGCTAAGCATGGTTTTTATGTTTTTAAATAGTTGAAAACAATCAAAGAATAATTGTGATACGTGAAAAATATGTGTGATTCAAATTTCAGTGTCCCATAAAGTTTTATTGGAACACATCTACATGCTTTTTTTTTTTTTTTTTTTTTTCTACTATTGTCAGTGGCTACTTTCACCCACAGTGGCAGAGGCTAGTAGTTGGAACAGAGACTTCATGGTCTACAAAGCCTAAAATATTTTTCTAGTTCAATTTAAACTTAAAAAAAATAAATCACCTATTTTATATAAATATATAAATAAATAAATGTGTGTGTATATATACATATACATATATATATTTCACTTAGGATAATGCCCTCAGGGTCCATCTGTGTTGTCCTAAATGGCTTTTTTATGGCTGAATAATATTCCATTGTATATCTGTCCATACGTCTTTATCCATTCATCCCCTGATGGACACATAGGTTGTTTCTGTACCCTAGCTATTTTTAAATAATGTTGCAGTGAACACAGGTGTATGTATATCTTTTTGAATTAGTGTTTTTGTTTTCTTTGGATAAATATCCAGAAGTAGAATTGCTGAACCATATAGTACTTCTATTTTTAATTTTTTAAGGAACCTCTGTGTTGTTTTCTATAATGGCTGAACCAATTTCCATTCACACCAACAATGCAAGAGGATTCCTCTTTCTCCACATCCTCGCCAACACTTGTTAGCTTCTTGATAATAGCCATTCTAACAGGTGTCAGGTGATAATTCACTGAGGTTTTTGGGTTTTTTGTTTTTTTAAAAATTTTATTTATTTGACAGAGAGAGAGATCACAAGCAGGCAGAGAGGCAGGCAGAGAGAGAGGGGGGAGCAGGCTCCCGGCTGAGCAGAGATCCTGATGTGCGGCTCGATCCCAGGACCCTGAGATCATGACCTGAGCCGAAGGCAGAGGCTTTAACCCACTGAGCCACCCAGGCGCCCCCTCACTGAGGTTTTGATTTGCATTTACCTGATTAAGGATACTCGCCATCTTTTAATGTACCTTTGACCATCTGCATGTCTTCTTTGGAAAAGTAGCTATTCAGATCTTCTGCCCATTATTTAATTGGATTGGTTTTTTTCCTTTTGTGCTGTATAAGTCATATACATATTCATATATATACATATATATATATGAATATGTTCATATATATGTGTGATATTAAGCCCCTACCAGATAAATGATTTGCAAATATTTTTCCCATTCAGCAGGTTGCCTTTTCATTTAGTTGATGGTTTCCTTTGCTGTAGAAGGTTTTTAGTTTGATGTTATCCCACTTGTTCATTTTTGTTTTTATTACTTTTGCTTTTAGTGTCAGACTTAAAAAATCATTACGAAGGCCTATGCCAAAGAGCTTACTACCTGTATTTTCTTACAGGAGTTCTATGACTCTGATCTTATCAAATCTGTAATACAGTTTGAGTTAATTTTTGTGTAAGAAGTTTCATTCTTTTGCAGGTAGCTCCCCCGTTTTTAAGACCATGTATTAAACAGACTATCCTTTACTCATTATATAATATTTTTGGCTCTTTTGTCATAAATTATTTGACCATATATATGAGTTCTCTGGTCTGTTCCTTTGACCTAGTGTGTTTTTATGCCAGTAACATTCTGTTTTAATTGCTACAGCTTTGTAATAGAGTTTAAAATCAGGGAGTGTGATGCCTCCAGCTTTATTCTTCTTTCTCCAGATTGTTTTGATTATTTCGGGTCTTTTATGATTCCATACAAATTTTAAGACTGCTTATTCCATCTCTATGGAAAATGCCACTGGGATTTTGATAGAGATTTCATTGAATCTATATATTGCTTTGGATAGTATGAGTATTTTACCAGTATAACCTTTTCCAGTTCATGAGCACCCTATATGTTTTCATTTATTTGCATCTTCTTCCATTTCTTTCATTAATGTCATGTCATTTTCAATACACATGTCTTTCACATCCTTGGTTAAATTTATTCTTATGTATCTTATTCTCGACGGCACTGTAAATGGCATTGTTTTCTTAATTTCTCTGATAGTTCATTATTATTATATAGAAACTGAACTGATTTTTATATTTTGATTTTATATCCTGCAACTTTACTGATACCGTTTATTAGGTCACAAAGCCTAAGATGTTTATTGTCTAGTGCTTTAAGAAGAAAGCTCTGGGCCCGTGACCCAAGTGGCATCTCTGCTTTAGACTCTTGCCCTTTCAGCGGTCCTTCTAGGCAGCTAGGGCTCCTAGCCCTACATTCCCCCTGTCCTTGCCGCCTTGCTGGTAGCCTGTCTTTAAGGTAAATGTGTTGAGTGTAACTGGGTCAGTTTTTCAGGGGTTCTTTGTTCACCTGTTTAACTCTGGCCAATCGTCTGGTGTATAAGAACCAAGCTCCGGGTTCTCGAAACCATAAAATATTTGTAAAATTGTATCTCAACTTTTAAAAAGGCAAATGGTTTCATAACTCTTTGCCCTTGACAAAGATCCATTTATTTTAAATTCCTGAAATTGACTTTTGGCATCACCTTTACATTTCCGAAGTTTGCTATAGAAGCACTTCTGATATATTTTGATATTTGCCTTCCTGAGAAATCCCAAATTATGAAATCACAGACTGAAAATACAACTTAGGAGAAAAGCAGAGTTGAGCCAGACCACTGCAAATCTAAACAACTTTAACTTACAGCCATTATAAAACATAACAATCCTAGTAAAAATGGTAACAGAGTTTAAAAAGACATATTTAAAGCCTAAAAAGTAAATCCTGTAGTAAACAGACACTTGACCCTTAAACAAATCCAGTTAGTGTGCTTAGGCAGTGGGAAACGTTGGGAAGATTCAAGGCCACTGTGACTTGATGGAAACGGGGTAGGATGCACAGTGAGGGGCAAGAACCCCACAGGAGTACTTCACGACAGAGCCCACAATCACACTGAGCCAGGAGGGCGAGCAGGCGTGTTGTGTCCCTGTGTGGTCTAATTCACCAGCTAAGTGAATGTATTTTGCATTAAGCTGCTGTTACTGAGTCTACAGAATATTAATGTGCTGGGGAAAAATAGCATGGGAACCAAAGTGACTTCTGTGCCTCATTGACGTCATTCTCTCTCCCTTCCCTTCATGTATGAGCTTATTGACGTTGAAGAAACATGCATTTTTGCAGAACTGACTGTACCTCCTCCTTTATTCTCTCTCACGTCTTTACTTTCTCCAAATAATATTATTCATGAAACAGCAGGATGGGCAAGATAATCTGAATCCCAATAACTGGCCAAAAAAACAAAGCAGATTTCAAGTAAGCATTAAAAATTTCAGGTCAGCATTTATGTCAAGACAGAGTGAATACACCACAATGTATAGTAAATCCAAAGAGAATGGGAAATACAAGGGTGTCTGGAATGCCATTAATCACTTAATCCTTCTTGTGCCACTGCAAGCCCCTCACTTCTGGTTCCCAATTTAGGAACCCCTCAGCTGCTGATTGAGTAGTGTATTCACATGGGCTCCATTACGTGCAAATACATATCCAACAAAGAGGGTGAAGGTGGGGGGCAATAGTGTTTTTAATGTCTCCGGAATTTGAGATAGCAAGGTAGGCCTCAAAGAGCAGATTATAGACACACATTTTTTTGGAGACATAGGTTGGGTACTTACAACATATACAACATATAAGGTTGGGTACTTATAAATATATATCAACACATGTGTAGGGCATGACAACAGAGAATGAAAAATCATGAACAATATGACCCTAGGGAAAGATAATAAAACCACTGATGAAGAATAGTGAGTGTTCTCAGAAGGAAGAAGAAATACAGAAAATTAGACTTTGATAAATGCTTGTTAAAAGGAAGATAAATCTAGCCTTTTTTACTCAGTGCGTATAAAATGAGGTCATATTGCTCCTAATAGGTGGAGAAAATATGGCACAGCCAAGCATCAGCCTCTTGGATACCAAAGCCTCTTGGAAGGTGAGGTAAGGTGTGAGTAGCACCTTGTTATCAGCCAGAATCACATCACAGTAAGCTCTGGGAACATTTTGGTATGCTGACAGAAATCCTTAAAAGGATGTCAAAGCAAAAATTTGTTGCGAAGTAAAGTAAAGGGTTATTTTTAAATGTGCAAAATTAGCTTGTGGCTGGACTATAGGGAATCAGTTCAATGTCAGGGTATGAGCAGCTGTCAGAGGCAAAATAAGTAATATTTGAACAAGCCATTGATGGAAGATGCAAAAGAGAGGAATAACCTCAGAGGTGTTAGAAGAAATGCCATTCAAATGAGTGACAACATAGATAAAATGTTAGTGTTAAAGTTTTCCAAAATTAGAATGTTGCAATGGGTGAAGTATATCTGTTAAATTAGGAATTGAATTCAAATGTGAATATTAGATTACATAAACAGACACACTAAAGAAGAACTTGTTAAACAAATTTATAGTTTGTTTTCCTCTTATTTACAAAAGGCAATTTGGGGCTGCTTTGGTGGCCTATCATCAGGGATCCAGGCTGTGTTTGTCTTTCTACTCTGCCACTTAGTAATGACATTTATCTTCAAAGTTACCTCTTGGTCCATTATGGCTGCTGGAGCTCCAGCCATTATGTCCTCAGTCCACTTAGAATGCAAGAGAAAGAAGGGAAGGATGGAAAGGGTCTACTTCTTTGCTGAGGCAGCCCACTTTAAAGAGTTCTTCTGGAAGCTGTCCCAATCTTTACCTTACTTGCTAAAATGAATGGGAAATACGATTAGCTGGGACTGTTGTTGCCACAGATAAAAGTATGATTTTGTTGAAGGAGGAAGAGTGTACCCACCTACCATCCCCACCTACCACAAAGTGGGGATGTGCTAAGCTAATCTTTGTATTAAATGAAAGGGTAGGAGGAAGCTCTATGCCTAGGAAATAAGCCTGCATGGGACACTTCAGCATATAAGCAAAAGTTGGGATGAAAATTAAAAAATAATGAAAACTGTATCAGAGTAAAATTATGTCAGAGACTACTTGGCCAGATATAAGCTACATATATGATGCAGTCTCTATATCAAGCTGGCACAGAAACTCACTTTCATAGAGCAGTGGCAAAGAGCTACATTGCAGTCCTGATTCTGATACCTAATTTATCAGATGACCTCACGCAAGTTTCTTGATCTCTACAGGCCTCAATCTGTCCATCTGTAGGGTGGAAACAGCAGTCAGTCATCCCCCCATAAGTCATGAGGATTAACTGAAATGCTGCGTAGAAAGTTATAGTACAGAACTGCGTGTGAGCTGAGCACATGGGCACCACGCCCACTGGTATGGGGGCAGCAGGTGCCACTGACCCGGGAGTCCTGTTTAGCTGGAGTGAGTCACCGGGCGAGCTCTTGCCTCCCTGCCACTGTGTGCACCAGGGAAGGGGAGGGACTGCACCCATCCTTGTGACTGGTCCTGAGCAACACAGAAGAGCTCTCTGTGGAAGGAGAGTAAGAGGGAGCAGGAAGAGTGGGGGAAAGCAGCCCCCTCGTAGCTGTGGAGGGTGGGGTATTCATTTATGTACCCAGGAGCTCCAGAGCCAGAAGAAAAATAGGTCTATGAATGGAAAACCTTGAGTGGAAGTCTCCATCAGAAGATGGATAGTTAGGCGGTTGTCAGAGAATTGGGCGCTTTCCATGCAGAATTTCATGATCACAGCAATCCTACTGGTGAGAAATTAGGAGATAAAGAAATTGGATTTTAGAAGGCTGCACCAAAGAAAATGAACAAAGAGGAGGCAAAGAAGTGATACAAAGGTTAGGGCTGCCATCTCTTCTCCCAAAAGTCAAGAACAACAGAAGTGTTCTCACTTTTGAGAGTTTGAAGAAAGCTTTTCTCAGAATAAATTATAGCGACTCTTTAAAATGTATCCATTTATCACGGAAAACTTCTAGTATAATGAGCTTCCGTGGACCCATCACTGGCTTCTCCAGTTATCAACTCCAGCTCCTCATGGCTCCTCTGTATCCCCCGCCCTCAGATGATTGGAGGCAAATCCAAGACATCAGTTCATCCCCCAGGGTTTCAGCATGTACCTCGAAAATAGAAGGGCTCTTAAAGAAATAGAACCATGATACCATTATTACACCTAAAAATCGTGACTAGGAAGGTCTTTCTCTTGGACGCACAGCCCATGTTCACATTTCAGAGATGGTCTCATGATTCCTTTTCATTGTCTTCAGTCAGGATGCAGACAAACCACACACTGTGGGTGGGTCTGTTCCTTAACTCTCCCTTCATGAGACTCTGTTTGTGAAAGAAACCTGTGTATTTTTTTTTTTTTTTTTAAGATTTTATGTATTCATTTGACGGGAAGAGAGTGCAAGCAGGGGGAGGGGCAGAGGGTGAGAGAGACGGAGGCTCCCCACTGAGCAGGAAGCCTGATGCGGGACTCGATCCCTTGACCCCTGGATCATTACCTAGGCTGAAGGCAGAGGCTTAACCAACTGAGCCACGCAGATGCCCAAAACCCATGTATCTGGAGAGTTTCCCACAGTCTGAATTTTACTCCTTGTGCACGCCTGGTGGGGTTTACTGTCCGTCTCTCCCCATTCTTTTTTTTTTAATTGGTAGATAAGATATTACAGCTTGATCACATGGAGGTTTCAATTTTGTGCAAGGCTGCTTCATAGGTGAGGCCGGGTCCTACCATCAGGAGGCACAGAAGTCTGTTTATCTTCCTTCCCTTGATGTTCTCGGTCATCAGGGCCTCTGAGCTGACATCCATTAGTTCATTAGCGCTTGCGAATGGTGATCGTCTCATTATGTGTCTTTATGAGCCCACTTAATTTAAATATATTTGATGTTTTTCAGTCTGCTGAAGGTATTCTTACTGATGTTTTATTGACTTTTAAATTTAGCCTATTTCAATTTCATAAATGCTAAGTTTGGGAACATCTGAAAAGTCACCTAAGGGAAGAGACCCTGCGAACATCTGCACCGCGCTAGCACCCTCCGCCTTTTCCAGAGTCGCTCCTTTTTTAAAGGAAGGCTTTCCCCCTTGAATTTTTTTTTTTTAAGTAGAGTGAAGCCTTGGCCTCTGTGCTACCGCTCCATATGCCTTACCAGCTGAACCTGGAGACCCACCAACTAGATGGGTCCCCCCCGATTAATTTTTTCTCCTGGAGACCCCGAGGCCTGCAGCCATGCACATATGGTATCTAACGGCTCCGTGGGTGCCTGAGTTAATGGTGTGTGAAGGTGACCTGAATAAATTTGAAATCTGAACTAACGTGGAATGTGGCAAGCTGCTCCTGTAATGCATTTGGAGTGCTTGTGTTTTTGCCTAAGTGGGTGTTAGGGGCCTGCTGGAGAGAAAATACCGAGGCCTGAGCTCAGAAATTCTGCCAAGGACACAGGAGACCAGATGCCTCCTCTTGAGAACCTTTATAATGAAGACGTTCGCTGTCCCCTGCCCACTTCCTGGAATTTTAAAGACAAGTGTTAGTCCCTTTTTAGAATTACTCTTTCTCGCTGAGAACAGCAAGTGACCAAGACAGGGTGGGCCTCGGTGTGATTTCATCAGCTTTTCCCAGCCCTTCGTTCTAGGAAAAATAAATGCCAGCAGAATGGGACCTGTTCCTCCATTTCACTGAGGACAGGTGGATCTTTGCAAGCTTCTGCTGGGGGATGGACTGCACTTGGTCCTCTGTTTGGTTTCAATTGTTAGAGCCATGTCAATGCCAAAAAAAAAAAAAATAGAACTGAGTAGGACCTCCCAATCTGCAGATATTAATATATTTAAAACATGTGCAGTACCGTAAAATGTTATGTACATTATAAAAACATTGAAAACTGGGGCTCCTGGGTGGCTCAGTCGTTAAGTGTCTGCCTTCAACTCAGGTCATGATCCCAGAGTCCTGGGATCGAGCCCGCAACGGGCTCCTTGCTCCGTAGGAAGCCTGCTTCTCCCCACTACCATCCCCTCTGCTTGTGTTCCCTCTCTCACTGTGTTTCTCTCTGTCAAATAAATAAAATCTTTAAAAAAAAAAAAAATTGAAAACTGTAAGCAAACATTTGCATAGTTTTCTCTTACTTCACAGTGAAGTTTCCCTTGCACCCCACGTCATGCGGTCCCCTTTGTTCGTTAGATGAGGGAGTGTATTAGGTTCCAGAAAGACTGTGGTGCCTCCGAACAGACCCGACACCAAAAGCAAAATTCAGCTTCAGCTCATTTTTATGATTGAAAGATACGGAACAAAATTATTTTCAACACATCAGTTGCTTTTGTTTTCAGAAAGGGAATTTTGTTTTGAATCCTGGGGCAGGCCCACATAACCCTCTCAGAGGGAGGACTTCTCCAAGGAGCTCACTCTGACTCTGTTTCCACTAGGATCTGTGTGGAGTGCTCCGGACTGCCGCTGAAGATAAATATAAGTCCCAGGTTATGTGTTCTAGTCTCAGAATTAAGTCCCTCACCCCCAAAATCTTAAGACTGTGGTCACTGATTTTTGCTAAAAGCATCCCTGCTTTTAAACATGGGCCCAGGTGTGCACTGCAGGGGGCCACTTCTTACCACTGTCCACACACACACACACACACACACACACACACACAAGGTTTGTTTTACTGGGTGAACATCACTTCTTCGGTATCCTTCTGCCCACTGCTCAGACTGTTGCTGCTCCGTGTCTTGTTTCAGAGGCGAGAAGTCTTTGCTCTTGGACTCCTGTTTCATTTAGCAGATGTTTCTTGAGCAGCTTCCAGACTAATGATGATAGGTATAATGAGTAGGTCCCCCCAGGGGCTCGGAACAAGGAGAGTAGGAAGTACGCCCAGCTTAGGCAGTGTTTAGCAGGGTGGGAGATCCTATGGAGGAGGGAAGGAGGGCTCCGTTGGCAGGTGGTGCTGATGGTGATCTGCTTGAGGAAAGTGTCAAAA
>CM053605.1:82056741-82087387 GCA_028646535.1 Procyon lotor | reverse complement strand
AAAAGACTGGGAGCAACAGTTAGCCGTGAACAAGGGTTAGAGAAGAAAGGCTTGACTCAAACAGAACACAATGTTTAGAAGTCCTGAGAAGATCCTAACTATGGCACAGCTCTTTATAGTCCACATCATCTCGTGTGCTCTTTGCAGCAACCTCTCTGGAAGGGAGAGTGGTTATCACCTGAAGAATCTGGGTGCAGGGGCGCCTGGGTGGCTCAGTAGGTTAAGCGTCTGCCTTCGGCTCAGGTCATGATTTCAGGGTCCTGGGATGGAGCCCCATGTCGGGCTCCCCACTCAGTGCGGAGCCTGCTTCTCCCTCTGCCCCTCCCCCTTATGTATGTTCTCTCTCTCTCCCCCTCTCTCTCTCTCTGATAAATAAAATCTTAAAAAAAAAAAAAAAAGAATCTGGGTGTAGGTAGGTGAAACCACTTGGCCAAGGGCACATAGAGCCCAGATTGAGCCGCAGATCTGACTTTAGCCCCTTTTACCGTACCTCTGTAGGAAAAGTGACAGTGAACATTTGGGTTGGGGACTGACCTTCCAGACTCAGCGCCTGAGAAATGTGAGTGGGTGGAGGACAGGTATTGGTAGAGTGGGAGAGAAGATTGTGTGGAAAGTGTGAAAGGGGTTTTCCAAAATGATAGTTGATTATGAGACCTCGACTTTATTTCCCCACTGTATTTCAGGTGTTTTTGTTTTCAAGCCCCTGCTTCTAAATTAGTTACTTTAGCTGCTTTTCCTTCTAAAAATATTTATTTGCAACATTTTAGACTCAAATGTGTATGAATTAGGCCAGTCAGTTTTATTTTGCTGTCTTTATGTTTTAGAAAAGTCAGGAATGAAGAGAAGAAATTTCAAGAGGCGTGATAAATTCAGGGCGAGGGAAGGGGAGGGTACTTTTCACGTCCCTCTTAAGAATCAGTCTTTGACAGAAAGGCTAGCTGTCCTTTGAAGGGAACCTTCACCACTGTGCCAAAACCAGAATCTCAGTCTGTATACTGTGGCTTCCTTCAAACGTGCAGGGAGGTGATGGCTGGAATTTAGAACCGTGTCCTTAGTTTGATTGGAGCGGGGGAAGGAATGAGCCCAAGAGAGACTTGTGTTTTAAATGGCCTGGTTTATCACATGTCAGGTCCCAGCCTCTACAACAAAGATGTGTTGACACTTGCTATTCTGAGGAGAGAGATTATGCACATTATTACAAAGTGACAACATCCATCATGATGAAGTCATGGGTATTAATGGGGACAGCACTGGGCTGAATGCCTGCGAGAGGAAATTTACCGAGCATGGGCCTGAGCACTAGAGCCCACCGGGGACGAGGAGCAGCAGAAGCAAGCCCGTGCCGGCCCACTCAGAGGTGGGGATCCCCTCGGTCAGGCCCGGCATCGAGGACAGAGGACCCCTTGTGGGGGTGAAGAGTCCGCCCTATACCGCACGGTCTGTGCTCTGTCTCTGACATGACAGGAGCGCTGGCCGGAGCTCTTTGGGAGGCACAGTGGGGAGTGGGGTGTGATTGTGGATGTGTGTGTGTGGTGGAAATTGTGACCCCTTCACAAAACCTCATGTGTTTCTGTGCATGCTCTTATGCGATAGTAGGGCAGGTGTGATACTCTCTTATTTTACAGATTAAAAACCGGAAGCTTCCACAGAGCTAGAATAAAACCCCAGATTGCTTCATTCTCAGCCCCACACTGCCTACTAAAATTGATACCAATGTGGGGGGGCTGCCCAGAAAGAGCCACATTCCTTCAGGTGTATGTGGGGGCAGGTGGGGAGGTGAGGGCCTGGCCTTCTGGTGGAAAGGCTGTCACAGGCAGAGGCCCGTTTGCTCCTCTCTTCCTCTAAATAATGAAGTGGGGCTGGTGACAGGTGACCCAACCCTGCCATCCATCCTGGGAGACGGTGTTGACCCTGAATGCCTCTTGCTGATAAGAGCCAAGCACAGCGTTGTTCGGAGACAAACCCAAGGATTTTCGGAATTCGGAAACAAACCAGTCTTTGTGAAGCAGCGCGGTTTACCCTGCACATAACCGGCCCGGCAGCACGCACTCCTAGCACACGAAATTCTGTTACCCTTTGATGTCCCCCGGCCCGTGCAGACGTTGCTAGTCGGGGCCCGGGACGGCACCAGAGGGCACATCTGTCTCTTTAGTTGTCCTGGTGTCCCCAAAGAGATGCTTTTTTTATTATTCATTAGGACTCCAAGGAGAAGAGTATCTCCAAATACTGCCATAGCATCAGATCATTTTATCAATTCTCTTAGAGCAGATTAAGCACTGGATGAAACCTTTTCCAGTCCCAGGCTGTGTGTTGCCGTGTCTCTTCACAACGTGGTATCCTGGTTTTGGATTTTTTTATTTTTTTGTAATTCAAAATCAAATTAATAGAACCAGCTCCCCCCACACACACACACACATACACACGTCTGCTTTTGCGGAGTCCATGGAGAAACACACATCTTCAGTGCAGTGTAAACTGCTGTCCTTTGTGTGGCGTTTGGCAAACTCAAGCTTCCCTTCGTCTTCGGAGCTGGGAGAGGCTAGCAGGGGGGTGAGGCCTGGGGGGCGCCCTCTCTCTAGAATGTAAGCGAAAGGTGTGCATTGTCCTGTGGAAGGCTCAGAATCCACTCTCTGTTCCCAGTTGCCCCCCCCACCCCAAAACATGGCCTTCTCCAATTACCTCACTTCCCAGACCTCAACATGAGTTCCTACATGGCAAATGTGCCCCTTCGGGGCTGCCAACTGTGATTTTGGACATAGGTGTTACTTTTTTTTTTTTCCCCTGTTTTTGAGGTAATTACTTGTGGAAAAGTTAGAGATTGCAGGAAAGCAATTACTTTTCATCCCAGTACGGAGCGATACCCAGTGTTCTGCCTGTCACTTTGTGTGTTCTTATTGGTGTGTCTTGCTTCACGTGAAAGAAGCAGTTGGAAATTAATAAAAAGCGATCCTCGATAAACTGTAAGTAAAGGTAGGTGGACGAGGATGCCTGCACTGCCCATTCCCGAGAACATGGGGCGGGTTGGTCTGGATGGAGTCTGTGACAGATGCACGAAAGCTAACACGTGAAAGCAGAAAATGCAGTGTGGCACATTACAGAAAGACCAAAAAGGAGATTTTTTTCCTCCTATTTATAGAAGAATACATTAAAGTTATTAAAAAGGATTAATCTTTTTTGTTGTTGTTTTCATGTGGTCATCTTTTTAAATTCTTTGCTGACATATACAGAGCTCAGAAAGGAAGATGTCCACTGTTCGCTTTTCCAGTCGTTATTCATTTCCTTTCATAATTACCCACTAACATTGGGTTAACAAATGATCACCTTTGGGTGTCAAAGCTCCTGGTACGCCGTGCGTTTTCAGCTGGTGGCCAGCGTTGGTCTGACTGTGGGGAAGTGAGGTGGAGAGGGACTTGTCCCAGAGTTGGGGCATCCAGGCCCGTTGGCGCTCGTGCATGGTGCCGGCTGAGGAGTGGGAAGTCTGGCAGCCGCCAGGAGGTGGAGGTGTGGTTTATGAGGGAGTTTCCGTCCCGGATTTGGGCACAGTGAGACAACATCAAGTGAGAGCGCGTTAGCACCTTTCCCTTGGACTGCTCAGAAGTGTCTCTGTCCTGCTAACTGACAGAGGGACTGACTTGAGCACCGTGGCCGTGATCTTGCCACCAGTGTGGCTGGTGCGATGACAGAATGTGGCCCTTCCGCTCCTCTTAGTGAAGTGAGGCTTTCCACCACACACTTCTTTGAAGCCTTGGGTTCCAGGCTAAAGTCACCCACACCACATTCAGGCCTCTGTTGTATGCATACCGCACCTGGGCTATTAATTGCTTGGTATTTTTAATGGGCTCATTTTAAGAATAATTATTTTAGCTTTATCATGAGTGATGAATGAGCATGAAATCCCATGGGTGTGTTACTTAGTTTTTCTAAGCCATATGTAAATACGCTTACAGCTACTAAAATTAAAAAACTTTACCCATGCTCCACCTAAAATCACTTTGTATATATAAACATGACGTTGAAAGAGGGATTCTGTTGAATTCAAGCAAGAAATGACTTTTTTCTCCCTTGAACTATACAGTTAGTCTTTTCTGCCCCTTGGATATAGTGTTGGGCAGCTCCTATAAAACTTGGAAATTAAAAAAAAAAAACCCTCTGTTACTTTCAGTTCCAAGAACAGTTCAAGTGCAGTAATTAAAATACCCATTCTAGTTTAAAAGTGGAAACTCCGAACGTCATGTCAAGTTAAGCTCCTTTCCTTCCTCTTCTAAGTGCTGTTTTGCCAGACAAGCCTGAAGTGAAGGTGTGGCTCCCTCTCAGGGCTGGTTTCCAGCATCCCACCCTCCCTGTGGCCCCTTGGACAGAGCCCTTCCCCGAAGCATCCAGGGAGCCCCTTCCTGTGGGGTCCACACCTGCACCAAGGGAGACAGTCACCTGTTAACTTTGAGAAAGCCTGGGAGCTCTGGCCCGTTCCCAATGTCTCCTTCAAGGCACCCTCCCAGCCCCAAAGGCTCCCATCATGAGGCATTTTAAAGCTTGAGTCTGGTGCTAATCTGTGTGCCCCAGGAGTTCCCAGGGATGCATATGAAGCGTGTCCAGTGGTCCTCTGGAGCCTCGCTTACCAGGTTAGGTAGAGCTGGGAACTGGGCCAACAGCTCCCCGGGGATGACCTCTGTTCTCCTCTCTCAGGGTGTGGGAAAGTGGGCTGGCTGCTCGCTGTGAGTTACTTGCTGCCTGTTGCTTGGTGGCTGGCCTTTGGGGCCTCAGTTTAGTTGGCAGGAGAAGCCCCATGTTCACGCCTCTTTCACTGCCCACCAGTGTGAGTATGATTCCGAATCTGTCCCTGGAGACACACAGGACAGTCCTGTTGAGTGGCCCCTTCCCCTCTGCCTTTAAATCACATGCAATTGTTGGGCGCTGGCCTAAGCCCCTCAGGATCCCACGTCCCCCACTCTCTCAGGAATGGATGGGACTCACGGGTCACCTCCGTTCAGCCTGTAAATCACCGACCCCATGCCGGCTCCCTAGAAAATGCAACCTCAGTTTTGCCAAGGCAGCCTCTTGGTTTTCTTTTCCTTCTCTTGTGACACCTGGAGGTGGAGGGGCAGACAGTGGCCTGTTTTCCACCTGTCAGCGTGTTATCTGAGCACAGGAGCATAGCGGGTGGGCTTTGCTGCTCCTGAAAGTGGAGGAAGCAGAATAAGGGGGCACCACGATCCCTAAGTGACTGCATTTGCATTGAAGGGAGAAGTCTTCCTGAGAGAAGCCAGCTTCACAGTTTGGAGACTTCCTGCCCTTCTCAAAGTAGAAAGGAGAGTGCATTGTTTTCAGAAACTGGCTGGCAGGTCCCTCGGGTCCTTTGAGAGGCATTTGTTAAATTGCAGAAGGCTCCAGTGCTAAGACGGAGAAACCCCGAAACCTGAAAGTGCTGGGAAAATGGGGAAGCATGCTAGCTAACCAACTGGGGTTCAGACAGGAAGATCTGGGAGGAGGGCGGGCTTGGGTTCAGGTTGGGCAGCGAGATGAAGACTCCAGGCATCTTGAGACTCCTTTTGAGCTTATCCCATTTTATGGTCTGGTGGGGGGAAATGTGAGCACCATATATTTTTAAATATTTAAGTAGCTTTTATGTACATTTTATTCCCAATTTGAGCTCAGCACAAATAGGCGGCGTCTCATATAATCGGGAAGTGATACTATCCAAAATTTATTGATCCATCAGCAATAACAGGGCTGCTTGCTGTTTCCACATTAGCCATTGAGCCTCAACAATCTTGTGAATTTCTTCTGTGAAAATCTTAGAAATCTCAGCCACCTAACTGGACCAGTAGAGAGTAAGTCAAGTACTGGTGAATATTCTGCCCTTTTACTCATTCCGCATCCATTCTTTTTGCCCTCTGCCCAAAACTCACAGTCAGTAGGTTCTAGAACCACTTGTATCCTACTTAAGTGTGGCTTACATACAACTAACCCATTGTGCTAGAAGAGTTGTAATTTACACCAGCTAAGGTCTAATCAAGAATAAAATGTGGAGCCTGGGACAGCAAAAGGAAACAGATTCCCTTCTTTGTGTTGGCCATGGGCCCACAGGGGGACCACAGGCAGGGCTGGAAACTGGACCACAAGGTTCCCCTTATGATTCCCACTGTAATTACTGAACGTTCCCCTTTCTCCTTGAAAGGTCAGGATTTAGGGAGGAAGGGTCAAGGGTGGCAGGCTTGGAGAACCTTAGCTTCCCAGAGTCTTCTAGAGCCCTAGGAGACCCAGGTGAGACACAGCAAGGACCCCACTCCCCACACACCCCCCAGCAGACACCTTAACCTTAGGTGGTTACTAGCAGTAAATGAGACAGGGACCTTAAGGTCTAATTATTCTGTAATATGCATTCTTCCCGCTTCACTGCTGAAATTCAGAGATTTGCATTTTAGAACTTCTAATCTTGGAATAAAAGAATTTTTCATCCTGGTTGAATTTTAGACTTCAGGAACAGGCTGATGAGGTAGGTTTGGGGGGGGTGTGTTTTTGTTTTTGTTTTTTTTTTTCAAATGTCTCCCTCCCTCCTGTCGTTCTACCTCACAATTCCTGAGAGAGCTAGGTTATAAGGAAGATGACTCAACTATGAAATCCATCTTGTAAGGTCTGCAGCTCTCATTTTTATTTTCATTAAAATACACCCTGAGGTAAAGTCACGGACCTCAAGCTCATTTGCTGGGAGAAGGTTTTGTGGAAGAAGGACCTGGCTCCTGAGGCAGCAGGGGAAGATGGGCAGCACTGAGTAGGGGAGTGGTGCGTGAGGGAGCCTGAGATCTGTCTTCTCCGTGAGCCTGTTAGTGTGCTGCGCTTTTGTGCCCTCTGTTTGCTCACTCGGCCCCTATTTCCTGAGCTCCCCCACCAGGCCCGGAGCCTCCAGCATCCTGCCCTTCAGAGGTCCCTGGCGCGGGTGGGCAGGCAAGGACCGGGCAGCCCAAAGAGGCCAAACAGGAAGTTCCAAGATAAACTGAGGCATATTAAAAAGCTTAAGAGTTTATTTGAACAAAATCAGTTGGAAGGAGGCAGCACACCAAACAGGAAGTAGTAAGGAGCACTCCCCTGACGGGAGGGGATGGGGCTCAGAGACTCCGGAGGAGGTGTGGAAGCCAAGAAAGGAAACGATTGCACTGGCTGCTGCTTCCCCACTTACCGCCCTCTGGACTGTTTGTGACTGGTTGTCTCTCCAGCGTTTTGATTTCATAACCTCGAGGCGCTGGCCGGCTTGGCTCCGTGTAGGCCGCCGCCACATTAGAGCCCCCTCCGTCTAATGGCCTCCTGTGTAATTAATTTAGCAATACTGACAGCCCCCAGAACGTGGCCGCTCACCTCACCGGGGTGAGCCCAGGGATTGCCAGCTTGCAGGGAGTGAAGGGGGAGGAGTCCGGGAGTGGAAAGGAGGAGGGGGGAAGGGCGTTTGGGCCCAGGCAGCCATGGGGGAGATGTAGGTAGGCCTGACCCAAAGGAGGAGCAGGGACAGAGGAGATGAAGCTGGAAAGCCTGAAGAAGCCCACTTTGGGAAGGGCCTTGTGTGTGTCACTAGCAAGTTGGTCTCTCACAGCCATCAGGAGCCTTTGAAGACTCTCTAGAGGGGAGCATAATCTTCAGTTCTGGAAAGCAGCCCTGAGGATGGTGGATTGAAGGGGATGAGGGCCTGAAAACGGGGTCTCAGCCCAGGGCCTGTGGAAAGCAAGGCCCGAAGCAGATTTGAGTATCACTCGTTATTGGGGAAGGAGCTGCAAGCCCAGGGCCCCACGCATGCAGGAAGAGGGAAGTGAGGCCAGGAGAAGGACAAGGTGAGATGACATAGGGCCAATCCTACAGGCTTCTCCTCCACCAGGAGCCACAGTGACACCGCCACATGGCCACGGGGCGCTTGGCCCTCCTGGAAGGGTTGCCGGGAGGAGCTTGGCTTCGGTGGGGTCTGTGGGAGAGAGAAGAGGGGAGTTCTGTCTGCCCTGCCCCCTTCTGTGTCCTGCTCCTCACGGGCCCTGGTCCAGCTCTCTGCGCATCTGGGATGCTCTTCAGGGTTGCAGGTCCCCCGTTGCCCCCCACCTCCCGGTGCAGCTTCCGGTCAGACAGTGCAGGGCAGCCTGGGTGGCCTGAGCATCGACCAGGCAGGGAGGGGAGTCTGTGTCATGGTTTGGGAGCTTGTGTCACGGTTCAGACGACGAATGAGCTCAGAGACTGTCAGCACTTCATGCAGGTGGATGCAGTGGATGAGGGGTAGAGATGGGGGCCGGGGTAGAGAAAGATTCACAAGGTATCGGTTCAGCAGTATGGAACAGTCTGACCCTGAGCTCTCAAGGAGTTACGTCACAGCAGAAGTTAGTAAAGCGGTGGTTGGGGGAAGGCATCCTCTATGGACTTATTTCTTAAAGTCTGTGATTCATCACCATATATTCATAAAACCGTGGAGTAAACCAATTTCTGTATTTGTAGGTAAGGAAGTAGAGGCTACTACATTAAAAATGATTAAAAATCCATGGTGGTCGGTACGCCTGGGTGCCTCAGGTCATGATCCCGGGGTCCTGGGATCCAGTCCTATGTTGGGCTCCCTGCTCGGCAAGAGCCTGCTTCTCCCTCTCCTTCTGCCCTCTACTCGTGCTCGCTCGCTCTCTAGTGCCGACCCCCTCTTCCCCCGTGATGGTCAAAATAAAAATCCAGTCACAGTGCATCTGTTGGGACGTCCTTACTGCTGAAATGGGAACAAGCCAGCTTTCCTAGCTCCGGCCACAGCAGGGACTGCCTGACTCCGAGTACCCGAGGAGGGCCCGGGATGCACCTGAGACATAACTGGAACTATGGTTCAAGACCCTGCTGGAACATGCACTATCTCACCGTTGACCTTCTCCAAGGTCATTTTTCTTCATTTTTCTCTGCCTGGAGCCTGACCTCCATGTGACAGGACCCATGCTCAATGGGGCAGCACGACTTTGGACTCTGGGGAGGGATTGGCTCTCCCACATCCATCAGCTCTTCCTAGGGAGGGTGCCCACGGGCTCAGCACTCACCAGGTGCTCTCCCTGGACCTGGAGAGCTGAGCTGTAGAATTCTTTCTTTTGAACAATGACAGGTGACAAGGCGCCATGTGAATGAGGGAAATGGAATCCAGGAGAAAGGATGTACATGTCTGCAGCAGGGATATTGCTGCTGGCGAGAAGAGCATATACTACCCAGTGCAACCAAAAGTTCACGATCCTAACATTGGCCAAAGAACATTCCTCTATCCCAATTCACTGGCTGGGGAAGGAAAGGGCTCGTGGTTCTCCACTTGTGCTTCTGCCTCTCCCCCCTGCTGTAGAATCGCACTAGCATTGCTTTAGATTGAATTGTTTTCCTACAGCTCGCTCTTCAAGCTCTGAGTAGCTCGTGACCAGTTCTGAAAATGCACCTGCCTCCAGCTACAATTGTAAGCATCCACAGACCCACGGAAAACACTCCTTTGCTCCAGGATGTTCTCTCCTTTGCATCTTCCCTTCCCCCCCTCAACCTCCAAATGAGTTTAGGAAAATTTGAATTTTAACCAGTTTGCTTGGTGGTTTTTAGTGAGAACTGAAATTGAACTAGCGGCTGTTGAAGCATTCTGGGGCTCCCTGGTTGCTCAGCTGGGACTGGAGGCATTTCTCTCAGCCCCCAGAAAGGGGCGGTGGCCTGCCTGGGTTTGATAGTCCGTGCAAGATGCTGCTGACTGCATCTCATTACCTTGTAGGTGATAGGGTTTGGGGAGTACGCATTTTGCTTTGACCTTGGTCTCTTAGGTCGGAGAGGGAAAGCTTTCTAGGGAGTGATCTGAATCCAGTTCTTGGATCAGCAAGATCCAGGATACTCAGTTCATGGTAGCACCTTCACCCTGGGCCTGAATATCTAAAATGAGGGAAGGGAGGCTGATACTGGAAAACGTCCCTGTCCCTGCACATCTCCCTCCCCACTTTGGTCCTACCCAAGGGTTGGGAAAGGCAGGCAGGGCCGTGCTTACTCTAAGAAACATCAGCACCCTATTTCTTAAACCCAAAAGATAGCAACGTACATCAAAGAAAAAAGGGGATCCATTGAGCCTCTCTTCATGGTGGGACCTAAGCCTTCCGGTGAGGTGCCAACGGTGTCAGCTTTAAAGTCCTACAGACTGGTTTCTCTTCATTCTTGATTGCATGCATTTTAAATTTTTCTATTTTAATTAATACATCAAATACTCACCACCCAAATATGTAGATGTTAATATTTTGCTAATTTTAACAGGGAAATTATATATTACAAATACCATTAAAGCTCATGCACCTCCCCAAGCCCTCCCTGTCCCCTCAGTAATCTGTACCCGGAAGGTGGAATCTGTCATCCCCATGCATGTTTTTGTACTTAACTGCAAATGTCCATATGAAGAAACATTGTCCATATGCATAGTATTGCTTTGCACGGTTCAAAAGTGATGTTGAGCCATACGGATTGTTCTGTAGTCAGTCCCAAACCTGTTGCTCACTTGGTAAAATCTTGGATAAGGTGCATCACCTTTTTGAGCCTCAGGGAGATGTGTTGGGATGCCGGTTGTATTAATCCCGGCGCCATCGAGGTGGGCGGGGATCAAGGCCTATCTGATACTATGGAGGCAGAATCTATAGGGCTTTGTGCCTCCTTTGATGGCGGGGAATGACAAGGGTGATTCTGGTGCTGGCATCTGGTGAATCTGGTGCAGATTAATGCCAGCCACTGAGACGAGGAGCACACAGGGTGGCGCTGGTCTGGGAATGTAAGGTGATGGATTGGAAGTGCCTGGAGCCCAGCAAGGGAGACAGGTTCAGGAGGCAGTTGGACATGTGAACTTGAAATTCAGGCAATGGTGCTAAGGTAGAGTTGGCTCCTTGGATTCCAGTAGCATCCAGTGAGCACTTCCCTTGGGCAGGGAGGAAGCTCGGTGTGGGGGACTCCAGTGCCCCTTGCCCTGGGATCCGTGGTGTGAGTCACTGTCACCGCAGCTCTGCAGCACTCGGCACAGGTAGCAACAAGAGGCCTGGGCTGAATCACCTAGGTGCCAGGTCGGCCTCAAAGGTTAGAGTTACGTTGGAAACATTTATTTTCCTCTAATAACCTGTTGTGATTTTCTCATTCATGAAATTACGTAAATCCTCTCTGAAGGTAATTTCTCCTTTGAGACTTGACCAGGCCTTCATGTTAATAAACTCACAGACTTTATTGTTAGCCCCTGCATATGCTGCTTTTTATTTGCCTGATCTTGCCCCCCCGCTATATTTCAAGGAGCCCCCACTTTTTCTAGAATTGATGGCAATACGTGTGTTATATCCTGTATATTGTTTACTCCCCAGGTGTTGGGTGTGGGAATCCTAATCTTTGGTCTGTCTGAAGTGAGTGTCCTCCAGGACAGGAACCTGGTGGGCCATTCACTGTTCTTTGTCCCTCACTGCAGATCTAACTCAAGGGCCTTTGGTCCATCTTCACTAGTTAGCAGCTGGCTTTTCATAGGGAAGCATCTCTTTTTGCTTAAAGAAGAGATGTCTGCCCAGTCCCTGATCAAAGCCCAGCTAGATGTCCCAGCAGGCCTCCTTTTGGATGATAGGATGATAGGTTCACTCAAAAGAAAGTGTGGGATGGAATGGGGGAAAGTTTGGACAGCTGCCGTTATTATAGTTGGAAGGACCCAGAAAGATCTGGGAAATTGTGGATAGGGAACAGCTGTGGATGGAGGGGACCCAGAAGCAGCTCCGGGAGCAGGTTTTCTCTCTTCCGTGACTCTGTGCTTGCTTTCCTCACTAGCTCTCACCATCTTCTTCCCTCATCCTTCTCTCTGTCCCGTGCCCTGTCTGTCATGCTTGGTCTCAGTCACTGTCTGGGGCCCTCTGCTTACCAACTGTCTGTCTCGGTCTTCCCCTTTCCTCCTTTCAACTCTCACCTGGCTCTCTTTCCATCTCCACCCCTCAAAACTGACGGCTGCCTTCCTCGGAACTTGTATCTGCCTCATAAACGCCCGGACACCAACACCAGGTGACCTTTCAGCTCCATAGCCCACGGCCATCTGGCAGGAGTGTCTCTGCTCCTGAGAGAGGGTCTGATGGGTTCAGCTCACCCTCTGGAGCCTGGCCACCCTGTCCCAGGCTCCTGGCCAGCCTAGAGGTGGGTCCCCCTCAGGTCAGACACAGCCCAGGCTGGTCAGCAGTGGCAGGGGGCCAGGGATACAGAATTCCCTCTCCCCACCCCCCGACGAGGGGCTGTGGGTGGGAATGGAGTCCTCGAGAAGGGGGTTTGTGGGGACAGGAGTTACCAGGTACATCTGGCACAAGACCCATATCCTAGAACCCCTCAGATTAACACACATCAAGGAGGTGATCGTAAATTTGACTCGAGCTGTGAATGGGAAGTCAGGGTTTAGAAACTGTTTTCTAGTCACCTCTGCATTAATTCAAGGGTATGTATCTCTGAGGAATTTAGCATCTTCCAGCCATACCAAACATGGCATGAAATTAAACTTTCAGGCCAAGTGTTCTTTTATGCCTACATTAGAGTGCAGGCATGGATGTGGTTGCTTCTGAACAAAATCATCTCGGTGCATAGGATGGAGAATGGGAACGAGGCTGTTTTCCCAGCCATGAAGACTTTTGGTACGTGATTTGAAACATGCAGCCCACACAATGGAGGGCCCGTTGTAATATTCTCCACCAGGGCAGCGCATGGCCAAGGGCAGGCCCTGAGCCCAGCTCAGAACACTGAGAGGAGGCTGGGACACGCTGCCGCCCTCCCCTCAGCTGAGCCCTTGCCCCTTCCCTGCTCTGTGGCCACGGTTGCCACGCCCCTGCATCCCTTGTGGTCTTTAGTCATAGAACTGGCTACTAATACATTTTCCTGGAATGTGTGAAAATGGGCTTAGAATGAGAAAAAAAACCTGTACCATTTTTATACAAACATCACAGAACTTGAATCTTTCAAATTAAAAAACAAAAAAAACAACCTACAAAATTCAACTTGTGCTACTTAGTCACACGGAAACGTGAAGAGGAAGGGAAAGTGAGTCGCTTCCACGTCACAGGTGGTTATGATTTAGAAAATGTGCCCTGAAATTCAGTACAGAAAAGAGGTTTTGTTTTGCTTCTCCTAAAAATAAGACTACTTTTGAATGGTTCAGAGTTCATCAAGGTTTACGTTTAATCTTTTTTCCATTTTTATCTACCTGGATATGCTCATTATCTCGCCAGCTGCCAAGTCAATCAGTGTACACTGTGGGAAACTCTCGTCTCCCCCTCACCCCGAGTAGGTGGGATCCCGTTCTGACAACATGCGTTAATCATCACTAGAAATACTGTCAAGAGCTGGGGATGTTTGTATTCCTCGGGGACAGCTTAGCGTCTCCAGATAAATATTCCAGTCCAACTGACTGCCTTCTCTGGGCTTTCCTTCCCCAAACTTCCTCCCCCATAAGGCAGAGGAGCCAAATGCAAAGTGTTGGGTCCCTGGTAATTTACAAAGCGGGGATAATACTTTAAAACAATTGGCCTTGAGCTATCTTTGGTGTTCAGTAATATATTGCTACATAATACGTTCCTTCTTGCAGAAGTGCACCGCGGCGGGATGATTGTGTTTGCCCTCAAAATCCAGTCAGATTACTTTTGAAAGAACTATTACGGGTTGGATCGCCACATTCCTGCAATCTCTATATTAAGAACTCTGTCTCTGGGGCCTCCAGCTATGAGGCAGGTTGTTACAAGAATGGAAAGGAAAAAAAAAATGCCTTTCCTTTGTGTCCCCTCTTTAGAATAAGAAAATCTATTTGGACATTATTCACACCTACATGGAAGTACATGCGACGGTTTACGGCTCCAGCACGAAGAATATTCCCAGTTACGTGAAAAACCACGGCATCCTCAGTGGACGAGACCTGCAGTTTCTCCTCCGAGAAACCAAGGTAGGTTTTCAGGGATTGTGTAAGAACCCATCGGTGATGTGTTCACGGTTTGTTTCTGTTGCTGTTGCAAATGGGATTAGAACCTCCAGTGCTGTCTTTTCAGTGCTTTAGTAGCTCATGAGGTCATTTCCGGGCAGTGGTTTTCTAGATCAGCTGTGTCTGTAAAGTTAATTGTAGAAGGGCGTTGCTCCGGTCTAAAACTTACTTACCAAGGACCCACGCTGTGCCAGGCGTCAGGCAAGGGGCTGGGCATCCGGTGGCAAGCAGAAAAGATCAGACCTCGTGATCAAGCAGCGGCTGTCACAGCAAGGTTGCCTGGTGGGCTTGGCTCCCTCACCTCCCCAGTAGCTCTGTTCAAGGAATCAGGCCCCGAACTGGCTTTGCCTCATACCTTCTCACTCAAAAAGTTTGTAGTGGACACTGAAGAAGTTCAGACAAGGGGAGAGTCCCTTCGGGCTCAAGGAGCAGGGAAGGCACAGTGAAAGCTTTGGAGGTGGGCGGTGGGCAGGGCGTGCCTGGCATCAGGAGACGCGAGGGAGGGTCACGTGGTGGAGCCGGAGAAGACCCACTCAGGAGGGAGCCACAAAGCCCCCAGCTGCTCTGCTGCTGGGAAAGAGTGGGAGGGAACGTCCGGTAAGGGGCTGAGGGGCTGACTGTCGCAGGCATGGACAGACTGCAGACCCCAGGGGAGGTAGCTGGGGGAGCCGCTGGTGGAGAACTCTGTGAGTCATGTGATGAACGCGTCGTCGTGACCCAGTGCCTGTAATTCTGCCGAGAAAGTACCAAGGACATTAGGGGACTTGCAAACACACCAAGAGTTTGGCTTTGAAGAGCCAGACGTGGTGCGAGGGATATTAGAGTGAAGACAACAAGTGTGATCCCTTCCTTAAGGCACAGGGCAGCTTGTTATCCACAGTGCCTGGGCCCTGCCTGGTGGGGTTTTCGATGGGAAGGTAGAGGGAAGGCCAAGTGGGGGAGACGCTACATGGCCTACAAGAGATTTCTCATCATTGTGTGACCCCTGCATTTGGGAAGGTGTATTCACACATGCTGCCCTGTTTGATTCTCCCAACAGCCCAGAGGGGTGGGTGGCAAAGGTGCTATCATTGTCAATGTCATCGCTGTCAAGAGAAAGTAGGCTGGAGCGTTCGGCTGGCCCACGGTCCCTCACTTGGCCTGGGAGGCGACCCTAACTCATGATTTATTTATTTACTGCAAATTAAAGCTCTGCTAGGCCCTTAAAGGCACCACCCTCATGAATAAACACATAAACTGGAGAACGCCTAATGGACACTGACCAGCCAACAGCATGTGTACCTCCTTTCTGCCTCAGTTTCTCCATATGTGAATGCATTTGACCATTTCTACCTCCGAGTCATTTGGTGATGCCATGAATAAAATAGTCGGGTAAATTATTTGTCTCCTTAGCCAAAGATCTGGCTTGTGCTCATTAAGATCTCATTTCCTTTGCAAGGTCATCTGTAGTCCAGTGATTGTTTGTGGCAACCCAGGAGGAAAGTGTGCTACCCAGTTTGTGCTCTCGGCTTCCCATTCTTTTTCTGTCTCAGGATGACATTTTAGAATCGCTAGAATGTCCGGGCCCTTTAGTGGCAGTGCTATTTTTTGCCATTTGCCTCATTTTACTTTTCCCCACATCAGATGGTGGGGAAAGCTCAAGCTCCTTTAAAGTTACATTTGGCAGCGCTGGTTTTCAACAGCGTGTCATTACTGTCTCGCGCAGTCCTATTAACCCAGCCTCGTGAATGTCTTACTCAGCCTTGGAAATTTTAAAAGAACCCTTACTTCCCCTACCATCCACTTACCCTGTCAGAGGGCGGGGAAATAGGCCAAAGCTGAGGCCCCTGATGTCCGAGCCGTGAGTGGGAGGTTGCCTGACAGCCCGGGACTGTGGCCTGAATTGTGAGTGTGAGGGGCACATATTTATCCTTGAGAAGCTGGTGCCCACACAGGATATCACTCATCCCATTTTGTATTGCCTGTTCATCTGCGGAATATATTAAAGCACTCGGAGTGGGATTATGGCTAAAACAGTCAGCAAATACGATGAAAATGAGGCCGGGTATTGCGGAATCTCCCTCATACCCAGAACACAGCAGCAGGCGCTGAAATGAATGGAGTTTGGGCTTTGAAATAATGACACTAAAGACCAGTCAGGCTTTGCATTTATAACCCTTTCTGCCTCTGACTCCTTCCTCTGCGTCTCTGAGCAATTTAAAAGCGATTTATTCCAATCCACGTTGAAGGTAGAGAACTGGAGATACGGAGAGGCAAACATTGGTGGAATGAATGGGATTGGCACACTCCGCAGACTCACTGGAGAGGGAAGCGAGTCTGGTCCTCCTTCAGGTTGGGAGACAGGTGGGACTGATTGATGCTTCATCAGCTCCTCACTCATTAGTTTTCTCTATGAGCCATCTTCGAAGCCCTGCAGCCCAGGCCCAGGAAACCCCGTGCTCGACAGCATTTCGCCCTGGCGGGCCGTAAGGACTGTCGTTAGCGGACTCCAGCCGCAGGGAGCCTCTGAAGATGGAGGAATTCGATGTGACACTAAAATCGGGGCTAAAAGAGCCGGGAAGTTGTTGAATCTGAAAGACTCTTCTAATAAGCATATAAATTTGGATGAATTAATTATTTATTGGAGGACCACAGACAAGGCTTTCCCTCTAGCCGACTCTAAGAGTACCGCAGGAGCCTGCACAGGGTGGCATGTTTTCATTTGAAGGTTAAGTCCTCCTCTCTTTTAATGTCATTTCTTTCTTCTCCTTCCTAATTTTAACCTCTTCCTGCCCACCTCCCCACACCCCACCCCACCCTGCCCACCTCTCCCCCTCACAGTCTTAGCCCAGGAAGCTCCTTATAGAAGGGCCATTGCCATCCCACACCAGATAGGATGAGCATTCGGAGTGAGGCAGAACAGGTACCTCCCTTTCTACAGTAAGAGTTGAGAGCAAGTTCCGGCTGTGGAGAACAAGGGAGGAAAGCTGCTGCTGTTCATGCTATTGCTGTACCTTTCGCTGCCCCAGCCTCTGGCCGTTCACCCTCCAGCATTGGGGGAGGGGGGCCCATGACAACCCTCCTACCCTGCCATGTCAGCTCATCAGCTTGGCTCTGGGACTCACCTAGCAGCCTGGGCAGGGTTGGAGGGTATATGGTATATTCTGTCCCTGTTCCATCCCATCCCCCATCAGCCGTGACTTTTCCCATGAACTTGGATGCGGTTGAGCAATCTCTCAAAAATCTAGGGCTTGAGGTGGCCACCAGCCATGGAACGAGACTCATGCAGCTCCGTGATGGGAGAGAGGCTTTGCCTGTTCTGTTTACAGGTACATTTTCAATGCCTAGAAAAGTGCCTGGCTTGTAGAAGGCCTTCAGATAATTATATAAGGAATGAAGGGAAGAATCAGGAAGAAATCAATTAGCCATCTGGGATCTTGGGGCCATGCCCATAAGAATGATTTCTTGCTTTGCTCATGAATCACGCACCCAAATCGCCAAGATTTCCGCAGCAAGCAACACCGTCCTTCTGACAGCTCGTGCCCGCCTCCCCACCGTATTGCCCACACATCACACAAGTGTGGTCTGTGAGAGAGAGCCCAGGCACTTGCTTACTGATGGGGCAGTCCATCTTCCATCTTCATTTGCAGACATGGAAATGTATGCCCTCAGATAGTCACGGAGAGACTTCATCTTCGCGGCCAGTACCTAAAGTTACTCCCATTCCAGCCAGATGGGAAAAAATTGGGGGTACACATGTACTCCTCTCTTCCTCTGCCCTTCCCACGTATGTGTGTAGAACGCAGAGTGTATGGCAAGGTGCTTCAGTAACTTCTCTGACCTCAGGAACAAAAGCACATCTGCACACTCAAATACACACAAAAACACTTAGCATCTCCTCATCCTCACAGAGATGCTTGCTTGCTGGAAAGATCTCATCTATTAGTATTTATTCTTTGGCTCATTTTTCTGACAAATGTGTATTCACCACTGAATACATTCCAGGCCTTAATCCAATGGTTTTGCTACAGGGATGAGTATAAGGCAGTGCTGCCCACCAGCATTACACAGATGTGGTGGAGGAGACAAACACCTAAACTGGGAACCTATTGCAACGTGAAAAGAACACAGATAGATTGCTTGGAGCACTGAGTGTGGTACATGAACAGTGAATCTTGGAGAAAATCTTGAGAAAATAAAATAAAATTAATTAATTAAAAAAACACACAGGTAGAAATAGTAATAATAAAAAAGAAGGATACCAACATAAAAATTCTGTGATGCTGTAAGCAGGGTCAATCGTTTAGTCATGTAAAATGTTGCACTGTGACTTGTGAAGTCCCTTAAATAAGAACAAGAGGTTGCTCTGGAGGACGGGAGCCAATTATCAGCCATATTTCAACATGGCGCATCCATGTTATGGCAGCACGCATGATTACGGGGATTTATCATAGTAGTCTTATCTGTTTTTTACCCTTCTGTGTGCCCTCTCCATGAGTTATCTCCTGTCACAAGAGCCCTCTGACCTCGGTACCGTGGGAGCCCATCCTCAGTGCAATGGTGAATAGGCCTGTTGGGCTGCCTCACACCATAACAGTAAATAGGTTGTGCTTGGCAGCTGAAGATGGTCTGCATCTACTGGCAGAAACCTATCCAAATATTTCTCTTAGCCACTCCCCATCTCCAAGTTAATGCATTTATAATGCAAATTGCAGTGCATTGGATTTTGAACTGGCATTTCCAAATGGCCAAAGTGGGTGAACTCTTGGTATTGTTGTTGGTGTTGTGTTTTTGTTTTTGAAAGACCACTTGGGTGACAAGGATAGTCTGGGAGCCTACGCAGTGAGCTGGTCTCTAGGAAATAGCCTTTGATATAGCCACCAATTCTGACAACCTTTGGGCCCTTAAACATAGTTGGTGTGTATCATTGTCTTGTCTCCTTTAAATCTTCTAGCTCTTTACAAGAGAATCTTGTAGTTTAGGTTGGGAACTTTGGCAACCTATGACGGTCTATAGCTAAACCTGAATGGGAGAGATTTTGGCCACTGTTCTCTTCCTTCAAGTATTGAGTGCAGAAGGGTAGACACATGTCCAGAGAGAGACCTTTTAGGCTACATGAAAACGTCACCTCTCAGGAGAATACATTTCCTCCATACTAGCCTACCATATGGATTCTTTGTTTGTTTTAAGATTTTAATTATTTATTTGACAGAAGAGAGATCACAAGTAGGCAGGGCAGGGAGAGGGGGAAGCAGGGTCCCCGCCAAGCAGAGAGCCTGTTGTGGGGCTCGATCCCAGGACCCTGGGATCATGACCTGAGCTGAAGGCAGAGGCTTTAACCCACTGAGCCACCCAGGCACCCCTACTGTATGGATTCTGTTTAAAGCTATAAAAATTCTTTTTAAAGTTACATTGCCAAAAACAGAGGGATTCCCAATCATTATATGAAGAAGAAACAAGGCTCAGCAATAGTATGTGGCTCATGGGACTGGCCTTTCCACAAGGCAGCCACCATAAACCATGTCTTCTCACTCTTCTGATGGATGTTCTTCCCCTGCCTTTTTTTTTTTTTTTTTTTAAGTCCAGGTACTTTATGGAATAGTGAGAACTCATAAATACACATGCAGGTGCCAGACGTCTTGTAAAGCCCACAACCACAACTCACGCACACCTAAGCTCTAGCTGAATAATACAAGGTCGTGTGTGTGTGCAGCCACATGAAGTTAGTTATGGGTTCTGACTCCTGTTCTCAGGAGAGGTTCTCACTCCTGACTCAGGATATGGGTTCTCACTCCTGATTGAACATGAACATTTATTTCAGTGCCAAACCTTGGAATACATCATTTCCATGAAATTCCTCATTTAAACCTCACAGCAGCCCCATGAAATAAAGCACAATTTTACACATGACAAGACAGTTTAGAGAGCCTGCGTTACCTTGACTAAGGTCCCATAGCTGGAGAGAATATGTTATGAATGGACCTCTGCTAATAATTTCCCACAGTTAAAGGACTAGGAAGTGAGGCCATCAGGAGTTGAACTTTGGTCAGCCTGAGTTTAGACCCTGTGCTGTCAGTTACCACATTGCCCTGATCACTTTGTGCCAGTATTCAATTTATTGGATAAGCTAAGATTGATTCATTGCTCAAACTTGCTCCTGAGGCCATTCCACCAATTTAGCCAGTTCACGCTACTCAGAAAAGCTTATGTCGAGCGTGTGTCTTCTATTTTGGATCATCTTGATGTTCCCCAGCAAGAGTGACTGGAAACTGACTAGATTCATGTAGCATCTTCCTAAGAACCACTTTTATCCACGTCGAAAGTATTCCTTGTTAACTACTCAAGTTAGGGGTTTAGAACAATTCCATTTCTCCCTTTCACACAGGATAAGACTCCAAGTGGTTTTGCTGAGCTGTTGGTGAACATGTAGGAATGTCCCAATTCTGTGCCATGAATAAAATCTGCGGTGCTTCATCCATTTTAAACTTTCTTCATATTAGTTCAGAAATTTAATTGTAAAGCACGTAATCCCTGGGTTTAGAAATGTTTACTGATGCAGCATGATGATGTTCCATCATCTGGAATAGCCTCATTCGATTCAGGGCTTCTGTAGGCCAGATGAGGTATAAATAAAATAGGCCCAGTTTCCTCTTGAAAAGTGAAGCCCCTGCTTGAATGCATTCTTGTGATGGGTCTCTTGCTCCCGTGCTGAGGACGTCTGTAAGTAGCACAATGCTGGGGAAACTGGGGTCCAGAGGGAAGGAAATTTAGTGTGGTTAAGATACCGGTGCATGCCAAGGCCATGGCACTCAGGAGTTGATGGGCTCCCCTTTGCTGGTGAAGAGCTCTCTCTGCCTACCCTTTTTGTGATTCAAACCTCAAGTGTGATATTTGACCTTAATTATAATGTCACACAGGTAATGAGTACACAGGAAGCAAGAAAAAATTGCTTATTGACAGAAGTGACAAAGAACTGTTATTGTGATGTTTCTGAGTTGTGCATTTCCTGCAATCCTCATTAGTGTGACAAGAAAACTCATTGCCAAGAAATTGTGTGGTATTTGCTTAAGCTTCATTCTCAGATTGTGAGGCTTTGGAGAGTTAGCCCAAAATGTTTATTTTCTGGGTACTGAGATGTTTCGATGCCAGCAGGGCAGCCGAGATGGTGCAAATTGTTATTCGGATATAATTAAACCTAGGTCACATTCAAGTCCATTAAGCAAAAGCCTCAAATCCTTTTAATTAATAGGTTCAGATTGGTTGGTCTGAAGGAGCTAATTAAATTTTTTTTCCAGGATTTTCTATTTAAAAAGATAATCATTGTGCATCCTGAATTTCCTCCAAAGTTCTTGGCAATTTAAAGTTGATGAAGGTATCAGCACTTGATGGCAGACCCTGATTATCAGAGGTCACGACATGTCGTGGGCTCCAGGTCTCTGGTGAAACCCACAGAACCCTCATCTACATCTTCTGGCACCTTTCTTCTCAGAGTCAAAAGGATCTGGAAGCCCTGTGCTTTCCAACCTAAGAGAGGTCATCTTTCCCCTGGAGAGCCTGCATATCCTCCCCAAGGGCAGATCACAGAGCTCAAAAGCCTGAAGAGATGGTAACCCCAGATTCTTCGTATTTAATAATGCTGTGATGTGTTGGGACGAGTCCTTCCCACTCTTGCCTTCCATTTCTTCTGGGGCCGTCAGGAGGCATCCTCCCCACCCCCACCCCTGAGCCACATGCTGAGGCCACACCCTATACACTTACATTCTCTCTGGCAATCTCACTCCTGTCAGCTCCTTGAGAAAAGTAAGATCCAGGGGTACCTGGGTGGCACCTTCTGTTGATCCAACTCTTGATTTCGGCTCAGGTCATGACATCAGGGTCCTGGGATTGAGCCCCACGTGGGGAGTCTGTTTGAGATTCCCTCTCCCCCCTCCCTCTGCCCTCCCATGCATTCTCTCTCTCTGTCTCCTTCCCTCCTCTTCTACCCCTCCCCCTCCCTCAAATAAATAAGTAAGTAAAATCTTTAGAAAAAATAACAGTAAGATCCAGAAACAAGACCTCCAAATGGTGGTGGAGATGGCCCTTATATTCTCCATCTCCCAGCCTCCTGCCAGTGTAGCGGTCCTCACCCACATCTCCAGTGGTTCTGCCGAGGGACAGTGCCCCCAGCCAGCAGTGGGAGCCCGACTGGCCACGCAGAGCTGCTCTTCTTGGTTCCCCCAGTGCATGTCCCTGGCAGTATATTTAGTCATCTCAAAGTTTACAGGAAATGAAAGGTTATTCCTCCAAAACAAACAAAGGTCAAATGCCCTGTTTTGTGCAAAAGAATATACAGTCATAGGACAGGGAGTCTACCCAGAAAACTGGGGATTTTGGTTTCTTATCCCAGAAAAATCCCTGTGGGAGGGTACAGTATGTCCAGTGTGGGCCGTGCTCAGTGTTCAGTCCCAAAACTCAGTGCCCAGCCCAAACTTCCTGCATCTCTCCGTGGTGCCCAGGGAACCCAGCAGCTGGGACTCAGATCTCTCCACGTGGAACCATTCTAAGTAATCATTCCATTTAGGCAGCTGCAAAGATGGAGTCACCGGGGAGAGGGCCCTGGGAAAGGAGAGAATCAGGCTTGTCATGTATCCAGTTCACCAATAGCTTTCACTCCCGGGGCCTGGCTGCGTGGGTGTTCCTCAGCATGATGGCAGAAGGGAACGGTGCCGTGGGGCCCCGCTCTCCTTTGGTGATGGATGTGACTTCCGAAGCTGAGTGATCTCAGCCTTGGCTCCTTGGTGCGGTAGGGAGCGCTCACACCTCCCCAAGCCCAGACTTGGATCCCGCCATTGAGAGCTTCCAGCCCTCCAGCACTGTGAAAGGTCCCGAGGGGAGTAGCTGCACTGAGGCATTTCCCTGAGATGCTGTTTCAGTTTCCGACCCAGGAATCACTGCCAGTGAGTTGCAGCAAGGCCCCTTTGTCCCAGCAGCTCGGAGCTCTTTGGGTTTGCATGGGGACCTGGAGAGTGTGTTTTTGCTGCCATCTATTGTCTGCCGTGGGGAACGCACGCGGTGTGCTTGCTGAGGAGGGAAGCCGCCACCGGCCCCTGGAGCCACTCAGCACCCTCTCCCCTCCACTGAGGGGGAGACATAAACGAGGTTGTTGGTGTCCCCCAGTGAAAAACCCCATTATGAAAACCTGTGTTTACTGACCTACCATCATTTTAAAGTAGCTCCATTAGAACTGTAATCAAACCGCCAAGTGACCTTTCTGTCCCTGCCGCCCAGCATCCCTGAAAGGGCCTGTTGTTCCTTTGGTTCAATGAAGAAACCTTCTGTTTAGTTAAGCAAGTGTTTTTCCAGTCATGTCTCCTGGTGAGTTACAGAAAGATTATTGTTGGGTCTTGGTTTTTGTTGTTGTTTTTTATTCTTTTAGTACCCCCTCCTTCCTACCCCCTCAACTGCCCACCGCCCCCCCCACCCCCCAACATTTATTTCTTTACTTTTTTTTTTTTTCCAACAGAGGAGAACATAATGCGCTGAGCAGCTTCGTGAGCCTGTGACGGTCCCTGGTCCTGTTTTTCAGTTCCTGATGTGAGCTGCCTCCTCTTCACCCCACCCTCCGGGGTCTGGGGACTTCTGGAGAGTCCTTGAGGCTTCCACATGGGCATGAAGCCCAGAATAGCCCCCTGTGAGCCAAGGACCCCAGTCCCGACTGATGTGTTGATATATGGTGTGCTTTTCTGTCTTACAGCTGTTTGTTGGGCTCGGGTTCCCTTACGAGGGCCCAGCTCCCCTGGAGGCCATCGCAAATGGGTGTGCTTTTCTGAATCCCAAGTTCAGCCCACCCAAAAGCAGCAAGAACACAGACTTTTTCATTGGCAAGCCAACTCTGAGAGAGGTAAGCATCTTATAAAAGCTCCTTCTACTTTCAGCAGTACCAATACTAGCTACTTACGGAATGGCGGGAGCCCATTCGAACTTCATAGCCTTGGACAGTAGATATCGCCAAGGTCATTCAATATAGCTGCGTGGGAGGGAGAGGGTGGGCAGGAGCTCAGGGAGGAATGGCTGATGCCGTCTCCTCACTAGCCTAACCAGGCGATGGCACAGCCAAGACTTGCCTCGACCTTTGCTTGCCCTTCTACAAACTGTGGCATCTTTTCACTCTGCCTCAGCTCTATTCTAGTTCACACAGACCTCTCCAGCCGTCTCAGCGGCCGAGCTCTGACTTTTTGAATGTCTAGAATTTATAAGATAAGGCAGTCCACTGGCTAGCAGGCATTTTTGAAGACCACGTCCTCCATGGTGGGCTGTGCGGAACAGAGTATGCCGTGGGGTCCTTTGCTGTCAACCTTGAGAGGCAAGACATCTGATGAGCAACTGAAGTCCCGTGCCTGGTGTTTTTGGCCTCCATCAGTGGGTTAACCATTCTGAGAAGTAGTGCTGCCATCACTCGAACTGTTGGCAGGAGCCTTATTTGAATTGCTTGCAGAGATCTTCTTAAAAAATCCACAGCGGGTGATGAATCACCACTGAAGGCAGTTGGATTCGATTTGGGGCAATCAACAAGTCATTTAGAGCATGTGGGCAATCACGCTGGTGTTTCTGTATCTCGTCAGAAACAGGGATGTGCAAGAAACCCAAAGATCGATCTTCCCGTTTCTGTGGCTCTGTGGTCTGCTCCCCAGGGGGACGTCTCTCAGAGCTGGCATCCTGGCAGTGCCCCTGTCATTCAGGGCCTTCTGCTGGGGGACGACGTGCGTCGGCGCCCGTGAGGTAGCTGCAATATAGCAGCTATTGAAAGCAGACAGTTTTCAATTCTCCTTTTAAACAATTCTGGGTGCATTCCCCTGAACCCCCCTCCCCCAAAAAAGAACACGAAATGCATTTTCCGTAATCATTCTTCACTGATCAGTCAGAGCTTTTACCCATTCATGGAGCTGATTATTTTGAGAGTTCTTTTTTCTGACCCTCCCTGCCCCTGGCGAAAGGACCGAAGGAAGTGGAGGGAGGGGATCGAAATCCATAGATAATCCTCCAAAGAACAATCTGTGGCCCACACAGCCTCTGAGAAGGGGTAACTGGGTGTGTTGACAGAGCACACTTGAATTCTTCATTCTGGGGAGTCGTTCCTTTTGGGAAAGTCGTTCCTCAGCAGTATTTAATGCACACCTGTGTGCCAGGTCCTGGGGGAGGCACCAGGGCACGGAGCAGGGGTGTTCAGCCTGGCACCAAGAGCCAGGTGGAATGGTCTGGAATGGTCTGAAGAGACGCTCTCCAGCAGTGAGCACGTCTCAGTTTAGAAATCTCTGCTCTACCACGCTCCTGACCTCTTTGAGACTTGTAGGATAGAGTTCAGGATAGAAAATTTGGGTCAGTAAACCATCCCTGCTTTTTAAGTTAGGTGTGAGAAATCTGTGAAGTTTTTCTGCTCACATTGTGATAATTATTTGTAATTTTCTTTTTCTTTTTTTTTCTATTGTGATTAAATATACATAATTTAAAACTTAGTATTTTAGCCATTTTAAGTGCATGGTTCACTGGGATTAAGGACATTCCCAGCCTTGTGCAGCCAGCACCACCCGTCTCCAGAACTTAGTCATTGTTCAGAACAGAAAGTGTGTTCATTAAACACTAACTCCCATTCTCCCCCTCCTCGCAGTGCCTAGTAACCTCTCATCTGTTTTCTCTCTCAGTTTAAATTTTCTAGAAGGTACCTAAGTGAAATCACACAGTATTTGTTCATTCATGACTGGCTTGTTGCACTTAGCATAATGTTGTCAGAGTCCAGAGCATGTGTCTGAGGCTTATTCCTTGTTAGAGGCCTGGGTGATACTCGTTTGTATAAATACACCACATTCTGTGTATCCATTCATCTGCTACAAACACTTGGGTTGTTTCCAGTTTTTCTGTTGCTAATTCGTGTATAAGCGTCTGCTTGAGTTCTTGGTCTTCATTCTTCAGGGCGTAAAATGTACAAGTGGAGTTGTTGCAATTTACTTTTTATGTATTTTGACATAGTTATAGTCTGAGGGAAGAGTTGCAAAAATAGTACAGAATTTGGATGTAAGACCTTCATCCAATTTCCCCTGGTGATAACACGTTACAAAACTATAGTACGGTTATCAAAACTAAGAAATGAGTCCTGATATCACAGCATTGTCTAAACTACAGAGTCTAGGGGCGCCTGGGTATTAAGCATCTGCCTTCGGCTCAGGTTAGCCCCGCTTCGGGCTCCCTTCTCAGCAGAAAACCTGTTTCTCTCTCCCACTCCCCCCTGCTTGTGTTCCCTGTCTTGCTGTGTCTCTCTCTGTCAAATAAATAAATAAAATCTTTTTAAAAAAATACTAGAGTCTAATTGGACTTGATCATTTTTTCCATTAATATCCTTTTGCGGTTGAGATCCCGTGCAGGACCCCACATTGCATTTACCTGCCCTGTCTCCTTAATCTCCTCCAGTCTGTGACAGTTGTTCAGTCTTCACTGTCTTTTGTGACACTTTGAAAGAGTACCAGTTGGCATTTCTGGATGCCCTTGCCCACTTTGGATTTGATGGATGTTGTCCCAGGGTTATTGTGCGATGATGCATTTTTAGCGAGAATGTCACAGAAGTGATGTGGCCTTCTCAGTGTGTCATATTGGTGGGGGGGAAGATATCAGTCTGTCTAATTACTGATGGTATTCACCTTGATCACTTGGCTCAAGTTGTATCTGCTGGGTTTCTTCACTAGAAAGTTACTCTCTTTCTCTATATTGGAAAAAAAATATTTTGAAACTATGCAAATATTCTGGTTCTCTTCAAACTCTTGCCCATTTATTTTTACCACGTGTCAGCAGATCTTGCCTACAGCAGTTAATATGGTGGTTCTAGTGGTGGTTTTCTTTTCCCCTCACGATGATTTTTTTGAATATGTGAGGAGCTCAGAAACCCATCTCTTCTTACTGCTGTCTCAAATAGCCTTTGGGAAATGAGCAGTCAGAGGTATCTTAGACTACATTGGCAACTGGCACCTTTTTGTTATTAGTCATTCTAAGGACTCTAATGACACTTGGTTACAACGGAGTATTTTTCCCTTAAAAAAAAAAAAAAATAGGACACCCATACACAATCCATTTCCCAGTGAATGCTGTGATGTCACCGAGATCAGAGCAGCCAGCGCGAAGTTATTGAGGAAAGGATGTTCATCATTTCCTGGCCATTCTCATCATTTAGTAACGTGCTTCTCATGGAGGTGCTGGAAGCTTTTCATTCTTCGTGGCATGAGAAGAGACGAGGCATTAGAGCTTGCTCCCTCCCCCCCCCCCCCCCCCCCCCCCCCCCCCCCCCCCCCCCCCCCGGTGCTAGGGGCCTCCCTTCCCTTCAGATGATCCTGCCAGTGCTTAACTGGGACCCTAGTTCGAGTGGCTCTGTGGGATCCTCTCAGTAGTTGCTCTGCAAGTGACCTCGCACAGATGACTCATCAGTCCTGGGCTCCCACAGGGGGGCCGGGACGCAGAAGGTCAGTTGACAGATGTGTGTTGTGTCCCCACGGGGTCCATGGTACTGACAGCTGCACTGGGGAAACTTATCAAGACGCATTTCCTGTTTTCCAGGAGCTCAGATTTTGATAGGAAAGAAATAGCTAAGCCGATCGAGGAGGGACTTGTGCCAGGTGGAGAATGTGCTGGGTTAACCGAGAAGGGGATGGTGGCAGAGCTGTGCTGGAAAGGAGAAGGAGGAGATGAGGGTTTCGAGCTTGAAAGGCATGAATGTTGATGAGTTGGAGGGAAATCCCCAGAAGGCCACTTCGCCTTATGCAGGAGGGCAGGTGCCATCTGATGGCCGCCTCCTTTTCTGCGGGAGACAGAGCAGGCTGGGAGCCAGCAACATCACACAGTGAACTTGACCTCAAGGCCAGGTGGCCCGCCCACTCTGCTCTTTCAGCCCACAAAAGCCACAAAATCCCCCGAACCAAAGCCGCTTTTCATTGGGAGAGAGATATCAACAGTCCTGTAGAAACCCAAGGGAAATCAGAGAGGGAGAGGAAACATGAGAGACTGTGGACTCTAAGCAACAGACTGAGGGTTTTGGAGGTGAGGGGGTGGGGGGTTGGGTGAGCCTGGTGGTGGGTATTGAGGAGGGCACATACTGCATGGAGCACTGAGTGTGGTGCATGAACAATGAATCTTGGAACACTGAAAACATAAAATACAAGTATTTGGGAGGGAAAAAAAAGAAACCCAAGGGTCAAAAATCTCTAGAAATCAATTCTTTTTTTACTCTGCAAGTGGAAAAATTTTAACCAAAATGGACATAATTACAAAGCTATTTTGTTGTGCCCTTGCTAGTTTTTCCAGTTAAGCAAGAATTGATCCATATGAATCAATCTGTATAAACTGCAGGTATGTCCCTTCTTTGCCTTGAAGAGAAAAGAAGTCTAAATTTCTACACGACAGTTTAGTTTTATTTTTGTCTTTTCCATTGGACCAATTTTTAAAACCACGATGTATACTCAAGGGAAAAAGTTCCATATGCCTTAAGTAATGTGGTCGGTTCAGGTTATACTTTCAATGTGACATAAATTGGATTTTTATCTTTATGTTGGGAAACACATTAGTAGGTTCTTAATCATTATTTGGACATTTTGTAAACCATTAGAAATTCTCTGGCTTCAGGGTTTTTTTCCATAAAGAGAACTCATGTTCTCCTTAGAAATTTAATAGCCACTCTGAAGTAATGTCTCATATTTAATAAGATTTTCATGACTTTTACAAACTATACTCTAGTAAATTTACTGATCGATATATGGTGAAGTACCTCAGATCAGCTGGTTCTCAATAAATTAGCAGGGAGGAGCATAACATTCAGAGGGGAAATAATGAATTACAAAATGCCTTACTCATTAAAATTAAGTAACCCTCAGTAAATGTAAATGAATAAAATGATAATGGCTCAGCGTTCTGTATTTTCCAAGTACAAAGAAGCAGGGACCTTACAAAGGGGAGGGGAAAGAGACTGCCTATATGTAAGTGGCTGCTTAGCGACATTGACGGCAACTTAAATTTACTCTGATTCCATTGGAAGATTTAATCAGTTTGTTCTCCAGGCCACCACGTGAAAACAGTGTGACATTTTATTTGTCTTCAGAAAAGCTCTACTGCAGGCATAAATTCAATCCTGGGATTTTTTTTTAGTTTGGCAAGTTTTAGGAGCGTGATTAAAAGACTGGAGTTTACTTCGGGCTTCTTTTCGCCTTTGTCTTAAGAATCCAGTAGGTACTGTAAAATTGTCACCTTCCTTTCCATCAAAAGCTAATGCGTTGTTGAAGGATCGCGATTTGATTTTGCTCTGCTCCTTCCTGGCTGTGTGGTCTTGTGGAATTGTAAACCCCTGTAAATCTCAAAATCCTCATGGATACACAGGAAAAGGGATAAATAATACACATGCGGGCGATCAGCTCAGTGCCTGGACCAGCCAGGGGCCTCACTGGTATGTGTTGAATCTAAAGTGCTAAGGAAAAAAGACACCTATGCTTCCCCAGCTCCATGAGGCTTCTGCGGTCACTCTTTGGGTTCTGTCACTGACCACGTGGCTGAGCAAAAGAAGAGGGTATGTCTGTGTCCAAAGAACAGGGAACTGAATGGGCCATCGAGGGGCATGATTCTGACAGAGGAGGCAGGAGCAAAATCTAGGATATTTTCTTCTCAGAATCCTGATTTCCAGTGGCTCAGTCAGCATCTGACTTTGGATTTCTGCTCAGGTCATGATCTCAGGGCCCTGAGATCTAACCCTGCATCGGGCTGCGTACTCAGCAGTGAGCCTGCTGGAGATTTTCTCTCTCTCCCTCTGCCACTCCATTCCCCGCCCTCCCCCCTCTTCTTTCTCTCTCACTCTCAAATAAATAACTCTTCAAAAAAAAAAGAGAGGGACGCCTGGGTGGCTCAGTGGGTTAAGCCTCTGTCTTCAGCTCAGGTCATGATCTCAGGGTCTTAGGATTGAGCCCCACATCGGGCTCTCTGCTCAGCGGGGAGCCCTGCTTCTCCCTCTCTCTCTGCCTGCCTCTCTGCCTACTTGTGATCTCTCTCTATCAAATAAATAAAATCTTTTAAAAAAGAAAGAGACAGAGCGAGAATCATGATTTCCACGAGAGGGTGCCAATGACAGCTGGGAGCTGAGGCCCAGGAACTTTCTTGCCCTAAGTAGTGCGTGCACACAATTGGCGAGGTAGGATACGAAGAATGGTGGCTAGGAGTGAGATGGAGTGAGGCCAGTGAAATCATCCCATTCTCTGTATAGACTGGAGTCTGAAGAAAGAGAGAACCAACTTTGCCTCTAAAACAGCGGCCTCAGCCCTACCAGACCCAACACCTGTTTCTCCCACAAATATAAGATTTACTTTCCTGTCCTGAAATAAAATCCATCAATAATATAACCTGCCTACATATGTGATTTCCAGAAAGAATGATTCCCTAGCTCTAACATAGAGGAAAATGATTTGCAATAGAGAAATATGTATCTCAGTATAAATATAGTCAAGAAATATTATACCATACCCAAGAACTATAGTAGAAAACATGTCTCCTGCCTCCTTACAATAAATTTGTACTTAAGAAGAATAAGACAGCCAGCTGAACATGGTTGGCCCTTATATGGTAAGGGCTTATGCCTCACTTGCTTATAAGTGATATTGTAAAAGAGAAGCTGAGTTAAAAAGTGGTTATATGGTAAGGGCTTATGCCTCA